>JAFIRS010000543.1:0-655282 GCA_018342105.1 Gonioctena quinquepunctata
TGTTTGGCCATCCGTAGCTGGGAATATAGCTGTTCGGCCTTCTGTAGCCGGGAATATAGTTGTTTTTTAAGAAAAACGAACTATAGTGAAAAAAAAATTCAGGTAAGTTTTAACGAAACGGAACGAAACGGAATGGAACGAAACGATACAATAGGATACGATAGGATACGATAGGATATGATAGGATACAATAGGATACGATTGGATAGGAATGGATACGATAGTATATGATAGGATATGATGAGATACGATTCGAAACAAAAGGAAACAAAGGAAACGAAACGAGACGAGACGTCTAGAATGGCGGCTCGTTATAGGTCGGAATTGTCAAAAGGGGCGTAACCCTGCAATTCGCAATTACAATACTATATTTCGAGTGTTTTCACTCTAGATTTCATTCGAACTTTTTTCCGAATTATACAAAATATATTTTATGAAAAATAATATTTAACATTAATTTGCTGAAATGGGCCAAATGCGGCATTTCACGACACGACCCCTTCAAAAGGACGCTTAACAAATGTACCAACCATATTTATCACCAACACATCCACCAACGCCTTGAAAGAGGCTTTTTATTACTTTATGTCAACAGCATCATACATCTTATATGGCACTCCATGCCCAAATACCCCAGAGGGTTAACAGTAATTGGTCCCTATCCTAATTGGGTATAATGTTAACTTAAAACTACTTACTTAAAATTTCAAATTTTTTCAGGTAACATGAACCGAACAGATAAGGATACTCCTCAATCAATCTCAATCCCTCGAAGAGTGACAATATATAGCCAGAAAACTAGATGTGTGCCATCTGTAGCTGGGTATATAGTTTCATCCGTAGCCGGAATATGCTGTTTGGCCCAGGAATATGGTTGTTTTTAAGAAAAACGAACTATAGTGAAAAAAAAACTCAGGTAAGTTATAACGAAACGGAATGGAACGAAACGATACAATAGGATACGATAGGATACGATAGGATACGATAGGATATAATAGGATACGATTGGATAGGAATGGATACGATAGGATACGATAGGATATGATAGGATATGATGAGATACGATTCGAAACAAAAGGAAACGAAAGGAAACGAAACGAGACGAGACGTCTAGAATGGCGGCTTGTTATAGGTCAGAATTGTCAAAAGGGGCGTAACCCTGCAATTCGCAATTACAATACTATATTTCGAGTATTTTCACTCTAGATTTCATTTGAACTTTTTTCCGAATTATACAAAATATATTTTATGAAAAATAATATTTAACATTAATTTGCTGAAATGGGCCAAATGCGGCATTTTACGACACGACCCCCTCCAAAAAGGACGCTTAACAAATGTACCAACCATATTTATCACCAACACAACCACCAACGCCTTGAAAGAGGCTTTTTTTTACTTTATGTCAACAGCATCATACATCTTATATGGCACTTCATGCCCAAATACCCCAGAGGGTTAACAGTAATTGGTCCCTATATACATATGTATGTTTTATATATTATATATATATATATATATATATATATATATATATATATATATATTATGTTTTGATAAATTGTATAAATATAATTTGTTTTATTTTGCCCCATGTTTTGGGTGCCAATTGTTGTTGTTTGTTAAATTGAAAATGTAAATGGTTTTTATTGAATGAAAATTGCTAATATAATTTTTTTACTATTCTTTGAGAGCCAAATTTGATATGATGTAGATAGATATTTCTGACCCTGTAATAATAATTGTCAGCGAACGTCACTGTTCTCTCGTCACGCTACCAACAATTATTATTTTCTTCGCCACAGCTAACAACAGTTGGTACGCCCTTATCTCATATAGTCGGTTCAGAAGGAATTTGGCCACTGGTGGCTAACTTCAGTTTATTGAAGGATCTTAGTTATGTTAGTTGATCATTGTGAGAAAATAAACAAACCAAATATCAAAAACAATTATCTCCTTGATTCAGGAAGACTTAAAAATACCTGGCCTACGAGAAATAACTTATGCTATAGTGAATCAAACAATTATTCACGGATAATCATAAAATGCATATCATGGATAGATAAACAGAACCTCACTTTTTCTGTAAGAGTAATTTTCTGTTATTGTTCATAAAAAATGACATGGAGTTCATCGAATGTGAAAATGTTGTTTGTGAAATAGTTCAGGACCGGGAAAGCACTATTAAAGGTTTTATACCTGGTTGGAACTGTTGGTGTTCACAACTATACCATAAAAAACAGGAAGTCTCCTCTCTCCAGCCTCCGTTGGAACTGCAAAACCATGTGTCAGGAATGTATCGCTGCGGGACTCAGCTTTTGGAATCGTGGATATACGATATCATCAAGGTAATCTTGTTCTGTTAAGCAAATGATGGAATTATTCCATTTTTCTTTATGTGAAATTTTGTGCGTGCTTCCGCTTTGTAAAATATTTTCGATCTCCTCGAAGCTTTGTTTTTTCGTAGCTTCGCAACCTCTTGCCCTTGTTGTTGTTCCATTTGAAATTTCGAATTCGCGAACCAAATTGTCACTTTGCACTGTTTATATTAATGTTGCACAATTTATACACACAATTAAATTCCCATTCTTATCATTATTTACAAGTTTGAATGATAATTGCTTATGATACCTTCTCTTTGCCATTCTCTCACAATTTCCAACTTTACATCTGATCATCTCTTCTCTGATTGGCTATCTTTCATAAAGACGTTTGCTGTTCTCTCATTGGCTAACTTTTAGTTTGCTACAATTTCTTGTACAGAGTGTTTCAAGTTTATAAATGTGTTGATTACTTTTTTTTAAATTTTAAATTTATTTTTTCTTTTATATTAATAATTTTATATTATTAATCATAAAATAATTTTTTAAAATTTTTAAGCAAACTCTTGAAATTGGTAATTATTTATTATTTATTCTTTTTGTGCTTTTTTGTCTTTTAAAATTTACAACTGGCATAACATAACATAACAATATATATATATATATATATATATATATATATATATATATATATAAATAAAGTACAGAACACATAAAATACAATGCACGAACAAGTTAAATTAGCAGTATAAAATCGAAATAATACAAGAAGAGATATTACAATGATGGGTTATAAACCTTTTATATATTTTACACACTGGCTTTTGAATTCTCTACATGACGAGTATTCTTTCAATTCTCTTGGTAATGAGTTGTAAAGCTGTAAGCCTTTGATGAACACTGTGTTTGTAGCAGCATTAGCAATATTAATATAGAAATCATTGGAAGCATGTGATCTGGTATTGTGATTATGTATTTCTTGGAGATAAGTTATTTCTTCAGTTAGATAGGTTGGTAAGCATCCTGACTTGAGTTTATACACAAACTTGAGCATATTATAAGCAGCTCTCTGTCGAACATTCAATAAATTCAAGGATTCCAACATGTAAGCTATTGATGTTCGTTTTCTACATAATAGAATGGCTCTCATAGCACGATTTTGTACTTTTTGTAATGTATCAATTTGTTCATTATTCATCAGGTATATGAATGTTCCACAGAAATCAAGATAAGGAGATATTATGCTTTTATATATAGTTAACTTAGTAAAAGATGATACCTTATTATTCAATCTATATAGGAAATTAATTTTTCTTGCCATTTTCTTCTTAATATACTCACAATGTGATTTAAGATTCAGTTCATTATCTATCATGAAGCCAAGGTACTTGAAATGTTTAGCTTCTTCAATTACATTATTATCAATCAATAAATGGTGGCTGGATGTTACATTTTTCAATTTGTTCGAATTATATTTATTTGATATTACCATGTATTTGGTTTTATTTATGTTCAATTTCAAACCATTGTCATTCAGCCATATGGACAAATTTCTCAAATCTTGATTTATTAATGATATAGTACTCTGAATATCCTCTACATCTCCTTCGCAATAGATCATAGTATCATCCGCAAACAATTTTATTTTGCAATTTTGAACATGGTGTACTATGTCATTGATGAACAAAATGAATAATATTGGTCCTAGAGCACTTCCTTGAGGGACTCCATAATGTATGTCGTTGCTGCCAGAAAATGTATTATTATATTTAACTATTTGAGACCTACCAGGAAGATAGCTTTCAAACCATTTCAGCGCATTTTCCTTAATGCCAAATTTCTCGAGTTTTCTCAGAAGCAGAGAGACATTTACAGTTTCAAAGGCTCTCTTTAAGTCTAAAAATATGACAATAATGATCTTTTTATTATTGATTATCTCAGTTTTCCATTTAGACAATAAATAATGCAATGCAGTTTCACACGAATGTGCCTGCCTGAATCCTGATTGTTCCTTTACTAGTATATTATTATCTGCTACAAATTGTAGTAGCTGATCCTTTACTGCTAATTCTAATATTTTCTCATAGATAGGAAGTGTATTAATTGGGCGGAATTCCGAACAAGAGGTTGTATTGGACACTTTTTCAATAGGCACAATTGTGGCTACTTTCCATTTTTCAGGGAATTGACCTGTCATCAATGAAGTGTTAATCAAATATAATATATGATTACCAGCAACTTCGAATGTTAATTTTAATATTTCCAAGTTGATGCCGTATTTATCACCACCGTTTTTCTTCATTCTATTCATTATCATTTTGAGGTCATTCATTGTGAGTGCTTCAAATGTGGTAAGCGTCATTTGGTGTCGAGGCAAAACATTCAAGATATAATCGGAGCTGTGAACAGGTTTGATGTCGCTTACAATTTCCAATATACTTTCTATGAAGTATGAATTGAAAGAATTTGCTATATCTGCGTCATTTTCTTTCCAATGATTACCGAATTTTATTTTAGAAGGCCTGTTTTGAGGTTTTCCATTTATTAACTCTTTGAGAGACCTCCACATTGCCTTTGCATCTCCTTTGTTTTGATCAATTTGTTCTTCGTAGTATTTTTTCGTTTCCTGCCTAATCAATGAAGTAACAACATTTCTAACTTTCTTATAGTTAATCCAGTCCTCCTCTAATGCCGAATCCCTAGCCACTTTATACAAAAGGTCCCTATATTTTATTTGTTCCATGATCTCGTCTGTAAACCATACTTTCAGTTTGAAGTTATTGAATGTTCTATATTCTTTCCAAGGTGCATGTTCATCTAGAATTTTAACAACATTATTAACGAATGAGTCTGCCAGTTTATTCACATCAGTACTATTTGTATCCCACTACAGATCAAATAACGATTTTTGAAACTCTAGCTTATTAAAATTATTTAAGTTTCTTTTGACAGTTGGTGTATTTAAATTCAATTTCACCTCATTTGTTATCAGCGAGATAAGTATATTAGAATGGTCGGAAACTTTAAGATAATCAGATATTTGGTGTTTAATATTTTTATCACTTGTTAACACATAATCAATCAGTGTAGACGAGTCTTTAGTAATTCTTGTACTTCCTTCAACAATTTGATACATTCCAAATAGGTTCAATAGCTGTTTAATTTTTCTACTATATGTCGAGTCTACTTTTAGATCTATGTTGAAATCACCTGTTATAATCAATATAGATTTTTCTTCCATTAAAATCTCAATATTTTCTTCCAAAAATGATAAAAACTCTGAGTGAGAAGAATTTGGAGAATGGTAAAGTGTACAAACAGTATAAGTTTCTTTACTATTCAGTCTTACCTTTGCTGCTAACATCCACGTGTTCATATAGATTGATTTGTTCATTACTTGTTGGTATTCCAAACCTGTCTTAACATAAATGCTGACCTTCACCAGTGTGTCTACTCGTAGATTTACAATTTAACATATCAAATCCATCTATTTTTGTTTCATTTTGATTAATATCATCAGTGATACGAGTCTCGGTTATACATAATAACAATGGGTTATGACAATGTATATTCATCAAAACATTATTTAAATTGCATACAAGACTAGCAGCATTTGCATAAAATATAATATTGTTTTTTGTGCCTATGAAACTATCACTTTTTGAACTTCTAAAAAAGAATTGCCCTGGCTAGGAGTGATTTGATTCGGTAAATCTATTTGTTGAGTCACAATATTCTCATTGGCAGTGATTAAAGCACCACAATTTCCATCTTCAGTATTTGAAACAACAATATTTTTATTTCCCATGGTTGAGACTACAGTATTATTAGTACAGTAAGGTACATTATTGGAATGATTGTCACTACATAAATAATTTATAAGTTTGATGATTGCTTGGCACAAGAACCATTTACCCACTCTATTGATACTGATCCCATCAGAATGATAATTTGTTCGTCTAATGATTTTATCTACTTTAATTAGATGGGAACAGAGTAAGCCGCTTTTATTTATACTATACTATTTTATTTATATATTTATACTACTATTTTATTTATATATTTTAATTGAGAGCTATTAATAAAATTATTATTATATATATATATATATATATATATATATATATATTTTACATTATATTATAGTGACTAATTCATGTAACTTTCTGTTCTGTTTTGTGACGTTTTCTTTGTTACATGGCAATGTGTAATATACTCTTATACTTGTATATGTTAAACAAAGAAATAAAATTATCTATCTATCTATCTATCCTAATTGGGTATAATGTTAACTTAAAACTACTTACTTAAAATTTCAAATTTTTTCAGGTAACATGAACCGAACAGATAAGGATACTCCTCAATCAAACTCAATCCCCCTCGAAGAGTGACAATATATAGCCAGAAAACTAGATGTGTGCCATTTTGGTCGTATGGGGTCGGTGGTCGTATGGGGTCGATTGGTCGTATGGGGTCGGCTTTAGAATAGCCCCATGGTAAATCCTGCCTGTCGTAAGAGGCGACTAAAAGGATAACCGTAGGTGGAAGATGGTCTCATCGCCCGGTGAAATACCACCATATCGACTTTGTGTGCTGTGAAATGGACCATTCCATGTTTCAGTGTTCGGTCGATACTTTCCGGTCTCCCTCTTTCCTTTTCCCCAATTCCTTCTTTATTTTCAGGTAATAGTAATAATGATGAACAATAGTAATAATGATGAAGTCTCCTAGAGTAAAACACTCCGGAAGTAAAATACCTCTCCATTCGGATTTCCGGGCGAGAGGTACTCGAGGGGACTCAACATTAAAATTAATTTTGCAACATCCGCGGACTCAACAAGAACATCAATGACGTCCACCATCACCTACAGACGGAAAAACCGGATATTCTGGCTCTAACAGAAACACAAGTAAACTCGTCCACCAACAAGGTCCATATGCTTTGTCCTGGTTACGAACTCCATTCTCGATTCAGGTTCAAAGGTGGAGTTTGCCTTTACGCCAAGGCTAACCTTTCATGCCAGCGTGAAGAGAGTTTGGAACCGAAAGACTTTGATGTGATGTGGTTCA
Source organism: Gonioctena quinquepunctata (assembly GCA_018342105.1). Taxonomy (NCBI): domain Eukaryota; kingdom Metazoa; phylum Arthropoda; class Insecta; order Coleoptera; family Chrysomelidae; genus Gonioctena; species Gonioctena quinquepunctata. The sequence goes on from JAFIRS010000543.1 coordinate 7,392, forward strand.
AGCTATCTGATACCAAACTGACTAAGTTCCTCTGCTGCCTTCATCTATCACCTAATGAACCTTCATATAACGACCTCTTTGAGTTTTATCACTCAAACTGGACTACATTCAGGAGAACCATCCAACAGCTGAAACCATAATCATGGGAGATTTTAATGTACATAACGCTGCCTGGCTCAAATTCTCTAACAAAACAGATGATGCAGGTCGTCAAGCCGAGGCCTTCGCCATCACTCATGGTCTAGAACAACTGGTCGAGCTACCAACCCGCATCCCTGATGTCAACAACCAGTCTGCCAATACACTAGATCTTTTCCTCACCACCAATCCTGACCCGTATAGAATAGAAGTTTGTGCCCCACTTGGAAACTCTGACCACACCCTCATCTCCACAACATGCTCTTTCCATTTACCATCGAGCTGCACAATACCACCCCGTCTCATGTGGCATTACAATTCGGCCGACTGGGAAGGTCTTCGTATGTTTTCTCAGCGTTTCCATGGAAGAGAGTTTGTTTCTCTTCAGTAGATCCAACACGATGTGCTGAGACAATTTCTGAAATCATCATGTTGGGGATGCAAACTTACATACCGAATACCGAAAGAAGAACATCATCCGATAAGACCTGGTTTAACAGAAACTGCTCTAGAGCTGTGGCTTCCAAACAGGCAGCATACCATCGATGGCTAAAAAATCCGGGCCCTGAGACCAGAGCAGCATATGTCGAGGCTAGAGGCATATGTAAAGAGACAATAGAATGCTCAAAAGATGCCCACAAAGCCAAAATAAGATCAAAACTTGCTGAATGTCCTAACGGATCCCGTTCATTTTGGTCTTTCCAGCTGTGGGAAGAAATTTCACTTCCAGCTCATTTCCTCCCTAACCAAAGAAGATGGAACACTAGCAACGACTGCCCAGGAAAAGCCAATATCTTTGCGCACCTATTTGCTGGAAATTCCACTCTGATTCATCGGGAAAACAACCCCGAACATTACACCTATTGACAGTCACATGCCCGAGATCACCTTTCGCCAACCTACTATCAGAAAGATTTTGCTGGGTCTCAACACCAACAAAGCCTGTGGATCTGACGGAATCCCGCCGATTGTTCTCAAGAAATGTGCCCCGAACTAACACCTGTTCTTTGCAAGTTGTTCAACCACTCTTACAATTTGGGGTATTTCCGTCCAATTGGAAAATTGCAAGAGTACAGCCAGTCCCTAAAAAAGGCAAAAAGGCCCTACCTAGCAACTACAGACCTATCGCACTGCTATCTATTATTTCAAAGGTCATGGAAAAAGCCATCAACATCGAGCTCATGAAATATCTGGAAGACTCAGGAATTGTCAACGATAGGCAATATGGCTTCCGCCATCAGAGATCAACTGGTGCCCTGCTCGCTTACGTCTCACATATATGGCAGCTATCTATTGAAAAGCATGGAGAAACTTTAGCTGTGGCATTAGATATCTCCAAGGCGTTCGATCGAGTTTGGCACCAGGGACTCCTCGCCAAGCTTCCGTCTTATGGCTTGCCCCTCAGCTGTGTTCTCTGCTTGCTAGTTTTCTCTCAAACAGGTCTCTCCATGTAGTGGTCGATGGAGTTTCATCTGACACTCTACTCATAAATGCTGGTGTTCCGCAAGGATCCATTCTCGCACCAACACTATTTCTACTTCACATCAACGACCTGTTGAAAGCAACTTCATGTCCAGTACACAGCTTTGCCGATGATAGTACCCTCCATACCGCTTTCTCTTCCAGGGCCCCTATATCAGCCCGTGAAACCAGAAATGAACGAGGAAGAAATGTTAATAATATAAATATGGACTTGGCAACAATTCTCGAATGGGGATCTAATAACTTGGTAGAATTCAATGCAAACAAAACACAAGCATGTCTTTTCTATAGAAAAGCCGATCTCACTGTGCCTAACATAACTTTGTCAGGAGTAACCATACCACTGAAGCCATCCATATCGATGCTTGGTATTACTATCAGCAATAACCTTTCCTGGGAAAATCACGTGAGGTCCATTGCCAAAAGTGCATCCCAAAACTTGGTTTTCTGTTTCGTGCCAAGAGCTATTTCACCCCAGTCAGCTGCTTATGATCTATAAGGCACAGATCCGACCTGTCCTGGAATACTGTTCCCATATTTGGAGTGCGGCACCTAAACATATCCTGAGGCTATTGGATTCTGTCCAAAAAAGGGCAATTCGTCTCGTCGGTGATGCCTCGCTTACAAACTCGCTCACTTGTCTGGAACACCGTAGAAAAGTTGGCGATTTGTCTCTATTTTATAGATATTTTCATGGGCGATGCTCTTCTGAAATATCAACAATCGTTCCTGCTTTGGCAGTCTCTTCGAGATTAACCCGTCAAGTTCAGTCATCACACCCCTTCGTGGTCACTTTGGAAACCTGCAGAACATCACTTTCCAAAGACTCGTTCATCCAACGAACAGCGAGGCTTTGGAACTCATTGCCTAGGGAGGTGTTCCCCGAGGCATACAACCTTCAGAAATTTAAGAAGAACACCAACTCCTACCTTCTTTCCCTAGGTTCCCACGATGTTCTCTGAACATTACAGGATATCCCTTTTCTTGGGAACCAGAACATAAAAAAAAAAAAAACCGTAGCCGGGTATATAGCTGTTTGGCCATCCGTAGCCGGGAATATAGCTGTTTGGCCATCCGTAGCCGGGAATATAGCTGTTTGGCCTTCCGTAGCCACGAATATAGTTGTTTTTTAAGAAAAACAAACTATAGTGAAAAAAAAACTCAGGTAAGTTTTAACGAAACGGAACGAAACGGAATGGAACGAAACGATACGATAGGATACGATAGGATACGATAGGATACGATAGGATACGATTGGATACGATTGGAACGAGGATACGATAGGATACGATAGGATATGATAGGATACGATAGGATATGATAGGATATGATGAGATACGATTCGAAACAAAAGGAAACGAAAGGAAAGAAACGATACGAAACGATACGATAGGATACGATAGGATACGATAGGATAAGATAGGATACGATTGGATACAATGGGATACGATAGGGGATACGATAGGATACGATAGGATACGATAGGATACGATTCGAAACGAAAGGAAACGAAACGATACGATACGATACGATACAATACGAGACGAGACGTCTAGAATGGCGGCTCGTTATAGGTCGGAATTGTCAAAAGGGGCGTAACCCTGCAATTCGCAATTACAATACTATAGTTCGAGTGTTTTCCTCTAGATTCCATTCGAACTTTTTTCCGAATTATACAAAATATATTTTATGAAAAATAATATTTAACATTAATTTGCTGAAATGGGCCAAATGCGGCATTTCACGACACAACCTCCTCCAAAAAGGACGCTCAACAAATGTACCAACCATATTTATCACCAACACATCCACCAACGCTTTGAAAGGAGCTTTTTATTACTTTATGTCAACAGCATCATACATCTCATATGGCACTTCATGCCCAAATACCCCAGAGGGTTAACAGTAATTGGTCCCTATCCTAATTGGGTATAATGTTAACTTAAAACTACTTACTTAAAATTTTAAATTTTTTTAGGTAACATGAACCAAACAGATAAGGATACTCCTCAATCAATCTCAATTTCCCTCGAAGAGTGACAATATATAGCCAGAAGACTAGATGTGTACCATTTTTAGCCGGGTATATAGCTGTTTGGCCATCCGTAGCCGGGAATATAGCTGTTTGGCCATCCGTAGCCGGGAATGTAGCTGTTTGGCCTTCCCTAGCCGAGAATAAAGTTGTTTTTTAAGAATAACGAACTATAGTGAAAAAAAAACTAAGGTAAGTTTTAATGAAACGGAATGGAACGAAACGATACGATAGGATACGATAGGATACGATAGGATACGATAGGATACGATAGGATACGATAGGATACGATACGATACGATACGATACGATACGATACGATTACGTATACGATACGATACGATACGATCGATACGATACGATAGATACGATACGATACGATACGATACGATACGATACGATACGATTACGTCGATACGATACGATACGATACGATACGATACGATACGATACGATACGATACGTACTTACGTTACGTACGATCGTTACGATACGATTCGATAGATTTACGTTCTGCAATTCGTTTCGTTCGTTATCGTCGTATACGTACGATACGATACGTTCTTATCGTATACTTACGATTCATATCGTTCGTTTTTCGAAAACAACCATATCGTATGACATACGTATATCCGTACGATACGATACATATTTCCGGTACGGATACATACGTAGATTCGATATATTTCACGAACGAAACGATGACGATACGATACGAACGATCGATACGATACGATTGCGAATTTTGACGATTACGATCGTTTCACTTGATCGAATTCGCGAGACGAAAACGTTAGAAATCGATCGATTGACTGTGAAATTAAAAACCGGAAAAACTTTTGTAATTCGAGAACGATGATGGAAAAGCATTTGCGAACGCCAATCGATTCAGATGGTCAAATTAAACTTAGTCGGGTTTAAAATCGATGAAAAAATATTATAATTAATTTGCTGAAGTGGGCTTCGATGCGGCTTTCACAAAACGACCTCAAAATCGGACGCTAACAAAATGTGCCTATTTACATCACGATTCTAAACCACCAACGCCTTGAAAGAGGCTTTTATTTCACTTTATGTCAACAGTATCATACATCTTATATGGCACTTCATGCCCAAATACCCCAGAGGGTTAACAGTAACTGGTCCCTATCCTAATTGGGTATAATGTAAACTTAAAACTACTTACTTGAAATTTCAAATTTTTTCAGGTAACATGAACCAAACAGATAAGGATACTCCTCAATCAATCTCAATTTCCCTCGAAGAGTGACAATATATAGCCAGAAGACTAGATGTGTACCATTTTTAGCCGGGTATATAGCTGTTTGGCCATCCGTAGCCGGGAATATAGCTGTTTGGCCATCCGTAGCCGGGAATGTAGCTGTTTGGCCTTCCCTGCCGAGAATAAAGTTGTTTTAAGAATAACGAACTATGAGTGAAAAACTAAGGTAAGTTTTAATGAAACGGAATGGAACGAAACGATACGATAGGATACGATAGGATACGATAGGATACGATAGGATACGATAGGATACGATAGATACGATTGGATACGATTCGATACGATAGGATACGATAGGATATGATAGGATACGATAGGATATGATAGGATATGATGAGATACGATTCGAAACGAAAGGAAAGGAAACGAAACGATACGATAGAATACTATAGGATATGATAGGATAACGATACGATACGATACGATACGATACGATACGATACGATACGATACGATACGATGATACGATACGATACGATTCGAATGATACGATCGATAATCGAAGCGATACGATATGATACGATAGATCGATACGATACGATACGATACGATACGTACGTACGTACGTACGGTACGAGCAGATACGATACGATACGATACGATACGTACGTCGATACGTACGTACGACATCGATACGATACGATACGATACGATACGATACGATACGATACGATACGATACGATACGATACGCAGATCGATAGGATCACTTTGAGTTTTCGAAGATTTACCACTATTCCTTATGCAATTTTCGTTTCGTTTCGTTTCGTTTCGTATCATCGTATCGTATCGAACGTATCGTTCCCTTCATTTCGTTTATACTTACATGAGTTTTTTTCCACTATCGTTCGTTTTTCTTGAAAAACAACCATATTCCCGGCTATGGAAGGCCAAACAGCTATATTCCCGGCTACGGATATCCAAACAGCTATATTCCCGGCTACGGATGGCATACAGCTAGATTTCTGCTTATATATTGTCACACGAGACGAAACGAGATGACACGACACGACACGACACGATCGATACGAAACGAAACAAAAATTGCATAAGGAATAGTGGTAAATCTTCGAAAACTCAAAGTGATCCTATCGATCCGCAGTTTCCACTAAAATGATCGAAATTCGACGTAGATTCCGAAAATGTGGCCCATGTGGTAGCCAAATCGATCGATTGACTGTGAAATTAAAAAAACCGGAAAAACTTTTTTGTAATTCGAGAACGATGATGGATAAAGCGATTCTGCGAACGCCAATCGATTCAGAATGGTCAAATTAAACTTAGTACGGAGTTTAAAATCGATCGAAAAAAATATCTATAGAAAAATTGCATAAGTGATCCTATCGATCTGCGGCTTTCACCAAAATGATCAAAATTCGACGTAGATTCCGAAAATGTGGCCTATGTGGTAGCCAGATCGGTCGATTGGCCGTGAAATGCATAAACCGGAAAACTTTTTTCTAATTCGAGAACGGTGATAGATAAAGCGATTCTGCGAACGCCAATCGATTCAGAAGGGCCAAGTTAGTCTTTATACGGAGTTTAAAATCGATCGAAGAAAAAAATTGACAGAAAAATTTCATATTTCAACAGCATCATACATCTTATATGGCACTTCATGCCCAAATACCCCAGAGGGTTAACAGTAATTGGTCCATATCCAAATTGGGTATAATGTTAACGTAAAACTACTTACTTAAAATTTCAAATTTTTTCAGGTAACATGAACCGAACAGATAAGGATACTTCTCAATCAATCTCAATCCCCCTCAAAGAGTGACAATATATAGCCAGAAATCTAGCTGTATGCCATCCGTAGCCGAGAATATAGCTGTTTGGCCATCCGTAGCCGGAAATATAGCTGTTTGGCCTTCCGTAGCCAGGAATATGGTTGTTTTTTAAGAAAAACGAACGATAGTGGAAAAAAACTGATGTAAGTATAAACGAAACGGAGGGAAACGATACGATCGATACGATACGATGATACGAAACGAAACGAAAATTGCATAAGGAATAGTGGTAAATCTTCGAAAACTCAAAAAGATCCTATCGATCTGCGGTTTCCACTAAATTGATCGAAATTCGACGTAGATTCCGAAAATGTGGCCTATGTGGTAGCCAGATCGATCGATTGGCCGTGAAATGCAAAAAACCGGAAAAACTTTTTTCTAATTCGAGAACGGTGATAGATAAAGCGATTCTGCGAACGCCAATCGATTCTTAGTCCTAGAACGGAGTTTAAAATCGATCGAAAAAAATTGGATACGGGGGGGGGTACCTGGTGAATCTTCGAAAACTCAAAGTGATCCTATCGATCTGCGGCTTTCACCAAAATGATCAAAATTCGACGTAGATTCCGAAAATGTGGCCTATGTGGTAGCCAGATCGGTCGATTGGCCGTGAAATGCATAAACCGGAAAAACTATTCTCTAATTCGAGAACGGTGATAGATAAAGCGATTCTGCGAACGCCAATCGATTCAGAAGGGCCAAGTTAGTCTTTATACGGAGTTTAAAATCGATCGAAGAAAAAAATCGACAGAAAAATTTCATATTTCAACAGCATCATACATCTTATATGGCACTTCATGCCCAAATACCCCAGAGGGTTAACAGTAATTGGTCCATATCCAAATTGGGTATAATATTAACGTAAAACTACTTACTTAAAATTTCAAATTTTTTCAGGTAACATGAACCGAACAGATAAGGATACTTCTCAATCAATCTCAATCCCCCTCAAAGAGTGACAATATATAAGCAGAAATCTAGCTGTATGCCATCCGTAGCCGGGAATATAGCTGTTTGGATATCCGTAGCCGGGAATATAGTTGTTTGGCCTTCCATAGCCGGGAATATGGTTGTTTTTCAAGAAAAACGAACGATAGTGGAAAAAAACTCATGTAAGTATAAACGAAATGAAGGGAACGATACGTTCGATACGATACGATGATACGAAACGAAACGAAACGAAACGAAACGAAAATTGCATAAGGAATAGTGGTAAATCTTCGAAAACTCAAAGTGATCCTATCGATCTGCGGTTTTCACTAAAATGATCGAAATTCGACGTAGATTCCGAAAATGTGGCCTATGTGGTAGCCAGATCGATCGATTGGCCTGAAATGCAAAAAAACGGAAAAACGGAAGAACGGTGATAGATAAAGCGGTTCTGCGAACGCCAATCGATTCAGAAGGGTCAGGTTAGTCTTGTTACGAAGTTTAAAATCGATCGAAAAAAAAAATCGACAGAAAAATTGCATATTTCAACAGCATCATACATCTTATATGGCACTTCATGCCCAAATACCCCAGAGGGTTAACAGTAATTGGTCCATATCCAAATTGGGTATAATGTTAACTTAAAACTACTTACTTAAAATTTCAAATTTTTTCAGGTAACATGAACCGAACAGATAAGGATACTTCTCAATCAATCTCAATCCCCATCAAAGAATGACAATATATAGCCAGAAATCTAGCTGTACGCCATCCGTAGCCGGGAAAATAGCTAACACGTAGCCGGAAAGTTTCCGGAATTTTTTTAAAAAAAGGAAAAAATTATTTAAGTAATAACGAAACGAAAGGAAACGAACGATCGATACGATACGTACGATACGATACGATACGATACGATACGATACGATACGATACGATACGATACGATACGATACGATACACGATACGATACACGATACGATACACGATACAATACGATACAATACGATACGAAACATAGCGCCAATTTCGAAAATGTTATCAACGATGTTATAAATTTATCGAATAATTACTGTCTTGATGACCACATAATAATTCTTGCTGGATCAAATTATTTCAAAACAAAAAAATATCCATCTTTTAAAAAACTGAACAGCATGCTTAAGATTTGCACCAACACAAACATAATCCTTTCCTCAGTTCCCTACAGCAGGAATTATAAGGTCAATGAAATGATTTATAGATACAACATCAAGTTGAATGATTATGCAATGAAATTGAACCATTATGCAGAAGGAAATATTTCTTTTTTGTATATCAATAATTCTGAAGGTAATCTGCTGAGTAAGGCTGCCATTCTGAAAAAGATTTCTGAATCAAATGTACTGAGAAAAACACAGGTATCAAATCTGAAATTTGTGCCTGTAACTGAAATTTTTTTATGGACAGCTCAGGAAACTCTGTTAAAGATATAACTCATGATGACAGAGAATTCAACAACAGAATATCTAACAATAAATATAAATCTCTCAATTGCACTTTGTTGAATATACAGTCCTTAAGAAATAAAACTGATGAGTTATATATATTCTTGGAGAGCCTGAGTTTTCCAACTCTAGTCCTACTAACTGAACACTGGTGCAATGAAAATGAACCTATTAATATTCCAGACTACACTGTGGTATCCAGGTTTTCAAGAAAGTCTTCAAATCATGGTGGAACTGCCATACTAATGAAGAACACTGCTATTGATGACTTCGTGTTCACTAAAATTGACAAATTTAATGACTTATTAGTACTGTCTCAATTATCTGTAAATTGTTCTTTGATTGTAGCCGGCGATTTCAATATTAACTATAATGACCTTGAATCGCCAGCCACTGTTTTTACCTTAACCCCACTCTCTGAAAAACCTCCTATTGTCATTCAACTTAACTATGCATGTTAAATCCAATACCCGTATCTCACAATTCTCGTCCACTCTCATTGACTATATTTGTAGCAACTTTGATGAGCAAAAAGTATTATGCTCAGTAAACTCTTCAGGTTTATCTGACCATGAGGCAGTTAGCTGCTCAGTGCCGTTCTGGTCGTCAAAGAAGCTGAACAAATGTAAATATGGAAGACTGTTTATATAGCAGGACAAATTATAATAGGTTCTATCAGAATTGTCTTCAGATTGACTGGGAAATTATTCTTTCGCATAATGATCCTTTCCTCTTATTTCACAAGCTTTCAATGGATGTATTTGAGGCCTCATTCCCAAAACAAAAAATTTAAATTAAACAAAAAAAACCATGGTTGACAAAAGGTTTGAAAATTTCTTCTATTAATATGCGGTCAATGCATTATATTCGGAAATCCACAAATAATCTCTATTATTTAAACTACTTTAATAATTACCGTAGAATTTATAGAACGACAATCAAGCGAGCAAAAGAATTATTTTACAATAATAGACTCAGTGTGTCTCACAATAAAATAAAAGGGTCCTGGTCAATTATAAATGACTTGAGAGGAAACTCAAAAAAACAAAAATATAACATTACTCTAAGCCCTGATACTTTAAATGACTTTTACTGCTGTATTGCAGAAAATATGAGCAAAAATATTGCTAGCCCTTATGATCCATTAGTGCATCTAGAAAATTTGGGTGTGGAAGAGAACCTGTTTCTCTATGAGACCAACATTAATGAATTGATTGAAATCTTGAAGGATATTAAAAACAAAAATACTACAGGCTACGATGAAATATCGAGCAAAATAATACAAAACCTTCCTCTTAGTGCCCTAAATGTATTGGTTTCACTGATAAATTTATCCTTCCAAACAGGCATATTCCCCTCATTTCTAAAAACCTCTGTGGTTATTCCTCTGCACAAGGAAGGAGATTCTGATGATCCCTCTAATTTTCGTCCTATATCTCTCATACCAACCATCGCAAAAATCATAGAAAAATTAGTAAAAAAACGACTATGTGAATTCATAAATAAGCATAATATCATCAGTGAAAACCAGTTTGGCTTCCAGAATAACAAAAATACGCACGATGCTATTCTCTCATTTCTGAATAGAGTCTATTCCGAAATAAATGCCGGTGAAAAGATTGCCGCAGTGTTTTGTGACCTGTCTAAGACATTTGACTGTGTTGATCACAAAATACTGCTGAGAAAACTACAACGATATGGATGCAGAGGATTAACCTTTGAATGGTTCAAATCCTACCTAAAGGGAAGGACACAATTGGTCAAAACAGCAAAAAAAAAGGGAAATTAATTCGGGAGTTCCACAAGGTTCTGTATTGGGTCCCATCCTTTTTTTATTATATGTGAATGACCTCACCAAGCTCAATATCTCTGGGAAGTTCACCCTCTTCGCAGATGACACCACCATACTTTGGAATAATAAAAACACTTGTGAGTTGCACAACAGAATCTCTGCCGACTTGGGAAAAGTTAAAGATTGGTGTGATGCAAACATATTATCTTTTAACTTAACAAAAACTAATGTAATAACATTAATATGCTCACTCAATGAACTTTTCTTTGAAGACAGATCATTGGAAACAAAAAATAACACTAAATTTCTAGGATCGTTCATTGACCAGAATTTAAAATTTGAGGATCATGTTAAGCAACTCACTGGCAAAATCTCTTCTGGTTGTTTTGCGGTTAGAGTGATTTTTAAAGAATTGGGGTTCAACACTGCAAAAATGGCTTTCTATGCACTCATAGATTCTCACTTACGCTACGGAATACCGTTTTGGGGAGCATGCAGCCCAACCTTATTTAAAAGTTTATTAATTTTACAGAAAAGGGCAATGAGGTATATAGGGAACCTTAATCCAAGGGATTCCTGTAGAACCTTCTTCAAAAACCATAAAATTCTAACGGTAACTGCATTATTCATAATGGAATCCGTGTGTCTAATAAATAAACATATACTAAACTTTACTGCGTCTTCTTCCCACTATAACACCCGGAACAGCAGACACACTCTGAAACTCACAGTGCCAACGAAAAACCTCACCAGAGACTCCATATTTTTCAATGGTGGAAAGATGTACAATCATTTACCTCTGTACATAAGATCTGCCAATATAAATGACAACCAATTCAGGAAGTTAGTCGAACAATTTCTATCTGATAGACCTTTTTATACTTTGCAGGAATATTTTAACGAAAACTTTCAACTGACTCACTCATATTTTTTATATTTATTAATCAAGGTGCATTTAAATTATTACCTTCTACGTTTACTTTTTAAATTTGACTATTATACACTTTTATATATACATACATATATTTTTATACTCTATTTACTTTTATATCGTCCATATTAACATTGTTTTTACTTTTTATTATCTTTTGTCTGTATTGCATTTTTTTTTTACTCTATGTGTATTCACTAACCAAGCTTTGTCACCAAGATTCTGTCTTATGATAATAAAGCATATCTATTATTATTATTATACGATACGATACGATGCGATGCGATGCGATGCGATGCGATGCGATGCGATGCGATGCGATGCGATGCGATGCGATGCGATGCGATGCGATGCGATGCGATGCGATGCGATGCGATGCGATGCGATGCGATGCGATGCGATGCGATGCGATGCGATGCGATGCGATGCGATGCGATGCGATGCGATGCGATGCGATGCGATGCGATGCGATGCGATGCGATGCGAGGCGATGCGATGCGATGCGATGCGATGCGAGGCGATGCGATGCGATGCGATGCGATGCGATGCGATGCGATGCGATGCGATGCGATGCGATGCGATGCGATGCGATGCGATGCGATGCGATGCGATGCGATGCGATGCGATGCGATGCGATGCGATGCGATGCGATGCGAGTGCGATGCGATGCGATGCGATGCGATGCGATGCGATGCGATGCGATGCGAATGCGATGCAATGCGATGCGATGCGATGCGATGCGATGCGATGCGATGCGATGCGATGCGATGCGATGCGATGCGATGCGATGCGATGCGATGCGATGCGATGCGATGCGATGCGATGCGATGCGATGCGGAGGCGAGGCGAGCGAGGCGGGGGCGAGGCGAGGCGAGGCAGGGCGAGGCGAGGCGAGGCGAGGCGAGGCAGCGAGGCGAGGCGAGGCGGAGGCGAGCGAGGCGAGCGCGAGCGAGGCGAGGCGACACAGGAGGCGAAAGGCGCGAGGCGACGAGGCAGCGACGACGAGCGACGAGGGACGACGAGAAGGGAGGCGAGGCGAGGCGAGGCGAGGCGAGGCGAGGCGAGGGGGGCGACGAGGCGAGCGAGGCGAGGCGAAAGCGAGGCAGGCGAGGCGACGAGGCGACGAGGCGAGGCGAGGCGACGAGGGGAGGCGAAGGAGGCGAGGCGAGGCGAGCGAGGCGAGGAAACGAGCGAGGCGAGCGAGCACGAGGGAGGGGAGGCGACGAGGAGGCGACGAGGCGAGCGAGGACGAGGAGACAGGCGAGGCGAGGCGAGCGAGGCGAGGCGAGCAGAGGGGGGGCGTGCGATCGATAGGGGGATTGATTGACACAACACGACACAAACAAAAAAAATTGCGAGGGGGAAATTAAATTTGAAAAAACCCAAATGATCCCCGATCCGGTTTTTTCCCCCAAAAATCAAACGACATATACCCCCAAAATTTTGGGCCTTTTGGAGCCTTGATCGATTGCCGTAAAATTCAAAAACCGGCTTTTTTAATTGAGAACGGTTATAAATAAAAAGGGTTTTGCGAACGCCAAGTTGAAGGGAAAGTTAGTCTTAGTAAGGAGTTTAAAATCGATAAAAAAAATTACAGAAAAATTTTGTAAAGGTACCTGGTAATCTTCCCAAAACTTTTAAAGTGATCCCTGCGGGTTTTCATCAAAATAATCAAAATTTGACGTAGATTCCGGGAAAATTGGCCTTGGACGTAGCCAGATCATCAATTAACCCTGACATGCAAAAACCGGAAAAACTTTTTTTCCGAGAAAGGTAAAAAATAAAAAATTCTGGAAGCCAACGATTCAAAAAAGGGTCAAGTTAAGTCTTTTTACGAAGTTTAAATCGATCGAAAAATCGACAGAAAAATTTCATATTTCAACAGCCCAAAAATCTTATAGGGACTTTCATGCCCAAATACAACCAGAAGGGTTCGTAATTGGGCCATATAAATTTAAATATTTCCCAAAAATACTAACGAAATTTCAAATTTTTCAGGTAAATAGAACCCAACACATAAGGATACTTTCAATCAATCTTAATCCCCAAAGGTGACAAATAAGGAAATCTGGCCCTTTCCATCTGTGGGGGAATATAGCGTTTGGCCTTCAGCCGGAAATACAGTTGTTTTAAGAAAGACGAACGATAGTGGAAAAAACCATGTGGGGAAAAAAAGAAACGAAAAGAAGAGGATACATTATTATATTATTATTTTTGATTTCGATACGATACGATACGATACACATTAATTACATTCGATACGATCGATACGATACGATACGATACGATACATACATTACGATACCATAGATACATTACATTTCATTTCATTACGTACGATACGATACGATACATTACATTTTGATACGATACGATACGATACGATACGATACGATAATACGATACGATACGATAGATACGATAGATACGATACATTACGATACATTATACGTACATTACATTACATTACGATACGATTAATTAGATACGATACGATACATTCGATACATTACATTAGTAATTACGATACGATACGATACGATAGATACGATACATTACATTTCATTTCATTTCGATAGATACATTTCGATACGATACGATAGATACGATACGATACGATACATTACGATACGATACATTCGATACGATACATTTCATTACACGTACATTACGTACGATACGATACGATAGATACATTACGATACATTACGATAGTACATTAATTACGTACATTTTCATTACGATACGATACATTCGATAATTTCATTATTTCGATACGTACATTGATAGATACATTACGATACATTTCGATAGATACATTTCATTTCATTTCGATACTGATACATTAATTTCATTTCGATACGAAACATTTCATTTCGATACGATACGATACGATTACATTAAATTTCGATACGATACGATACATTGATAGATACATTTCGTACGTACATTTAATTTCGATACGATACGTACATTTCGATACGTCGATACATTTCGATACGATACGATACGATACGATTCATACGATACGATACGATGCGTAGATACATTACGATACGATACGATACGATACGATCGATACGATCGACTCGACACGACACAAAAATTGCATAAGGGGGGAATAGTGGTAAATCTTCGAAAACTCAAAGTGATCCTATCGATCTGCGGTTTTCACTAAAATGATCGAAATTCGACGTAGATTCCGAAAATATGGCCTATGTGGTAGCCAGATCGATCGATTGGCCGTGAAATTCAAAAAACCGGAAAAACTTCTTTCTAATCCGAGAACGGTGATAGATAAAGCGATTCTGCGAACGCCAATCGATTCAGAAGGGTAAAGTTAGTCTTAGTACGGAGTTTAAAATCGATCGAAAAAAATACCTACAGAAAAATTGCATAAGGTACCTGGTGAGTCTTTGAAAACTCAAAGTGATCCTATCGATCTGCGGTTTTCATCAAAATGATCAAAATTCGACGTAGATTCTGAAAATGTGGCCTATGTGGTAGCGTAGCCAGATCGATCGATTGGCTGTGAAATGCAAAAAACCGGAAAAACTTTTTTTAATTCGAGAACGGAGATAGATAAAGCGATTCTGCGAACGCCAATCGATTCAGAAGGGTCAAGTTAGTCTTGTTACGAAGTTCAAAATCGATCTAAAAGAAAAATCGACAGAAAAATTGCATATTTCAACAGCATCATACATCTTATATGGCACTTCATGCCCAAATACCCCAGAGGGTTAACAAATTTAGTCTACTCGACAAGTTGAAAATGGTCTAAAATAGAGATACTGTTCTTTAAATTATGTGTGATAGCTCATTGGATCCGGAATAACGCCTAGAAAAATGTGCCAAGAGCGTGTATTAGCACATAAAAAATTGCAAAAGTTATAAACATTTGAAGATGAAAAAAAATGGCATTTCGCTTTTTGCCAATATTCCATAAACTATCAATATTTAAGAAATTTCAAAAAAAGATTCTGAAAGAGGAGGTAATTTCCAATAAAAAACTTTCAGCTCCCGGAACTCTCCATTATTTATAATTTTAATTTAACGCTGAAAATGGGTCTCCGAGCGACATTTTTAGGTTGCGCGCGCGGCGTCAAAAGCGAGTACAACATATTAGGTAATTTATTTAAGGTATTAAATTTTTTTTTTTAATTTGAAAAATTATGGTGTATTCGGAACACTATAAATAATTTATTCCCGTTGGAAATTTTACTAAAAGTTTATTTTTCAACAAGTTACACGATTGTTAACTAACAAAATTTTCTCGAACTTCTGTCTTAATTGTTAATGAAAAAAAATGTTTAAATAATTGTCGTAAAAATTTTTCGCTTCGTAGAGCCTTTTTTATATACATACTTTTCTAGATCACTCCATGATAGAAAAAAAAATATAAAAACGTTTAATGTTGTTGAAAAAAAAACTTTTTTTCTTTAGCATCATATTATCGTTTTTTTATCAATACAAGATATAAATTGATTTGCAAAAAAAAAATTTCCGTCATTTGTTGATCAATTTTTTATAAACAAATTGATTATTTCAATATTTTTGAAAATTATTTTGCCACAACTTCATTATATTACAAATTTTATGATTTTTGAAAAAAAAATCCCAAATAAAAATTTTTAATTGTTTATAATCGTTTTTTTTATATTTCTATTGTTTAAATAATTAGTTGAGAATTTTTTTTTTCTAAAAATCATAATTGACAGTCTTCTATGGAGTAACAAAAAATAATTTTTTTTTTATCAACAATTCCATTGTTTATCTACAGAAAAATTGCATAAGGGGGGGGTACCTGGTGAATCTTCGAAAACTCAAAGTGATCCTATCGATCTGCGGTTTTCACCAAAATGATCAAAATTCGACGTAGATTCCGAAAATGTGGCCTATGTGGTAGCCAGATCGATCGATTGGTCGTGAAATGCAAAAAACCGGAAAAACTTTTTTCTAATTCGAGAACGATGTACGATTGATACGATAATGGTAATTATACGTTAATAGTTGTAATTCAAGATACCACTGGAGATCAATATGGTCAACTATGATTGTTGTAAAACAAGATAATTTCCTCTCAATTATTATATATGTAAAAAATGCTTTGGAGTATCACATAAGAGTTGTGTAATGAAAAGGAAAAACAAATATGAATTCGTAACCATTTCTTAATTGTTTGTGAAAATTGTGAAGAAGATCATACTGAAACTAGCTCGGCAGATGAAAAAAGTCTGTTTGAACAGACTATAAATGAACTTACCGAAAGTTCAGAAATGATGAACAGCCAGATTGAAAAACTGACACAAAAAAACAAGTTATTTGCTGATGAAGCTGTACAGCGGGAGGACGAATTAAATGATATTATTAAGTCACAAGAAGAAATCATCAGAGAGTCAAGAATAAAAATAGATGAACTTCAAATTATTGTACATAACTTGACCAGTAAACCAAAACGAACAACATCAACGCAAACAGAAGCCAACAATTCATCATCAAAATTAATCCCACCAGAAGACAAAAACAAAAGGATCCAGGTGAGCAATGCAGATCAATTGATTGAAAATGTTAACAAGTCGGCAGAAAGTTTAGTATTGATTGATGATTTTGTGCCAATCCAAGAAAGCAGTGAAAGTGAACCACTTAGTCCTCCAAGAAATAAAAAAACACCAGCGAATCAAATAAACACCAAGACGGAGGGATCATGTGATAAAAAAAAGTCCGAAGTTGTGAATCTGATTGAGAAGAGTCACACTGGAAAGTTGAACGATGGATTAACATTAATGGAGGAACTAGAAAACTATGAAGGATCTGCAGCGTATTCTAATAACAGTGATCCACATGAAGAAAGTGAGCTGATATTACTTGAAAAAAGCTTATCTAAAAATCCCATTTCCTCAAAAAAAATCATGATAATAGGTGATCAATATGCGGTGAATTTTCCTTTAGTCTTGAGAAAAAAAAACTCAACACACAAACTACCAATTTGAGGAAATTCTGAAGTCAGAAAAGGAACTATCGGACTTGACAAGCAATATCTTTCAAGATACGATACAATATGGATCTGAAGATTTTGTCATAATTATGTTCAACATTAACAATGTTAGTGATAATAGAAATTTGACTGTAGCACTAAAGCAAATAATGCCCATTGGAAAATTCACTAATTTAATAATTACGATACGATAAATTGCATAAGGGGGGGGGGGGCTACGTGGTAAATCTTCGAAAACTCAAAGTGATCCTATCGACGTAGATTCCGAAAATGTGGCCTATGTGGTAGCCAGATCGATCGATTGGCCGTAAAATGCAAAAAACCGTTTTTTTTTCTAATTCGAGAACGGCGGTAGATAAAGCGATTCTGCGAACGCCAATCGATTCAGAAGGGTCAAGTTAGTCTTGTTACAAAGTTTAAAATCGATCGAAAAAAACAAAATTCGACAGAAAAATTGCATATTTCAACAGCATCATACATCTTATATGGCACTTCATGCCCAAATACCCCAGAGGGTTAACAGTAATTGGTCCATATCCAAATTGGGTATAATGTTAACTTAAAACTACTTACTTAAAATTTAAAAAAAATTCAGGTAACATGAACCGAACAGATAAGGATATTTCTCAATCAATCTCAATCCCCCTCAAAGAGTGACAATATATAGCCATAAATCTAGCTGTATGCCATCCGTAGCCGGGAATATAGCTGTTTTGCCATCCGTAGCCGGGAATATAGCTGTTTGGCCTTCCGTAGCCGGGAATATAGTTGTTTTTTAAGAAAAACGAACGATAGTAAAAAAAACTTAGGTAAGTATTAACGAAATAAAACGAAACGGTACGATACGATACGATACGATACGATTCGATACGATACGATACGATACGATACGATACGATACGATACGATACGATACGATACGATACGATACGATACGATACGATACGATACGATACGATACGATACGATACGATACGATACGATACGATACGATCGATACGATCGATACGATGTACGATACGATACGATACGATACGATACGATACGATACGATACGATACGAACGATTTGATTTGAGATTTGGTTTGATTGATACGATACAAAACGTTTTTTTCTTCATTGTGTCAGATAATCTTCAACGAATTATAATATATATATATATATATATATATATATAGGGATATTCAAATTCGAGTCTATGCATGGGGATTTTGATAACGGTAAGAGATAGAGGGTTGGTTAAATGGGGGCAAAGTAACATATTTCAGAGGTCTTTAGTTCTGGAGTTATACAGGAAATATCGAAATTCTTCTTTTGCCTATATCTTTTTATTTTACGAAGATTTTTTTTAAATTTTGCCACTGCCATGGCAACTTCTTGTAGGCTATCCAAATATCTAAATAAAAATTATATACAGGGTATCGTATAAATTGGGTCACCCTCAACTTTTAATTTTCAAATACGGACCTGTATTTTTTTGAATGCCAAGAGTCATTATAGAGTGTTTTGGAAATATTGAACTAATACCAGTGATATTCCATCATTTTTAACCGACGAAACCAAAAAGGAGGAGGTTCTCTAGTCGACCCGTATATTTTTTTTTCCATCATTTTTTTTATGTATGATCACGCATAACTTTTTACTGAGGCGTCCGATTCCGATAATTCTTTTTTCAGTGGATAGGGTGTACTTCGAAGGTGGTCCCATTTGAATTTAAAAGATGAAATCCACCCCTAAGGGTAGCAAAATGAAGGATATTGATCACTCACCCTCTGAATTCTGGTCCGTTAACCGATTCTATCAGGCACAACTTTGTACTGGGTTCTTCGATTTGGATGATTCTTTTTTTAATAGATAGGGTATACCTTATATTTAGATTTTGAATAGAATTATATACCCTTACGGGTAGAAAAATAGGGGATAATTGATTTTTCACTTATGAACATTGGCACACACATACGTAGTTGACAATGACAGATCGCTACTGACATTATTTCTGTTCCACATCCGTCAAAACCATTATATTCTATGAGAGGATGGAATGATATACAAAGTAATGAAATGAACCAGAACAACAAAAATAATTTATATTTATATTACAACAAATAGTAAAAGTAGATAATCATATTATTCAACTGGTAATAGTTGAAGTAAGGTGGGGAAGTAAGGTGGGTAAGTAAGTATTTTGGAACTAATAAAAAAACAAGTAGGTAGTAATTAGTATATTTTAGCCATAAAAAATTGAAAAATAAAAACTTTTTAACAAAAAATTAAACCGACGAAATACGGAACTGAAAAGTAAAAAATAAAATAAACCTTCTTAGTCTCAGTAACTAAGCTCATAAACTAATGTAAGTAACTAATTTTGAGTCGGCGCCAAACAAACAATCAACGAACATCATTAAATTACTTCAAAAAAATTATCAGAATGTCACCGCGCAACTCGATGCCATCATTTTACGCCTTATCTAATTCATTTGCTTCTTTGTTTGGCGCCGACTCAAAATTAGTTACTTACATTAGTTTAGGAGCTTAGTTACTGAGACTAAGAAGGTTTATTTTATTTTTTACTTTTCAGTTCCGTATTTCGTCGGTTTAATTTTTTGTTAAAAAGTTTTTTTTAATTCCTTAGTGTTTGAATAAAACCTAACTTAAGATTATCGTGTAAAGACGACCTTTAGTTAGGGAACCAACAGTGTAGTGGACAGTTGACAGCAGTGATAAAAGGATGTGCACATGAAGGGAAAAAAAAAACGTTTAAAAGTAAAACACTCCTCTTCATTCCAATCACTAACCAAAATGGCGCAGTCGTAAAAAGAAATCGTGGCCCAAGTTTACAGGCAACGGTCGTGCCGGAAAATGTGCATATAATTGAACATAAACACTGCAAGTTTTACTAAGTATTGACAGCCTTTAAAGAAAAATGGCAGGAGGCGGCCCAGTTAAGTTACCACCAGATTTCGATCTGCAATCAACTAATGCAGCATCAGAGTGGAAGTTTTGGCAAACAGCCTTTCATGACTATTTAGTGTCAACAGGCCAGGACCAAGCCCTTTCAAATGTAAAATTGAATATATTACGTAATATCATAGGGCATGTTCATCATCATAGGGCAGTTCAGTTCAGTTCTCCCACAAGTACACACGTTCAAAATTGTGCTCCGCTTCAAGCAAAAAAGGTAACCAGTGCACGTAGATTCATTCATACAGATAAGTCACTCGCAAAAACGCAAAACCTGAAAAAATTTCTTTGCATGAACTGTGAACATTCGTACGAAGGAAATAAACGAAATCTTATCTCCAAAACAAAAACTCACGATTGTTAGGCGCGGCCTACACTCTTTGCTAAAGCGACAATGACAATAACCAACGAATTAATATTAGAAGAGATCAAAAACAGTAAAACGGAATTAATCTCATTTATAGAAGCTGTCGAAGTCAGACTATCATTGAAAAGCGAAGATCTATATAGAAAATTAAGTAAAGTTGAAGCTGAAAACGAAGATATTTTAAATAAAATCGAGAATATCGAGAGAAAAACTAGAGAGAATAACATCGTTATATTCGGACTTCAAAGTAAACCTGAGGATATAACACCCGATTATATGTGCTCGGAACTGAAAAGACTAGTAAACGTTAATTTAGTGGAATCTGATCTAAATAATACTTACGCGTTAGGTAAGAAGGATAACGCGCCAATCAAAGTGGAATTCCTATCCTATTTGAAAAAAGCTTCGTTATTCAAAAACGTTAAAAACCTTAAAGGTACTCAAATAACGATAGCCAACGATTTGACACTGATACAGAGAGAAGAGTACAGAATTTTGAAAAAACACTTGAGTTTCACAAAAATAAACAATTTTAATATCTGTTACATTAGAAGAAATAGGCTTTTTGTGGATGGAAAGTCATATACAGCAGAGGAGCTGGAAGGAACCCAAACTACTGATGAAAACATCACAAAAGCAGCCAGCGAACCAAATACCCCAACCCACAACAAACAAAAGGCAGAAAACAATAAGAAAATCACTGGAACAAAAGACCTAACAACTAAACCTATTCAAGCAACTACAGGAATCAAAACAAATATTAAAACACGCTCAGGGTCGGTTTACAGCTATACATAAATTATACCTATTTCACCTTTTTCTTTTCTTTTGCTGATGGTAGGAAGATAAAACAAGTATTCTCCAACTCACTTAGTATCATACTATTGGATAAAAGATAACAATTACCACTGTCCAACTATATTATTTATAATATTTATTGTCAAAATGGATCCCTTCATACTCGAATACAAAAATGAACCAATAATCACAAATGAAATTGATAGCCTTAAATGTTTTAAACAAGTCTTTGGAACTTCCGACTGTTTCTCAATTTTCCATAATAACATACGATGCTTAAATAAACATTTCGACGAATTACAAGTTTATCTGTCAGAAACGCAAAACTCATTTAGCCTCATAGCTCTCACAGAAACCAGGGAAGTAAAAGATCCAGAGTCGCTAACCTTAAGTGGGTATAAAATTATATGTAATAGGAATAGAATTAATCAAAATGATGGAGTTGTGTTATATGTCCGGGATAATTATTATGAGCATCATGAATTCATCGAGATTGGTGAAGTAAATGGAGTTATAGTCAACATGAAATGTGAAAGTACAAAAATCAACGCTATTGTTATATACAGACCTCCCTGCACTAAGATCGAGGATTTCAACTTGAATTTGAATACGTTCTTTGAAGGAAATAATTTTCCAGTCAACGATTATACCTTTTTTTTGGGAGATATAAATATAAATATATTACAGCATGATGATAAAGATGTTGAAGATTACCTAAATGCTTTGTCAGCTGAAGGATTCAGATCAATGATAAATAAACCTACGCGAATAACTACTGTCTCGAGTGCCTGTCTGGACCATATATTTTTCAAATATAATAAGGACACTATTGAAAATATTTACCCAGCCATAATTCATACAAATATTACTGATCACTTTTCCACTGCAGTGAAAATAATTAATTTGAAAAATAAACATGAAAGTAAAGATAACTATACGACACAAAATTACCTAAATGAAAAAAGTTGATAGACATAATCAGTGCAGAGAGTTGGATAACTGTATATAGGGAAAGCGATGTAAATTTTGCAACTGATAACTTCATTAAAACCCTGAATGAAATAATACAAAAATCAAGTTATTCAAAAAAAAATATAACTATCAAAAAATAAAACCGAAAACACCTAAACCTATAAGAAACATTGATATAATAAATATAAAAATAAACTAAATTCATTATTAAAGAAAACCAAACATGAATACCTAAAAAAATAAAAAACAAATCATCTACAAAAAATCTGTGGAACGTCGTTAAAGAGTTCTGCAATAAACCGAATGCTAACAAGGGCATAAACAAAAAAAAATTGCAAACCATTTCAATCAATATTTCTCTAGTATTGGTGAAAAAATGGCTAATGCAATACCCAAAGTGCAGAGATAAAAACCAAAACTAAAAACGTCAATTCATCAATATTTCTAAAACCAACAGACCACACTGAAATAAAAGAGCTCATTAGGGAATTAAAAACAAAAAAAGCCAGTGGTCTTGATGGAATATCAAACGAAATCCTGAAAATGACCAGTAATTCTGTGTGCCAACCGATATCGTATATTATCAACTTAACATTGCAAAAGGGAAAAGTCCCAAATCACTTTAAAAAGGCAGTAATAAAACCTATTTTCAAATCAGGCGAAAGGTATCTTGTAATAACTATAGACCTATTTCTTTAATTTCTTCAATAGCAAAATTGTTTGAAAGAGCTGTTAAAAAACGCCTAGTTAGTTTTATAAACAAAAATAAAATCATCTCCTCCCACCAATTTGGTTTTCAAGAGGGAAAATCTACTCAAGATGCTATTGCCAGATTAACATCCATCGTTTATTCAGCTGTTGATAATAAAAAATCTTGTTTGGGAGTGTTTGTTGATCTGGCAAAAGCATTTGACACAGTAAATCATAGATTATTGCTTGATAAATTAGAAGGTCTCGGCATTCGTGGAATTGCATTGGATCTTTTTGAAAGTTATCTCGAAAATCGACGGCAAGTAGTGAAAATAGACGATATGTGCAGCCAAGAAGAATTCGTTACAGTCGGTGTTCCCCAAGGAACCGTTCTGGGGCCGATTCTATTTCTAATTTATCTAAATGATTTACTACAATTAGATTCAACTGGAGTAATTTTATCATTCGCCGATGACACAGCGATTATCTACGTAGATAAAAACTGGTCAGAAATCCAACGAATTGTCTCAGAGGATATGCAAAATTTATTTAAGTGGTTTGATTCGAACAAATTGACCGTTAATGCCACAAAAACTAAAATTATACCTTTCACTTCATATAAACCATTTTTACCGGATTGTAATACTATCTCTATAGGAAATCATACTTTTGAGCTCGTACAAACTGTTGAATATCTAGGCATCCATATTGACTCTTTTTTTAAATGGGACGTGCATGCTCGCAACATCACGAATAAACTCAGAGGCCTCATTTACAGATTTAAACAACTAGTTGAATTTTTATCTCACAAACAATTGAAAATTATATACTCCGCTTTTGTTGAATCAATATTATTATATGGGGTGGAATAAGGAATAATTATCTGAGTTCAATCAATAACATTCAGAAACTTATACTAAAAATTATTCTCAAAAAACCTCGCAGATTCTCCTCAGATCAATTATTCATTAATTCAAAAGTAATGGACATTCGACAACTTTTTTGTTTAAAAGCTCTCTGCTTCCTATACTCAAACAGACAGTACACTTATAATATACCACATGCTTACGGTACGAGACTTAACATACAAACCGCTTTGTATGCCCCCGTTACCCATAAAGCACATGGACAGAGAAGCTTCTGCTATATCGGATCGAAACTATGGAACAATTTACCGAACATCATGAAAAAATTAAATTCAGCTCGACTTTTCAAAAACAAAATAAAGAAATGGATTTTTTCAAATGATCGAAAGTATTTCGCCAATGTAATAGATCCATTTTTGATCTTTAATTAACTTTTAAGCTTACTATTTTTGTAAAATATAAACTATTTTTAGTGGTTGCATATGTGTGTGTATGATGTGTAGGCTGTATGAGTGTGTATGTGCGCATAAGGGTGTATATATGTATGTGTATATGTATATGTATATGCATGTGTATATATGCATATATTTATTAGCAAAGAATGCGTACTTTTCTTCATCCAGGTCTTTAACCTTTAAGGATATCTTAATCGTATAATCGTAGTTATAAGTGCTATAACTGAAAATTGAACTGGTAACTTTCATGAAGTGATTAATTAGTCAAAACTTTTTTTTTTTTTAGATCAAATACAAATTTATTTCAGATCAAATATAAACTATAAACTAATTATACCCAATTTGATGAACTTAGACGGGTACTCAACCTCCCTTGTTTATTCAGTGTACCTACATCGCTATAACAATAGAATATGTAATTTTTTTCTGTTACTATGTTATTCATGCTGTATTTGTTATAGTTATAATATAATTATTATTTATATTAGGTTATAAAGATAAATATATATATATGTGTGTATAGATATATCTATCATTTGTATTTATGTATAAATGTATGATTTCTTTCTTGAATAAACATTCATTCATTCATTCATTCATGACTCTGCAAGGATTATGTCAACATTCGAAATTTCCCAGAATTTGGACCCATATGATGGCATGTTGGCTGAAATAGAGAAATATGTTAACCCAAGGAAAAATGAATGTTTTGAGAGGTATATGTTTTCCAGAAGGCAGCAAAAAGAAGGAGAGAGCTTTGACCATTTCCTCACAGACTGCCGACACCTAATAAAAACTTGTAATTATAATACCGTCGACCCCAACCAGTCTCAAGTGGAAAAAGCCCTCAGAGATAGAATTGTAACGGGAATTAAGGACCCTACGACAAGGGAGGCCTTATTAAGGATCGACGATTTGACCTTGGAAAAAGCAATACGTTTTTGCAGAACCTCAGAACAAAGCAAAAGTCAAAGTTTACAGTTTCAAGAGAGTGGAACAGAAGTTAATATAGTTAAGAAGAAAAACAAATATCAGAAGTATAATAAATCTTCAAAAAGCTCGAAGTTTAACGGTACAAAAAATGAATCTGGAAGAAATTTCAAATGCAAAAGGTGCCAAACAATTCATGGACCCCGAGAATGCCCTGCATTTGGTAAAAAATGTAGTAAATGTGGGATTGAAAACCATTTTGCTGTGTCATGCAGAGTTAAAAGTGTCAGAAACATTGAACAAAGCGATGCATCAAGTTCTGCTGACAGTGATGACCTATTTGTAAACCGAGTTCGAAAAGAGAAGTATACAGACCGAGAGGTGAGTGAAGATTTCTGCGAAAATTTGTCTATCGAAAAGGAAAAAGTTAAAGTAAGACTTGATACCGGAGCCGATGTAGTGTGATACCGCTCAGAATTTTCAAGAAAATAGACAAACAGTTTAAAGTGAGGCCTACACAATATATTTTAAAAGGTTTTGAAGGCAGTCAGGCTAAACCAATAGGGATCGTAAATTTACATTGTTCATTTAAAAACAGGGAAATTTATGAAGATTTTGTTATTGTAGATGGGGCAAATCAGGTCCTTGTAGGTGGCCAGGCATGCTTAAATCTAAAGTTAATTAAAAGAATAAACAACATAGAGGTGCAAGATGCAAATTTATGTGAAAAATATGAGTTTATCAACAAAAATCCGAAAATTTTCAAGGGTTTTGGTAGGTTCCCAGGCAAACATAATATTCCTACAAAAGAAAACTTCAAAAATGTCTGTCACCCACCTAGTAAAATTCCATTTGCTATACGGGATCAGCTAAAAGTAGAACTAAATAGATTAGTTGATAGAAAGGCTATAGTTAAAGTTGATGAAATAAGTCCTGAAGCAAGTATAAATAGAATAGTTATCGTTGAAAAATCTAACGGGAAAATTAGGCTATGTTTAGACCCCTCTGACATTAATTGTCAAATTGTCAGAAAACCTAGATTAGGATTAAATATAGAAGAAGTATGCTCAAATTTGAGAGACAAAAATTATTTTACCGTTTTTGACCTTTCCGAAGGGTACCACCACCTGGAACTAAATGACGAATCGTCATGGAAGTGTTGTTTTGCAACTCCATTTGGTGTGTACAGATTCATTGTTTTACCTTATGGGTTAGCAAACTCCCAAGATTTGTTCCAGGATGAAGTGGAAAAACATTTTTCAAATGTACAAAACGTAGTGATATGTCATGACGACATGATAGTACATGGGAAAACGAGACAAGAACACGATTTAGCAGTAGCTGAAGTTGTGAAAAGAGCTACAGAAGTCGGTGCAAAGTTCAATAAAGACAAATTCCAGTATTGTCAGAGCCAGGTTAAATTTATGGGACAAATCTTTTCCCGAAATGGCATGCAAATTAATTCTGACAAGGTTGAATCTTTGTGCAAACTTAAAACGCCCACAAATAGGGTTGAATTACAGAGAGTAATTGGTTCCTTCAACTATGTTAGACGTTATGTTAAAAATATGTCAGAGTTGATGCACCCATTATGTCAGTTACTTAGAAATAATGTTGAATGGTTATGGTTACCCAAGCATCAACAAGCTTTCGACCAACTGAAAGAAGTTATCACTAAAACACCAGCCCTTGTTCCATTTGACCCAGAAAAACAGACAGTTTTACAATGTGACGCATCTAAAAATGGATTAGGCTGTTGTATGTTTCAGAAGTATGACGATAATATTTTAAAATTAGTTGCTTGTGCTTCTAGATCTATGAATGATCATGAAGTTAATTATAGTCAGACCGAAAAAGAACTTTTAGCTATTTATTTTGGTACACAAAAATTTCATGATTTTATTTATAGACAAATAATTGACGTACAGACAGACCACAAGCCCATTATCTCGATTATGAAAACACCAATTCAAAAAGTAGGTTCAGTTAGGTTACAAAGGTTCAGGCTTAAATTAATGAAGTATTCTCTAAACATTTACTATGTGCCAGGTAAAAACATACAGTTTGCAGATATGTTGTCAAGGTCAAGTCTGCAAATAAAAAATTCTCCTGACCCTGACATGTTTGAAATGGTCCATCTAGTCTCAAGTCAAGAAAAAAAAGATCAGTTTCGACTTGAAACAAGTAAAGATTCTACCTTATTAAGAATCCATGATTATTACTATAGTGGATGGCCTAAAGAACAACGAATACCTGCAGATTGTAAACCTTATTACAGTTTGAAAGATTCGATCTATGTTGAAGCAGGTATTATCTTTGTTGAAGACAAAATCATAGTCCCTCAAAAGCTTAGAACAGACATAATCAAACTTTTGCATAAAGGTCATGTCGGTATCAGTAAGACCATAAACAAAGCTAGAACTTTATTCTATTGGCCTAGCTTGTCTAACGACATTACGAACTATATTAAAAGTTGTCGCATATGTGAAAAATATTTGCCAGCAACCTACAAGGAACCTCTTATGCCACATAGTGTCCCTAAATTAAGATTTAATAAAGTAGCTGTAGATATTGTAGAATTTGCAGGGAAAAACTATTTAGTACTTATAGATCATTTCTAACATTGGCTTGAATTGATCTCTTTAAAAGATAAAACTTCCGAATCTGTTATAAATTGTTTTCAGGATATTTTTACTAGATTTGGCTACCCTCAGGTTATTATAGGTGACAATTTGCCTTTTGTGTCAAACCGTTGTCAAAAGTATTACAAAAGTAAAGACATTATGATAACAACTTGTTCTCCACATTACCACCAAAGTAATGGTATGGCAGAAAAAGCAGTAAGCATGTCCAAGCAGATCTTAAGAAAAAGTTTTGACGATAAGTGTGATTTTAGGGAATGTGTTTTAGAATATAATAATTCACCTATAATAAGTCTTAATGCTACACCCGCACAAATTTTACAGAGCAGAAAGTTGAAAACAGAACTCCCTATTACTTTCAGGAAATTAGAACCGAAAATACAACAAAATATTTATGATAAACTTAGTAAACAAAAACTGATTATGAAGTCAAATTTTGATAAATCAGCTCGTAGGAACTCGTTGGAGTATAAAAGGGGATAAAGTGGTTATAAAACTTTAAAGAAAAACTTGGCAAAAAGCAGTGGTTGTTGAAAAAGCTGCTGAGCCAAGGTCCTATTGGGTTAAGAAAGAGAGTAATAGTAGAATTGTTAGACGTAATACCTTACACATGAAAATGTCATCTTCAAACTCAGACTATAAATTCATTTGTGAACCTGAATTGTATCCCAACGAAAGTTCCAGTAACAAGAAGATCCATCCTAACAATATTTTTCCTTTACGAAATAGAATTAGTCCAAGCTCTGTAAGATCTTTTAGTATTCCACAAAATTCATCACATAATAGCACTTCAGACTTATTAGGGTTCTCGGCATTACCTCAAGAGGATAATTTTGAGTTGAATTATAATAAAAATAGTGACAATTCAAGATATAAGCGCTCCCGATACGGTCGATGTGTGATAGCCCCTCAGCGTCTCAATCTTTGAGAGGGAGGTGTTTGAATAAAACCTAACTTAAGATTATCGTGTAAAGACGACCCTTAGTTAGGGAACCAACAGTGTAGTGGACAGTTGACAGCAGTGATAAAAGGATGTGCACATGAAGGGAAAATAAAAAATCTGTTTAAAAGTAAAACACTCGTCTCTTCATTCCAATCACTAACCAAACACTTAGCAACTGTAATTGAATTATATCAGAGAATGAGAGGTGAATTAGACAAATTGATTCTTTAAGAATAATCAATTTCAGAATTTCCAGATTATCTAGTCTCACTACTTGTTCGGAATAACAATAAAATAAAATCAACATTTCCAAGAGACATTTTTCTTTACCATAATGTAGCACTAGTAGAATAATTATTCATCTCCATGTCGATTGACATCAGTAGGGATGAAGAAGATCTGATGTATGTATTCTGCTGAGAACTCACAAACATAATCTGTCACAAACATAACATTGTATTTGATCATATAGCTTTTCATATTTTATAACTAATCACACACGAACTTGTTTAATTATTATCAAGAATTGAAATAACAGCCATTATAAGTATTCATAATCGAAATAAATGTTCAAATTGACGACCTTCTCGTTCCAGACGGAGTCGTTTTTTTAAGTTATAATTTGCTCTGAAAATATCTCTTCGCCGTAGTGATGCGAAAGCGTTCATGATTTTAATTCTTAAATCTTCTATATTTTCAATTTCGTTTTGATATATTCTATTTTTAAGTGTACCCCATAAAAAAAGTCAAGAACACTGAGATCAAGGGATCTTGCAGGCTATCTTATAGGCCCCTTATTTGCTATCCATCTGTCTTGAAATGTTTCTTGTAAAAATTGATTAACGTCTCTTGTGCAATGTTGGCGAGCTCCATGGTGTTGAAACCACAACCGATTTAAATTAGCAATGGCAATATCATCGAGATATTCACTGAAAGTTTGTCTGAGGAAGTCTAGATAACCCGGCAAAGATGTAGGGACCTAGAACTCGATCCTTCAAAATTCCAGCTTATACATTTAGACCAAACCGCATTTGAGGTCTCGCTTCTCTAAAATTATTTTCATTGATTTGTGACCAAACATGGTCGTTGTTCCTAGTGAAAACACCACAATTTGTGAAACGAGTTTCATCCGACCAAATAATACTATTCAAAAAGTTTCTATCATCGCCCAATTTTTGCAACATCCAATTACATAAAATTTGCCGTCTTTTGGCGTCTCCTGGATACAATTTATGAACAATTTTAACTTTATAGCATTTGAATCTGTTTCTTCTTAAAGTATGCTATACTGTAGTTCGCGGCAAATTCAATTCCTCAGCAATTTGTACTGTTGATTTTGATTGATTTGTATTGATCTGAAATATGGAGATGAGCCTAATTAACATTTTTTCAGTATTATCTACTTACCGCTTGAAGTATGTTTTCCTGTAACTCAATAGGAGTTTTGTTCCCATATTTTCTCCTTGGTTTTGTGAAAGATCCATATTCGCGAAGGTTTCTGTCCCAAAGTCTGAAATATGTGGGATGCGGCTGATGTCTTTCTTGGTACAGATCTAAATAATTTTCAGCGGAAAGATGAATGTTCCTATTATTTCTGTAGAAAACATTAACCATATCTCTTTTCTGTTCTGTGGGGAAACCCATTTTCAGTACTAACAGATTCTTCAACAAATACCAACGATAATTTCCAAGAAAAGTGAGGTGAACTAAATATTTATTTTCCAAAGCATACTATGAGATTTCAAATGGTTTAATCATAATTGTTGTATAGCAACAGAATGCCCATGAATTTGCTGAAAAATATAGGTAATTCGAAAAGTGAGTAACAATGAAATATTTTCAAATTGGTGTCTGGAGTATGAAAATTGCCATTCGAAGATTTTTTTTTGCAATGATTATATGCACATACACGTACTAGGATGAATAAATTTTCACATTTTCGCACATTGATCATGGGTTGCGTGAACTGAAATGTGGATTAATTCTTGAAGAAGACATTCTTCGTCGAATAATGTTGATTTTTTTCCGAATCCTAGGCATTCTATAACTTATTCTATTATCTTTTTTTTCATTACAGCTGGAATTAAAAAAAAATGAAATTTTACTCATAATAGTTCAATATTTCCAAAACACTCTGTAATTCAGATGAAAATACTCAATATGAAACATGACTCTTGACATTCAAAAAAATGCGATAAAAAATACAGGTTTGTATTTGAAAATTAAAAGTTGAGGGTGGCCCAATTTATACGATACCCTGTATATAATTTTTATTCAGATATTCGGATAGCCTACAAAAAGATTCAATGGCAAAGTGACAATTGAAAAAAAAATATTCCTAAAATAAAAAGATATAGGCAGAAGAAGAATTTCGAAATTTTAAATTTTTCCTGTATAACTCCAGAACTAAAGAAGCTAGATCAGATTTTTTCTATCCATATAATTGACCTCTGAAATATGCTACTTTGCCCCCATTTAACCATCCCTCTATCTCTTACCGTTATCGAAATCCCCATGCATAGACTCGAATTTGAATAGCCCTGTATATATATATATATATATATATATATATATATATATATATATATATATATATATATATATATATATATCTTGCTTCCATATCATAACACATCACATTACATTTTGCGTCCATGACTATATTGAATCCGTATATCGGACGCAAAATAGTTTGTGCTAATATCTACCTATCTGAGGAATATAATAAAAAGGTGTTAAGATTTATGTTCGTCTTTTTTCATGCTTCTGCAGAATAGTTTTGTTTCCTTATAAATATTAAGAATTAAATAAAATCATGGGACGCAAAATAGTGTGCTTCATAAAAGAAAATATACATATATATATATATATATATATATATATATATATATATATAGAGAGAGAGAATAAGAGAAATCTGTTTCGAATCCAAAAGAACCCACCATCCGTCTACAGCCTGTTTCATGGTTTCCCAATCATCAGGACGGCTTGTGGTCTCTTTCAAATTCGTATCAGATTTCTCGTAGGTTATTAGCCTTAGGCCAATACAAACATGTGAACTGCGTCAGATTATTGATAGTGACACCTATAATCTGTGCGGTGAAGCTTAAACCTAATATCGTGGAATTTTAATAGCACGAAATTTCGTGCATATTAACAGGTCACCAACAAATGTGTCAGATAGGCCTACCCACGATACCAATAGTCGTACTCCTCATGCGTTTAACGCAAACAAATATCGAGAATAAGAGAAATCTGTTTCGAATCCAAAAGAACCCACATCCGTCTACAGCCTGTTTCATGGTTTCCCAATCATCAGGACGGCTTGTGGTCTCTTTCAAATTCGTATCAAATTTCTCGTAGGTTAATAGCCTTAGGCCAATACAAACATGTGAACTGCATCATATTATTGATAGTGACACCTATAATCTGTGCGGTGAAGCTTAAACCTAATATCGTGGAATTTTATTCTCGATATTTGTTTGCGTTAAACGCATGAGGAGTACGACTATTGGTATCGTGGGTAGGCCTATCTGACACATTTGTTGGTGACCTGTTAATAGGCACGAAATTTCTTGCTATTAAAATTCCACGATATTAGGTTTAAGCTTCACCGCAAATAATATTTGACATTGATTTGCTGAAGTGGGCCAAATGCGGCATTTCACGACACGACCCCCTCCAAAAAGGACGCTTAACAAATGTACCAACCATATGCATCACCAACGCAACCACCAACGCCTTGAAAGAGGCTTTTTTTTCCACTTTATTTCAACAGCATCATACATCTTATATGGCACTTCATGCCCGAATACGCCAAAGGGTTAACAGTAATTGGTCCCTATCCCAATTGGGTATAATGTTAACTTGAAACTACTCGAACATGTGGCTCTAAGCCCAAAATAAAATTTCAAATTTTTTCAGGTAACATGATCCGAACAGATAAGGATACTTCTCAATCCCTCTCAAAGAGTGACAATATATAGCCAGAAATCTAGCTGTTGGCCATTCGTAGCCGGGAATATAGCTGTTTGGCCATCCGTAGCCGGGAATATAGCTGTTTGGCCATCCATAGCCGGGAATATAGTTGTTTTTTAAGAAAAACGAACGATAGTTAAAAAAACTTAGGTAGAATATACTTGTATTTCAAAAAATATCTAAATCCACCTTCAAAAATGTTTAACCAAGTTCATTTTTGGTATACGTGCTACTGAGAGGCTATATAACAATATACCAAGAGATGAACCTGGCTAAACATTTTTGAAGGTGGGTTATGATTTTTTTCGATACACAAATATAAACTACTCCTTCGAGGGCCTGCAAATCAATCATCTCTTGGTATATCATTATATAGCCTTTCAGTAACACGTATACCAAATATTGACTTGGCTAAAAAATTTGATGGTGGGTTTAGATTTTTTCGAAATACATATATAAACTACCCCTTCGACGACCTGCAAATCAATCATCTCTTGGTATATCATTATATAGCCTTCCAGTAACACATATACCAAAACTGAACTTAGCTATACATTTTTTTTCGAAAAACAAGTATAAACTATTGCTTTGGACATAAAATCATTTTTATTTTTTATTTAAAAGTATAAACTATTTCTTTCCGGCCTGAAATCAATCATTCTTGGTAAATCATTATATATAGCCTTTCAGTAGTACATATTCCAAATATCCACTTGGCTAAACATATTTGAGGGTGCATTTTGAATTTTTTCTTAAGTTTTCCATTTGTTGTGTTCGACCATTTTCTGTTAAATTGAATTCTCATTGCAATTCCAAGTCTTCAGCCATTCGATTGTGTTGAAAATTCGAAAATGGCCGCTAACCTCACACTGGTCTGCTAAATAGGGCTTTTTGAATGAATGCAAAGTTGAATATAATATTTGTTATTTAGATTCTTTAAAGACTCTGTTATTGAATTACAATGAAACGGGAAGCACAATTACTCCTTATTAACTTTGAAATATAACTTTTTTTAATAATGTTCTTTTCAAATATATATTATTCATAGGGATAAGGGATTAATCATGTTTTGGATACAACCGCCAAAGGAAACTGTCATTTTGTCCAATGAAATATTCAATGTCAAATCCAAAGAAGTATAACTGCATCAAAATTAGAAAATTATTTTTATCAAATCCCTTTAAAAAAATGGTTTCAGCAAAAAGTTGTAATTAATATTGAAATACTAAATACATTTTTACAGGTTTTCTGATAAACTCCAAAAAATATCTATAATATATAATAATAAAATATGATATTAAAATGCATTGGAAATGAAATGGAAGCCCCTCCTGTTGAATTGCAAGAGGTTCGGGCTCTCTACAGATTTTCCCAACATTTTTAATATGATCTCGGGTAAAAGAAATTCAAAATAAATTTAAATAACCTTGATGCGTTACCCTTTAATCATTCTGATACAAATCACATTGAAATCGTTATTTCAGTTGTATTATATATGTAATAGATTAAGATTATTTATGTTTCTTGGGTTCAATAAAAATTTATTATTATTTTACATCTCATTATATTGATTTTTTCCAAAAATATATGTCCAAAGGTTGGGTATTTTTTTTTCAGACGTAGCTCATTTTTCGAATAAAAAGCTTTGCCACATCTCTGTCTTGCTCTAGCAAAGCTTCTGAGCAAAATAATTCATTCTGACTGAATAACAACACATCAACATTTTGAAAAGGTCTTTGCGGAATTCTTCACATGACATGAAGTATTGCCTTGAGTGTTCAAGAATTTGGTTTGGTTTGCTCATGCTAGCCTTTTCTGAAACTGGTTCTGGAATCCAATGCTTGTCTTGGAGTGGCTCCGAACTGGAAATATTAATAATAAAACACTATTTAAATAGGTTCAATAAAATACAACTAGTGTGTGTTGTTTGAGAATAAAGAGAAAAAATGGTTTGAAAAAATCATTAATAAATATTCTTGGTGAAAAATATGTTGTCTATACCTATATTTAATATAATGTGTCATTATCATTTTTAGTTTGGAAATTAAATTGAATGCCCCAAAATCAATTGATGACAAAGGCGGTGCCATGAAAATAATTTTTTGAGATGAAAGAAGAAACCAAACATTCTCCAAACTCTTGTGTTCAGAGGAAACCAATTGTTTATTTATTTTTTTCATTAAGACTATTCGCTTCCCTCTTTCATATATTTTTTTCACATTTATCCTTGTATCATATGTTGCTCGAGAGATTTTCCAACTTACGAACGGTCACTCAAATTCAACTCTCTCAAACTACTATGGAATATCATTTAAAATTTCTGAGAAAGTGCTATGAATGCTAATTTATTATTTTCCACTTGGAAATCATGGTGACATGCAGTCGTGGATAGTCATAAAGTAAATTTTCCTCTCTACAATCAATGAATCTTGTTTATTTAGTATCTCTCTTGAAAGGGTGTTGTGAGATTTTCTTAATTAATTAAGGAATTTATATGCATAATTACATTAAATGTTGATCTATTCAGCAATTGCAAATATATTTTTTTTTAATTTTTTTTTAAACGAATAATTCAACTGTACACTTTCATTGACAGTCTTGGTTATCCAAGTTTGATATTAATTACAGAGCACTGGCTTAAATGCAATGAATCATTCTACCTACCAAATTATAGCATACTATCCAAATACACAAGAACCAATACTGTCCATGGGGGAACCATGATATTGATAAAAAATTATTTCCTAGAAGGCTATCAATTTGTAGATGTAGATAAATTTAAAAATTATTTGTTGGAATATCATTTCGAATTCTCATTAGTCCATTGTAAAGAAATTAACCTTTATATAATTTGCATTTATAGAACACCGACCTCTTATATATTCCTCACAAATTTGGAATCACTACTAAATGAATTACCTATGAATTCTTTGATATTAATGACGGGAGATTTCAATATAAATTTCGAAGAAAAAAACTCTGCCAACACAGAATCTCTGATAAATTTGATGACTTCTTTCAATTTAAAAATGCATGTTAATACAGCTACTCGTATTACCAATCACTCTGCAACGACAATTGACTATGTATGTAGTAATTTAAACGAACCGTATGTTTCTTGTTCAGCAGTTCATGCAGGTTTATCAGACCATGAAGCCATCTGTTGTAAACTCTATGTGAATGTAAACTTAGAATCCGATGAATTTAGGTATGGCAGAATTTTTTGCACAAAAAACTATAATAGGTTTTACTCAGCTTGCTTGGAAACAAATTGGCAACACTTGTTAAATTCGAACGATCTATTTGCAGACTTCTACAACAAAATCCGAGATATATTTGAAATCACCTTTCCCGTGAAAAAAATCAAAATCAAACAAAAAAAACAGTGGCTTACACAGGGGATCAAAATATCGTCGAAAAATATGCGTGCTTTACATTATCTCAGAAAATTTACAGATTCATATTTTTTCCACACCTACTTCCAGAATTATCGTAGAATCTGCAGAAGTGTAATCAAACTGGCAAAAGAAATATTCTATAGGACAAAAATAGAAAATGCCGAAAATAAGTCTAAAGAAAGCTTGTAACGAATTTTTCGTTACGTCCTTACACATAACCAATTTCTCATAACTTTTCCGGTTACCTTTACGGTAGTACGGGTCAGTAGTCACTGCGCTCAGGTCGTGAAGAATGTACGTTCATTATTGTCCCTAGAAAATGGTATTTTGACAGTGTGACCGTGACATTTCATTTTCGTGTCGATCGCGTTTATCGAGCGTTTGGTTTTTTCCAAGTTTTTTTAAATAGGAAAGAAACCGAGAATGAAAAACAGGTGAACTGTGATTTCGTCGAACCGAAAGGATAATCGTTCTCTTTCTTGGATAGAACGTCGAGATAGGCAGATGTACTGAGTGAGTTGGCTTTGATTTGTAAGATCTATAAATTAAATAAGTTTCACTGCTGGAGTTTAGTTGAGTAATATTATTCTCTTTATCTTTCAATTAATGTTGTAGCTGATTAGTATTTTCTTCTTTTTCCTTATGCTTGTAATATTAGAATTCTTGGATATACCGCATGGTAATTTTTGAAGGTTAAATATAGATATTTCGGCCATTTTGACAAAGCATTCATAGTACATATTGTGGCTAACGTAACATCTGTTCCGAATATTGGGAACTGATTTTTTTTCATTGGAAATCAGTTCTACGCTATTGCATTTTTAGGTACCATTTGGTAATCTCGAATGGACTAGAGCTTACTCCCCTCATACTACCAGTGGATTGTTCCAAGGATTCTAATTGAAAGGAAGGGCGTATTGGATTGTTTGGAGTGACTAATAGGACGGCTCTCTGGTAAGCAATTTTCTTTATTTCATAACTATATGTTTATGAGAGTAATTTTACTTTCTCTTGAGAAAGAATTGCTTA
This sequence comes from Gonioctena quinquepunctata, assembly GCA_018342105.1. Classification (NCBI taxonomy): domain Eukaryota; kingdom Metazoa; phylum Arthropoda; class Insecta; order Coleoptera; family Chrysomelidae; genus Gonioctena; species Gonioctena quinquepunctata. Next base: position 45,276 of record JAFIRS010000543.1, read on the forward strand.
TCGAGAGAGTTGTACCTCTGGCCTAACGGTCTCAGAACACTCGATTCAATATATGCCTCAAGCGTAAGTTGATTTCCGTTAATAAATTTCTTATATCTATTACTCCATTCAATTCCCAGTGTAGCTTATTTGATTTTTGATCGTTGCAGAGTCAATTCACTTCAGTTACTACCTTATCGCCAAGAGCAGGAGATTCATTCTAATTTTTGAGAATTACCTGTTTATCGATTTGAAAAGGGAATTGCCGCCCTATTTCAAAATTATCTTTATCTAAGAGAGTTGTCCCACTGAAAGACGTGAGGTCTCCCTCTTCAGTTATATTTAAAATTCTTCAATTAAAAGAATTATTTAACATTATCTTTATCTAAGAGAGTCTGCCCACTGAAAGACGGTGGTCTCCTCTTCGGTTTATCTCTGAAAATTCTTCTATAAAAGAATTATTTCACTTTATCTTTTCTAAGAGAGTCGTGCTCACTGAAAGACGTGTGTCTCTCTCTTCTTATCTTGGCTGAAGAGTATACTTTTACTCTGATTATTATCTTGGTTCAGAAACCCTATATTTTTTTGTAGCTTACTAGAGTATTTTGGTTATAACGCTATATTTTCCTTTGGCACTTGCTTTAAAATAATATATCTTTGTACTGGCAACTTTTAAATATTTTGCTTTAAAATAATAGATTTTTTTCTGGAATTTTATAGTATTTTGCTTTAAAATACTATATTTTTTTCTCTGGTAAAATTTCAAGGAAATTTATATATTTCTTTGAAATACCTTTCCGCATTGAATTTTTTTACCCTTCTGGTACATAGAATCACCTTATCAAAACTTACCTGTTTCAAAATTTAACTGAATTTGAACACCACGTTTTGGGTGAGGTTTGTTTTGTTTGGTTTTAAATTTTGTTCATTTTTAATATTTTTTTAAATTATTAAAATTAACTTATAAATTTAACTCCAGAATAGCAGATTGAATTGCTATTTATTATCTTTGTTCTTTCACTGTAACCTTCTCGTCTTTTATATAGATTGAGATTTTTATTGTATGCTATCATTTGCATCTATCTTTTGACTCTCGATTAAAATTTGAAACATAAAACTTGAGGTTCAAAGGATATCCTTCGTTCTCCCCTTTTTGTACATATTTTGATTCCTATCATCTTCTTCGCATGATATATACCACGGAGGAACCCATCTACGGAGAGGAAGGACTAGTAGCCTGGGAGGTCTTACAGCACATCAATATCAGCACTGGTCCGTGAAGATCAACTCAATTCACGCCGATAAGGGGTCTAAAACCAACTATAGAACCACCCGACCATCTTAATCGTAACCGCTGAAACCAAGTTCCTCCTAGAACCGCTGGGACCAGCTTCAAGAAACTAGCCTTCCTCTATCTCGTTCAAGATCTCCGAAGGTATATTCGTGACCAACAACTGGAGGAATCATAGGTGTAAATGTTCGAATTTTGATCAGAGTCAAAATTACTGGTTTCTTTTTATGTAATTTTTCCATTCAAGTTCAATACTCTTCTAGTATTTGTTAATTTTTTTATTTTTATCTTGTTCAAAATTCCAACTGGAATAAATTTGTTAAGTTGATTTATTGCATATTTATTTGCCTTCCCATACAAGCTAGGTAACATTTATTTAATTTTATTTACTTTTTTTGTCTTTAAACTTTGAACTAGTCAAGTTAATTAATGTATAATTTTTTTAGTGGCCAAATTTGATTAACTAGGAAAAGTCATTAATTGAACCTTACTCACGGCCTAACCGTATCCATCTGAGCAGCCTATCGGCAAAGTGATTTCACCTTGAAATTTGAATCATATAATTTAAAATCTGGGGTTCAAAAGTAAGGGGTGTTGCAAGCTGGCATGTGATAAACAGCCTCAGAGGCAGAAATATCAGGAAAGTTGAAGCGTCATTATCGCCTGATGTCCTAAATAATAATTACTGTTCTATTGCTGGAAAAATAACAGAAAATATATCTCTACAAGTTGATCCATTAGCTCACTTTCAAGGTCCTTTTATAGCTGATTCTCTAGTACTCCACGATACCGATTTAACTGAACTGAGAAATACTATAACAACTTTCAAAAATAAAACTACCACAGGCATTGATGATATCTCTGTACGAATATTTGAAAATCTACCAGAAAATGCACTTAATATCCTGGTTCATCTAATAAATAAAACTTTTCACAATGGTACATTTCCTGAAAATATCTGTAGTAATTCCTCTGCATAAGGGTGGTGACCGTGACGATCCATCCAACTATAGACCTATCTCTCTCATTCCTATATTAGCAAAAATTATTGAGAAGTTGGTGAAGATTAGATTATCTGCATTCTTAATTAAAAAGGAGATCATCACAAATGCCCAGTTCGGCTTTCAAGCTAGAAAAGGTACAAATGATGCAATTTTTTCTTTTTTGTATGACGTATATTCTGAGATAAATCGAGGTGAAGCTACTGCGGCGGTATTCTGTGATTTATCAAAGGCGTTCGACTGTGTGAACCACACAATACTGTTACGAAAGCTTTACCACTATGGCGTTAGGGGTGTTTCTCAGGAATGGTTTGAATCATATCTCTCAGGTCGAACCAAGTTGTTAAAACGACAACATACTCCGATGAGTTGCCTGTAGAATGTGGTGTGCCTCAGGGGTCAATACTCGGACCAACTCTCTTCTTACTCTACATAAATGACTTGGCCAGAATAATCATTTCAGGAAAAATAACACTGTTTGCGGATGATACGAGTATATTCTGGAATAATAAAGATCCCGAAACACTTCTTGAAATTATCAAGGATGATATGTGTGAGGTGAAAAGATGGTGCGACTCAAACCAGTTAGCTATGAATATGGCAAAAACTAATATTATGTCTTTCAAAGGTGAATTAGATGAGCTCGTCGTCATGGGTGATGATGTTATAGGAAACACTAAACATACAAGATTTCTAGGTGTTTATATAGATTGCAGATTAAAATTCGATGAACATGTTTCAATTTTAAATAAAAAATTGTCTTCTGGATGTTATGCAGTAAGAGTAACATCGAATGAACTTGGTCTTTCTTCCGCCAAGGTTGTGTACCATTCTTTAGTAGAATCCCACTTGAGATATGGAATCCCATTCTGGGGGGTGTGTAATATGAATCTCATAGACTCTGTTTTTGTACTACAAAAACGTGCAGTAAAATATATGTGCAAAGCAAAAATTCGTGATTTCTGTAAACCTCTTTTTGTTAAACACAAAATGTTAACAGTATTTGCAATTTTTGTTATGGAAACGGTATGACTTTTAACATCTCTGAGATGTGTTTGTGCTCGTTGGGATGAGTCATACAGGTTTGATAGCTGATGGGTGTTTGAGGCTGATTTGTCCAAATAGTTTATATTTAAGTCTCCCGCCAGGACTAAGGACGAATTTATAGTCAGTTGGGAGATAAGAATTTCCATCTTCTCAAGAAAAGAGCAATGTCATGTGATGGGGACCTTTAGCAACAAAGTGCATATAGTTTTAGTTCATAGCAATGCATAATAGATAGTTCAAACTCTTTCTCCACAATTAAGTGATCAAATTTATAAAATAACATTGTAGATCTTCCTTAACTAAAGCTAGAGTACCTCAGTGAATACACCTTGGACGACAGTACTTAGAAATCACCTTATATTGAGTACTCCTCATAGAACATTGGTTAAAACCGGTGGAACCATTGTTCTGTGAGGAGTACTAGATCAGGATATCCGTTATAACCCAGCAGTAAATTAAAATCATCAATTTTTTATTCTCAGCGTCTGAATGTTCAATTACATCACATTTATACCGGTGCCATTTTTGTTACTCTTAAAAAGGGATTCTTTGACTTGTCTTCCAGTGTTATAGATGAGTGAGAAGGATCATGAAGAATCTTTTCTGGTGTGGCTTTTTCTCCGATATCACATTCAACTGTGGACTCGTTTGAATGTTCCTCATTTTTTTTAGGTCGAGATTGGTTTCAATGTAGGATAATATTCCTTTGGAAAGATAAAAAGCATTTGTTTTATTCAAGTAGTTTATGTAACCTTTCACCCCAAAGTTGGATTTTCGCAGAATGTTGTTGCAGTCCAGTATGTGTTTCTGGAGTTTTTGGTGTAGAGCTTTGAATACAATAAGGTTACTGTTATAAACCTGTTCGTTCCAACGCCTGTGCTTATTATATAGAAATGGTTCAGTTATTATGATTACCTTGGTATTTTACAGTTTCTCTCTCTCTCTCTATATATATATATATATATATATATATATATATATATTTATTTATTTAAATATTTATTACAAACAGATAAATCCAACGAGTATCCTCTTTTTAGGTAATCTAATAGTAATCGAATAGTGAGCTAAAATAACTTACAAGATAAACATTATGAATGATGCATTATAGAATAAATATGAACAAATATGAATAAATATGAACAAATATGAATAAAGTGACAATATGTACAATGTGAACAATATATAAACAATTCAAATGAGATATTATCTGTATATTGAAGTGAAAAAATATATATATATATATATATATAAATATATATATATATATATATATATATATATTGTTATGTTATGAAAAACCAGTTATATATTTTAAAAGGAAAAAACCCACAAAAAGAATAATTATTTAATAGCTATTAGTTTCAAGAGATTGTTTTTACATAATTTTTGAAGTTCTATTTCCTTTATTAAGCCTCTGTATAATATGAATAGATAAAAATGTCCAAATACTATAACACAATCAATTTCATACACTGTCATAATGATTACAAACCATAATTGTTCAAAAGGCAACAAAAAAGTCTAAACTTACAAAATCATCCTGAATAAAATGTGATCCACAAAATTATAAGCTTGAAACATACAGTATATGAAATTGTATCTAACTAAAAGTAGCCAATGGGAGAACAGCAAACTTCTTGATGACAATAGCCAATCAGGGAACAGGATGGTCAAATGTAAGATTTGAAATTGTGAGAAAATAAGAACGGAAAAGTGTCAGAGACAATTATCACTGAAATTGTATATAGTTTATAAGAAAGTAAAAATAGTTGTATTTATAAGTTTTGACAAATAACCCCAAACAGTGAAAATGTGACGATATAGTGCGCGAATTCAAAAATTCAAATGAGAAGGAATGAGGAAAATTGGTATCCTGGAGACGAAAAACAAAGCCACGAGGAGACGAAAATAATTTAAAAACGAATGCCACGTTTTGTTGGGAGAGAAAGAAAAATTCATTAATTTCAACATAATAAGCAGAAAACCAACATTACCTTATTTGTACACCATATACAAGCATTCAAAGCTGATTTCTGAATTTGTATGGTTCCTTCTTTTTGGTATTGGAGTTCCTGAGAGCATTGGAGTGAAAAGGAATCCAAATCCTGGTGTGTATTGAACAGCGACAGTTTCCGCAGACAGGTATAAACTTTCCTAGTGCACATCACGATCTGAACAACTTCACTAATAACTCATATCCCATCAGAAGAACTTTATTTCATTTGAATTGAACTATTAAAGAAAATTTCACTTTCAAGGTAAAAGTGAGGTTGTGTCTATTTATCCATGACCTGTTTCTCATGATTATCCATGAAAATTTGTAGATTGACATTAGAATAAGTTATCGATCGTAGGCCAGGTAAATTTAAGTTTTCCTGAATAAAGGAAATAATTGCTTTTTGATACTTTGTTGCTTATTTTCCACAATTATCAGCAATCGTATTTATAAACACTGAATAGAAATTGACATCAAGCAGTGGCTAGTGGCTCAATTGCCTGAACCGGCTATCTGAGACAAGAGGCGTACCAACTGAGCTTAGCTGTGGTAAGGAAAGTGATAACAATTGGCAGCAACGTGACGAGAGAACAGTGACGTTAGTTAGCAATTATTATTACATCATACAAAATATTATACAGGGCGAAAATACTTATCTATATCATAACAATTTGGCTCACAAAGAATAGCGAAAATTATTAGCTATTTTCATATTATAACAACAACTATTATTATTCAATTCATCATTACATAACAAAATGGCGCCCAACGCGGTGCAAAAATATATTAATAATAATAATAATAACAAAATTCAATTATGAAATTCATTTAATGCAAATTTGTTATATCATCAACATTACTTTACAATATATATATATATATATATATATATATATATCTTGATCTTACTTATGAGCATTGAATAGATCTAGAATTTCGAAGACGTATAGTTTCTTAGATAGTTCTACTCGATGAGGAAAATCTCGCGGCAAAAGTGTCTGGACTCGTTATATATGGTAAGGATACAATTGGTGATCCTTTAAAATTTTCCAGATTAGTTTATTGGTAACATTAAGTGTGTTAGCAATTTGTCTTGTACCAGGCTTATTATATATATATATATATATATATATATACATATATATATATATATATATAAAACAGCATTAGGAGATTTCGGGGGACCAGACGCAAGGTGAGGTAAGTGTGCCACTGCTGCCAACATTATGAATTATTTGAAGTTTTTCAAGCGCCGTGTTTATTTCGGTTTGAACATAAAGTTTCAAAAATGTTGATCAACAACTCCAGTAGTATTTAATTTATCATCATCTATCAAGATAGTGCAGTAGGAGTAATTGTTTTTCGTAGTTTTGATAAAATGCCTGGGACTACATGCAGTGTGAAAAGCTGTACGAACAATACCTATAAGTGCAAATTTAATTCCATAACTTTTCACTCATTTCCTAAAGATGATGTCTTGAGAAGTAGGTGGGCGAGTTTTTGCCAGCAGTCGAAAAATTGGACACCAAAATCTTATTCTAGAATTTGTTCTGTCCATTTTGAATCTGAAGATTTTGAGAAACATTATAGGAGTGAGTTGTTAGGTGCACCTTCAAGAAGAACGCTAAAAGCAGATGGTAAAATAACGATACTATTTTTCTTAGGACTATGGTACAGATTATTTTAATTTCAGCTATTCCTAAAAATCTTGGTGGTGAAGATTTGGCAATATCCTCCATTGAATGTAGAGAATTCCATTCCACAGCAGGTAATTTTTGGAAAGTAACATATTAAATAAGCTTTTTTATTTTGTTATATTTTCAGTTGGAACTCAAGTTGCAGAGATTTGTGAGACTCATAACGTCAATAGTAAAGAAAATATTCCTACAATACAAATTACTGATCATACAGCCAAGGAATTGCAATCCCTTAAATATGCATATAAGGATTTAGAAATCAAATACTAATCAGTGATTTGAATGGAGCCAACAAACATTTGAAAGAATCACTGATTCAAAAAGAATTGTACTGTAGTACTTTGGAGAAGTTGAAAGTTGAAATTGAAGAAAACTTTAAAGTATTTCAAGAGTCTTCTATCACAAAAAAAGAATTCAATGCGAAGATAAAAGAAGTTATGTCTAAAACTCTCACAGCGAATCAAGTTGATATTATATTGGATGTGAAGAAAAGAGTTAGATGGAACAGAAATGAATTATCAAAAGCTTTCACTTTACGTTACCTGAGCAAAAAAGCATATTTATTCATGAGGAATGAGAATTTTCCACTTCCACATATAAGAACATTTCAGAAATATTCACAATTGATTGATTTGAGAGATGGGATCTTGAAGGATGTTCTACAGTTTTTGAAAATAGCTTCATTAAATATGGCTCCCAAAGAAAAAGCTGTAGTTCTTTTATATGATGAAATGAAAGTGAGAAATATGTATGAATATGATGAAAAAAGTGATGAAATAATTGGGCCACATGATTATGTTCAAGTAGTTATAGCTAGAAGTTTATTCGGCAATTGGAAACAGCCAGTTTATGTGGGATTCGACAAAAACATGTCCAAAGAATTATTATATGAAATAATATTAGCCCTCTATGATATTTCATTTGATGTTGTTGCAGTAGTTAGTGATTGTGGCCCTTCAAACCAGAATACCCTGAAAGAATTGAATGTTTCATTTACTAGAAACTACTTCCAACACCCAGGCAACAACAATAAAATCTTTTGTTTCCTTGATGCTCCACATCTCCTGAAACTGATTAGAAATTGGTTATTAAAAACTGGTAAGAACTATAGTACATTTTCTGTAAAACTTTGAATAATATATTATGTCTTCAGGTTTCATACTGTCCACCGGAAAAAAGGTCCATAAGAACATATTAGAAGATTTGATCAGTCGAACAGCAGATACTGAAGTCTCTTCCATTTTCAAACTTTCAGAAAAATATCTGAGAGTTGAAGGAGCAGAAAAACAAAATGTGACCCTAGCTTCTCAGTTGCTTTCACATTCTACTGCTACGGCTATCAAAAGATATTATAACACTGAAGAAAGTAACAATTTGGAATATTTATATTCAACTTGTAAATGACTGGTTTGATATTATGAATTCAAGAAATTTGAAGGAGTCTCAGGTTTTCAAAAAACCATATCAAGCCCATAAGGAACAGGTTGATAGATTGGAGGAAATGTACCAGGTTTTCAAAAATATGCTTTGCATTGGAAAAAAAAATTCACAAGTTTTTCAGAAAGCCATATTATTATCAATAATGTCTCTGAAAGAGCTATTTGAAGAAATGGAAAAAAATAACAATTTGGATATAGAATCCATTTTTGACATTACTCTTTTTTTTTATTTTCACTTTTATATGAATTTAGTCTGTTTGGAGGAATTTCCGGCAAACAAAAATTTTCTGTACATTTTAATTCCTATTACTAAATTCTGGAATTGATACTTTAGATTTGCCTTTTTTTCCTTTGTAGGAAAGACTCTTTATTCTTGTGTGTAATTTCAGATGTCTTTCATTAAAACTTTCAACAAATAAAAAAATTTTTTTTTACTCCACAAATATTTTTCGGAGAAAACATTACTGCAATTTCATATCAGAAGAACAAATACAACTAATGGTGATAGGTACTAGAAAAACTTGACCACGATTCATTCTATTCACGTGTTCTTTTCCGTCATTTTGGGAATGAATGATCTCCAGCATTTGATTTAATAGAATTATGTTTTTTGATAAGGTCCTTGGGACTATGTTGGTTGATGACTACAGAACTTTTATTGAAACATTGTTTAGTGATTCTTCATAATTCTGTTAGAATTAGATTTTTTTAATTGTTTATGCTTTGTGTATCATTCTAATAAATTCCATTTTCTCAGTGTCCCAGCAAGCATGTTACGCGTGGGCCTGATAAGTATCAGGTTTAATTATGAACCGCGCTATGGAACTAAGCAAAAAATTATTTTCTCAATTGTCTTCTGTATTAAACCAGGGAGTCGATTATGGCGAGCATCTTTGTCACTTAATGAAAGCGCTATCAAGAGGGAGCACAAATATGATTATTTTTTTATATCAGCATATATGTTGAGTTAGGATTATATTTGATGGCGGGGAATAAGTTTAAATGTATGATGATGCTTGATGTCTACAGATCTTCGCTGTTCATTTTCATAGAAATAAAGTCTAGTTTAAATATGTCCAGGCTCTAATGATTCATTATTCAAAATTATCTTGAACTGAAATGTGTAAGAAGTTTGAGAAGATGTTAGTCATTTTCGTGAAATATTGAAGCTCGTAAATTTATTTCGCTAGAGGGAAATGAATTAATAGATAAATATACACTTATGGTAGTAACAAGTTTACTGATACCATGCGAAATGATCTTTCTCTTTTTCTTTTCATACATATTATTCTTTGAGGCCTAAACAATACATTCTACAAAAATTGATTGATATATTTTTTATTTATTTCTTTTCTGCTCGGCGCATTCAGCCAAGATATAGATCCATTCTACCTTTCGAAATTTGAAAATAATTTCTATAAAGTTGGCTATTCTGGCACACATCAGACGTCATCAAAATATCGGTTTCGCCGTAACCCTGTCAGTATTATATATATAATAACCCTGTCTTGTACTTAATTCCGGACGATCTTCAATCATATTGAGAACCTCTTCTTCCAGTGCCACCGTTCTTATTAATAGTGGACGACCACAATCAATTGTTCGTTTTTGAAAAGTCCCTCTTTTACAGAGAGTTGGTGAAGAAGTGCAAAAATTGTGTGATGAGGTATCACGCGATGAGGATACATCTCTGCATAGAGCCGTCTAGCTTCCAAAGAATTTACATTGGCACGACCATACATAAAATGCATTCAATGTTCATTGTCTAAATCACAGAACACATCACAGAACATATATATGTGTTTTGTGGAAAACATATACATGTGTTTTGTGGTCTTAATCTTTAGATAATGTTCATTGATACATATGAAGTACTGAGAGCGTTGCCACAGTAGATAGAGCTTAGACTGTGGTATTGCCAACCCCATCCTAGAGTAAAACTGCATACATGCTTAAAAAAACAGTAGAAAACTGTAAATGATAATTGAAAATCACAGCTTTACATATAGAATTATAAAGGAAGTACATAAAATGGAATAAATAATTGAAAAGTATCATTCAAATACTCTTGCAAAGTATAGTAGCACTTGTCAGTCAATAAATATTTAACTCTATTACAAAAAATGTTGTCACTTTGAGAGTTTATTATCTCGTTCGGCAATTTGTTGTAGAGAGACAAAGCATTGTAAGCCGGGGAGCTTTTGTATTTAGAAGTTTTATGTTTTGGCATCCGCAGCTGTCCTCCGAATCTTGTACTATATGTATGTGTTGAAGCAATCGTTTCGAAGGACTCCAGGTTATTTCGTGCAAATTTAACACATTTAAAAATATAAATACATGGAACAGTTAACAGTTTTTCTCTAATAAAAACCGGTTTGCAACTATCTCGATAATTCATGTCGAAGATGAGTCTCAAAATACGCTTTTGGCCCACAAAAACTCTATTTAGGTCTGTACCGCGCCCCCATGCCATTATGTTGAGTGATATGTGAAAATGCCATTGCAAAATAAATGCTTAATAAACTTTCTTTTGTTATACATGATTTCATTTGTTTGATTGCAAAGAATGCTGAATTGAGTTTATTGCAAACACTATTAATGTGCTGATCAAAATTCAGACGTTCGTCTTATAGAGTTTCCAAAAACTTTACTTCTTGTGACATAACTATTTCCTCACTGAAGACTATTTCTTCTGGTATATTATCTTTCATATTAAAAAATTTCATAGATACTGACTTCTTAGGGTTCAGAATGATTCTGTTTCGGTCACACCAAGATGCAAAAGTATCAATGATTTTGGTAACCTTAACAAGTAAATTGTCGATATTAGAACTTGTAACTGTGATCGTAGTGTCATCAGCAAACATAATTAAGTTAAATAAAACACATATGGGGAAGGTATTATAAACAAAAGAATCATGTGATCATCAAACTTCTAATCATATTAACGAAGTAAACTTGGAAATAAAACATGTATTACAATCATAGTCGTAACTGTTTTCGTTATCAAGTCCAGTAACACGTAACACAAAAATACTCACAACAACAATCGATCGAACAAAAATCGAAACAAATGACAGGCAGCTTGGGCAAGGCAGGGGGCATTGGATTCCCGAGTAACAAAAAACAGAATGTCGGTGGAGTGGTCAATAAAACAGACTTGGACCGAACGACGAAAGATGGAATGATCTATTTAATCTATCCGCTAACGCCATCTATTAAATTGATTGACAAATACGTAGTCCGGTACGGTAGTGCTAGTGTATCTTTAGACAATGGTGGTAGATTTTGTAATTCTATAATGGTTTTGCTGAAGCTGAGTCAGTGTACGGACTACACAGCAGATAAAATAGATGGTGCTAGCATCTTAAATAAAAAATTGTAGATTTGGAGGCCTAAACTAAAAACTGGAAAGATTTCAAAAAAACTCTAAATCTACAGTTAAAACTGTAGGGTTGGCTACTCTGACTAAGAAGCTGTTTTTTTATTTTGACTGGAGCTTGTTATTTTTATCAGTCCTCCATTTCCAACACCAAATTATACACACAATTCTAGAAACAAATGAGTTCTGGAGCTTTAGCGAAGATAGTTCTACTCTTTGACTTTGGCACAACGTGTAGGTAGTGTTCGTTAAACATCGATAGCATATCGATAGTTTTTTTACTAGCGAAAATTTTGATAGTTTGAAAGAAATAATCGATTGTTTCCAATAGTGCAAAAATTACTGTTTTTGTTCAAATAATACACCATTTTATAGTCTCATTCCAGATGATAGTACGCTCTTTTCACGTACTGTATTTTAATTGGCTGCCGTATGAGACTTCTAATTCAATAGCCAATCTGAAAAGGCGATGGGTATATGTGAACCCAGCGTAAGTAATAATTTGGCGCTAAAATCAAATCGTAATATTCTGAAATTCTCACCGTTCTTTGACTATTTGAATGGTGAATCTTTTCCTTAATGTAAATATTACGTCAATAAGAGATCATATTATCAATTAGTTAACGTTTTTCAAAATGAATAAGAAGTCGAGTGTATGGAAGTGGGATAATTCCAACAGTAGGTTGAAAGAGGTGGCAACAAAATATTTAGCCATACCTGTCCCCTCGGAGAGGAGACGCTCAAATACTGATCAAATGGAGAAATAGACTCAAAGATAAACATTTGAATCATCTTTTGTTTTTGAAACAAAATATTCCTATTTTGGAAGAATGAATGAAAGTTTATTTGATTTTTTTATATGTTCAATAATAGTTTTTACCTTCTTCTTCCTGATATTTGGCATTTTCCCTTTGGGAAGTTGGCCAGGCCGATCTTCCTGTGGAAGGTAGTGTTGTCTCGCTTCAAGCGATACTACTTTCCAGATTCCTGCCTTTCATATGTTATTTATGTATGATTGATTATGACATATATATATATATATATATATATATAAAAAAATATGTGCTGTAGGTCTTCGTACTGGCAGCATTCACAATTCGGTGTTTCTTTTATTTTGATCTTATGTAAATGTGCTCCTGTTTGGCAATGTCCAGTTCTCATTCGGGTGATGGCAGTTATATGTCGTCTGTCAATGTATGGGAATTCAGAAAACCAAATTTTGTGTGGGAAGTCTGTCTGTATTTGTCTGTACCAATGTCCATTTCCTTCAAATTGTGTTTTACAAAAATGCTCAAAATTTTGTTTTATTTTGTTTTTGAAAAGTGATCCCATCTCCATATAGTCAGTTTTTATGTTCATTGGAACATTCAAATCACAACCGATATTAGCTAATTTGTCTGCTATTTCGTTGCCTTCAATATTTGTATGACTAGGTATCCATGCTAATTTGATGTTAATATTATCTTGCGCTTCTATGAGGATTTGCTTAACATCTAAGGATATGTAATCGTTTTTTGCACAAACCCTGTTTTTACAAATTTTATTTATTGCAGTTTTGGAATCTGCGAAAATTATGGAACTTGCGATGTTATTGTAACGTAAATAAACTTAACTTGGTTTTACTAATTCATTTCACACTTAAATTTACAACTAATTCATATTACTAACTACGCCACTGTATCGCTCGTCGTTATCGGCTGCTGAGACTGAGACTGAGACTCCCTCTTGAGGGCTGCCTATTTATCTCCGTTACAGAATTCTCGATGTTTCCAATTCTGGCGGTTGGCGAACAGCATGTTCCAGTTGTTTCCAATATTGACCGTTGTTTTCCGCGGCAGCGCGACTGGATTGTTCTCGAATATCTCCGGGGATGACATCATCGTTGTCGATGGCAACGCGTGAGGCGACAGGTCCGGCCTAGGTTCGTTACATTGCCCCCTTCTTAAAGACATTTCGTCCCCTTCTTAAAGACATTTCGTCCCGAAATGTCATCCTTGGAGTGTGACGATATCTGCATGACTCCCCATATTTGCACCGTGAAGTTCGATGGAAGTAACACTCCACGGTCTTCATGACCGGTCGTGGAAGAGGGTTACAGCAAACCAAAATCTTGACGCCGCTGGATCTGAATATCGCCTCCAGCATACTTCTTATGACTCTCCAGTCCAACCCATCAATACCACAGGACAATTTTGGAATTGCTAGATCCACCAGATTCTGGTCCACCATAGTCTCTCTTAGTTTGGTGAGACTGTTCCAGACATCTTCATAGGACGGTTTATCTTGGGAATGCCTCTTGGTAACTAGGTAGTAGATGTTTCTCTGGCCTTTCTTCAACTGTAGCACCCCACCAACTTCTGGATTCTGCTCCCGCAGTGTTTGGAGTTGACCAAATTTCTTGGAAAACACTACGGCGATGCCCCTGGACATTCGAAGATCTTCTGCCACACAGTGCGCTAGTGCGTAGTCAGCAGGCACCTCGAAAAGGTCTCGTGACTCCTCTCTAGTAACCCCATGTAGAACTTTCTGCCCGTTTGAATACAAGGACATAAACTTCTCGAACGTCATATCCTCCTCCGGTGGCTTGAGGGTGCGAACTTGGTCATGGTTTCCAGCGTAAGGGGCCAACCTGTTGAAATGGACGACCCTTGGTTTCCCTCGGGGTGGCTTATGGATTCGGTACACAAGGTCGTTTATCCTTTTCACGATTTTATACGGGCCTTCCACGAGTTCCGCAACTTTGGTGATAGTCCACGACGACGTTTGGGGTTGTACAGCCAAACCAGGTCATCAACCTTAAACCCTCCAGCGTCGGCCTTGATGTCATAGGTCTTCTTCATTTTATCGCTGGCACTCTGGATGTTCAACCGGACTCGTTCGTGGATGTCGTCCATTCTCTGCCGAAGTTTGCTGACGTAGTCCTCTCCCGCAGTGTCTTGTCCTGGCGGTATCCCAAACTTCAGGTCACAAGGCAGTCGCAGTTCTCGGCCCATTATAATACTAGCAGGAGTTTGACCTGTTGACTCGTGTACTGCGGATCGATAGGCCATCAGGAACAAATGAAGATACTGGTCCCAGTCTCTTTGATGGTCAGAGACAACCTTGGACAAGTGGCGGTTGATCGTTCTGTTCATCCGTTCCACCATTCCATCGGACTGCGGATGTAGGGCCGTGGTTCTTGTCTTGCGGATGTTCAGCAGTAAACATATTTCTTGGAACAGGTTGGATTCGAAATTTCTGCCTTGATCCGAGTGCAGCTCCATTGGAATACCAAATCGACATATCCACTCTTTCACCAAGACGTCGGCGACGGTGATGGCTTCCTGGTTGGGCAGGGCATAGGCTTCCGCCCACTTACTGAAGTAGTCCATTGCCACAAGGATGTATTTATTCCCGTGGTCGGATACGGGAAACGGGCCGGCGATGTCAATGGCGATTCTCTCGAACGGGCTGCCTACGTTGTACTGACGCATCGGGGCCTTGGGTCGTATTCGAGGTCCATTGCTATAGCAGCGCATACAGCGCACTTTCTGCACCAGTCCTGGACGTCAGCTTGACAATTGGTCCAGTAAAACCGTTGCCTCACTTTCTGCAGGGTCTTCGTCACTCCCAGATGTCCTCCAGCGACTCCATCATGGATTTCCCGCAGCACTTCCTCTCTTCTGTTCCTGGGAACAATTATTTGGCGTCTGTCTTCCCCACCAATCTCGGCCTCCAACACACGTTTCAGGATCCAATTGTCCAGAATAAGAGAGTTCCATTGTGCCCAATAGGACTTAACAGCCGGCGAGTAACCTGCGACTTCCTGCCATGATGGTCTTCGATTGCCCTTCTTCCAGCTGACGACTAAGCCAAGGTCGGGGTCTTTCTCTTGGTCTTTCTGGATCTTGCTGTCATTCCAGTTGTCATCCATTGCCGCGGTTCTACAAAGTGTTGCTTCTTTCTCTTCTGCTCGTCGGCAATGTGAGCAATCATCTGGACATGGTCTTCGCGACAAGGCATCTGCATTCTTATGGCTAGTTCCGGCTCGATGTTCGATCGCGAAATCGAATTCTTGGAGTCTCTCGATCCAACGTGCTACTTGACCCTCAGGATTTTTGAACTGTAAGAGCCATTTGAGAGCTGCATGGTCAGTTCTCAACAGGAATCTTCTTCCATACACGTACTTGTAGAAGTGCTCCACTCCCTTCACAACAGCTAACAGCTCTCGCCTGGTGACACAGTAATTGCGCTCTGGTTTGCTAAGCGTCTTGCTGAAATAACCAATGACCTTCTCCTGTCCCTCCTGGATCTGAGATAGGACAGCTCCAAGTCCCACGTTGCTGGCGTCCTTATCCAAAATGAATTTCCCTTTGGGTAGGGGATAGCTCAGTATAGGTGCGTTGATCAAAGCTCCTTTCAGCTTCCTGAATGAGTCTTGACATTCTTCGGACCACTGGAACTTTGTTTGGCCTTCCGTGAGCCTGGTCAGTGGTTTAGCGATGTTGGCGAATCCCAGCACATATCGGCGATAGTATGTGCATAAACCAAGGAAACTTCGAAGTTGGTGAATGTCTTTTGGGATGGGCCAATCCTTAACAGCTTTGATCTTCTGGTCATCCACTGCTACTCCTTCCCCAGAGACAACGTGGCCGAGGTATCGTACTTCTTTTTGGAACAGATGGCATTTCTTAGGGCTCAGCCTTGAACCACTGTCTCCATCAATCTTTTCACGTGGTCCTCGAACGATCTGCCGACCACAATTATGTCGTCGAGATACACTAGACACGTGTTCCATGAGAGTCCTTTCAGCACTGTCTCCATCAATCTTTCGAATGTGGCGGGAGCATTACAGAGCCCGAATGGCATAACGGTGAACTGCCACAATCCTGAGCCGATGGTAAAAGCAGTCTTTTCTCGATCTTCCTGAGCCAGTTCTACTTGCCAGTATCCACTCTTCAGATCAAGGGTCGAGAAAATCGTGGAACCAGCCAACGTGTCTAGGGTGTCATCTATTCTCGGGAGAGGGTAACTGTCCTTCTTCGTGACATTATTAAGTTGGCGATAGTCTACACAAAAGCGTGTCGATCCATCCTTTTTCTTCACCAGTACGACTGAGAGGACCAGGGACTGTCAGATGGTTCGATAACTCCTTCTTTTCCCATATCGCTGACTATTTTGTCAGCCTCTTCCTTCTTGGCAAGAGGAAGTCTTCTTGCTGATTGCCGGATCGGTCGGGCACCCCCAGTATCAATCTTGTGCTGGACCACATTAGTTCGACCCCCTTTTCCTTGTCCGGTATCGAAGATGTCTTGGTACTTTTTGACTAAATCTCTTAGTTTGGGCTGTTGAGCTGGTTTTATGTCTTTGGAAGAGATGGCAACTAATTTTTCTAGTTCTGTGGGCAAGTTGTTGGGTTGGCTAATCGTACCTCGTACACTCCGGATCACTGAGGAAACTGACGAGCAGTGCCCCAATATTGTTCCTTTCTTCAAGGTCACTGGAAAATAATTGACATTCATGACCCTTACCGGCACAAATTTGTCAGCACGCAACAAGGTCTTCCTAGTGCAATCCCTCGTCCAATTTTCTCATCATGAAGTTTGGGCTCGAACATCACCACGTCTCCACTGCTCGCACTCCCGTCCAGGCGAGCCTCCAGAATGGTTTCAGCTCTCTCAGGTACGCTTACATCTTCAGCCAACAACACACGGATCAACTCTTCCTTCTCCCATGAAGCACCAGCTCTTCTCCGTTGACACGTAGGACGCCGTCTTTGAAATCTAATTCAAACCCTCTGGAATTCATGATGTCCATTCCGATGATTGCATCGTCTTCGATGTCCGCTACAAGTGCCTGATGTTTCACTTTAGTGCTGCCCAAAATTATTTCAATCGGTAGCTCGCCATATACAGTAGCTGGCTCCCCTGTTGCTGTGCGTAGCTTCCAAGTTGTCGGTTTAATCCGTTCCGGTGTTCTGGCAAAGGAAGGCCCGAGAATTGTCCTAGTCGCACCTGTATCTAGCAGCATGGTGCAAGGCTCGTTATTGATGAGACCGTCTACGAAGACATCTTTGTTCTGTCGTTGAAGGATAGCGACATATGCGTTGTTAACCGGGGCTTGCCGGACACATGCCGACGATTGTCCCTTCTCGTCGTCCTTCTTTAGTTTTCCTGCATCGGAGTCGATGAATGTTGGACATTTGCTACGCACATGTCCAATTTTGCCACAATTCCAGCATCTTATCTATCTTTTCTCAGGCAACACTTCCTTCATCACTTTTCTTATGGCAGCTTCCAAGTTAGCAGGCTCCTGTGAGTCTTCCTCAATCGTTTGAACTTTATTTTGGCTTTTGCAGATTGTTTTGCTGCTTCGAATTCCAAAGCGCGTGCCAGTGCGTCTACGAGATGTGTTGGACGAGCTAATATCAACGCTTGTCTGGTTTCTTGGTCACGGAGTCCATCCAAGAATGCCTGAACCGCTAATCGCTCCATTACATTTTCCGGTATGGCTGGATATGCGAGACGAACCAAGCGTGCAATGTCAGTTTCAAATTCTTGTAAGGATTCGCCCGATTTCTGACAGCGATTTTTCAGCTGGGAGTGGTATACGTGTTCCAAATGGGCCTGGCCATATCGTAATTCTAGATGTTTAATCAGCTGATCATAGTCCTCCTGTTCTTGGGCGGTAAGAGTTTGTAGAATATTCGTCGCTTCTCCACGTAATGCAAGTGTTAGTGCTACAGCTCTTTCCCCTGCATTCCATCCATTTGCTTTGGCCGCTGCTTCAAACTGTCGGCGGTAATTTTCCCATGGAGTTTTTCCGTCGAATTGAGGCGGCTTCATGGAAAGCTTCCCTATTTCAGAAATGACCTTGACATCTTGTATACCCTCTTGAACTTTATCCAAGTTCAAACTCAAGTCCAGCATTGCATTTTTGTTAACCATCTCTGTGGAGGGCGCACTATCAATTCGTTTTTCCAGCTTACTGATCGTTTCCTTCATCTTGTCCATCTCTGCCTCGACGGTTCCTATTCTTTTTTCTAGACGATTCGCCACACCACAGAGTTCTTTTTTAGGCCTTCTGTGTTTTCTAGGAGCTTATCTTCCAGGCTTCTTGAATTTTCTTGAAGCTTCTCTTCCAGATTTATAGAATTTTCTTGAAGCTTCTCTTCCAGGCTTCTTGAATTTTCTTGAAGCTTCTCTTCCAGATTTCTAGAATTTTCTTGAAGCTTCTCTTCCAGATTTATAGAATTTTCTTGAAGCTTTTCTTCCAGATTTCTAGAAGTTTCTTCAAGTTTTTCTATTATCGGACTCAAATCACCTCCGGGAACTTCGAATAAAAATGTTTCGGGGTCCTCACCTTCTTGTATAAGTCCTTCTGCAAGTCTTTCCTGGAGTACTTGCTTTTTACCCGTTGTTTCCAGTTCCCTTTCCTCCAATTTCTGTTTCAATTCCGCTACCTTCAAATCCGCAAGGCGCACTTTTCTTGAACACATTTTGTCTTTGACGAGGTATCAGTCTGTTTCACACGAAAAGTTTATCAGTTTGTTTAAAATTCACTTCGCGAATTCTTTTCCACGGGCCACCAGTCTATTGTCTGTTTCACGCGAACAGTGTATCAGTTTATATTCCCACGCACAATTGTCCACTTCGCGAAAACCGGGTCACTGTCTATTTTGGGCGTGAAAAAAGGTCTATCAATTTATTTTTCTGACTATCCACTCCACGATCACTTGTTTATTTTCAAAATCCCACTTCTGACACCAATTGTAACGTAAATAAACTTAACTTGGTTTTACTAATTTATTTCACACTTAAATTTACAACTAATTCATATTACTAACTACGCCACTGTATCGCTCGACGTTATCGGCTGCTGAGACTGAGACTTCCTCTTGAGGGCTGCCTATTTATCTCCGTTACAGAATTCTCGATGTTTCCCATTCTGGCGGTTGGCGAACAGCATGTTCCAGTTGTTTCCAATATTGACCGTTGTTTTCCGCGGCAGCGCGACTGGATTGTTCTCGAATATCTCCGGGGATGACATCATCGTTGTCGATGGCAACGCGTGAGGCGACAGGTCCGGCCTAGGTTCGTTACATTATTTTTTAAACACAAGTGAATTGCTTTGCCTATAGCTATAACTTCCGCTGAGTTGATTGAGACATTTTCAGGCAGTCTGGACGAATAATTTATGTTGTATTGAGGGATGTGTACTCTAAAGCCTGTCTTGTTTAGTTTTTTGGAACCGTCTGTAAAGAAAAATGTGTTTGATTCCTTGTATTTTTCTGTGTTGATTTGAAAAAGAGACCTGTTATCAATGCTCCCTTTTTCTAGTCCTATATTGATGGGTTCAATGTTTGTAATTTGCATTTTGTAGTCCTTTTCGAAACAGGGAGCTTCTTTACTTTGATAAATGGAGTGAGTTACTATATATGGTTTTTCTTTGTTTCGCCAATATCCTTCTTGTTTGTTATGAAACAAATCTATGGTATTTACCATTTATAATGTAATTATTGAAAGCTAATTTTTCAACAAATTTTGTCGCTAGCCATTTGCGCCTATATTCCAGATTCATTTCCGAGGTCTCTGCCAGAAGGGCATTGATCGGCGTGCTCTTCATACATCCTGAGATGATTCGGAGAGCCTGGTGGTGTGTTGTGTCTAATTTCGTTATGTTTTTCTTAGAGTTTGGTTTCATAAATATTGATCCATGATCTAGATGTGATTTTACTATTCCATTATATGCCATGTGCATTGAAACCGGATCTGCTCCCCAATTTACTTTGCAAAAAATGCTTTCAACACGTTTATCCCTTTCATTGCTTTGATTCTTATATTTTATGTATGTTCATTCCATTTGAGATTTTTTGAAATATTAACCCCCAGGTATTTTATCTTTGTACTGAATTGTCAACTTTGATATTGCTCCTGTATTTCGATGGCCTTTATTAAAACACACTGACTCACATTTTGACAGAGATAAATTCATATTGTGATCCCTCATCCATTCGTTAATAATTTCCAGCACTGTGTTAATTTTACAGGTGATATTCACGATATTTCTCCCAGAAGATAGTAGGACGAGATCATCTGCGTAAGCTAGTAGTGTCATGTTTTCTGGAATCAAATGGAACAGAGAGGATAGATATAGGTTAAATAATAAAGGGCTCAGTGGTGAACCTTGTGTTAGTCCTGTTGATGTTGATTTGGGTCCTTGAAGACTCCCTTCTTGGTTTTTAATGAACAGTATTCTGTTTTGCAGTGTGTGGAATACTGCGTTAGTTAATACCTGTGGGATTGATGTGTCCATCATAATTTGATACAGTTTAAAAATATCAACATTGTCATATGCCCCTTTTATATCTAAGAATACCGCAATTGTTGTGTTATTTATGCTGAAAGCTATCTGAATGTATGATATTAGGTATGCTACATTATCATTGGTCCCTGTACCTTTTCGGAAGCCCATTTGGTGTGTAGACAGAAGGTTCCGATTTTCCGTGAACCACTCTAACCTATTTTTGATCATTATTTCATAAACCTTGCACACACATGATGATAGAACGTTAGCTCTGTAATTGTCTGAGAGACTAGGATCCCGGTTTGGTTTCAAAAATGGAATGACTGTTTGTTGTTTCCATGAATCTGGAATTTAATCATGCTCCACAAATGTGTTGTATATTTTGAGGAGAAGTTCCATTGCTATTGTGGGTAAGTGAATTAGCATAGAGTATGAGATTCCGTCAAAACCTGGAGCCGAGTCTCTCTTTCCAAATAGAGCATTTTCGAGTTCTATCTCGAAAATGCTCTATTGCTCTATGCTGAACGGTTCAAAGTTTTCAGTGTTATTTTGAAAGTTGAAATCTGGCCATATATTACATGAGGTAAGGTTTAATAATATTTCGGATGCCTGTTCCTGGTTCGGAAGGGTGTTTTTGTTGTATTTTGTTATTGAGCCGGATAATTTTCTAATATTATTCCAAATATATGTTAGATCTGAATTCCTATTAAGTGTCGAGCAAAACTTTCTAAATTTGTCTTTTTTCTTTTTCTTGAGGAATTTTCTGGTTGTAGCTATTGTCTTTTTTGCATCCAAGTAATTATCTAGTGTAGGATGATTCTGAAAATTTGTAATAATATTTTTCCTAATTTTAACTTTTTCGGTGCATTCTTGGTCCCACCATATGGTAGAATGCCTAACTTGGTCGTTTTGTTGCTTTGGGGGTATGGAACTCTCTGCCGCTGTGTTTAATGTGTATATGAATTTTTCGTATTCTTGTAGATTTCTAATTTGATTGTCAGGACTGAGTATTTTCTTCACCCTATTCGAATACAACTCCCAGTTCGCTTTTTTGAAATTTCTTCCTGAGCTGAAGGTATTTTCATACCTCCAGTTCAGTTGATTTTTGTTTTTATGAAAGTTCATGTAACATAAGGTTGGATAATGATCACTGTCTCCAGGATCTGTTATTTTAGTCCAGGAACACTTGTGTGCTATCTTATCTGATACTATTGTGAGGTCTAGGACGCGGGGATTTTGGGGGTTGTATTTTCGTCGGGGTCCCGTCATTCATGATGACCAAGTTATAGTCTTCTATCATTTGTGCCACTGCAGTGCCATTACTGTTTCTGTTGTGGCCTCTCCCATATTGGATTGTGAGCATTCAAGTCTCCCATCCATATCATGTTACCCCTTAGTGGGTCTATTATTTGTTTCATAAATTGGGTTGTTAATTTATTTTTGGGGTTTGAGTACATATTTATTATATTTATATTGTTGATTTGTATTACACAGCATTGAAATTCATTATTTGTTATGTTTAAGGGAATGTTGATGTATTTGATGTTATTTTTAATTAGGGTGGCTATCCCCCCCCCCCTGTTCCATTTGGTTTATCTACTCTTATCCTATTGTAGTTTTTAATAAAGAAGTTATAATGAGGTTTCAACCAAGTTTCGTTGAGGAGGATTACGTCTGGATTATATTCTCTGATTAGTACGGGTGTGAAGTTATCCACAACCACAAAATACACTGAGAAAAATGTAACTCGGATCTGTTTCTCGTTAAAATGACAATGTAGGGCTTATTTCAGTACACGATCGAATTCTGTAGGTTGATAAATGTAAGAAATTATATTTAGAATGCGTTGTCATTCCGGGGGCGGGGGTGTATTCGGGTGGAAATGTTGAAAAAATTTAATATACATTCAAACAGCACTTTAGAGTCTTTTAGTTTGCAGAATCAAATTCAGGAGATGGAAATATATAGCACCTGATATATGAAATCATTTGTCGCCCCGTCGAAGAGTGAGTTTTGGGGGTGGAAATGTTGTAAAAAATCAAAATTCAGTTTAAACGGCGTGTAGAGTTTTCTAGTATGCAGAATCAAATTCAGGAGGTCAAAATACATAGCACCTGATATATGAAATCATTTGTCGCCCCGTCGGAGGGTAAGTTTTGGGGGTGGAAATGTTGAAAAAAATCAATATTAAGTTCAATCGACGGTGTAGAGTTTTCTAATATGCAGAATCGAATTCAGAGGGTTGAAAAACATAGCACATGATATATGAAATCATTTGTCGCCCCGTCGGAGGGTACGTTTTGGGGGTGGAAATGTTGTAAAAAATCAAAATTCAGTTTAAATAGCAGTGTAGAGATTTCTAGTATGCAGAATCAAATTCCGGAATTCAAAATACATAGCACCTGATATATGAAATCATTTGTCGCCCCGTCGAATGGTGAGTTTTGAGGGTGAAAATATTGAAAAAAATCAATATTCAGTTTAAACGACGGTGTAGAGTTTTCTAGAATGCAAAATCGAATTCAGGAGGTCATAATACATACCACCTGATATATGAAATCATTTGTCGCCCCGTCGGAGGGTGAGTTTTAGGGGTGGAAATGTTGAAAAAAATCAGAATTCAGTTTTAACGGCAGTGTAGAGTTTCCTAATATGCAGAATCGAATTCAGAATTCCTTGCTATTGAAATGTCGGGGGTGTAAACTGAGAAAAATGAATTTTCAGAAAACAATTATTTTCGATATTGTAAGAAACGACTGCCAGAATGAAATCTAGTCAAGAACTATTCCTTATCACTCGTAGTGATAAGGCAAACGAGTGATAAGGAATAGCTCTGACTAGATTTCATTCTGGCAGTCGTTTCTTATGATATCGAAAATAATTTTTTTCTGAAAATTCATTTTTCTCAGTTTACACCCCCGAATTTCAATAGCAAAGAATTATTTTTCACAGCTCGATTCTACGAGTGATAAGGAATAGTTCTGACTAGATTTCATTCTGGCAGTCGTTTCTCACGATATCGAAAATAATTTTTTTCCGAAAATTCATTTTTCTCAGTGTACACCCCCGAGATTTCAATAGCAAGGAATTATTTTATCACAGCTCGATTCTACGAGTGATAAGGAATAGTTCTGACTAGATTTCATTCTGGCAGTCGTTTCTTACGATATCAAAAATATTTTTTTTCTGAAAATTCATTTTTATCAGTGTACTCCCCGAAATTTCAATAGCAAGGAATTATTTTAACACAGCTCCATTCTACCAGTGATAAGGAAAATTTCTGACTAGATTTCGTACTGGCAGTCGTTTCTTACAATATCGAAAATAATTTTTTTCTGAAAATGTTTATCAGTGTACATCTCTTAGTAACCGATAGCAAATAAATCCTTTTTTCTGACGTGAAAATATTTACATTTGATCACTCTTCCACTTTGGAATATAAATATAATATAAATATAAATAGTTCAAGAATATTCATTTTAATTCAGTCCACAGTCGCGATTAAGTCATTCGGAATCGGCGAAAAAAGTACGTGAACCAAATTCGTAAGTATTTATCAATTCCTTCGTAATGGCGGAAAAGGGGGAAAACACGCCACTGGTCAATCGGGTATGTTCGGGATTTTGGCAGCCAGCTGCTGGCAGCTAACTTCACGTTGGTTATTTTACTAAAAAATGACACTTTACGTCATAACTATCGATATTTTCGACAGAAACTATCGATACTATCGCAGACAAACTATCGATGTTTAACGAACACTACGTGTAGGAGACCCTGAAATCGGTTGCTGACGTCATAAGGCGATCTAGTGGCTGGATTCTCAACGCGGCAAAACAACAGCAAGGAGTAATGACACTTCTATTAGACAATGCTTCTCTACCATTGCCGAAAGAGTATAGCTACTCTAATGTAGGTGGCGCTACTAAAAACATTTGCGAATGCTGCGAGGTGGCGCCCTCTCAAATGAAAAGGCATATCAGCTTTGATATGAGGCAAAGGGGTTCATTTTCCAGCTCAGTCACCTATGCGGTCCGCCTAGCTTTTATGAGTGACCCGGTAAACTATTTCAAAGTTCGCGGGAAAGTCTAGCAATCGGTCAAAAGGGCGCATGCCATGTACGATGGACCCTTGCACAGAACTCATAATTATATTTACAAATAAATAAGATATATGTTATAGTGATATTCACTTAAATGGTTTTTTAAAAATAAACTTTATTTTATACTTGTTTTACAAAAATGATATGAAATTATATGTGACAACTAACGGAATAGAAGTGCCGAATAGAAGTGACGCTCTTCGGTTCTTGGGGTCCTCTTATAGATGCGGTGGTGCTGACTCAGAACTGCGCCTTGTTTACGGCTTCTGGAGCCCAGGTGGATGAATGCTGACTTGGCTTTGTCCTATTTGCTCTTGCAACAATGTTGCAACTGCGTTGTGGAATTACTGCGTAGAATGCCTGATTTTGGATATAACAGCTCCATCTTTTGAAAAGTTGATGCTATTGGATGCAGCAACTTTTAGACTGAAGTTTTGCTTGGGCCGGAATTCAAGATTATTCTTTCTTCTTCCTCGACGTCTTCGCCGATGTGGATACTAGGTCTTCTTCTTGAAGGTAAGAACCTAGAAAGGGTTCTGAAGGGTTGACGTTGGCCTGAGGTCTTGGGGTTGATCATCTCCTCTTGGTGACAAAATTCCAATTTTCATGGGATAACGTTTTTGCATTTACAAAAAATATATAAAATTATCAAACATATTATCAATATAATTATAAAATATGTAAACCAGGATATATGTTTCTGTGATAAAAGGTTCATTAATAATTTTGTCAATATCTTCAGAATATTGATTTAATTTATGTTGAGCTATATTCAAATCATCAACAATTAATTTACTCAATTTTAAAGGAATCAAAATAGGCATATAATGTTTTTCAGGCAACGATTCTACAGCATTCGAATGGAATTAAAATAGCATGACTATTATAAGTTACATTCTTTTCAATATTATTCATATGTTTTGAATGTACTCTGGTATTCCCAATAAAAGCATTACATTCTGGTTGAAGTTTCAAAATTGAATTCAATTGAATAATTTGTAAAAGGTTCAATGTTTGAACAGGTAATTGTTAAAGGTAAAGGATCTGATAAAGTTATTAACCAAATATTTGTGTCTAAATTGAACACATTATAATCTTTAGCAAAAAGTAAAGACATTTGACAGGTTCTCGGTAATTCAATAGAATGTCTGAAGAGTTGAGCCTCACATATAGCATCTTTGTCTATAGGGTAAGGTAAAATATCAGAACAAATTCTCATATTGATTCCTAAAGGTTTACAATCATCTAAATTTTGCAATATAAAATATAACATAGAATCATCATCTCTGCAATATATTTTGAATTGGTTGGTAAAATATGTGAAAGTCCGGTCCTGTTATCAAGGATGGGGATTGGATATAATTGAAAGGATGTGTAAAATTCAGGTTCCACTAGAGGAATTTCAGAACAAAAATAACTCTGTTTTCTGTTTGAAAAGC
The DNA here is from genome assembly GCA_018342105.1 of Gonioctena quinquepunctata. Taxonomy (NCBI): domain Eukaryota; kingdom Metazoa; phylum Arthropoda; class Insecta; order Coleoptera; family Chrysomelidae; genus Gonioctena; species Gonioctena quinquepunctata. Next base: position 71,934 of record JAFIRS010000543.1, read on the forward strand.
TTCAAGTTCAATTAAATCTAGATATTGAGCAATAGACGAGGTTTTTGCAGGAAGTGGTAAATTATTCTTTTTAATGATTGGGTAATGTCTTGAAAGCATATTCCAAATCTCTAGGGTAATAATTGATGTATGAAGTATTTTAAGTCTTATGAAGTGATTGAATACAAAATATCATTCAAATAGGATTCAATGTATAAATAACTTTCCATGAGAGTTTCACAAATCTCTAAAGCTCTTAGTTTCGCTTCAATGATTGCCATATCATCTGAAATCTGAAAAATTGATTTTTCAATCTCTTTAATATTCTCGTTAAATGTCTCTTCATCTATTTGTAATTTTGTATAGTAGAATTAAAACTTCTAATTACTGAAGTGGTAACTGAAATTTGGTTTTTCAAAGATTTTCCAATTGATATTCGTCTCTGGCTATTTTATTAATGCATTCATTAAAATATTCTCCGTCACTACTATCCAAATTACCAGTAATGGCTTTCCAAAAGGTACCAATACCGTGATTAATCCTCTTTTAATCCTTTTATTTATTGATTTCGTATCAACGATATTTCTTCTAATTTTAGATTTAAAGAATCAGCAATTTGCGTTAGCAGGCTGATATGTGTTTTAACTTCTGTATAAAAATAGTTCATTCTTGGATTATCTGTTTCTAAAAATATCATTAGATTATTAAGTATCTTATGATTACGCTCTAATGCACTACTGATTAGGACGATCTTTAAAGGCTAACAACGTCCACTTATCGTTTGATAGCTTCAAATAGGATCGTTCATGATAGTACACTCCAATAGTGTTGTTGATCGGATAACTGCAAACTGGTTTAACGCTGCTGTCGCAAGTGATATCAAAGCCGATGAATAGCATTTCGATCTGAAATGAATTATTCGAAATAAGGTTTCATTCTATCAAAATTAATTTTATAGTGTTGATTTGTTTCAAGATTTTCAAGAAGGGCAGAATTCTGGAAGAGTTCCAAAATTTTATAAGGACCATTAAATTTATTTTGTAATTTGTTTCCTATTTGAGACTCTTATACTTTGTCTCCAACTTTATAGTCTGGGGGTTCATGTTTTATGTCTTTGTCATATCTTATTTTGGCTTTTCTTTACTGTTGGTTTTCAGCGCAATTTCATAATAATACTAGATTCTGTTATTTAAATCTCGAACGATTTAGTGATTAAATCTTTTTGATTATATAAGATTTCTGGGGTCGTAGAGGTGTGTCCGAAGATCAACTCATAAGGGGTAAATCCGTGTGTCTTATTTTTCGTGATGTTATAACATATAACAGCATAGGTGAGTACATTTAAAGGATGTTCATCGGGATTTTCTATTTGTTGAGATCTAATCATTTCCATTAGTGTAGCATGGAATCTTTCTAAGCTTCCATTACTCTGGGGATGATTTATGCTTGAAAAAGTTAATTTGATGTCATATAAAGTACATAGGTCTTTCATGGTATGGTTATTAAATTCTTTTCCACTGTCACAATGTATTCGTAACGGGTTCCATAATGTTGGAAATATAATAAAAGATATTGACTACTGATTTAGCGGTTTTATCTTCCATTGGATAAGCTTGTGTAAACTTTGTAAGTTCGTCTCTAATAGTCAAGGCATAATTTTTTGTTGGGATTTCTAAAAGATCGATGTTGATTCTTTCAAAGGGGTTTTCGGAGTTTCAGTAATGACTAAAGGGTTACTCAAATTTTGTCTACAGATTTTAGTTTTATGACATGTTTCACATTCTTTTATGTATTTTTCGTCTTTAGTAATACCAGTCCAGTTATATTTTTCTCTAATTCTTCGTAAAGTTTCATTAATACCACGGTGTAAATTTGTTTACCATTGTGATATTGATCTAATATCAAAGGAATTTGATCTTGGTCTGGGATTTGAACTACGTTCTGACAAATTTGAAATTTAATTTCATCCTTGTCTGCAAGAATGTATGAGAGCATTTCTTGAATGGGAAGATCTGAATTATTTTCGACATAATAATTTTGTGTTGGTTCGAAAACATGTTGATCTCTATATAGAGAGCTGAACATATATTCTATGGCATTATTAGGTCGTATGGTATAGGGATTATAAAGTATTTCCTATTTTGATCGTTTTGCTAGTTAAAACATTTATTTTATTATAACGAAAATCTGGTTCGTCTTCAAAAATATCTTCAAAAATGGTTTCATGTATGTCTGTCGTTTTGTTTCTCTGTGGAAATATTATTATATTTTTATGGCTTTTGTCCAAAAGTTGTTCATTTATAAATGAAAATTTGGAATACTCAATTAATGATTTTTCTTTAAAAGTCTTGAAAAATTTGTTAATTCTTCTAAGATGGTTTCAGGGGCTATTTCTGTTTCAGTATCGGATAATTCTTCATTTTCTTCATTTGTCATTAAAATTTTAGAATGGAACTTAGGCATTCTTTGAAGTGATTAATTTTGATGCAGATAAGGCGCCTGCATTTTTATTGATTTTGCCAGGTTTATAAATTATTTCATAGGAATATTCTTGAGTTTTAGCCGCCATCGAAGCTAATCGCTACCAGGATCTTTTATGGAAAATAACCAAGTTAAAGGTCTGTGGTCAGTGATCAAGATGAATTTTCTACCAAATAAATAAGGTCTGAAGTGCTTTACTGCCCATACTATAGCTAGTAATTCACGTTCAATTGTTGAGTATTTAGTTTCTGGGACATAGGGTTCTGGATGCATAAGCAATAGGAAGATCTTTGCCAATAGGTCCTTGAGAAAGTATGGATCCAATAGCAAAATTGCTTGCATCATGCGTAAGAATAAATGGGTCATTAAAATTGGGATAAATCAGAATAGGACTTTGAACTAAAAGTTTTCAATGTTTAAAGCATCGACACATGTTGTGGTGAATTGGAAAGGTACATCTTTTGTAATAATCGTGTTAAGGGTTTGGAAATTTTGCGAAATTAGGTATAAATCTTCTATAGTATCCTGTCAATCCTAGAAATGATTTTATTTCTTTGGGACTAGTTGGTTGTGGAAAATTTTGAATACATTCAATTTTTTCTGGGTTTGGTTTTACTCCGTCTTTTGTTATTAAGTGTCCAAGATAAGCGACTTCTTTTCGTAAAAATTCGCATTTATCAGGTTGAATTTTTAAGTTAGCATCTTGTAATCTTTTGAAAATATATATTTTTTCTTATATTTGCTGGTTATGAATAACTATTAATTCAGAGGGTCTGCCTGAAATGTGACCAATGATTTTCTTTCAGGAGGTCTACCTGATTTATGTCCGAAAGTTTTTATATCGGGCGGTCTACCTGATTTGTGATAAAAAATATGTATTTCAGGTGGTCTACCTGATTGATTCAAAAACATTGTTTTGGATTTATCAAAATTCTGTTTTATGGTTTCTTTTCTGGAATCTGGGTGTGGAAAGAAATTTTTAGTTTCTGATTCTGATATTCATTTTATTATTTGTTTGAATATTTTCAAGAGTTTGAATTGATTTTATTATTTTTTTCGGTTTGTCAACTATTTTTGGAATATATTTTTTATTAGATCTTATTTCCAAAATTTTTATTTTCAGAAATTTACATTCTTCAGGTGCAAAAGGATTTGGAATTTTTATTTTTTCCTTTGAGTTTACCTTTTCGGCAATGTTTGATTTTGGTTTGAAGTAGACTTGTGTTTTTTGTTCAGGAAAAATGTTTTCAATAATTTCAGGTATTTTAAAATTTTCTTTCGAATCGATTTTGATTGGTTTTCCTTTTCGTGGGCTAACAGTATAGCCTCATTTTTCAAATCAATTTTGCTTCAGATGGTTGTTCTGACCTTGAAACATCTCTAATTTCTTCAGGAAATTTTGGGCTCAATTTAAATATATTTTGTTCAATTTTGAAAAGAGGAAGTTCTTTAAAATTCGTTATTAATTTTTATTTTTGATATCAACTACCATCGTAGTGTTCGAGAAAATCTGAACCTAGAAGTCCTCGAATTCGATATCTAAATCGTGAATGTAAATTTTATGTAGGTCTGTACATTAAAAGGAATCATGACAGATTCTTGTATCATGATTTTTCATTAGAAATTCCTTGAATAGGTAAGTTTTCGGGAGAACGATATAAAGGGTAATGTGCAACTGTTTGGGGTTTAAAAATAGAAATTCCTGCTCCGGTATCTATAAGAATTTTGAATTTTCCTGTACTATCCAATATATAATATAAATTATTAGCGTTTACTGTATTTAAATGAATTTCTGAAGAGAGTTTTGGAATGAATTTTGGGATTGTGGTGTCATTAGATTGGTGCAATTGACTTTTTCCGTGTTTTTGTTTTCTATCTGAGTAAATTTGTTTGGTCGACAAGGTTGTTTATTTCCTTCTCGTTCAGACAAATAGGAGGACTGTCTATAGCTAGGCGTGAATAAAATCCGATGTGTCAGGATCTTCATCAAAGTAATCATTATATGTTTCAAAGAGTCGTCATAATGTTGTGATGAATTGCAATCATAAGATGCATAGTTACTGTTATCAAGTTCTAGAAACTGAGAGTCGTTTTGAAAGTAAAAGTCATTTGACTGATATTGAGGTTCATTGTAATCCTCATTGAAATGATGAGTTCTCTGATTCGAAGAGTATGATGGATAATTCGGATTTCTTTGAATTACAGAGGGTCTTACTTGGGTTTGATTCGAATTTATTAATCTGGGTTGGAATTGATTTTGTTGAAATGAATTCCTTTGGAATTGACTTTGCTGTGAGTTTGAAGTTGATTGCATTAGAGAGTTTGGGAATCGTTGTTGGAAATTTTGGAATCTCGGAAAATTTGAATTAGGATTCCTGTTGAAGTTTGGGTTTTGATTTGGATAAAATTGGGAATTTTGTGGATTTTGACTAGAATATGATGAAACATTTGTATTTTGGTTTCTAAATTGATCATGTCTGTCATGTTTGGTTGATTCATATTACTCATTTTTCTTGGTTGAAATGATGTTGAAGGACGATTTGATTGATTGAGTTTTGATTTTCAAAATATGATAATTGAAGTTCTCGTTTGATTCTGATTGATGCTTCCAGCATGTTAACTGGATCGCTTCACGCAATTATCTGACCTAATTTGGATTCAAGACCAGTTAATAAAGTGTTAAGAACCATAGATTCAATTAAATTTGATTGAGCAGTTTTCTGCATTTGAATTAGATTTGATTTTTGGATGCAAGATAACATCTTTGCATGATGAGTTTGAAGTCTCGAAAAGAAAGCAAGGGCATTCTCTCCGGTATTTTGTCGAATTCTCTGTAAATCTTGGATTAATGAGGTGAGATCTCTTGAATCTCCAAAATGAGCATTAAGTAGAGTTTTGATTTCGCCATATGTTTCAGGATTTCGAGAGTTTATCAATTGGGCTGCTTTTTGTTTCAATTTATTTCTAATGTGAATCGTTAACAAAAGTTTTTGTTGACCGACTGCCATTTGTTGGGCATGGTCGCAGGCATTTAAGAAAGTATTTAAAGAGATTGGATCTCCATCGTACTGAGGGACGATAGAAAAATTTCAGATAATTTGTATGGTTCGAGTTCGGATCATTTCCTACATCAGCATTATGATGTTAGCCATCGTCGGAAACAGAATTGTAAATAGTTTCAATGAAAAAAGAATTGTAAATAGTTTCAATAGTGAATTGAATAATTTAAAACTAGATGATTCGATGTCACTTACAGTTATTTACAGGTGAGATTTCTGAAGTTCTCTGCCAGGGGCTTCACTAGGTGTTCCTATCCACAAAGCTTCAGGGGTGTTGGGGATGAGTGCTGAGTTTCTCTGTCAGGGGCTTCACTAGGTGTTCCTAATCCACAGGGAAGTCTCAGGAGTGCTGGGATGATTTTCTTACTTGCTATTTTCTGTTCTTCTTACTTGCTAATTTCTTGTTCTTTCGGGTGAGGAAGATGAAATCCGGCTGGATGAGCGTTGCTACTTTGGGATGAGCCTCGCTCTGCGTGTTTCCTCAAAGCTCCAGAGACCGCTTCTCGCCCTTGCGTGGGTTCTTCTCACAGGGTTTGGAAACCTCCACTCTGGTATTTCAAGGTGTTGAAATCAGGGTGTTGAAAAATCCGCACGACTGCGCCAATTTGTTATAGTGATATTCACTTAAATGGTTTTTTAAAAATAAACTTTATTTTATACTTGTTTTACAAAAATGATATGAAATTATATGTGACAACTAACGGAATAGAAGTGCCGAATAGAAGTGACGCCTTATAGATGCGGTGGTGCTGACTCAGAACTGCGCCTTGTTTACGGCTTCTGGAGCCCAGGTGGATGAATGCTGACTTGGCTTTGTCCTATTTGCTCTTGCAACAATGTTGCAACTGCGTTGTGGAATTACTGCGTAGAATGCCTGGATTTTTGGATATAACATATATAATTATGAGTACTGTGTTCACAAAAATGTTGTTTTTGTTTTGCTTGTGTCGTGCGGGTGCGAATTGGAAATTTAAAATAAGATCCACTCCACCATGTTATGATCAAAACTGCAGCAATGGCGTAACTGCCCATTGATCGAAAAATGGCAAATGTTTTTTTTTTAAATTATTTTTGAAACCAGTTTGTCGTATGTTCTCCAAAAGCTCCAACTTAGAACTGTGAAAATACACATTTCTCATAATTTGCCAAGCAATATTCTTTAAGTGTTTTTTTTTTTTTTTTCCTTTTTTTTAAACCACTTTTATTACATTTTTTTGCGAAATCTACGACTTTGCGTGAACTTTGGTGAGTGGGGGAGTATTTTCCAGGTAGAAATACATATTCTCCACCATAGGCCATCGCTGCAGTTTCGACCATAAAACACCAAATTGTTTATTTCAGTTTTCGAAACCAGTTTATCGTTATTCCTTCTCTAATTTCCACAATGATTGCTCGACACACAATCCTTAGTTCTTCAAACAAACTATTTCTAACATATTTCACACCGACTTTACAATTTTTGTGTGCACTATATCCAAGCTCTTTTCTCTGAGTTACGTTTATATAATAAGCTACGTCACAAGCACGGAATTCGCATGCTTCATAAGCTCCACTTCGAAATCTCAAATCGATGAATAAGGAACACGCATGATTTTATTTTATTATTTCTTTACATCAGTTCGGTCCTCAAAAACTACATTTTGTGGAAATAATTCCTCAAATCCCAAAATTTTGTCGAAATTTTTGAATTTAAAGGTGCAAACTCGATTTGACTTTTACTTGAATAACTTTCCCTAAACACTAGCGCCAATTATGGTTGTTTCAAGAATATTGATAGACATGAATATTTCTTACAACTAGAACATAAATTCAACTTCACTTTTAGGGCGGGTTGTACCACCTCTTGGCATCTATGGTTTTCCTAACTGGAGGTTTTCTCTCTCTCTATTGCCATGATCTAGAAAGAGAGAAAACCGGTAGTTAACGTTTACCAAAGGATGACCAGCTGTGTTACAACCCGCCCAACTAGCGGTAAAAGTTTGAACTGCGTGGAGTAACAATGCATACGTCCATCAGAGGCGCTAGGAGTACGTTTTTGTATGTGATGAACAAATTATGGTTTCCAAAATGTTGAAGATATTTTCAATTTCTAAGTTTGTTTTTGGTGGTAATCTTCATGTGAAAATTGAAATATTTTAGAAACGGAGCACGTGCGTGTTCCCTATACTTTTCATAGGAGACAAGCGGTCCATCAATCATCCTATCGGAGATGAATTGAACTGTTAAGAGGAGTGGTTTATATTTTCACGATTTGCTGTGTAAATACTATGTTATTAAATGTAAACGCACAAATGAAGATATAAACACAACATTTAAATATTGCTGATATTTTTTCTGTGCCGGCCATTTGCAGAAAACGGTGGCGCGCGCATCGGTCGATTTTTTCCCTATATTTAGGTTATGTCGTTCATACGTTCAGTCTTGTTAAAACTTTAGCTTCATTCTACATGTCTAGTAGCTTATGGTTTCCATCCGATGTTAATATATTCATGATTCATGATTGAATCATACATGGAAATCGGTACAGATTTTATAGTTAATTTTCAACATTGAGTAGTACTGCTCCTCTTCACCAGCAATATGTAAAATATACGAATCGGAAATTCAATTTCGTTCATTTTGGCAAAAATATTGTGAGGAGATTTATTCACAATTCGAAGTTATGACGGAAAAGTTAAGGAAGCCTAGCAAACAGTTAATTTATTAACGGTGTTTTCTCATTGGTCGTCCTCAACTTGATTAGTTCAACAGTTGTCAGACAGGTGGAGCACAATTTCATAAATTATTTTTCATTCTCATGGCGACTTCAGTTTAGTACAATTCAGTGGATCGTTTATATTTTGTTTATTATCAAAAACTCGAATTATTAATCGTATGTGTCCTTATTAAGTGATTCGCAGATCGCTCTTCAATCGGCTTAACTCTGCAAGATGTTTTTGTGTTAAAATGTGTTGTGTTTATGTTTTGAGTACCAAAATAACACTTGGATTTATAACAGAAAGGAGAAATACCTTCTACAAAAAGGTAAGTACATTTGTAGTATTACAATTGAGAGAAGGTTAGTTTCGATCAATCGCTATTTTACAAGGAATGTGCATTTAATTTTCGTTCAACACGAAATCTAAAAACCTGGTATAATCTAGAATGATTTTAGGTTAAGGTTGGGATGTATGCGTGGTGAAGAAAAATAATGTAAAATGTAATAACTTATCTTTATATCTCAGAGAAAAATGATTCGAATTTAAAAAAAATGGGAGAAATAGCTTATGTTTGTTTTCTTAGTAATACGATTATGCATAATGAAATGAGAAGTAGAGACTGTTTTTAAGAGGAACAAATACAATACAAATATTAAATGGTCTGCTAAAACATTGTCTGGAATCGATGTTCCTAGTATTTTGGTTTAGATATTTGACAATCCTCCACCGGTCCTTAATCAGATTAAAATGAGAATGATAATCTTCACTCCATTGGGAATATTATGTTTATTGTAATTCATTAAATATAGCTTTTTTAGCTGTGCTGCATTTTTTCAAAGCAATGAATGGGAATATCAACATAACCCAATAGTCAATATCAACATAACCCAATAGTGCATTTAGTCAACATCACTTTTAAATTGTGCTTAAATATATGTTAAAGTCGAAAGTTGAACCTGTTATATCAAATGGCACTATTTATACAACAATATTAAGTTTATGCTAAAAACATGTGACCTTGAAAATCCCAACTTTAAGAATCTTACAATTATGCTAAAAATACAGAATACATGTTCCAATTGGAGTAAATGATCGTACATCTCTTTGGACATTCTCATAAATTTGAAATGTTGATCGGAATCTGCCTCCAAGGTTCTCATATCTTTAAGCACTGCCGCAAAAAATCCATTTTGATCCCTGTTTCTGTTCATAGGTCTCACATTGAACCTTCTGATACGCTACTTCTTTTTAGCAATAATCAAACTACTAATGCAGACCTGCAGTGCAACCGAAGCTGTAGCAATCAAAACAGTTTTGTTTTTCTCCAATTCCATAATCACAAAAAATAACAATATGAGGGATTGTCAATATTGTCATTTGTTCCTTTCAGTATAGTTATTCTAATCCCAATTGGAACGGCAATAAAAATAAGAGCACTACGAGAAGTGTTTATATGTACTGCCCGGCAAATGGGAAATTTATATACTACTAGTGTTTTTACTTTCAAAGCGTTCCTGGTAAAAACATAAAAAAGTTTTGTCCTGTGGAAGAGAATTCCTTCTCGAAACTTTTTATGTCCGTCCAATTGGGATTAGAAATACTATAACTGTCATTCTTAAGTTTATGCTAACAAACTTGTATAAAATAGGTTTTATACATAATTATTTTTACGCTTATGTTTATGACAATGCTTGTGCTAAAGTTACGTTTATGTTGACTAAATGCACCTTGAAGCTGTCTGCAGAAAAGCTGGCCGACCGAGTAACAGAATGAAATGTGTCCACAAGTTTTGTATGCCCTCTCTCCTGAACATTTTTCGTAAACCATACCAATGGAGAAATAGCTTGGAATTACTCTTAAAATTTAGTATTTACAGAGTAAAAAAATAATATATTTTAGTGCCTCGTTAAATCTTGTTCTAACGCCTTGGCACAATTTTTTTTATTTATTTTTTGTTTATTACTATACCTATCACGTAACAGTTTCAAACTACAATCAAATTAAAGATTAAACATCTTTCTATCAGAAATAATTATAATTGTTTAGTGGATTTGTTTATCCCTGAATACTTCTCTAATAGGATATATTAGGAATAGCAAGACTTTCAGAAATATAAAGTCTTGTCATAGAAAAATGTTTAAACTTCAATTTGGTTGTAGTTTGAAGCTGTTACTCAATAGGTATAGTAATGAACAAAAAATAAATAAAAAAGTATTGTGCCAAGGCATTATTAGAATAAAATTTAACGAAGCACTAAAATATATTCTTTTTTTGCTCCGTAAGTACTAAATTTTAAGAGCAATTCCAAGCTGTTACTCCATTGGTATGGTTGCAGTACGAAAAATGTTCCAGGGAGAGGGCATACAAAACTTGTGAGCACATTTTGTTCCGTTTCTCGATCAGCCAGATTTTCTGCAACCAGCTCTCAGACATGAGAATTGATTTGTTTTGGTACAAATATTTGTCACAAAACCATTTCTTATTTTCGAAGGGAAACAATGAATTGAACCCATGCTCCTTTCGAGAACCAGATCTTGAATCTGGCGCCTTAGACCACTCGGCTATCTCGGTTAATACTAGATGTCAAAAGTATTTTCAAGATGTTACTACATTGGTAAGGTTGCTTTCTTCGGAAAAAGGCATACCAAACTTATGCACAAATTTTACCCAGGCAATAAATGATTTTTCTTAAAAACATCTAATTCTGTTACTCCATTCGCCAGGTTTTCTGAAGCCATACTAATGCAGTGTTATTCAAAACCTGCCATAGACTCGAAACTCCTACTTTATCCTAACCAAAAATACAAAAATTCCATTTGTAGAATACACTAAATCGCTAGGAAGAGTCATTGATGAAACATTAAACTTTGAAAATCATATTGATTATATCTCAAAAAATTGAGCCAGGTTTGAAATGGCATAAGAATTCTCATGAAACACTCGAATTTCAGTATAACAAGAATATTTTACTTTGCCAATTTCTATGTGCATGCCTACTATGCTACCATACTATGGAGAGTTAGTGGGGAAGCTGAAAGGGCTTTCAAAATTCAAAAAGAGCAATTTGCATTATGAATAATCTGATATACCATGATTCATGCAGGGGTTACTTCAGAAAAGCTGAACTACTCACTATACCAGCGCTGTATATATATGAATGTCTCAAATTCTTGTATAAAAACAGAAATACCTAACTATGAGCCCTTCGTAATCCCTCACTCATATGGTACAAGGCACATATTAAATTTGAATATTCCACACCACCACATACCTACTGAAGGAGGTTCTTTATATTCAAGCATTAAATTCTTCGATCATCTACCTTTTGCCATAAAAAATAATAGTAATTTTAATGAAATAAAAAACCACTTATCACAATGCTTCTGGATCTAGAACCATATTAAGTGAATATCTCCATTCTGTGTTCTACAATTAGTGTATGTTTCATATGTTGTTAATTTATCAATATTTGTTATTATTAGGTATCAGGTTTAATGCCTCTTTGAGGAGGTTGTACATTCATTGTATATTTATGAATCATAGTGCAATGAAGTTTATTATTATTATTATGAACTGATAAAATATTTGGTTTGATTTTTCAATCCAATTCGGCAGATACTTAATTGATTTGAAAATGTATACTTACTTAGGTGGCAAGTGGAAAAAACACCACATTTGATAAAACCTAAATTGAATAATCCATCACTTTGGACTAATTGTAAAATTGATTTCTTAAGCTACAGGGAAAAAAAAGTCTGTCTTTTGCAACTTTATGCAGCCTGCAGTTTCTTTACTTTTTTGTTAAGGGAACGTGTGTTTTTGTGTAATTAGAGCTGAAATTTCAGTGTAATGTTACACAAAAAACCCTGATGGTGCGGCCAGTCGGAAAGATAGACATTTATTCACTGGAAAACACAGAGTTTAATCGAGGATTAAATATTCTCGAGAATATTCTATAGTTTTATTTCATTATTCCAGGTAAGGGCAATCAAAGCGAAATTTGGTGGGTTTATTATAGGTACTCCATAGAAAGTTCATTTTGCATATACTTGATTTTCTTTTTTTATAGAATTTTAATATTTTTTATTAGAACACCGTTAATGTTTTTTTTTGTCCTGATATCCTCACTGTCTTGAATACCAAGCAATAGTAATAATAAAAATAAGCATCCTCGAAAATAATGTGTTCCTTGAAAGTATGTAGAACATGCCATTCAGAACAAAAAGTTGTATAATTTTTTTTCTAAAGTCACCGTTGCTATATACATCAAAATGTATATAGCAAAGTCATAACTGGAAAACCCGCATTCAATGATACATTCATCGCCGCCGCCACCAAACGCCGGTGTATTTAGTATTCACGTAATAACTTTAGCCAGTAAGTTGAAAATGTTATCACAATTGCTTAGTTTTCCATTCGGGAATATCAAGATATGCTAACTACTTATGGTGAAGCTCATTGTGACCGTACGGTAATGTGGCTGTGTTCCACAGGCTGTTAGATATTGTATTGTACTGAAAAAGACGAGTAGCAGAAGAAAATATTTTGGATATTGTCACAGATGATACGGTAGGAGCAATATTTATTCAAATAACTAGCTGTACAAAAGAAACCCTTCGTTGTAATAGAAATCTTACACATGTTAATGAACCCAAAAAACTCAATAACAAAGCTATTAACCAAACAACCTAAAATTAAAACTCTGAGAGGTCAAGATTATCGACAAACACGTGAAAGGAACTTAATATTTTCAGGGACACCATATATATATATATATATATATCGCCCCGTGGAAGTCTACCGAACTGAAGTCGTTTGTAAAGTGTGCCCTACTGACACAAAACGTTTTCTGAAAAATATGAAGGCGGTAATTTTGTTCCTTTCAATTGTTCAATACAACCTGTTAATTGGATAAATCATACCCTTTTCCCTCTTGATTGTATTATTTAAATATTCCATTGGTGTTTGAGGAGAAATTTAAGGCTATGTTCACAGTCACTCCTTGATCAGTCTTGTTCTACTTATCTTGAGGATATACTCTATGGAAGATTAAATTTATCGTAAATTATTGTCATCTAGCAATGATAGCTGAATCAAGTATATTCTCGTGTGGCGCCGTCGACATGTACTTTTCGCTTCTCTTAGCTGTTCTTTGCTAGCTGAATAGATGTTGTTTGGTAATGGAATACCTATTATGAATTTCCCAAAGCCATACTTAAGACATGGAATAATGAATATAGTTTTTCTGTAAACTGTGGGAAATCTTCTGGAACATTGTTTTTAACAATTTTAGCCCCCATCTCCGCGAGAGATGAAGTGGATAAATATGTTTTGACGCACATGTTTAGCAATATCTTCAGAACCAACGACCAAAAAAGTCTTTCACATGATATCTCACATGACCCAAAGAAAAACCATATAACAAACATTCCTTCCTCAAATAATTCAGATAGATGATTTATTAGTTCTAGTTGTGAGGACATTTGCGGTCAATGAGCTTCATCACTATGACAAATTTCAACTTTCTACGTCAAACAGTCTCTGAGAAAAATGGCTGTGATAGACTGACAGACGGAAGGCGGACATGTGAGTGATCTTATTAGGGTTCCATTTTTTCATTTTGATGAATACCAAAAAGGATAGTGTATTAAAATAATGTTTTCCTCCAATGACAGAATATCTCCTCTTGATCTTTTTGTCTTCAGGAGATAAATAATGCTCCTGAAAGTATAGTAAAAGTAGTAATAAAAGTTTTTGTACCCCACAATTCTTTTTCAGAAAACTTGCATTGAGCTACTTTGAAAATGCAAATTAAGTAATTCTTAATTTTTCTCCTAGTATTCCATATACACAGTATTAATCCTCGGATAGTTGATTTCTTGAATATTGCACTTTTGACGAGTGTTTCACGTGAGATGGAAATAATGATACCAGATGAAAGTGAATATTTTCAACAACCATTTAAACACTTTAATATAATATAAATTGACTTTAAATCTTTGCAAATATGTTGCATGTGACAGTATTGCATTGTTTCTGAATTCTGAATATCCATATATTGTATCCCCAATCCCCAATATTGTATCCCCAATGTATTCCATATGGAAGGATGGACGACATGGAAATCTCTTAACAGGCTGCGTTCTGGTGTCACACGATCCAAAGAGAATATGCGCAGATGGGGACTCTCAAATGAACCGGCACTGTGCGATTGTGGACACACTCAAACCACGTCTCACCTCATGCAGTGTGAGCTGTGCCCGAACACCTGCACCATGAAGGATTTGGTGAATGCCACCCCGGAAGCGCTGGACGTGGCCAAGTTCTGGTCCAAGACATCATGAAATAAAAATAGCCGAATCTGTTATATTGCTATATCTATATACGTATATATTATACACCCTTTTTATACTTGCTTTGTACGTGATATGTGATATTTTTTCTTGTATGATGCTTCTGACACGATTAAATAAAATAAAAAAATTCCATTGGTTATGTCACACATATCGAATATGACAATTACCATTATTTGAAAATAGACCCCCATAATTATACTATATTTGGGAGACAATAAATCCAAATACAGGTAAAAATTCCCCATTGTCGCATGCGAAATATTATATTCGAGATCTCCACTAATATAATTGACAAAGCATTCAAATCAGTATTACTGAATGCTGTCCACAGAGAGGCTTACTATCACCCTTGATGTGGAGCCTAGTGGTGGACGGACTAGCCCTGTGGCAAACTAAAAATGACGTCACATGTTTCGGGTAAGCAGATGATATGGTCATCATGGCCAAATACAAGTATTAAGGAACCCTGTGTGATCTCATAAACAGAGGGATGAAATCGCTAAGAGGTGGTACCTCCCAGTGGGGTTGAAAATCTACTCATCATAAACCACAATGGTACCCTTCACTGGAAGAACAAAGCTCCAACACTTAAGGCCAGTTCGCTTTGACGGAGAAGACCTAGACCTAGCACTCTAAACTGGAAAATGTCACCATCAAGACAATATCCTCACTAATGATATGCAAAAGCATTGCAGGAAAAATGTGGGGGTGAAACCCATCAATATGCAATGGATGTATACCATGATAGTGAGACCAATGATTACCTACGGAGCAATAGTGTGGGCAGGACCAAGCTAGCCATAACATGGAAACCCTTGGAGAATGTGCAAAGACTCGCATTACAGAGCAATGAGATCAACAGCAGCTCTGGAGGTCATAGTAGACCTCATACCTCTTCACATCGCAGTAGAGATAGCTGCATGGGAAGTTTAATGCATGCTGGTAAAGAACAAGAAGTGCATCATGCAAGGGACTCAACTCCCTACGAAAGGTGCATTCCTGGCTGACCTACCAACAGATGGAATCGTCAAGAATTTCAGCTTTGAGAAAAAAAATCACATCGAGCTAAGTGATAAAAGAGAGTGGAGCATAGAATCCAAACATACACTGAAGGAAAACCCATAATATGGTACATAGACGGGTTTAAGACACCGAAGGAACTGGAGCGGAAATACTCGCTAGAAGATGCTCTCAGTACAACTTGACAGGAACAAGGTCATCGCAATCTGTCCAACAGCCAAGCAGCCATTAAAATGTTGAATTCTCCATCATCAACTCGAATATGGTAGAATGCTTTATAAATAATAATCCTCTCCGGACACATCGGAGTAGAGGGAAACGAACAAGCGGGTGCACTGTCATGGAAAGAAGGGGCATGAACGCCACTGATTGGGCCAGCGCCATTCTGTGTAGATTTCCAGGAGAAGCTCAATAAAGCATTGAAAACAACACAATGGCTAAGAATCCCAGGCATGCGGCCAAGTTAAGAGAGTTCTTCGGTAACTTTAATCGCAAAAAAAGCACTAGTCAGCCTCAACAAGAGGAGTCTTAAGTCAACATTGAGGTTTCTAACGGGGCACTGCATACTAAGGAACCTAGGCTCAGAGTAGAACAGCCTAAGTAAGTTCTGCAAAGAGAAACCAGAGACACCCCTCCTCATTCGGGTGGAGTGTGATGCTGTATATAAAAAAAATATTGAGGAACCTGAGAATATACCAGCTGACAGTAGGAGAAATACCACAATTAGATTCCCTCAAAATCCCCAACTTCCTCAGGGATTTGGGGCTGGATGGGCTGCTATAGTAGAAGGAAGAGGAGCACGATAGACCTAATCAGGTCATAGTGCATCTGTCACCACCCACTAGTACTATTACCATGACACTGATTTGATTGACGTTGGCAAATAACTTTTTCTTTATACCTTGGTCGAAAGTACGAATTTTCTCTATCGATTTTAAAGTAGAAAGCCTTGCATTCATGCATTGATGACATTGATAGGCCACACAGTCCGTAAAGCGGGAGCAATAGTATATTACACTATAAGGGTAGGAAGTTAAAATTTCCTATTCGAAGATTATAGTGATTTTTTGGCGATTCCCCTGAGCCGATTCTTGAAGATAGCGTTTTTCTTAATTTTTGTATCTATTCTCCAAGAGCTTTGAAGAGTATTCATTCACATATTTTCTTGGGAACATGGTGAAACTATTTCTTCTGTGCGTTTGGCTTTGTCTAAAAGGACATGATTCTAAATTTATAGATGAAAAAAAATGATATTGTTATGAGCTATTTTTGGAGAATATCGTTGAGAACTTCCACAAGGAATCAGCGAAAACAGCTTGTATCTCTGGTTTCTTAGGAATTTTTCATAAATTAAAAGGACAGGTTTTCACTATCAAAATGGTAGTTTAAAACTATTTTCTTATGTATATGGACTCATTTGAAAAATAAAAGTTGGCGCACTTCCGGTAAATCCGGATGTTTGATAGGCTCAAAATAAGCGTATTCAATCAAGCACCATCACGGCATCCCAATTTCAATATCTTCAAACCTTCCCCATATACTAAGTACCTAGTAGTGTGAAGAATATTAATTTTTTAAGCATTCGCGAATGCTATTTTTAAATCTGGCGCAATTTATCTATGACTCAAATTTGACAGCTGACATGCCGCGCGAGTCGGATGCATATATTTATTAACTACCAATATTGATAACACTCTATAAGAATCTGTGTATATAAACAAAGTGAAGTCACGAAAATGAGTCTGTCCTTTTTCATGGTGGCGCTACTGCGCATGCACACCTTTTGAAATACAACTCATGACATAAATATTTAATAGACTAGGAGGAATCGGCGCATGAGTACCGAAAACTATTCCACCTCAATTTTTTTATACAATCCTCTTTAAATTGCCCTGCTGATGATATAAATGCATGTTGCCATGGGGCAACCCCGTGCCATATTGTTTAAACCGAAATTGTTTAAACAATTGCAAGGAATTGTTATTTTCCAACCGGACAATTTTTTTTATATTCTTCATTACAAATAAAAAAGGTCCTATGAATTTTCACGATAAAGTTAATATTTTTGAAAATATGAATTTTTAAAAGTTCGAAAAATCTCAAATTTACATACTTTTGACCCATGAAAAATATATATAAAAAAAGAATTAAATATAAAACATATTTTGTTTTTTATTCTGTATACAATAGTTAATAATATCCTTAATTGAGATTTGAAAAAATTCATTGTTTATACCTGTTTTTTAATTGTTTATTACGCGCGCTCACAAGTATGCGTCCCTTACCTTTAAGTATCGCCGACTCATACGCTGCATCGGCCTCTCTGTGTCCTGAATCATTATTCACCATTTATCTTGAAAACTATTAACTTTATCAAAATTGTTAAAGAGAGCAATATTATTAATAATTAAATTAGCTACAATTTGTTTTCAATAAGTTGTTTCCAGAAATCAATTTTACCAAAGTTATTGAAGCTTGAAGCGGAACATGTAATTAAAACTAATTTTGTATCGGTTTATTATTTACTTATTTGTTATTAGAACAGAAATAACTCATATTGTATTGAATAATGATTCATGACACAGAGAGGCCGTTGCAGCGTATGAGTCAGAGAGAGACGGCGACACTTAAAGGTAAGGGACGCATACTTGTGAGCGCGCGTAATAAACAATTAAAAAACAGGTATAAACAATGAAATTTTCTCAAATCTCAATTAAGATATTAACTATTGTATAAAGAATAAAAACAAAATATTTTATATTTTATTCTTTTATATTTTTATGGTCAAAGTACCAAATTTGAGATTTTTCGAACCTAAAAATTACATCTCAAAATATTAACTTTATCGTCAAAATCATTGATTTTTTTATTTGTATTTCAATAAAGAATATAAAAAAATTGTTTGGTTGAAAATAACAATCCTTGAAATTGTTTAAACAATTTCGGTTTAAACAATATGGACCGGGTTGCCCCATGGCAACATGCATTTATATCATCAGTAGAGCAATTTAAAGAGGATCGTATAAAAAAATTGAGGTGGAATAGTTTTCGGTACTCATGCGCCGATTCCTCCTAGTCTATAAGGTTCAGTTATTTATTAGGCAATCCATCGACCTGTCAAAACGAAAGCAATATGGCGGCTGTTGGCACACATTGCAATTCGTCATAAGCGACCATAGTGGTAAAAGTGTTTATTTTGTGATTTTATTTTCTGTGCGAATTTGAGTAGTTTTTTCAATTTAGGATTATAATTTGTGCTTCAACTGAAGAAAAATGTCCCTTATTTGCATTGTAGTTAACTGTGGGTCCCCTCACGACAGCGATAGAGTCGGGTTTCACTCGGTGTCTACAGTTTCAAATCATAAGTTTTTGACCACTTAAAATGACTTATCGAGGAGGAGAAGAGCTCTATGGTTAGCTGCAATCAACCTAGAAGATCTTACGAATTCGAAAATCAAGTATCAGAGAGGCTGCAGCAGACATACCCTGTGTGCACATTCGTGATAACATCCGTCATGGATACCTGCCTATAACTTCAGACTTTTGTGATTTGTTCCTACGATTACTTGTATGATTTTGCCTACTTGTATATCTCTGAACTATTGTACATTAGGAGGTCCCATTTCAAATATATATATATATATATATATATATATATAATATATAATACATACATATATATATATATATATATATATACAGAGTGGTCCAACGAAAAGTATGCACCTAGCTTTTCTCCTTTGTTTAGAATTGAAAGCAAAAATGCTCGGACACGTGGAGTTTGCTTTTGAGGGGGACACATTTTAGACATATTTTTCAACCTGTGCCTTTAACGCCCTAGCGAGGGGGCGTCACAACCCTAAAATTTTAAATGGAAAGTGGGGTCGAGTGATATATCATTTGAACGGGCACAAAATTATCTTTCTAATGATACCCTATTTATTGAAATTTATTCGAACAGTTAATGCGAAAACGGCTTTAAGAACATTTACCCGATAATTTAGATATTAATGAAACATACAAATAAGTTTTGGTTATTAGGAATCAGAATAACTACAATCATTTCTAAATTACTTCATTTTACCGAAAGCAACATTTCAATGTAATTTTTTTCATCACAAAAAATCCCCATTTATCGTTTGCGTTTTTTTGTCGAAAAAAAACTGCAAATAAGTGTAGGAAAAGAATTTAGGCAAACTTTTATTTTAGTCCCTTCATTGATTCAGTCTGGTCGCTTTTGAAGTTATTTTAATTTCACTGTACAAAATGGTTTATTCCATTCCAGAACGAGTTGAAATTGTTAAACTTTATTTTCAAAATAATAGTTGTGCTAGACTAACTGCTCGCTTGTTTAAGGACAGTCATCGTTGAAGAAGAGTTGCCTTGTAGAATCGATACGGATCTGTTTGTAATGTGAAACACCAGCCGCAGAACCCCATCAGAAATGAAGCTGTGGAAGTCGCTGTTTTGGGGCATGTTCAATTGGATCATACTCAAAGTACCGTCAACTAGCTGAAGCCTCAGGAGTCTCCCGTTCATCCATAATACGGATTTTAAAAGCTGCAAAATTTCATCCGTACAAAATTAAATTAGTACAGGAACTAAATGAGGATGATCCTGATCGAGGCTGCAATTTTGTGAACAAATGAGCCAGCGTTTAATTGAAGATCCGCACTTATTGTTTAACATTTGTTTTACCGATGAGTGTACATTTTATTTGAATGGAGCTGTGAATAGGCATAATTGCCGTTACTGGGATGACAGTAACCCACATTTATTCCGTGAGGTTCATACCCAATACCCTCAAAAATAAACGTCTGGTGTGGCATATTAGGAAGTCATATCATAGGACCACTTTTCATTCCTGGAAATTTAACTGGTGAAGTCTACCTAAACATGCTTGACGATGCAATTGATCCTTTCATAACACAGATAATAGAAGACGACCAAAATCATGATGCCGATCGGCTTCATTTCCAGCAAGATGGAGCACCTCCGCACTATGCTGCTCCTGTAAGAGAATTTTAGATAACCGGTTCCCGGACAGTGGATTGGAAGGAGAGGCCCAATTGAATGGCCTGCCAGGTCACCTGATTTATCGCCTTTGGACTTTTTCTATGGGGACACTTGAAAAATAAATGTTTTGCCTAAGCCCGAGTCCATAGAAGATCTTCGCCAACGGATTACAGCACAATGCAGAAGCATAACACCTGATATGCTACAAAATGTTAGAAATAGATTTGAACAAAATCTGTATTATTGTATGGAAGCAAGTGGGTCACATTTTCAACACTTGTTGAAGTAACGTTTTAATAAATCAATTTAACAGCTTGTTTACTTTTTTTACAAAGCACTGTTACAAGTAACAAACATTGAAACGTAAGTACTACTAATTGTAAATGTTTTGATTCTTAATAACCAAACTTATTTGTATTTTCATTAATACCAAAATTATCGGGTTAATGTTCTTAAAGCCGTTTTCGCATTAACTGTTTTGAGTAAATTTCAACAAATAGAGTATCATTAGAAAGATAATTTTGTGCCCGTTCAAATGATATATCACTCGACCCCACTTTCCATTTAAAATTTTAGGGTTGTGACACACCCTCGCTAGGGCGTTAAAGGCACAGGTTGAAAAATATGTCTGAAATGTGTCCCCCTCAAAAGCAAACTCCACGTGTCCGAGCATTTTTGCTTTCAATTCTAAACAAAGGAGAAAAGCTAGGTGCATACTTTTCGTTGGACCACTCTGTATATATATATATACATAGATAATTGATATATTTTTCACTTTAAAAGTAGAGAAAACTCCTAATGAATGTTCATATATATATGTACCATAGAGAAACTAAAAATAAAGACAGTTGTCAAACCTGCAGAAAAAGTTGGCACCACGTTTAGACAGTGGCGACATATCTCGCAACTGGCCGAACTGAGTTAGTACAGGCGGGTTTTTTAAATGTATTACTTTTATATGGTTGCTATGGTATATATTTCATAAGTGATCGATTTGCCATTCCTGTATTTCATATGAATGGTTGTATCATATGAAATACAGGGATGGCAAATCGATCAATAATAAAATATATACAGTAATCGAATCGTAGACTGTTAGTTCGTGGTTGAAATAAAGTTTCAAAATAAATCTTTGTTTCATGATATCAAGAACAAAATAAGAGTTCTCATAAAATAAGAATAATAAGTTTAACACCATAAAAAAACATTTTATTTTATCTAGGACAAGGTACAACTACAGACAAAACAATAATAAAACTCTGAAAAACAGCAAAATTAAAAATATTCTTCAGCCTCATCATGAAATCAACCAAAATGAAAACAAATTACATTTACAACATACCTTCAATAATTTTGTTAATTTATTAGCACAAAGGAGAACGAGTAGGTATAACAAATACTCCAGTTTGATGATAATCATTAAGTAGACCATGTACTTCGTACTTCCTCAAATGGTGATGTGAAATGGAAACTTTTGGATGGAAATAAGTACCAATTTGTGAAAAAAATTCTGCAACTGATGGATGGAAATAAGTATCAGTTTGTGAAAAGCAGCTTATATTTTACCTTGTAAAAGACTATTTCCAGGAATTTCAGCGTCAACTCGAATAACAAAACATTCTATTTTCGATGTTGGATTCCGAATTCAAGTCCATAGTATAATTTCTATCATTAATTTTTCGATGACAATAACAGTAGAATTATTCTGAAATTATTACGTGGTTTGTCATTTTCTGACAAACGTCGAAATTGGAAAATTATGTCATCATTCGTCTGTTGATTGCAGGCAGCGCCTCCATGCGCGACTGGCCGTACCAAAAACTTGGTGGTCAAGATCGCCAATGTTTCAAACAGTCTCTTTATTTTTAATTTGTCTATGATATGTACCTACCTCCTCAAAAAACGTTCTTATAGGTATTGTTATTGAATTACTGGAATACAAATTTTCTTTAGGATTCTGGTGACTCAATAAATAAAAATATTTAGAAATATGTCTTTTAATCTCAACCTTCCCTTTTTAGATATTTCAGGCAATTATCGAAAGACTCGATCAAGTCTTGTGAAGGGTGTGGTATTTGATTACTCTCGTTTTGGACGTCCATCGTCTTAATGTATTTGAAAAGGATGTTTTGAATGTGAATACTGTATTCAGACGATTGCAGATACAAACATTCGAAACACCGTGAAAACCTTTCCAAGAACATTAAGACGATGGACGTCCGAGACGAGAGTAATCAAGTTACCACATCGTCTACAACCTTCAAAGGGTATTGTAATTTATTAACAGTAAAAATTGGATATATCGTGATATTTATCGAAATTGTACTATATACAAATATCAATATTGTGTGTAATTTTTTTATAATCGGTATTAAATTAAGAGTAATCAACTGAATCAGTAAAACAACAAATAAACAAACATTTATTTATATATATTCATTTGAAACATTTTATTTTTTTAAACAACTGAACAACAGGCAAGTCCTCCAATAAATTTTTTGACTGGATGGCATTGGCCACACAGCTTCCAAATCTGTGCGTGACATTGCCTCTAATATAGCACCAATATGACCACCTACTTCACTGTTTCCGGCCATACAAGTACAGTGAGCAGTACAAATGCTTTCATCCTATTCAATTATGTACCAAACATCTGAAGGTTTTTAATTTGCCTTTTGTGAATACTTGACCTGAGAAAAAGTTATGTCGATTAGAAACTATTATGAAAGTTGAGAAGTAATATTCTTAAATATCAAATTAATGTCTCTTATAATAAACAAATGTGGCAATAAACATAATAGATCAGATCAGAAATTATAAATTACTTCTTATGTATTATTATTCCTAATTTATAATAATTCACTTCGATGACTCAAGATTTGCAACTGTACATGTACCCATTAGAAAAAACCTGCTTCCTAGAAAAAAAACATACTAGACTAAAGCTTAAAAAGCAAATACGAAATAATATCCATATTCGTATCAGGAAGAGCACCAACAATTGAACAATTCAGTTCAGAAATATTCAGTGTAAAAAGGATCTAAATCACTGATCAATCCTCAACTTCATTTTATACCTGTAACAAATAAATTGATAAAAATGTAAACAGAAGATGAGGATGTATTTTCAAGCATACCGTTCACCAAAGCCTCTGCTTTTCAACAATAGTGTCTTCAGGTAATCACTCTCCATCTGAATATTATTAATTAACAACACAAAAGCTCCGAAAATAAACAAAAATACACTTTTACAAGCCAAAGGTACACACTGACAATGATGTTCTTATGGCGATTATCAGTTTGTGTGCCAACAACCGCCATATTGGGTCACGTGGTATGGATTGCCTAATTTGACATTTCAACCAGCATACGTGAAAAGAAATGTCAGAATTTTGTGGTTATGTTGAAAATTTGCAACAAATGAAATAAGCTTGTCATACTCCAACATTTTTTCACGGGAAATAATGACTACTAGAACGAGATGGACGAACAAAATCGCGTCTTTGATAAAAACCTGTTTTTTTCTTGGTTAATGCGCATTCACTTATGAGCGCCGATTTTGAAAATTGATGTTAAATTGTTTTTACTTCACATAGGCTATAGCATTATCAATATTTGATGTTAATAAATATATGTTCACACGCATATATTTGTCACCGTTTGCATTTTATTCGGAGGCTTAAATTCTTTGATTTTTGAAGTTTAATATTCCTCTACTGAAGTTTAATTATTAATTGGTTGTTGAAAGATTATTATATTATTATAAATGATTATAAATGTTATAAGAATAAAAAGAAAATAATAACTTTTTTATTTGTTCGCACATTCTGTATTTTTTCTGACGTTCATATTCGCACGAATTATTGCGATATTGCGAATGTCAAGAAATATGCGAATATTCGCGAATGCGATGCGAATATTAATATTAGTTACATCACTAACTAAGCATTTCCTTAATCCCTAATAACTGCTTTTAGAATTTGTTTGTACTAAAAAATCTCGACATTATTTGCTGAACTTATGCATACGCATAATAGTCATTTTGTTGGAAAAATTCAAGATGTAAAAAATATTTACTTTTATGAAATTTGACGTTGAATTAACTCAATAGCATCAGCAATGGAGAGTTGCAGTTATAAAAATCGTTATTGTTTGAAGTGTATTTTCTCTACGATCGATATGAGGATGTGATTTTTTCAGTAGGAATGCGTTAAGTTTTCCAAATTAGCTGCTTTGAACTCACCGCGTCGATTGACAGCTGATTCTTGCCAATATTTACCTAATCAATCACGTTGAAGATAAAACGATGATAGGTGACATTGAACTCCGCCGAAAGTAAACACTTTTCTTTATAGGGTTTCCTGTGTCGACTCGTTCGGAGGGGTAAGGTTGACGGAAACGAGAAAAGCGAAAGTAGGGAATAAGAGGAAAAGTTTGTTTTATCAAGGGTAATATCAAGTGCTAGGGATTTTATCGCTCATAAATTTTACAAATTATCATAAAAGCGTTTTGCCTGAAGGTGATTTGGGTACCTATTATCTGATTAAAGAATTCCTCGTTCCAAAATTGTTTCCAAATACCTACCGTTAAGTTAAGTGTTTTCCACCTATATGCTTCCTTTTACTTAAGTTTCACAGAACTCATTACTTTTTTCGGTACTATTAGATTTTTTTTTCGAAGGTCATGACCTACTACTAGTTCAAATATTAACGGCAATCAGTCAAATAGGTGAAGTGATTATTTATCGAAACTATAATATAACAATCAGTAAGACCAACAACAATATTATTTTAGCATCAATAGAAATAAAGGTTTTGGTTATTCGACAATTGTTAGGTGAATTTTCGGTTGTAAGAAAAATAATTCAACTGATATACAGTGAGCATTGATGAAAAAATAGAATTTCAGAATTAATCGTTTACAAAAAAAAAACTTAAAAATTCGAATTTTACGAAGAACTTTTTTTTTTCAATCCCGACTTTTTTCTCGGGGGACCGATTCTAAAGTCGGGCGACTCTTTAATCTCGGGGGTACGACTTTAATCTCGGGGGTCTGACTTTTTTCTTGGGATTTCCCCAATAATCATGGAAATCAACGAGTAGTTGTCAAGCGTTTCATTGAGGTAGTACACACAGACGTGTATTGTACTATAAAAAAATGTGATACTGTACAACTGGGTAAAACTTTCCTTCTATATAATCATTTTAAATATTGACGTATGGATCCAATATTTTCAAAAGTTCCCAATTGATACTTTGTTAAATAAAGGGGTTGGACAACAAATTTATGGACAAGTTTTTTATTCAAGAGTATTTACGTTTCTACTTTTTCTCTAAATAGAGGAATTACTCAACATCAACTCTTGAAACCCCACAATTTTTATTTGGTTTGCCCAATTTGCACTCCAAAATTTTTATTTAGAATCGAGTCCTATCATATGTTCATTTTCGGAAATAATCTTGGGTCGTCAGACTCTATAGCCAACCCGTTCATCTCTGTAGGTTGCAAGTCTCAGATTTTAGAAGACGACACCAAACGCGTATGACTTGGTTAGCACAATAGTAAAGAGAGGTTATAATGCGTACTTGCTAAAAATACACAAGCATTTATTATTGTCTGTATAAAATCTCTACTTACCTAACTCCATCAGCAATATCCGGAACTTGTGCAGAAACACTGTCAGGATTCATTATTGTTATTATTTTTTATTATTATTTATTATGTACAAAAAACCTGTATACACTCAACAAAAATAATCGTCGCGACACCACACTGTTCAATGCGAAATAGAAAGACGAAACGAAAATAACTGGCTTGCTTTCTATGAGAGAGAGAGAGAGACAGAGAAACACGCGCACGCCGCACGGCTTACAACTACAGCAAAAAGTGTCGTTACAACTTCTGGTCTTAATTTATTCCGTCTAGCCCCCTTTCGCAACGCGCGATAAGGAACTTCGTTCCAAAAAAACGCGATAATGTATAAAAATAACACTGTTACCTTAAATTCGTTTTTTTTTATTTTTACAAATCCTGTATAAAACCTCCTGCATCTAAATCTTCAAGTTCGCTGAGCCTACATGTAGCATCCTATTAATCTGGCACGAGTATATGTATAAGTAGTATATTCTACGATATAACATTGGTTATTATATTCATGCACTCGTATTCGATTTCAAGGTGTAATTGCCAATTGCATTTTATCGTTATTCTTCCCGGCACATCATTAGTTTTCAAACTTTACCGATCATTTCCATTCTTATTACTCACTAAAATGTAAGCTGAATTGATGTCTGAGTACTGCGACAAGTAAAAGAAATGAAAATTTATTCAACAAAATATTTACATCACATATTTTATATTTTTAACCGACGAAAAAAGGAGGAGATTTTCTAACGAAGGGGAGATTTTTTTTTATGTATACTCATAACTTTTTAAAGAGTAGTCCGATTTTGATGATTCTGCCTTATTTATATTATATAACAATTAATAGATAAAGTAGGTAATTATATTATATAACAGTTAATAGTTACAGTAAGGTAGGCAAGTATTTTAAAAGTAATCAAAAATTAAGTAGGTAGCAATGTAAGTAACGTGGCAGGTGTTCATAATTCTGGTGACAATGCATTATGGAATTTAGATTTGTTAGAGAAAAAACAAGATAACGGCTCCAATATGGCTGACGAGTTTTGTGATTTAGGTTCGATTCTATTAAAAATTGGTTTTCGGGAAACACTCCAGCGATAAACAATAACATTCCAAAAATGCTCTCTCCGCACGACCCCTCGCAACGACTTGTGCCCTCACCTGTGTGACCGGTCGGGTACCTGTCTTCGGGCATACAATGAAACTTTTTATTTTTTTAGGACTGAGTTACCAAGAACAAACATATGGGAGGAATCAAATGGTAGCAGATTATATAAATTTCTTGTTCCACTCTGAAGTGCAAATGGTTGTCAAATTGGGCACTAGTTAATGCCAATTGTGTATCATGATCATAAGACTAAGCTTACATTGAGATTTACTAATTTAGCTCTCGAAAAAATTTGAATTTGTATGAACATAAATGGCTTTATAGCTGATGTAAAGGGAGATACAACAGTGAAAAAACAGAATTTGACAGCAATCTCCACGCTGGTGCTGTCACCTTAATTTGGATTACTAATAGTCAACACTATGAAGTTTAGCGTTATGTAGAAATTGTGGAGTTTTTGGAAAAATAAGAGAACAAATAATCGTTAAACAAAAAACTGACCTTTATTAAATAAACATTATTAAAAATAATTTTTTAAGACAAGCTTAAAAGGAAAAAATTGTTTATTTATTTGTTTGACCTAGGTTATTCTGTGAGTAGCAGATTCAAAATCTTGGCGCGCAAGAATACCTATTTTATATTCGCGGCAAGCATTTGAATCTGCGACTCACAAAATAACCTAGGTCAAAAAATTCAAGAAATTATCTTTTCCTTTTTAGCGCATTTGTATAAAAGCTTGTCTTGAATTTTTTTGAGTAATTTTTATTCAATTCTTCGTAGTCATTCATGAAATCCGTCATCTTATTGAATTCTGACAAAAATTTATAATCTTCGACCTGAAAAATAACCACAACCATTTTGAATGGAATCGGGCCATAATAACAAAACACGTAGTCCGTCATCTTCGAACCGCCATCTTGAATTCTTGAATTTTGACAAAAACATGATGTCCGACCCCAAAAACTCCCACACACCAATTTTGAATGGAATCGGGCTATAATCACAAAACTCGTCGTCATCTTGGAGCCGCCCATCTTTAAATCGTGGATTTTGACAAAAAAATCATGATCTCCGACCCCAAAAACCCCCCACATACCAATTTTTAGTGGAATCGGGCTGTAATCACAAAACTCGTCGCCATATTGGAGCTGCCATCTTAAATTTATGAATGTTGACAAAAAATTCGTAATTTCTGTCCCCGAAAACCAATTTTAAATAGAATCGAACCATAATCACCAAACTAGTCCGCCATATTGGAGCCGCCATTTTGATTTTCTCTAACAAATCGAAATTCCATAATGCATCGTCACCGGAATTATGAACACCTGCCAAATTTCACGTTAATCGGACAACTAGAAGTGGGTCAAAATTGCCTTGCAAGATTTGAACTAAACATACAAATATACATACATACATATAAATGTGAAGTTAAATAAAAGCTTGTAAACAACACAAAATGTTTTATTATTTTGTTCTATGTAGAAACAAGAAAACATCGTAGAGCTATCTCCGAAAAGCGCAACTAAAAGCAAAAAATATATCGATAGAAGAAACTTCGAAAAACATAAAGAACTGAAAGATCACAGCAAAACATAGAGTAATTTAGACTGATAACAATGCCATAACACTGAAAGCGCCAGGATAAATTCGAATCCTAAGTTTTGTCACTTCATTTGAAGAGTAGTCAATGTCCATGTAATGTTTGCTAAAGTATACGTTTCTGACTTAAATTTTCAGCTAATTTACCTCCCAGATCAGTAGTGGTCAATGATAATGCGTCTTATAATGTACAAGTAAATAAAGAGTATTCTTAACTCATAGGTACTTTTAAGAGTTGCTTTGTAACTATGGTGACGGTTGAAACATCTTTTCTCTATACCTCGGTCGGAAGTACGTACTTTCTCCGTCGATTTTAAAGTAGAAAGCCTTGCATTTATGCATTGGTGACATTGGCAGACCACGCCCTCCGTAAAGCGGGAGCAAATATTTTTCATGTACACTTTAGTCCCTCCAAACAGGGACTAAAGTGGTTCATTTAATCCCTAAGGACTAAAGTGGGATCCTTGCATAATTATTGAAACATTCAAAAACACCATCAATGTAACATTTCTTTTTGACAAGTAAAGTCGTTGTCAGTGTCATCAATTTCGTGACCATAATTAAAAAACTTATTTTTGAGAAAGTTATATTTTATAATTTATATTGAAATGGATGTTAAATTAGTATAGTTTTCCCAATATCAATTGCAGAAGCATAAAAAAGTCGTGCGGCGAAATCCTGTGAGCAGCAGTGGCGGAGATAACTAATTTTATTTAGATATTTTAAGATTTTAAAAATACTTCATAAATAATTAAAAATGAAAAAAAAATTAAAGAGAAGCTTTTATTTATTCAAATACATTAAGAAATAAAAATAATTTCTTTTATTGTTTGATCCAGGTTATTCTGTAACAGATACAAATCCTAAAACGTATTTCGATAGGCACACACCAAGACCACAAACGCTACTGGTTTTTAATCTTTCAGAGCTATTAAAACGCAAATATAACGCGTGATTTATGACCTCCCATCGTATAGACACACCTGCAAGCATTGATATCCGACTTGATTGGCCCAGACGAATCGGCTGTAGAACAGACAGCAGTCACTCAAGTCCACGTTGACCAGCGGGCTCTTTGTGCCGACGGAGACTGTATACAAGTAGTACAGATTATTTTTCGTTCCGTTTCTTCGCATATACGCTCGTGTTAGCGAAGTGAGTTTTTATTTGCTCCCTATAGAAACAGCTTCTGCAATTGATATTGGATGGACTATACAATGATTGTCTGGAGTTTCCAATAGAAATTTGTCAACCTGGTCTCCTGTTAGTATCTTCGCTTTTTTCGGTTTATATTTTAATTTTTTCTTTTCAGTAGGGCAGTTAATTTGTGAAATTTTGTGATATCGATATTATTTCTGATTTCGAGCATGGCTGTCAACATGAAATAATGGGCCCAAAGTGTTGAAGCAGAAAAAGTCCTGAATTCCTCAGAGAAAAACACAAGCAATGCTAAAATTTTCGACTTTTCTTTCGTAGCACCATTTAATAAATACCTTCTAGAGCCTCTTCTGCTGCTTTTTTTTTCATTCGAAATTTTCCATTTCGAAAATTGTGTTAATGAAATTCACTGACAGCTTGTTTATTTGTGACTTGTCTTATTTGTAGTTACCGTAGCTTAGTGACTTTCTCAATTCAAAGCAAGCTGATTATAGTAGTTTATGTATCGAGTACGCAAAGTAAAGCTTTAGCGGACGAATTAGAATGGCGCCAGCCGAATCCGGAATATGAAGATGATGACTTGTGAAATTGAATTGTAACATTGACGGGGCGTTTTTAAATTTATATCTGCAGGTCACCTAATTTTAATGACAATTCCTCGGAAAGTCCAAAAATAGTATATACCTACCTATACCGTGCGACTAAAGTGACTTGATCCCTTGAGTGATTGATCCCTCGGGCAGAGCCTTTGGGAACAAACTCCACTCGCTGGATTGAACGGATCACTTTAGTACCGTGGTATATAATATACTATTAATGGCCTATGCTCGTCTTTATTATAGGTATTAGACACTATAAATATCGCTTGGAAGGCAACGAGAAACACGTAATCACGGAAAGTATTCTTTCTCAATTGACATATCTGAATCCATATTGGGTTGTAGTTCCCTTAGTATATTTGCAGAGGAAGAGGAGCCGCTGACCCCGCCATCCGTGGCATCCCAAGGAAGTATACATTTATCTCTACTGGGTTCTAATCAAACTATTAATTTGTCGTTAGCTAAAATTGGATATAATATATATTTTCGTCCATTGCCACTAAGCCTGATGAATTTAAAACACCTATCCATACGATAACCGATCCATCATACGGCTTCGTATACCTACATTCGGAATTCATCCTTTTGTAGGCTGCACCATCCTCAAACCACTTGCTTCTAAAAATAGACGAACTAAAAGCGGTAAAGATGCCCTCTGGAAAACAAACAAGTTGGCAAAAATTCTCAGTAAAGGAGTCGAGAAGTAGTAATCGCACTTACGGCAAAGGTGGATAAAAATAAAAAAGAACAACGAATCTCGCCGTATAATACAAATGTCGTGCTGGCCTCATCAAAGCAAGTTTATAATTTTTAAGTCCATAGCCGATCTGAAAGACGCCGCGCCGCGATATCCGACGGGCGGCGAGAATGTTTGATGACTGCCACCTTTGATGTTGCCGA
This sequence comes from Gonioctena quinquepunctata, assembly GCA_018342105.1. NCBI lineage: Eukaryota > Metazoa > Arthropoda > Insecta > Coleoptera > Chrysomelidae > Gonioctena > Gonioctena quinquepunctata. The sequence continues at coordinate 103,551 of JAFIRS010000543.1, forward strand.
CCGCGCTGTGGACACCGCTCTCAAAGGTAAATACGCCAAACTGGCAACACTTCGATTATTCACTCTCTTTCACTCAGTTTCGCCGTTCACAGTCATTATTTATATTTATCTAATACCGTTTATGTGTTTGCTTGAATTCATTAAACAATCTTGATGACTCAGTGTTCGAAATAAATATAGATATCCGACAGAATATTGATTAACAAATAACGAGTAAGCATTCCATATTGTGAATTGCATCAAGAGTTTGTTGGATTTTCGAACTATTCAAATAACTACTTAATTTGAACTTGAATAGAATAAAATTTACTGTAATACGGTGACCAATATTGGGAGGTTGAAGGTCTACAAAGACCTTGGAAAAATTGATGAGACGAAATAAAAGTGAGGATCCTTGAGATCGAGCTTTTGAGTTATAGTAGGTATCTAGTGATGAAAGGAAATATAATTTTTCTGCAGCAGTATCGAAAATAAAATTTTTGGTATGATTTATTAAATCGAAAGTACCACTTTATACAAATGGTACCGAAAGTAGCTATTTTCGGGACGATTTTTTTCACTTTCGAAACGATTTCTTTACTTTCGGAACGATTCTTGTTACTTTCGGGACGATTTTGGGTATCTATGTAGGCGGCTTTGACAATAACATGAACTTTGTATTTTATTATGACAGCGCTTGTCATGTAACATTGGTGTGTGTTTTTTCGCTTTTCAAATTGAAAAAATGGAAATCAGTACAGTAGTGAAAGTGAGGCTGAAATGATTCCACATGAGATTAGTGAATCTGCTAAAGCGGCTACTTATTTTGTTAATATTAGTGTTGGTATTTTGTATTCTTTAGATTATATTATTTTGTCTTATTTCATTTTATTCTAGGTTTTAAGATAGTTTTAGGTTATATTACTGTTTTTGTTCATCAATATATTGTAATTGGGACGACCCGTTAATATATAAATAAAATAAAAAAATTATTGCCGGTATAGTCAAGAGAGAGGTATGAATTGGTCTACAATGTATTTCAAAAATGGAGCATTGGTAAAAATGTGCATACTATAAATGAACAGGTGATTCTTGCATATTTAATGGAAAATCTAAAATCTTAATGCATTAAGCCTCTGGAGCAATTACTCGATGCTTAAGTCCACAATTAATATTAAAAATAATATAGATATAAGCCGCTATCCCAAAGTTATTGCTTTCCTTAAAAGAAAATCCATTGGCTATAAACAAAAAAAATCAAATGTATTGAATAAAGAAGAAATAGATCACTTCTTCATCAGAAGCTGGAGATAATATCTACCTAATGACAAAGGTAATATAATTAAATCTAATTCCTCTTCTTCCTTATGATGATTTTTTTAAATTTTAGGTTGCTTTAATAATTGGTTATCCAGGAGCTTGTCGTCGTGAAGAGCTTTGTAAAATGAATTTGGATGATATAGAAGATAAAACAACCATGTTAGTGATTAAAATTCCTAATTCTAAAACGAATATGGATAGAACCTTTGTCGTCATTGGAGAAAATAATATTTCTTCATTACGTCAAGCAAACACACCAATCGTAGATTATTTGTTTATTATAAAAACGGAAAATGTACTATACAACCTATTGGTATTAACACTTTTGAAAAAATCGCATGCACAATTGCTGAATTTCTCAAATTACCGAATTCCAAAGAATACACCAGGCACTGTTTACGCAGGAGCTCAGCCACTTTATTCGCTGAAAGTGGTGGTAGTATAATCAACTTGAAGAGACACGGTGGATGGAAATCAACCAATGTAGTAGAGGGATACAAAATTCACCTAGTTTCACAGATTGAAAAGGGCCGTAACGAAATTAATATATAGAAAACTAATACAATTACTGATGCGTCTAATTCTAATTTCAACACTGCCACTTCTGTTAATATCCCTAATAATATTAATATACCTAAGTAATTGTCATAATTGTGTAATTAATATTCATAAGTAATGTAATCATAAGAGTGATTGTTATATGTAATTGTCTATATAAAGTTCATACGTTATTATCCATCGATATCCTTTTTAACATACAAAACGGCTACAGAAAAAATATTGTACGTAACACGATCCAAAAGTGATTTTACGGGAATGGCAGGATTCCAGGACTCGCCTACGGCTCGTCCTGGAAAGTTCCTACTCATCCCGTAAAATATCACTTTCGGAACTTGTTACGTAAATTACTATTAAAAATGTAGATGTTGAAGATTAGGTATGAATTGTAAATTTTGGGAGGTTAGAATTCTACAAAGAACTTGAAGGAACTAGAAAAAAATTGGAGTCCGTATCATAATTTTGAGAAGGTGAGTAGGTAGAAGAGCTGCTGAGAAGCCCAATTCATCATAAGGATACAAATAAATCTTTATAAAACAGAAGTCCTCAAGATTATGATACAGATTATGATAACTACATTAGATTGGATATGATTTCTTGGAATTGGTACTAATCTAAATTAATCTGTGAAAAAATACTTTTGTAATTTACATTTCCAACTATTTCTGATGACTTAGATAATGAATAAAAGCCAGATGATTGGATAGACTCATGGAAACATATTGGAAAAATTATAGAATTGGAAATTATTGGCATTCAGTGAAGATGAGCAGAAATTGGTAGAATTGAGAAATTGTTTTTCTTTACGACCATTAGTGAATGTATTAATTCCGAAATCATTTTTAAATTCTTACTCTTGAATTAGAATATTTATTTTGAAACACTTTCTTCTTATGTGTTTTCCATGTATTTTAATTCTATAACAAGGTACATAATGAATATTTTGTATTCGAACTAAACGACAGAATTATATGGATTGCCAAGGATTTCAAAACTGTCAGTGTCAGATGTAAATGGCGGCGTCGTAATAGTTATTATCAGACAAGTTTTAATTTAATTGAAATAATGAGTTAAAAATCGAGTGAATCAGATATGGATTTTCATAATACTCCACCTGAAATTACAAATTATGCTAATAATATAAGCGAGAACCTGCTGCCGCAAAAATCGAGACATGAATATGAAAAGTATTATGCACTGCTAAGGGATTGGCAACAAAAAAAGAAAACGGAATCCTTTTCCGAAAATGTTTTAATTGCATTTTTTGTGATTGATTAAAAAATGGAAATCCTCGACTCTATGGAAAATATATCAAATCCTAAAAGGAACGATACATGTGACACACGATCTCGATATTAAGATAAAAAAAATTAAAAACTTTGTTAAAACGCTCTTCTGAAAAGTATGTAGCTAAGAAATCGAAGTTTTTTACAGAAGAAAATGTCAAGCAATTCTTAGAAAATGCACCGGGCGAGATCTATTCAGCCACAAAGGTAATAAAAATTATAATTTAAATAGCAATTTTAATAAAACGTAGTTTTTATTTTTAGGTAGCTCTTGTCATTGGTGTTTTGGGGACTTGTCGCAAGAATGAGCTTTACAACGTTAACATTTCCCACATTAAAGATTTGGGTTTCGCAATACTAATTTCAATTCCTAATACAAAAACTAAAAAACCAAAAGAGTTTACAATCACGGGAGGTTTTTATAATATTGTGAAAAATACTGGGCTCTGTGACTTTGTAATGTTCCTTCTGATATTTTTTTAATCAATTTCCAGAATAATAAATGTACACAAGTAATCGGGATAAATGAACTGAGCAATATGCCTAAACAAATTGCCATATTTCTGAATCTAGACAATCCATAACATAAGAGTATTATACTGGCCACTGTTTCTGCCGTACCTAAGCGACACGTTGGTAAATGCAGGTGCGAATATTAAAACATTAAAAAGGCATGGAGGCTGAAAGTCTTCTCAAGTAGCAGAAGGATACCTAGAAAATTATCTGCAAAATCGAATAAATGTAGCAAATCAATTAGTTTCTTCAATTACTGGATCTAATTCGTCACTAATCGGCCACTTAACCTCCAATTTTTCCTGCTACACTACTGTTAAGTCTCCCTCTACAAATCGTGTTTTGAAAAATATTACGGAAAATATTTCCAATGCACCAGTTTTTAATTTCAGTAATTGTAACAACACTATAATTATTAATACAATGTACTATACAAATGTCTCAATAAATAACTCGTGTCGAATTTTTTCATTCTAACCCTTACATAATATTGTTACGAAACTGGGGTTCAAAAATAGTCCGATAAATTCAATCCGTTTTATTACACTTTGAAACGACTCAATAGTATACTTTAACAATAATACATATTCACAATTACAATGCTCAACAATATTCCCAGGACTATCTTCTGACTGACTCGCCTGTCGCATATGACCCGCTATATATAGTACGGCCGAAATTTCCAGAACAGTGGCGATCGGGGATCTTCCATAACGTCATCACTAACGGTCGGTTTTCTTCTCGAGTCTTCGAATGGCGGTAATCGATCATTTGGAGCATGACATCATCGGTAACGGCCATTTCTCGAAGTTTCCAACGGCGGTTATCGAACATCTGGAACAACGGTCGGGCCGAGGTTTGTAACAGCACAGGGGTGTACTCAGAGTATTTTCGTGATTTCCGTAACAATATACTATTCCACCATGTGTATGTATTTCACACATATAATTCAAACCATGATGTAGTTCAACAATAATGGATTTTGTTAATAACTTCTTTTTGAATATATATCGCTTGCGGGTTCGTAATTGAAATTGGTCAGTACGAGCGACCTTTTACTTGTTTTGAAAAACATCAAACTTTATACTTATTAATAAAGATTTGAATGGGACAGAACCATTTGAACTAGTGTAGTATTTTCTCCACCGATTATAAAGTAGAAAGCCTTGCATTTATGCATCAGTGCCATTGACAGATCACGCCCTCCTTAAAGCGGGAGCAAATATTTTTCATGTACACCGCGATAGATGGGCTTACACGCAAGCAAGTGAGAAAGATAGAGACGAAGAGCGGGAGCAAATATTTAGGCTTTGTAAGTATCCGAAAGAGGCGCTGAAGCTAGGAGCAAAAGTTAAACATGACAGCGCAACGAGCTGGAACGTGTATTGTTTATAATACATAATAAAAAATGTAAGTAGTAATTTACTTTCGACCAGCTATAAAGAAAAACGGACAGGACAGGAAAAATTTCGGCGACATGAAGCGCAGTGCAGGAAATTTTAACTTCCTGCCCTTCTAGTGTAATATAATATATCTCAGACTAGATGAATTGATTTTAAACAGTGAGATCATGCATTAGTTATTCTAGGCTAAGCTATTTTTTTATTGCTATAACTTGAAACCATTCACAAGAACATTAGACTTTAACCATTTTCGTTTAACTAGCTGCTCATGGTTTTCTGCTCAATGATTGAAAAGACGACCTTAGTCATTTCAACCTACTACGCATGGAACTGGTATATGCGTTCAGACGATGAGGTGTGTTTATGAGTTTGTCTTTCACCTATCTTCAAAACGACTAGACGCTTTGGATGTTTTTTTTGTATGATTCGATATGGTTCCGAGAGTGTTCATAGATGATTATCGTGACTTTAGATCATGATTGTAATGGTCCCAAACAAGTTTCAAAATAGTTTTCATTACCCTTGCTTACCAGGGAAAAGTCCGGGTTGATGGAATGACCTAAAATATCCGAATAACTAGGAGGCACTGCAATTTTTTTGTATATATCTATTACTCATTTCATATTTTTCAGAGAAAGCTATCAGCGGAGCGTTATTTGTCGGCGATTTTACGGATATTACATCTCTGTGACATTTGATGTTTTTAAATTATTAAATGTGAAAAAGATAAAAATATTGGATATGCCGACTTTTGCTGATTAGTTGAATAAATACTGACGCAAATTGGCTGTCAATCAGGCGGTATGTTCAAAAGAAATTCAAGAGCAACACATTTGTAGTGGCTCGTATCATGATATAAATGGTTTGTTGTTTTTCCTCTTCGGAAGGTGAAGTTGATAATCATGAAAAAGATAACAATATTATGAATATGATAAATAGGGTCCTGGAACTGTGTGTCATCTTCTAAAATTGGGTTTGCAATTTCGTTCAAAGTTGTATAGTATTTCTAATCCCAATTGGAACGACATAAAAAGTTTCGGGAAGGGATTCTCTTTGCACTTGCCGCATTGACATAGGCGTTCGAATATTATTTTTCAGAGGTATTTCTTCGGTTACTTATTCTTACAATCATAGCAATTGATCACCCCATGTAAAAGTAGACACATGTTATCTCAACTGGATTTTATTATTTGTTTCGAAAGGTCTCCAGAAAGCCATAATGATAAAATTATTTTCAATGGATAATTCCTAACCTCACGGCATGGCAGTGATTAAGGAATACCGTAAAATCAGGATATTATGCAACTGTAGATAACATATGTCCATTCCAGCTAGCCGAGCTTTCATTACTCAAATATATTTGATAGCGCCTTTACTAATAATCTGGGCAACTGGATACACGCGCCAGATTTTTTGTATGATTGTACCAGGAACGCTTTGAAAGTAAAAACACTGGTAGTATATAAATTTCCCATTTGCCGGGTAGTGCATATGAACACTCCTCGTAGTGCTGTTATTTTATTGCCGTTCCAATTGGGATTAGAATAACTATATTTGAATTATTGGCAAAGGCGCATTATAAAATGAATTGTAATATGAAATATTAATAAACTAGCCGGTTTCCACGAAATGTTTTTATTTTAGCGATAACATTGTAATATATACCTACTGCTTTAAGCAAAAATTCATTATTTCTGATAGAATAATTTTTCAACCAAAAGTGGATTCTTTTAGTCATGTGTGGAATTAGAAACTTCAAAATAAGTTTTTTTGAACTATTTTGAATGAAACACCCTGTATATTTTCAATGTTTTGTGTTGAAAGCTACATCCGCGTAACTGGGGCATTTCAAAATAAAGTGGTGTAGATGCCATTTTTTTTCGACTGAAAACCAGCCGTGTAAAGTTAAAACTCAGTACAACACAAAGCACTATATGCATGGTATCACTGGGGGGTTACTTTGAAGTACAAATTATAGATATCGTCACCACCCAAAATCATCCACTCTGTGATTCACAAATCTATTGAATCAATATCGAGATTACCGGAGATTACTTAGCAGATTTGTTTTCTTCTTCAATACATTCACCGTAAAAGTTGTTGAGGGTCTACCCCATTCGAAAAAGATGGTAAAAAATTGTCTTTCTCACCTCATAAATAAACCTCGTATCCGCCAGAACCAAATGCCCCCAATTATTGATCTGATTCTGACGTCTAATCCCGATTTTATATCAAATATCAAGTATAATGCTACAATAGACAAATTAGATCATGTCTTAATATCGGCTCATGTTTAGGTGATTAATTATCTCAAACCAGATAAACTATACCGTCCTTCCCATTACCTCGAAAATTAAAACTGGTAGGGTATCTTGAACGGCATGGAAGAAATGTAGCAGCATTTATGATTGTTTTGGAAGAGATGATCCATGCGAACACAACAACCACACATAACATATGAAATCTAATGAAACCATCACAAAAAACCCATGGCGCAAATTTGAGAGATTTTCTTGTGTAGTAGATTACAACACACATAGGCGCTATTCATAATGGCTCGACCTAACTGTGAAACACATCCCGAAGAAGGAAGGTAGATGGCCTGGGACCTCTATTCCTCCAAGGGACCAACATCCAGCTGTCGGGGGAAGTTAAATATCTCGGGGTAATCTTAGACTCGAAATTAACCTGGAACAACTGGCAAAAGTAAGGAAGAAAGCCGAGGTGACACTAATGATAGCCAGACGAGCACACGGAAAAACATGGGGGCTAAGTCCCAAAATGGTGTTTTGGACATACAATACTGTGGTGAAACTCATGATCACCTATGTATATTTGGTATGGTGGACAAAGATAAACCAAACAATAGCCGCGGCTGAGTTGAGCAAGGTACAAAGACTTGCCTGTCTCATCATAACGGGGCTATTAAAAAACAACACCAACAGCAGCCCCGATTGACATAACAATCATGAGGGAGGCAAGAATGGGAAGGCTACAAAATACGAGCAACAGATCGAATCACAACAAGAAAAAGGAAATATTGGGAGGTAACATTCTTGAAATGAAACCAACTCCTAGATACTTCTCTTACACAAACTAGGTGATCATACAAGACCGAAGGGAATGGACAGATGACACCATCAAGAGAGGATCTGGTACACAGACGGATCCAAGACCAAGGAAGGAACTGGTGCTGGTATATACAGTGAAGGGAGAAACTCCCAACTGAGCACCTCACTGGGAATAAACACTTCCGTATTCCAAGCGGAAATGTACGCAATCTTGCAATGCGTGAAAACAAGAAAACAACATGAGGGAAGTGCGCAACGCACGGATCAAAATATGCACAGGCAACCAGGAGTCACTGAAGGCTCTCACGAAACCAAAAATGACATCAAGACTGGTATGGGATTGCCGAGAAGAAGTGCCCTCGTAGAACACAACTTTGATGTGGTTTCCAGGACACTGTGGCATCGAGGTCAACAAAAAAGCTGATGAACTAGCTAGGACAGGCTCATCAACTCCATATATTGGCCCAGAACTTTCACTCAAAGTGACAAAATCGGCCATCCGAAGCTGCATACGGGACTGGGTCAAACGAAAACAAAGAGAGCCCTGGAAGGAAGCCCCTCTCATGCACCGCGGGAAAACATTTATTATAGAAACGTCGAACTGAAGAACTACTCACTGGCCACAGCCTAATGAGAGGACACCTGCACAAAATGAGGCTGTACAACGGAGAACTTTCCTGCAGACAATGCGGAAAAAGGACAGAAACGGCCAAACATATTGTCAGAATGCGAGGAACTAGACCGCAAAAGACGATCAATATTCGGACAGCCAAGGCTAACCCCCTAAGATGTAGCCTTGGTACAGAGGACTAGGGTTACGGAGTGGGTGCTGTAAAGCAAAACCGGAAGGCACAAAAAGCGCAAGAGGCTGAGGTGCTGGCGATGAGACCAGCTCTGAGGAAAAAAAAACTGTGAAACAGGCACGCTTAAATTATGAGCAAACATTGATTTCGAGACATAAGTCCTTTCTTATATGTTCGCCAAGTCCTCACGCCAAAATTCGGTTCCAAAAATGAATGCTTCAAAATGTTCATTATATTCCGAAAGTGCTGACACTCTGGACGACCATTTCGAAAGTATATTTGGAGGAATCCTCTGGTCCTGATTCATAACTATATAGACATAATTCAACGTTGAGGACATTATTAACATCCTCAAAAGTCTCAAATGTTGATCGAGGATGTCGACTGTCTGAGTTACCAGCTTACAAACATTTACTAGCATTATCAAGAATTATCGTCCAATAAGCCTGCCAGTGACCAATGCAAAGTTCTGGAAAAGTTGATTGTTGATAATATATTAACATTTTTCATGGGAAAAAACCCTTCCTCCCAACATGTAATCGTTTCAAATCACTGAGTCATTTCCAACCTACTTCTTTCCACCAATTCTTGGAAAATACCCCTATACTCCAACAGACATCATCCACAGAAGACTGCTGCTGAAGTTGAAAAGAACAGGCCGCAAGGACCATTTATTGAAATGGATTGAGAACTTTCTGTTTAACAGAACATTTCAAGTGAGAGTTGGCAGTAGTGGTGTCCCACAAGGGTTTCTACTCGGGCCGATTTTAATTTTAGTGTATACCACTGATATGTTGTTTTTACTAAAGTGTTAATCTAATGTACATGGTGTCTCGGCTAGCTCATCTTGCTGATTGTTAACACATTACATTTCGACAAAACAAATACACTATCAATGAGAGTTAGATGTTGTACTCAAATCACAGGTCGATCTTGGTGTCACTGTGACTGGGAATCTTGGCCTGTCTAACCACATTTCAAACATTACAAATTTCATTATTTCCTCAAGAAATCATTTGCCAGTCCCACACCCAAACTGTCAAATAATTCGTATACAACATAATATGTGAGACTTTTGCTAGAATATGCCGCCAAGGTAATGTCACTACGGAATTGATGCGACAAAACATGTTCCCCCTCCATCGATCTTCGGTACTGGAGTTGAAATAACTAAAAACAAAACGAATGTTTGTAGGAAAACTATAACGGTAAATCAAAATTAACCATTCATGCAACATAATTCTTGGTAAGGGTATCACACTTGTACTTTTTAACACGCTTTTATTAGATTCACCTGTATGCATGTATGTGTGAATGTATCTAACGGAATCTTAGAAATAAATTTTCACCCACTTCCAGACGTTCGAATCATTTGAAATTTTGTACACGTATTGATAACCGATGACAATACAATAATTTCATAGCTATGACCAAAGTCGTAAAACAGTCTAATTCACAAGATTTGATGAAGTTACTGGCAAAAAATGCCTAATTCACATTTCAAAGATTTGGTGAATTCACTGTTACGGTCTTAGTACTTTCACCAAATTTATGTACAAAAGACATTATAGGATATAGATATGGAGAGGCTAAAGAGCCATATCGACCTCTTTGCAATCCACTTTCACCAAAAGTTACTAAAAACTTCTCATGTGGATGAATTTATCGATGAGGTTTCACCCGTAGTTGAAAAGTTTAAAAACACGCTTTTCTAGCAATATGGACTAAATGGTTGAAAATAAATTTTATTTAAAAAAACGAAAATTACACGAACTCAAAAGTTAAAAATAATAAGAATAAAGTCATTGACCAAACAATTAACTAGAATGTAAAAAAAGCGTGGGGTGCTCTTTACTTCATTTCCATAATGACCCCACCTTTACGAATGACTAGCGATAAAAAAAATTGAGGCAACTGATATCAAGCACCCCACGCTTTTTTACATTAAAGTGAATTTTTTGATCAATGAGTATTCTTAGTATTTTTAACTTTTTAGTTCATATCGCTACAAAATCGTGTTTTATTGATTTTTTTTTAAACTATAATTTTAGATATTCTGTAATGGAATGCGGAATTTAAGGTGCAGGTATGATCAGAGGAAAACGAAAAAAGAAAAAAATGTGGATGTGGAATTAAACTATGTTTGGTCAATATCACAGTTTGTTTATATTTTGAGAGAACTCGTGAATGTTGACCGAGGTATTTATTCCTCTTCTGATCAAGACTGATGCAAGTTCGCCCTCATTCAGCGGTATTTTCAAGGAAAATGAATAGAATTGATTCAATAAATCGCTAGTTGAAAAATAGTTCCGTTTCACATGATTTGAGGTCATAGGAAAAGATAAGGAAATTGTTGATATGGTTTTGTCGATATCTCCAAATAAATAGAATAAGTCAAACGAAAACAAATGCTCATTTATCTCTAATAAATAATATATTCGCTACCTTTCTTTAATCTGACCCATTGCTGAATATCAGAAAATCGAATATGAAATACCTATCCACAAAATTGCAAAATATACATTCGTACGTATATATTTAGCAGAAAGGACCTTCTTGCCCAACGGAGCGGAAATCGCATACGTATACCTGTTCCAAAAACCACGTCGTTATGCATGTTATTTCGAAATCAGGTTGCCATTGATGCTCTCCAAGAATTTCTTATATTTGTATAGTATAGATTAATGTTATTTTGCAATGTTTTACAATTTTGGTAATCTTCATAGAGTAGCAAAGAAGCCAGTTGTTTGATCTGCTTAGAATCATCGACCGTGTCAGGACCGGATTGGTTCCAGTACAAATATAAAAATTGGCGATTTTAAATGAATAGTAAAAACGTGTTAGCTTGTCCCAGAGTACTGGAAAAATATTCAACATGAAGTTGTAGAGAATATATAAACGTCGCACAAAATCCGATAATACGTGAAAAATTCAAAAAACGCTTTATAACAAAAGGTGTTCCTAAATCTATAAACAAGATGCGACTGTGTACCTGCAATCGGCCAACGTGGACTTGATCGACATGTGTCATTCAAAATGAAATATGTGCTAGCCAATAAAAACTGATTAAATCAATAGTAAGGGTAATTAGGCTATAGTATTATCTCTGCCGCTGATTAATTTTTATTACTTCGCTTATAGAAACAAGCCGACAGAAATCCATACTGCAATTAAATTATGAAATGGTGCAAAATAAATTTGATCAACACTACAAACAGAAAAAAAATCTCGATCCAGTCTCCAGGGAAAATAATTGATCTCCTGACGTCACTTTGCTTTTTAGGGTGTACACGCTCTTAAATATATGCAAAATAAAAGTCTCATTTTTTACTCCGTTTCAAATTATTTATTAAAGTCTCAGTCGGCAATGAAAATTTGAGGAAATGAACTAAATCTTAGTCCACGTTCGTCGCGCACTTATTAGTTAATCCCATACATCCAGTTTCATTAAAATGCTATAGTTCTACCAGCGTTGCCAATGCCAGTTCATCAAATTCCCCAATAATCTAAGTCAAATTCCCCAATTTGGGGACAAATATTTGCTGATTCCCCACAAATTCCCCACAAAATTATTTTAAGAAATGAAACAAGACACAAGCTTCTACTATTTAAATAATATTTATTTACTTATCTTTTATACAATTTTTCCATATTTGTGTTGCGAGCATTTTGCTCGATGGTTTGAACTTGACACTGCCGCCCAGTTTTTTTATTCCTTCCCTTGTGGCCATTAACGATACTACAGTATCACTAAATTTTTGCTCGACCGATGCGTTCGAAAACGGCAGTATAGTTTTCCCAATATCAATTGCAGAAGCATAAAAAAGTCTTGCGGCGAAATCATGTGAGCAGCAGTGGCGGAGATAACTAATTTTATTTAGATATTTTAAGATTTTAAAAATACTTCATAAATAATGAAAAATGAAAAAAGTTAAAGGCAAGCTTTTATTTATACAAATACATTAAGAAAGAAAAATAATTTCTTTCATTGTTTGATGTAGGTTATTATTATATCCTAAAACGTATTTCGATCGGCACACACCAAGACCATGGACGCTACTGGTTTTTAATCTTTCAGAGCTATTAAAACACAAATATAACGCGTGATTTATGACCTCCCATCGTAGAGACACACCTGCCAGCATTGATGTCCGATTTGATTGGCCCACACGAATCTGTTGTACAACAGACAGCCGTCACTCGAGTCCACGTTGACTATCGGTTCTTTTGATCTACCGTTTGCCGACGGAAAATGTTTACGAGTAGTACAGATTATTTTTCGTTCCGTTTCTTCGCATATACGCTCGTGTTAGCGAAGTGAGTTTTCATTTGCTCCCTATAGAAACAGCTTCTGCAATTGATATTGGATGGACTGTACCAACAGTAAGGACATTATAATTCTTAAGTTTGGGAACAAGAATTTTCCCGCAGCGTTTTTATTAGTAAGTAGCAAGTAACTTACCTTAGGATTATCTTCTTTGTTTCTACCTTTTATCAACTATTTATCCATTTTTAATTCGCACAAAATCGTATCGTTGCAGAATACAAAATCAACGCAAAACTGTGGTACCTATTAGGTACTCGGCGCGCCGAACCGATAAACCAATGAAACGAAACGGAAAACGGCATGCGGCGTGATCATGTCATGATCAATGCATGTTCACTATGTTCAGTTCAGGGCTAAGGGCGACTCTTTTAGGCGCGGAACACAGGTGTATTTAGTAGGCATCTTTAGAATGTTAAATAAACAAACTCACCCGATCATAATATGATTTATTATAGCAGAATACCTATAATAACAGATTGTAACGGTAGTTGTACATTGTATAAGTAATTTGCTTCTGTACATGGTATCGAGTTCTATGCCCAATCTGAACTGTTGTTCTACATGATTAGTATATCATTTAACGATGAGATGTCAAAATCCCCGCATTTTCCCCGCGTAATGCCATTCCCCAATGAATCCCCAATCAACTTGAGATTCCCCGCAGTTTGGGGAATTCCCCACAGATTGGCAACGCTGAGTTCTACGCAAAACAATCGAATGCCATGTCCAGAATGGCCCACCAATGGAACCCTAGCATCAGCATCGAACCCACTAGTAAACTCAGACAGGGTTGGAGTAGTATCGTTGACCTCGGCAACTCCGAATTCTACCTATTTTGTAATACATTTCATAACCGTACCAAATAGGATCTCAGTTATTATGGGTCAGCATATTTATCAAGGGTAATATCGCAAAAAATTTCGATAAAGCATTTTGCCTGGAAATTTTACTGGGTGCACTTTGCGGTCTTATAATCTCTGTTGATAAATTCGCAAATTGCACGTAAAAAATGGGATAAAAATCATCTAGCACGAATGATATTTGATAGGAATATTCCCCGACTCACATTTAAAATTGGATAACATTACCAGAATTCATGTTATATTTGAATTATCAATGAGGAAAGTTACAACCGAGAGAATCGTGTCTGAGTTTGATTTCTATATGCTTCGTTTTACATTCATTTATAATGATTATTACTAACATATATATATATATATATATATATATATATATATATATATATACATGGAAGAAATTTAATGGACATAGCCCTCAAAGAAAAGTGTTAACCGTAGAAACGTGTTTCGGTCTTTCAGCCCTCATCAGTACGGTGAAGAAGTGCAAGGATGAACAACACTTGGTATAGCAAAGACAAATCAACGGAGTCAACAAACAGAAACCAGCCGCACATTTGTGGTTTCGGTTAGCAGACCCTGCATTCCAGGTTCGAAACAACAAAGGTGCGGCTGGTTTCTGTTTGTTGACTCCGTTGATTTGTCCTGTTGTTCATCCTTGCACTTCTTCACCGTACGGATGAGGGCCGAAAGCCCGAAACACGTGTTTACGGTTAACACTTTTTTTTTGAGGGCTATGTCCATTAAATTTCTTCTATTTTGTTTTTAACAGTCCCCTCGATATTCCTCCCTTTCATCTTTATAATCCTGGACTCTGATGTCACGCAGGTAGCTATAGCTGCCTCCGAGGTGACGTCGGTTGTTGCCCTGGAATGCAGGGTCTGCTAACCGAAACTACAAATATGCGGCTGGTTTCTGTGTCTTGACTCCGTTGATTTCTCGTTTACTACGAAGTGTTGTTCATCCTTGCACTTCTTCACCGTACTGATGAGGGCCTAAAGCCCGAAACACGGTTAACACTTTTCTTTGAAGGCTATGTCCATTAAATTTCTTCTATTTTGTTTTTAACAGTCCCCTCGATATTCCTCCCTTCCATCTATATACATGTATATATATATATATATATATATATATATATATATATATATATATATATATATATATATATAAATTTTTCACTATGAAATAAAATATTTTTTGTATCTGGAACCGATTTTGACAAAAAAATCCAGTAACAGGAATCGAACCCGAGCCTTCCGCTAGACCACGACAACCACTAGACCACGACAACTCCTCTTGATTTTCTGAGAATACTGGAGAAAACCCGAGGCTCATTTAACGGGATGAAAAAGGTACATTTGAACTCCATTACGAAATCACTGTACGTAGTGAGCTCAAAATCCCTTATTTAATCAGTTTTGCATTTCCTATTTCCTTATGGGAATTGAATGCGTTGACATATAATTTTGACGGGAGCTACTGTGCATTTATCGCAAAGCCAGTGTGCATTTGTCGCAAAGCTAGTGTGCATTTATGAGTATAAAATAGCGAGAAGACATTTATCACCATAAAACTGATCTGGTTGGTTCTCTGTAGGAAATTTCGCACATTTGATTGGTTCCAAAATAATGAGAGGAATAGTCACCTAAATATATTGCGTAGAAATGCAAATACAATTTTATCAGCTACAATTATTGGACGGAAAGAACCTTTTGTGTAGCGGGCGCTATCAATATAAAAAAATACCGAGTCTTAAACATTTATTATTACACGAAAAGAAATGGACACAATACCACAGGGTGTGCCAAAAGCGATCTTTGTATAATAATAAATTATCGATTTTATTTCATTTTTCTCCTACTGTATGCAACATAGCTGTTATTTTTTCAGTTTAAAAGGAACTGTTTTATGCTCGCAATTTAGTAACTTGTATTCTGAATTTTCTTACAACAAAATATCTATTCTGAATGGTTACAATTCGGGGGCTCCATCCTTCCGCGTTTGACTAAGATTTTGTTGTTGTTTATAGCTGACCCGACAGACGTCCTGTCCAAATTTCCATAGTCCTTATTTCTTTTCCTGAAAACTTTTGGCCGCGAAGATTTGGTTTTTCCTATGTTTTTCTTTGTGTTGTTTCATCTAGGTTATACCTGTGATTCTGCCCGCTTCCCGTTATCTCGTTTTCCCGTTATCTCGTTTCTCGTTATTTTCTTTTTTTCCGTTATCTCGTTTTCCCGTTATCCAGTTATAACGAACAAAACAAAAACAAAAATACGTATTTCCATCTTTCGAATCGTGAGTTATGGTCTTGAGTTCAATAAAAATGAATGCCTGTTCCTAAGCGCATCACTTGCGAACG
The DNA here is from genome assembly GCA_018342105.1 of Gonioctena quinquepunctata. Lineage (NCBI taxonomy): Eukaryota > Metazoa > Arthropoda > Insecta > Coleoptera > Chrysomelidae > Gonioctena > Gonioctena quinquepunctata. The sequence continues at coordinate 120,027 of JAFIRS010000543.1, forward strand.
GCTGGACCGATTTGGCAATTTTTTCCAATTTTTCTTTCCCTAAAAACATAAAACGGACTATTACGAACATTTAAAAAAAATAGGCAAATCGGTCCAGCCGCGCTCAAGTTATACCAATATTATTTAACATTCATTTTTATTATATAGAAGATTCCAATCGCCATTGGATGTTCCTGTGATTTGTTTTTTTATAGAACATTGATGTTCGTTTTGGTGCACTTTTAATGTTCTCGATGTTTCAGAAAGTAAGTTTCAATGCATGCTGTATTATGTATATTATCACCGTATATTTTTTTAATTCTATGTTTCATGGTTTTATATGTTTTTCAATGTATTTGGTGTTCTAATATTGTGGAAATTTGGTTCACTTTCTATATTTGTATGTTTTGGTTTGATGTTTCTATTTTATATAATTATTTAGTTGTTAGATAGAATTAATATACTTGGACGGCTAAATAAATCTATTACCTACTGAAATTAAAAGTATTGGTGATTTACTAAACATCATACCTATTACCAATGGTGTTGATTATACGTTCATCAAGAAGGAAATATAAAATCACGAACAAAAAATATTAATCTCGAAAAACTCGAAAAATATTAATTTAAAAATGTTACAGAAGGAAAACATCTTTTTTTGGGTCGTGTACATGATCCCAAAATATTTTTTTTCAGAATTTTGTTATGTTACCGAATTTGCACATAAAAAGCTCGTTCTCCCATCCTAGTCCAATAAATTATTAAAGTTAAGATTGTGGAAAATAAAACAGGCTTACCAACAATTCAAGTTTACAGAAAAACTAAAGCGATGAAGTTTAAAAGAAAGGCCAAAGCGTTTAGTGTCGCGAGTTTGAATCTTACTCTTTAAAAGTTTTTTTTATTTTTCTTCCATTGATTTTTTCCTATTGGGATACTCGGTGAATAGCCGATAATCGTAATTTGCGGTAACATAAAATGACTGTATATTTGTGTTCCCCTTTTATTTTGGTAGTAATGGAATTGCAAGCAACTTGAATAGCAGCTAGGTTAGAGTAGCTTGTGTTCCCATTTTTACGTTTGATACCGATTAGATCGCGAATAACTAAGATCAAATAAAGGAATCCATTTGCTACAGAATTCAGGTTATATCGTCACACTTAATAAAATATTACATGGCACAGAACCGTTGATGCGCTAGTTAAGCTCATAATTTGCCGTTTTCTTCATAAAATTCGATACCATAACGTTAGTTTTGAGATGTTTATTTGAGTTTTGTGATCCTGTTGATGGTGGCCAGATATCGTTTTGTGAATTATTGGTTTTGATTCCATCAAATAATTTTTCAAAAAATGTATGGATACGCAATTTTTTAAGGATCGTTTTTATGAGTTAGCTTCTCCAATTATAAAAAAAATTAAAAAATTTTTGGTTGGCATTCAGAATTCTGACTAACTTTTTCTACGGAAAGAAAAGCGGATTCAGTTGATGCATATTATATATTTATTGATCCCCACTCCCTTCATTCCCAAAGAAATGCGAATGCAACGACAAGAAAAATAAACATGTGGTTTTATAACGACGACGTGTGGAAGGAAGTGATGACCGAATAGAATGAATAGAATGTCTCGAAGATTACTATCCATCCAGCTCGGTAGGTATACAATTCGCCTCGGGCTGACTGCACAAGAAAATATTCAACTGAACTCTCTCGAGAACCCTTCTTTCTTCGTCTTCTACGTCGAGTCTCGTCAACTGCCACTGCTCGCTGCCAGAGACAAGTCTTGATTCGATGTCGTCAACGTTGTTAGTTGGAGGGCCAATAAACTTGATCCGTTCTATTGTATTTTTCAGCTTTCATCCGAGTTTGGTATTCGGTTCGAAAGTGAACAGAAGCTGTTTCCAGTTATCTGATATTTATAATGATTTCTGTTTGATATCTTATAGATCTGGTACCGTAGTAAATTTGAAAAGAAATCTATATATGCTGGCTTTGTAATGAAATATAGTGTTGAGTCGGCAAGTTCAACCTTGTAAATTAAATAAGCCCGAAAATACTATTTTCAAATAAAATACAAACCTTTCGCTTCCCAAGTGCCTATTTAATTATTTCACATTTCAAATTAAAACACCATTCCTGAAACTTCCCTGTTTTGCACTTTTGTCATACTGTTAGACAACGCAGGGATTTAATATCAATTCAAAATGTGGAATCAAAAATGTGGACCGACTTGCATGATAGAATATTTGAATTCTAGTTAAAACTACATTTTCTGGTTCATGTACTAGGCAAGATTGAACTAGCTTTTGGGTATGTATTTACCATTCTGCGTATATAGCACTGAGTCTACAAATTTCACCACTCCATATTAGGTTTACGTTTTTATTTTCTTGCGAAAATCTAAAGTCATCAAAGAAAAAAACACAATTTATATGATCGCTGGCAACTATCAACACATGAAATATATTTCCTGTTTTGTCTTTGTTTCGACCAAATTATCGACTATCAAATATTTACTGCCTTTTACGCCGATTATATTTTAATTGAGCACTAACCCTGATAGAAGAGGCCATGTTTACCAATTAACCGAATAATTAAACTAGGCGGGCGGCATTTCTTAGAAATAGCTTCAGCGAGGGCTTTATCCATTTTCAGGAAAGTTTTCTTCATAGTTCCATATACAGGGTGAGTCAGAATAAGACCGACAAACTCCGTATGTCGATTCCTTACTTTATTTTGAGGTGAAAAGTCAACGTATGTCCTAAAATGCATCCTCTCCTATTATCTCTGTTTTTGTTAAACTAGGAAATTCTCTCATCGTCCCCAGTTGCGCTTTTGACCGGCCAAGCACCGATTAACTTATTTTGTAATCGTACAAATTGTCTCTCGTTCATTGGTAAATCGGGATACATTTCATTGAAGCTTCTGCATGTTTTTGCTATAATTTGATCACATTGACCATGAAGAATGAACAATTTAATCAAAACTTCATTTTAATAGACATTTCATAGCTACCGAATACAAAATGTGGCAAAATAATACGATTTTTATAGGAACTTGCTTTTATTTTGGAAACCTGACTATTTAGGTATGTGAACATGATCGTCATTTGAAAGGAACTGCAATTGTCTTTCATGATATTCGATAATATACAGGGTGTATTTAAAAAATGCACTTTTCACCATTTTTTTATGTATCGGTAAAATCACAAATTTTGATCGGCCCTGTATAATAAAGAGAACAAATTCCCTTGGACATAACTAATGCACAGAACATTGGTAAACTACACCAAAAATTTCAGCTTTCTAGGAATCAAAATACCGCAGTAATAAATATTTAATTGAAGCTATGTTTTGCATAAAAAATAAGGTAATCAATTTAATTCTCAAACACCGCTGGAGATAGGTATAGAAAAATGCAATAGCAAAGCGAGAAATGCATTAATATACATGGTGTCTCATTTAAAATATCAAAGAAGTTACTATAGTTTAACCATTTTCAATTGCAGAAGCTGTTTCTATAGAGAGCAAATCAAAAACTCACTTCGCTAACACGAGCGTATATGCGAAGTAACGGAACGAAAAATAATGTGTACTACTCATAAACATTCTCTGTCGCCGCACGGAAGATCAAAAGAGCCAGTCAACGTGGGTTTGAGTGACAGCTGTCTAGTTCTACACCAGATTCGCCTGAACCAATCAAAACGGACCGCAAGCCAATGATAATGCGTGTAGGTGTGTCATACGTTGGAGGCCAAGAAAACTAATAAATCACGAGTTATATTTGTGTTTGAGAAGGTCTGAATAAATAAAAGTCAGTCTCTGGTCTGGGATCGAAATAAGTTTGAAAATATTCTATAGCTCTGTTGTGGTTTGTTGGAAAATATGGCTTTTTTTCGACCATAGGAAAGTGAAATTATGATGATCCGATTGCCTATTAATACATACTTCCCCGCTTATGGCATATTTTTTTTTATTTTAACGTATTTTTAAAATATTTAAATAACTAAATAAAATTAGTTATCTCCGCCTCTGCTGCTCAAAGGATACCGCTTCAAGACTGCAAAACTTGTTTTTTGTGCTTCTGCAATTGTAAATGGTTTAACTATACTTTTCAATATAAGCTGCAATTATTTTAGATCGATAGAGCAGAACTAATTACCTAAGAAACCAAAATTTCAAAATAATCCTATGTCCCGATCTCCGTAAACGTCTAACCTACCATCGACCGTGAGTGACCCTGTATATGTATAGATTATACTCATTCTCCAGAAGAAATCATTTCTTAGTACGTTAAGGCAAGACAGTATGAGCGCCATTTATTTTAGAGTCAGTTTTACGATTGTCGGGCTTCATAAACAAATATGCTAAAATATTGGTTTAGGTCGTTTATGATAAAACTGAAAACTGGAGATAAATGTTGAACCTTTTCCTGTCCGCACAAACTCTCCCGAAAGTTGTTAATCAGACCTATCAAATATAGCATAAACATCGTTATGATGCAAGGTTGCATCCAAAAAAAGAAAAAAACTACTATTTTTTTTTGCGCACCCTGCTCGATTAAGTGCTAGTTGCAGATACGAATAACGATTATGTACCTATTGGATTTTTAATTCTCCTAGTTTTCATTGTTTCACTCCATACCATCATACATATTCATGAAAATAATTGAGATATTCATATGTAGATTTTACTTTCTCCGTCAGCCTGTTTCACATTTCCTGAGATTGGAATTGCCGGATGATATTCATGAATATTTCTCCGCTATATGCTTTCTGTTCTAACACGGCCAAGTGCATAGGAATTCGATAAACTGCGAAAATATATCAAATATAAGTGTTCCATTCATCGCTGTGTTGCAGAGATATGTGAACGTCCGCTAGTTATTGAACCGAATTCGAATTCAAAGTTTTATATGAATCCTTTTTGTGTGGTGAATCGAACTGAAATAGACCGGAATTTTATTGGCGGAAATAATTATCCTTTTGAGTTGTACTCTCGATTATTAAATTTTTTGAGAATAGTTGGGTGGCAAATAATTGAACAATTTGTATAGAAAAACTCTTCGGAAAGTCTTTCAAAAAGATTACTTACATATCAGAGGATGCTACTGCTTCGATTCCAATATAGAATTAATTTTTTTTTTTAAGTCAACAAGCGATTTTGTTGTCTAATGGAACTAAATAAACAATGAAAGATCTCAGAATTCAGTTATTATTCCGTATCGATGTCCGCCAAGTTTTTGCATTGTAATGAGTACTGAAAAGTTCATTTTGAATTACCTATACAAAATGTATTTCAAACAAATTTATTACAAGATATAAATTATCCAAATGAAAGATTACCAACCTTTTTTTCATTCGAATGCAAACAACGATCAACTGATATTTTTTTCTGGAAATAGCATAACGAGCAACATGTAGGTTATGACACTGAAGCTAGCAGACCAGCCGCAATTTTTTAAGGGGACTGTACTCAATACGGACCGGCGAATATTACATCCATTTGGATCATTCGCTCGTTTAAAAATAATATATCTATTTGTTTCATTATTATTGATATATATATATATATATATATATATATTATATATATATATATATATATTATATATATATATATATATTTATATATATATATATATTTATATTTTATATATATATATATATATATATGAATAGATTTAATATTATTTCACGATTTCTTATGCAGAAACAATAAATTTAAGGTAAAGGAAGGACTAGCAAACGACGAGTTCAGATCCGCGGGTTTTCATTAGATTTTCTCATTACTCTCACACGCAAAACAAATATACATGAAATTTTCCAGAAAGTAGCCTGAAACATTGTTGAAAGGGTCTGTATATTTCAATTTTCGGTTCCTATTCTAATTTTTATGTAAAAAATATCGAATGGAGCCAAGTCAATTTGGAGAGATTTCTACTGATTTATTTCTAATAATTCTCAGACCAGCTCAAACAATATTTTTTTTCCAGAATGTGAGCAGAAACATCAATGTATGAGACTGTGTAGTTCATTATGCTCTTCATCTCCTTATTTTAAATTAAAAATCGCGAATGCGAAATCAATTTACAATGTTTTCTATTTTTTTTAAAAAAACCCCAATTTTCCAAAAAAATCGCGAATGCGATAATAAGTCAATTTGCATTGAATTCCACATTTTTTTCTTTCATAACTCACACACGCACGAACCCAGATATATGAAATTTTCTAAGAATGTGAGCAAAATTATTACTGTGTACTTCATTTTCCGGTTCCTCTCCTCAGTTTCCAATAAAAAAATCGCTAATTCGACAATAAAATAATTATAATTATTTCATTTTTTTTTTAAAATTTTTAGTTTTCTCAGAATGTAAGCAGAACTATTACTGAATAAGACTGGGTAATTTATTTTTCGGTTCCTCTTCTCAATTTCCAATGAAAAAATCGTGAATGTGACAATAACCAATCTGCATTGAATTCCGCAGTTTTTTCTTATAACTCCCACGCGCATGAACCCAGGTATATGAAATTTTCTCAGAATGTAGCAGAAAAAAAAGACTGGGTAGTTCATTTTCCGGTTCCTTTTTTCAATAAAAAATTCGCGAAATTTGCATCAATTTGCATTATTTTTTGTTATAAAGTTTTCCATAACTGATCTACGGAACATTGCTGAGGATGACTTTTTAGTTCAATTTGCGGATCTCCTCTGCATTTTCTATTGGAGAAAATTATCTATCTGAGTTCATGCGCTTAATAGTTATGAGGAAAACATTGGAAAAGAACAATAAATTTTTTTTTCACATTCAGAAAAAAATTCATATACTTGAGCTCGTGCGTTAAATTCGAGAGTAATAAAGAAAAAATTGCGGAATTCAATGCGATTTTTTCATTGGAAATTGAGGAGAGGAACCGAAACATGAATCACCCAGTCTCTTTCAGTAATATTTCTGCTCACATTCTGAGACAATTTCATATACGTGGGAGTATGGAAGAAAAAACTGCGGAATTCAATGCAAATTGGTTATTGTCACATTGACGATTTTTTCATTGGAAATTGAGGAGGGAACCAAAAATTCCCTTTAGTAATATTTCTGATCTGAGAAATATCATTAATATGAGTGGGAGTTATAAAGAAAAAATTCGAAATTTTTTTTTTCGTAAAATTAGAAGAGGAACCGGAAAATTAACTACTCAGTCTTATTCAGTAATATTATTGGTCACATTCTGAGAAAACTTCATATACATGAGTTCATGTGTTGAAGAGATATGAAGAAAAAAATAGTAGAATAGTAGTAGTAGAAACGTTATAAAATGACTATAAATCTATTCATATCAATAATAATTAAATAGATATAATTTTTAAATGAGCAAATGATCCAAATGGATGTAATATTCGCCGGTCCGTATTGAGTACAGTCCCCTTCAAAAACTGCGACTGTCGCCGACAAGTGGTCTGCGGGATTTGGTCTGCTAGCTTCAGTGTCATATGTTGGTTGATAGACCTTATGATGAAAAAAAATAATTCGAATTAGACTTTCTATAGAACCAATCTAAGTCGCTGCTTTACACTTCCTTTGGCGTTATGATGAGTCCGATGAAAACGAAATATCAACATTGTGTCCCCAAGGCCTATTTTTCAGAAAAAATTATCAATGTGTTCAAAGGACAGATAAGGCTGTTGTTTAGTGTAAAAAATTACTGAATTCCGCAACAGTTGAATGAAGTCATGTTTCTGCTGACATCAGAAACTCAACCTCTTCGTAATTCAAGTACGGAGATCAATGGGGTAGTTACACAATTGGCAGGTCTTCAATTTGTTCCGCTTCTTGACGTGCATTTTTAGCAATGCATTTCGGTAGAGGAATTTATTGTTAAATGAAGTAACTCGTTGAGGAAACAATTGTGATGTAGATTACCAAATTCCAAAGTGGATGTTGACAATTTTCTTGTCTTTCTATGGTTACATTTTTGCTTGGTATGATTTCCCTATAATGTTAGTTGTGTTGGTCCTAAAATGTTTCTGACTGAGATAAAAGGCGTTTTCGCAAAAAAAAGTTTTGTTTATCCGACAATATATGCTTTCATCGAATGAATTATGAACCATCCCCTATATTTGTTGTCATTGATTAGAACATCATGTATAATAGCTTGATGAGATTGATTTTGTAGATATTCTCGAGAAATAGAATAATTTACCATTTTTTTTAGTCAATGAAACGCGCGTTTATACACTCTGTATATATTATATTCCTTCCATTTTCTAGATTAAGATTCATCCTGAGAAACTTCATACGTAGTTCCGTTAAGTTCTTATACTTGGTTCCTTTTTAAAGCATTGAGAGAATGATGCTATTAACTGTATTATACCGGGTGTCCCCAAAAAATCTACGACTAAAATACATTTGAAGTTCCTTGTAAGTTCGCTATGTAATATATTCTTTCCATTCATATTAATTGATAAAATTAAAACTTTTTTCATTCAGGAGTTATAGAATAGTTGATTAAAATAATGAATTTTATTGTGCAGTCATTAAACAATCCGTTATAGACAATCATGTCAAGTCCCCTGTGGAAACAAACAACATAATTTCATATTATTATTATAATTATTCCATATAATTTTTTTTTCTAAAACGACTTATTTTGTTGCAGGTAATGAATTTCAACTTTTACCGATCCTAAACACTCGGGTAAGTATCACGGAGTTCTATTAATATCATATACTTTCTGGTATAATTGCTGGTGAGATTGCAAGTACATTCATCCAATAGCTGAATAGAAATCAAGAAAATTATGACAGAAATAATTATAAGGTTGGATGGGGTGTGTGGCGCAGTAATCGATTCGTAAGTAGTACTCGTGGAAAGAAAAAAAATAGTTCCTAGAACATGGATCCAAAAACGCTTAGTTTAGTTGTAAGAAGTAAAAATTACTCCAAAGATTTTAAAACGACTATTTCTCTCATTATTTTTGAACCAATCAAATGGCCAAAATTTAAAACAGAGAATCAATCAGTTTTATAGTGATAACAAAATTTCTCCCTGTTTTATACTGATAAAACCACCTGTAGATTCGAGATTGTTTTGCTATACAACCACACTATGTCCTGTCATTATGGTCTAAGAGCTGGCTACGGAAAATAAAAATGATGAGGTACAAGGAATGTTTTTACATAGAAACCTTCCTTACCTTCTGACAAGTGTGTAGCTCTGCAGGCAGAAGTCAGGTCCGGAGCTGAAAGCGGGGCGGGCGATTAAAGATTCTTCCAGAGCGGAGCCTGGAGCTCACATAACTCCGAACACTTAATCATTTATAAAGGCCTGGTAGCCGCGTTGAATAAACGCTCGCGTTCAAAGTGAAAGGACCGGGGTTAGATCCTGAGCTGGATCACGCAATTATTATTTTTTTATTTACTAGTACACTCAAATCTACCTCAAAATTTCTACAAGACAACAAAATGTATTACCTCAGAACATTCACCCTCACAACCCCTCAAGACAGAAACATCATTTTCACAGAGCGTGACTTGCACCACAGCGGCCGAAGGCTGCTAAAAATTTCTCTGAACCTGATTTTTCGGCGTACCTTTTCCAGGAAATAGCTCTAATTTGTTCAACGAAAGTATTATCCGTAAATTTCAATTGTTCAAGAGGCAGTAATAATAAATTATTTCAAGTCAAATAAAGCTTTATATCCCTTCCTGCTATTCGCTTATGAGAAAGATCTGTAATTTGATCATGATAGAACAATATAAATTTACGGTTAATACTTTCGTTGAACAAATTGGAGCTATTTCCTGGAAAAGGTACGCGGAAAAACCAGGTTCAGAGAAATTTACAGCAGCCTTCAACCGCTGGGGAGCAAGTCATGCTCTGTGAAAATGCTGTTTCTGTCTTGAGGGGTTGTGAGGGTGAATGTTCTGAGGTAATATATTTTGGTGACTTGTAGAAGTTTTGTGGTTGACTTGAGTGTAATAGTAAATAGAAAAAATAAAAAATTGTGTGTCCCAGCTCGGGATAGAACCCCGGTCCTTTCAGTTTGAACATGAGCGTTTATTGAACGCGGCTACCAGGCCTTGAGTGTTCGGAGTTATGTAAGCGCCAGGCTGCGCTCTGGAAGAATTTTTGATCGCCCGCCCCCACTTTCAGCCCCGGGACTGACTTCTGCCTGCAGAGCTACCACTTGTCAGAAGGTAAGGAAGGTTTCTATGTGAAAAATTCCCTTGTACCTTATCTTTTTAATTTACGTAGTCAGCTCTCAGTCTATTATATGTCAACGCATTCAATTCATATATTATATATTATTCAATGCCTATATGGAAACAGAAAATGCAAAATTGATTAAATAACAGATTTTGAGCTCACTACATGAAGTGATTTGATATAGGAATTCAAACATATACCTTTTTCAGTTTGTTTAATGAGCCAAGTAAGGCAGTGAATCATTTAATTCACATATTCTTCTCAGACTAATCAAGAAATGTTGTGGAGTAGAGGTTAGGTAACCAGACTGGCACGCGAAATCAAGCAACGTTGGGCGCGGTTCGTACTTGGATGGGTGACCGCTTGGGAACACCTCATGCATTCGTTGCCTTTTCCATTTTTTTTTAATGATATATCAAATTATTATCTATTCAATATTTCGATAATCAATGAGAACCACTTTTAAACATACCTTTTATTCGACGAACGATGTTATATAGTTTTAATCATTTGAATTGTATTTTTTTTGTGTGTTTTATATTTTTTATTTTATTATTATTTTTATTAGTAAGTACCTACAGCAAACATGTAAATGTGAAGTTGTCCAATAAATCTTACTATCTATCAACTGCAGCTTTGCCTTTCCGACCATAAAGTATCGACTATGTGAATGCTCGAATTTTTTTAATCCTGCCAACAGGCTAAAATATCGATTAAAATGTAATGTAATGTTTGTAATATTAATCGGAGGTTTAGACGGTGGAACCATATTTGCCCAATTGTTCATCATCATGACAGAAGCAGATTTCTGTACAAACGGCAAGTCCGATTGTATTAAAAGCCAGTCCTTCCAGTAGTGTTATGATCCTCAGCTTTTTCCTGTTTTCAGTTCCAACACTTCGCACCTAACGTTAGTGCTTTCAGACTAGGCAGAGTGCCAAGTACGTAAACGTCAATTTCAATTTTTCATGCCAATCACATTTCCATTCTTTGATGGTGTGTTGAGATTGGCTAAAAGAATCGAATTCGACGTTTACAGGCATCATATTCCGCTTAGTCTGAACGCACTCTCAGTCCTCAGATTTACTAGCATTATGTTCTGTATCATTCTCCAAACTTCCCTTCAAGTTATGAGTATAGGGCATTTGGAGACTATTGTTTGTCTCTCCTTATCGAAAATCTGGAGATATAAGCATTACCTTGGTGTTATAATATATTACAAATGAATCTCCGATCTGGTATACTCTCAAACACTGATAAATCAGATAATTTTTTCTTTGTAGAGTATAGGAATCATTAAATTATAAGGTCTATGATGAATGTTTCCAGAATTTAGCGATTGTTCCAAATATATTACTGAAAATGGTGCGTCAAAAATATATTTCCTCCTCTATCTCAGAAACTACCAAGGCTAAATTTGCGTAGATACAAAATTTCGCAGTTCATCCGAAAGAAATAGTAGCGATGATTCCAAGTCTAATGATTTTTTAGAAAATAATACATAATAAATAAAGGAGCCAAAATGAAACAGGCTTCATTTTTGCTACTCTTCGTTAGGTAGCGCCGTACGATTTCCGAATGTATAATTGTATCATCGACATTCCTGTACTCAAGATTATTTATACTTGATCGATGATTCTATATAAACGGCATAATTCCTTTTCCGAAAGCGCGGTTCTTTCTCTAATCTATTTCTATATCCAGATAATGTTATCGGTATAGGTACTTTCTTATTTGGGAAATGGTAGTGATCCCGTAGAGGCAAGCTTGAACATTTCAAAGTGGTTTGTACAAATCCTGTTTGGGGATCTTGAGTACATACGTCGTGGTCATGAGAGTTAAGTGGAAGTTTGCATGAGCTTTTACCGAAAATACAAAGATTTAAATTCCTGAGGAATTAAATGGCTTATTGAGACAACAAAAATATTTTCCAATTTAATTGGAAAATTAGTGGAAGGTGGGTCGATGTGAGAGCCGTAATATTTTTAATTCAAATCAACGTTTCGGTTATATATTCAACCATAATCATGTGTGCTGGAAAGGCATAAGAACCATCATAATATACGCACACATAGATTAGGGAAAATATCGATAATAAAATAAATAAGTTTAATATTGTTCAAAAAATGTATAAAACACATTCACCCTTTTTTTCATTTAGATTTGAACGATTTGTTACCTTAAAACATTCTGGCACCTGTCAATGAGTTCTTGCACATTGGCATGTATGAAAATTTGTAAATTATTGTTATTCTTATGAACTTGTTATGACCTATTCCGAATGAAGAAATGATGGATATAGGATATTTCATTAATGCGTCCAAAATATCTTTTTATGTTCATCAATGCGTTGCAGGAAGAATCGTTGTGTTTGACCTATATTAACTGTTTTACAATATTAACCTGACATGTTTTATATATTGTGTTCGTTAACAGTTCTGGTGGTGTTTTCGATTTTAGTTCAGATTGAGTTTTTTCAAGTATGTTTATGTTTCTAAAAGTTATTTGTGTATTGTATTCTATGAGAATGATAGCCAATATTTCAGAAATATATTTGACATACACAATTTTTAAGCAAGTCTTTATTCTAATGTCATTTCTTGTTATGATAGTCTCAGTGATGTTTCTTTTAATTTTTTGCCCTAATGTTTGGTATGCGCGATTGTTGTCGTTGGAAATGATGACTTTTTGTAAAAATTCAAAAAACTCCTTATACGTTGGTTTTTCTGCCATTCGTTATTAGTTGTTTTTTAATAGTTCGAATTAAAAGGAAATCGTGTTTTTTTTGTATGGTGAATTGTCCGTTTTTGTGATGCGGTTGAAAGTTTCGAGAACTAAATTAATTTTATCCTTAAGTACAATGTGAAAAATATTGTCTACATATCTGAACTGAAAATTATATTGTCCAGATCGAGTTTTTTTATATTTTGATCTTGTAGTTCTGAAATCTTAACAAATTGTTGAAATCGTGTTCATACTGATACCAGATATTTAGCAAAGTTTAAAATGTTTAGAGAGAGGTTTTGGGGAGGGTACCATTTGATACTATTAAAGCCTCGTTTCCATTACTACAAATTAATCCCGCAACATGTTGCGCGTCATGTGCCCGAAATTTTTTGAAATGGAAACAGTCTGCAACATGTTGCGGCACAAGTGATGGGGACAAAAGTGTGCCAAGCAAGTCTGGCGCAAAACATGTGCCGCAACTTGTGCCAAAGACAATGGAAACAAACTGCAACATGTCCCAGGTTACAATCGCACACGCAGTAGAATCTATACTCGTAGATAGACCCTATAACCTAACTTTAATAACGTGGTTATGGTAGTTTCTGAGTTTTGCCAGTGTACTAGTATTTTTTTCGTGATGGAGTGGTCTAAATGTGAAGTGGCCAAACTTATTGAACTGTATGAACAGGAGACAGTGCTGTGGAATATAACAAATACAAGCCATAAGAATTCCAACAATAGAAACGATGCCCTGCAACGGATTGCTGATGTAATGGAAGAAACTTCACTCTATGAGGTCTCAATATTTGAGAGAAAAAACTAAAATAGAAAAGAGCAAGAAAAGTGGTGCTGGTGCCAAGGATATTTATGTGCCGAAATGGCAGTATTTTAATTTATTGAGTTTTCTATCAACAACCACTGAACGAGTTGCACACACGAGCTCACTGAACCTGGTGAGTAAATAATAATAATTTTGAAATGTTTCATAAGATATATTTTTTATATATTTACCTAATACAATCGAAAATGCAGTTGATTAATTACAAGTCATAATTTGCACCATAGTAGAAATAGTGAAAATAATTTTTTTGACCCATTTTCGAGGTTACATAAAATAAAGGTTAATCAAAGTATGGTCCTGACGTGCAATTATAACTAAGCATAGTGATGTTGCCACGGCAGTGGCTGACTCTGAAAAAAGTGAGTCAATTCTTGACGGGCAAATTTGCCAGGATTTTCTCCTCGTTGCTTACACCATCGAAGTCCAGGAAGCTCCACTCCGTCATTTCTCCAAGTTCCGTTGATAACATTTCCGTTGTCGTCCTCTGAATCAAATAACAGAAGAGTATGTCTCTGCAGAAGAGTTATTTCTTAAAAAGTTATGCAAATAAGCACAACTTAACGTAACCCACCTTGCTGTTTCGGGTTGCACTAACATAGGTTTTCGAAGAACTCTGAAAACACTGCTCATTATTCCGAAAACGTTTTCAATTACTCTCCTAGCTCTTGAATGTCAATAATTGAAAGCTTTTTCAATTGAACCTTTACTATGTCTTCACACAATCCCTCAAAGCTGAAACAATGGCCTTGCACACTTCAGGTATGAATCTTGAAATGGCGGATTTGGATATTCTGTGTAGATACATCAAAGAACTGTAGCTGTCACCGGTCGCTAAGAAACGAAGGGTTGTGGCTAACATTTCACCAGGAGAAATCGATTCTCGACATTTGTTGCTTTTTATAATATCCGGCCCAACCAGGTTTAGTAAAAATTCAAAATCACTTGCTGTAATTCTAACAAAATTCTCGTACCCACTTTGAAAACGCAAGTCTCTCATCAACGAGTTATAGGCTCCTTCCGAATGTCTTTTTGCTAGAAAACTTCTAATCCACCATCTCGGGCGTTTTCACCTTTTTTTTTAGTTCATAGTATGCGCCTACCATTACCACGAAAGCTGACGTAGCTGAGTTGTTCATATTTCTCCAGCCAATTGACAAATCACTCAAGAAACAATGGAAAACTCTGTATTTCGATTCACTGAAGAAACTGAATTGTAGTTTTGCACTCCAGACCTCTGTGACTATACAAATTTTGCAGATTTTATGCAGGAATTGGAAACAGTAGGAAAAATTAGCGCAACATGTGCCCGGTACATGTATCTGGAACTTGTTAGAATGGAAACGAGGCTTAAAGCACCATCTTATTGCTTTTGTGAGATCGATCGGCATGTTCGTTTGAGGTGTCAAATGAAACTTGATTCGTTTTAGAATTATATATATATATATGAAAGAAGTGGGAAAAATATCGAAAAATTTAACAAAATACAAATTTATAAACCTGAATAGCCGAAGATGTATCTTAATATTTTGCACTGGTACGGCACATTCATTGTTAAAGTATTTTTAATATCCACTTTCCTCGAAAATTCATCAATAGTAATGCAAATAATATGCATTTTTTTGTAATATGAGGTTTTAATTGGAATTGTACTGAAATAGAATTTATCCCTTTCATCTCTATAACAATGTTTTTCATTTCATCAAATTATAGTTTCGAAAACTTTGAGTCATAGTGCATTCAATAATGGTTTTGTTGCAGTACTTTTTGTCCCCAAACATGTTTCTTTAGTAGATATCCGTCAAAATGAAAACGACTGTTTTTATGGTAACTACCTTTGGCCTGTCGGAAATTATTTAGTAGCGATGACTTGAACGAGACCTAACTATTTTTAGACAACACATACAATGTAGTCTATTTACAAAGTTTTGTTGTGGTTTTGAAATACTCTTTCATGTTCCGAATAGGTGGGTACATCATTTTTTTTATAACATTTTCTCCGACACGCGAGACGTCAAAGGTATTTCTTTAATGGAATCTTGATGTTACTTTGAGAGGAGACTTTCAAACATGAAAAATGATCGGAGTGCTATTAAACTCTCCGATTTCAGTTCTTTCCTAATAGGTGTGAGCCGCTAAATATATGTAAGGCGGCGACCAGCTATCTTCAACTTCCGAGTGCATGCAATATAGGGTGGAAGACTGCACATTTCTAACCATTTTTTCCGGTCTATCTCTCCTAGAAGTAAGGAGTATTATTTCTCATCAGTTCTAAAGGGCAAATTAGTAATTTTTTCCGGATTCATTAATGTTTTTTTTTAGAATCATGAAGTTCCAACTTGCTAGTAACGTATCGTACGAAGTCATTCACTTCCTTTGGTAACTTTTGGAAAATACTTCCCCCGTTCCCTTCTATATATATATATACATATATATATATATATATATATATATACATACACACATCTACATTATTCAAACGCCGAGTTAAATATTTATTGCATTCGGCAATTGCCATAGTTATCCTCTGAGTAGGTCACTTGAAATTAGGAGGGTGGCGCTGGCATTATACACTCGTCATTCACGGGTGTGCAAGAGGTTATACATATGTAATCTAACCTCTTGCACACCCGTGAATGACGAGTGTATAATGCCAGCGCCACCCTCCTAATTTCAGGTGACCTACTCAGAGGATAACTATGGCAATTGCCGAATGCAAGAAGTATTTAACTCGGCGTTTGAATAATGTAGATGTGTGTAGATTGTGTGGTAAATGTAAACATTGCAGGATGCCTGAGATAGATATTCAATTTCAAAGTGAAGAAAACAACTAAGTGTTATATCCAAACTGGTGATAAAGTCAGAACTAGTTAACTTCATACTCTGCTTTGAGGCACTTATCATAATTATCAGTCACTTGAAAGAAACACACAACACAAACAGTGGGAAACATTCGCAATTGAATATTGTTGTGAAAAATAATATCACGACCATTGTTTCAAAACACGTGAACTGGACACTATTGACAAGCAAGATTCTCGCATGCACTGTTCACAAAGCTGTCTACGAACGAAAGTTTGTTAGATTCTACTAGTGTTTTCTGATTGGCTGGTGAATGAAAGATCCTAATTAGCAACCAATCAGAAAACAGTATGCGATGTGCAGGAAAATTAATTTAAACATTATTGTCTTTGTCTTTTGCTGGCTCTCAAAACTAAACACCGAGCTGTTCCGTGTGTATTTTGAAGAGTAGAAGAGAAGATGAATCACTCTTCGCATTTGTGAATAAAGTAGTAAATTTCAATTCTGGTTGGATTTTGGAGTCGTCAATCACTGGGCGGGCGTTTTCGTACTAGATATATTAATATAATATGAATTATTTTTGGATAGAATGTCAAATTTTTTAGAAGACAAAGACAATAATGTTCAAATTAATTTTCGTGCACATTGCGTACTGTTTTCTGATTAGTTGTTTATTAACATCTTAAGATCTTTCATTCACCAGCCAATCAGAAAACACTAGTAGAATCTAACTAACCAACTTTCGTTCGTAGACAGTTTTGTAAACTGTGCATGCGAGAATCTTGCTTGTTCAGTTCTCGTGTTCAGAATCGCTTGTGACCCTGCTTTTTTTTGTCACAGGGCACAATTGCGGCGGCTTCTCTTTATTGTTCGGGAGCGGGCGTGGTCCTAATAGGCATGATGTTACTAAATTTGAATATATGAATTTTTCTATTTGGGCGCGACTTAGTTTAAGGCAGAACTAAGAACCGAAATAAAATTCAAAATGTTATAAATTAAACTATACGATGGGTTCAATGAACTACTATGAATTTTTGTACAATAAATATGAAGTAGGATTATTTGAGTTGCAAAGTTCATTTACAATTTACTTTTGGTACCCATATATATATATATATATATATATATATATATATATATATATATATATATATATATATACAGGGTGTAACTGAATAAGTGTAAAACATTTAAGGAGGTGATTCCTCATCGAAAAAAAGATAGGATCTTTCATATAAAGAAACTTCATTGGAGCATCCCTTGTTAAGATACAGCCCTTAAAGGGGTACATAAAATTTGTATAACAATTTTTTCACAAGCACTGAAAAAGTTACAATATTGAAATTAACCTGACGTTTTGTACTACCAAAAGACACTTAGCCAGTAATTTATTTGGTTTACCCCATGGTTGTAAGGGGTGAAAACGCAACCCCTAAAATTTATTTCCAATGTAACTTTTGTCTTATTATTTGTTTACCATTTAAAAATTTATTTCCGATAGCCTGTTTCATTTTTAACAAAAAATGTCTCTTGGGTTTTTTGCCCAAAATAAACCAGTAAGCAGCAAAACATTATTTTACGAACAACTACAGAGATACATCGTCATAAATGCGAACTGGATTTATTGTTATTTTGTAGTTAGTACCTGCATTAAACGATTAAAGGGTAATAAACAAAACTAAGTTATTAATAACAAAACACACAACATGTAGAAATCATAGTGAATGTTCAATATGTCTACCTTCAAACATTACGTATGCGTCTAGACGTCGGCGCATTGAGCCACGTATTCGCTCAAATATTCCTGGAGTCTCTCTGATTACCCTGCACGCATCGATGATGCGGTTTCTTAAGTCCTCTACATCGCGAACAGGAGTACGATATACCAAATGCTGTGAATGGCCCCAAATAGAGAAATCGAGAGGATTGAGATCCGGGGATCGAGCGGGCCATTTATGTGGTCCTCCTCGACCTATCCACTGATTTGCATATGTTTCAGTTAAATGCTGACGTGCTACTTGACTAAAATGGGCGGGAGCCCCATCATGAATAAAAAACATATCCCTTCTGACGCCCAAAGGAACTTCCTCCAGCAGTACTGGATGCACTTCTCTTAAAATTGAACGTATGCCTCACCATTTAATCGAGGAGGTAGAAAATGAGGCCCAATTAAATCATCCCCAATAACTCCGAGCCACACGTTAAGAGAAAACTGTTCTTGATGGCTAGTTTCGACAATAGCGTGAGGGTTTTCATCAGCCCATATGTGGTAATTATGAAAATTAATAATCTTGTCCCGAGAAAACATTCTCTAATTCTCGTCTCGAAGAATTCTCTAATCGTCTTCAGAAATCAAGCTTCGTTCTACGTTTCCAGCATCCAATTTGCAAATGTCAAGAGGTATGAGTTTCCTTAACGAAATACGTCATATGATCAACATTTAGCTGTGCAATGGTACTGGTAGTAGGTTGTTCTTCAATAAATTAAGTACCGTCATATGTCTCATTTAGATGGCGACACAACCCTCTTCTTTGGTAATGAACTTGTTTTTCTCATTAATCGTTTGAAGTCGATGCAATATTCTTCGTGCGAAGATCTGCCGTTTGAGATGACCATTTCAGCATATCTTCATGAAAGTTCACAACATATTCTGGACGACTGCACGTAATACATTCAGCTATTTCGAAGCTCTAACCCATTCCCCTGCGACAGACCGTAAACGTAATGCATATCAGCCATTTCCTCATTTGTGTATGCCATTTTATTAACAAGTGAATTATTAAAGTAACAAATTAAGAACAGAACAACAACACACAATTAGTATTAATTCAATTTCGAAAATTCCCAAACTGACAGCGTCATACCAATTTAATTGTCACTATCGCTAATAGCGACCTACTAGATAGATTAGTTTCGTATTTTCGCATTTATGACGATGTATCTCTGTAGTTGTTCGTAAAATAATGTTTTGCTGCTTACTGGTTTATTTTGGGCAAAAAACCCAAGAGACATTTTTTGTTTAGAATGAAACAGGCTATCGGAAACAAATAATAAGACAAAAAGTTACATTGGAAATAAATTTTAGGGGTTGCGTTTTTCACCCCTTACAACCATGGGGTAAACCAAATAAATTACTGGCTAAGTGTCTTTTTGGTAGTACAAAACGTCAGGTTAATTTCAATATTACTATATATATATATAATAAGTTTCTTTATATAAAGACTATCTTTTTTTATGGAACACCTCCTTAAATGTTTTACACTTATTTTACACCTTATATATATATATATATATATATATATATATATATATATATATATATATATATATATATATATTATATTTATATATTGCTATATTTGGTTTACACTTCTGTTGGTATTAAAATAAATGACAGTTTTAGCTGATGCTCAGGTAAACTATGTTACGAAGATTAATAGGAAAAATTACAATACTGGACTGTCTGGATACCTCTGCGCGAAGTTATTGGACTGGTAGGACTGATACTTTGGTGACATTAAATGGAAAGATCTAACCTTATGGGCTTTCGCTGCCCTTCCTTTTTTGTTCACTGGTATGGTGAACAACGACTGTTGCTTTGGGGCCCGATCCTAGGTGATGACAGTTTTTATTTCTTCCCCAAATAATTTTCCAACGTCTGTGGGATCCTACCCCACAGGAAGTTTCTAGCAATCGAATATGAACTGGATACGTGATATACGTGACTCTGTCCAATATGAAATTTGTGATAGAGTTGAGAAAAAGGCCGGCTAATCTAAAATTAAAGTTTAGCTACATTATTGTCAGTCCTTCAATGATCTGACAAAGTTCAACCCCCCAAATAGGGCTGCTCCAGATTAAGGCAAAACGAAAATTCCTACCTTCAACAACTGAATGGTGTTTTTCACACATTTACCAAACATTTAAGGGGACACATAGCTTCGACGACGTTTAACAGAAAATGAGGTTGTAAATAAAATATCAATTTATCCTACCTGCAAGGTGGACAAACATATTTAAATTGATTTCTGATGCCGAAATGATTTTTGAAAGCTATAGCAGTAACCTCTTTTTACGTTTCGTATGATTGCTCAAATTAATCCCTACCTACCTACCTGAACTAACTTCTTCGTCGATATAATCTACTGTTACATACTACAATGGTCTCGAAATTATTTTTAAAACAATATTCAATGGCGAATGTTTTCCCTTTTCAATACTGTTTGTGTTGTTTGATTCTTACAAGTGACTGTGATAATTATGATAAGTGCCTCAAAGCAGAGTATGAAGTCAACTAGTTCTGACTTTATCACCAGTTTGGATTTAACAAGGTTAGTTGTTTTCTTCACTTGAATTTCTATCTCAGGCAGCCCGTAATGTGTCATTTACCACACAATCAGTTCAACATTCTACATTATTCAAATGCCGAGATAAATGTTTATTGCATTCGGTAACTGCCAGAGTTTTCTTCTGAGCAAGTCACCTGAAATTAGGCGGGCGGCGCTGCCCAAAATTTTGTCGAATTTTACAAAGAACAAAACATGTTTTCAATTTTGTTTTCCATATTTTTAACCATTGTAATTCGTTATAAAATGGCATTATACACTCGTCATTCACGGGTGTGTACGAGGTTAGATTACGTCCTGTATATATATATATATATATATATAATATATATATATATATATATATATATCTTTATATATATATATATATATATATATATATATATATATATTTTATATATATATATATATATATTTTATATATATATATATATATCTTTATATATATAATTCTACTGTACGTGTGTGGCACTGAACTCCTCCTAAACGGCTGGACCGATTTGAATGTTTTTTTTTTGTTTTTTTGTATGCGTTTGGGTGGCGTCCTGGATGGTTTAGATTTACAAATCAGACCGGCAGATGGCGCTGCAGTCGGTATCATAAACGGCTGGACCGATTTGAATGAATTTTTTTGTATGCGTTTGGGTGGCGCCCTGGATGGATATAATTCCCTAAGTTCGTGGTAAATCTGAAAAATCGAACTTATTGATAAAATTTTAACGAAAAGACAGTGTTCAAAACATTAAATTCTAATTGAAATTGAGATCTATTTTCCATAGTAATGTTAAGTGCATGCAAAATTGCTGAAAATCGTGTATGAAGGTTTGTTGCCTAGGATCAGTTTGAATGTATTTTTATTGTTATTTGACAAAAAGTGTCTGACCCGCAGGGGAGGACACTACTTCCTGCTGCTTTTGACGACAATTCTTAAATTTCTTCTCTCATATTTTTGACAATGTTTTCGGGCTGTTCGTGATCAAGTTGCAAGGAGAGCTAGTAGATGCATGGCCCGTTATTTTGATTAACTGCTCTTCTACTCCACTTTTGGCCAAAGTTGAGACAGCAGAAGCTCGTAAAGAATGATTTGTTTTTTTCACGTTCTAATTGTAATCCTGCCGTTCTTGTTGCTTTTTGGGTTCACGTGGTCATCTTGTTTCGACCAACCGGAACATTCTTGTACCACTTTTTTGAGGCCAAAGTGTTGCTAAAAAAATTGTCCACCTTGAGCATCTTGTCTCTTTTCATTACATATATTAAAAAGTCTCATCGGCCATAAATCTGGATTTTTCTGATTGGTTAACAACCACTTTGACTCAGTACATTTTTTGTTGCCCTTTGTGTCGTTTTTTGAAAATATTGGATTATATTCTATCCCAGTTTTGTATCCAGATATGTCAATTTCTGGCCTCGCCGCCTCTCCAAGCTAGTTCACAAGAGAATATATGAAATATATTTTTCTCCAGGCCATCTGGCGTTTCTTCGTCGCATGTATCTACCAGTTTTTTTAATTCGTTGTAGCATGATGCTGTAGAGCTTGTCTTTCTCTTCTCCGGAATATTTTGAATTTAATTTCCTTTTGCATTTCTTGCTTCTTTATATACTACGTCTTGGAAAGGGTTAATTTTTCCTCCATAGCCATTGGATTACTTCTATTAGAATTTTGGCAGTAGTGTTCCATATGGTCTTTAATGTGCACTCTTTATAGCCATCCATTTTCCACATGTTGTATGCCCAGTTTTTTAGAATATTTGCTACATATGAATCTGAAGTTTCCTTATTAAATTGGTAGTTTCTACAGGCACAAAACTTAGTAAAGTGTCTTCAAATATACGAACGAGATCTTTTTTGTATTGATCGAAATACTTTATCCGAGTTTTTCGGAAAATTCACCAAAATGGCTCGTGGTTTCTAAAATTATATTTAACAATTAGTGTCTTCTTCTTCTTCGCACAAGGTGGACCGGTTCCGAAGCCATCTCTGCTGCACCAAAGCGGGATACTCAGTGAGGATGTGCGACAATGTCTAGTCATCTTCCAGGCACCATCTGCCTAGGGAATCGTCTGTGATCCCGATGAGTTCTGTGCCTGTGTCCCGTTAGGAGTCCAATCACAGTCTTGATATCATCCCGTCTGTTGAGTGACTCTTGACATTTTATTTGATGGCCCCGTTATATGGAGCCTTGATTGCCTCATGCGTGGCCCCTCTTGCCATGTTCTGATGAACTGCTTTTGTAGCAGTTCCTCCATGTTTGAGATGTCCATGCTGCTGGGTATTCCCAATATAGGTTCCGGTCCGACTGGGGTCTTTCCCGATCTTATCTTGGCTAATCTGTCTGCCCCTTTGTTTCCGGGGAGTGTCCTGGGACCCATACGAGGCTGACTTTCTATGGCGTTTCTACACTCGGACACCAATTTGGAGACGATCCTATTTGCTCCTAACGCCATGATTGCAGCTTTGCTGTCCGAGTAGATGACAGTAGGTCCTCGACTTTTATTGTCGAAGTTTTCCTGGACACAGTTGAGTGTTGAGTGATTTATCTCTTTGTTCCTTCTTCGTATACCTCCCGCGCCGAACATTTCCCCCTGAAATCTTGATCCATCTGTATACCAGATTGATCCATGGTTTGGGGTCTGCCGAGCGCAGCGTCTTTCCATTCATCCCTCGCGGGGATGGCAATATTGGGCCTTTTTCAGACATTCAGAACAGGCGGGGTGCTGTCTCTTTCCCATTAATAGGATTGGACAACCCTATTTCGCCTTGTTCCAAATAGCGGATTGTCCATGGTCTGCATCAGTACCAGTCCATTGGCTTGCGCCTTTGAGTCTGTAGGCAGTACGCATGGATTCGTGTTCAATGACAAGGTGCAGAGGTGGTAGTCCTAGAGGAACTTCTAGAGCTCTAGTAGGCGTTGTCCTCATGGCACCTGTCATTCCTAGACAAGCCAGCCGTTGTACTTTATCAAGTTCATTACTGGACTTGCCCTTAGTGGTGCCGGTCCACCAAATGATGGATCCGTACGTTAATGATTACTCTCGTTTCGGACGTACATCATCTTAATGGATTTGAAAGGTATTCACGACGTTTCGAATGCTTGTACAATCGTCTTCAGGGGCGTTCTACGTTAATGTCGGGCGAATAATCGCCGTATATATCCAGTGTAGGGCTTTAGGTGTCAACCCCCACGTGTTGCCGAAGGCTTCTGCATGCCCAATAGAAGCAAGGTATATATATATATATATATATATATATATATATATATACGGTGGTGGAGAGCTGCGTTTGTAGACTTTTCTGCTTGGTAGGCATATTGTTGCTTATGCAGTGGATTACACTGCAGCGATTGTTCTCTGATGTGCCGATGCACCAGCCTTTCGAGCGTTTTCACACAATTAGTGTCACAATTACTGTTAATCACAAACAAATATCGGTAATCTGGTAAGAAACAATGAAAGCCACAACATGGAGGGTGGAAGAGCAACGGTGTTGCTGAAGGCTACATTGATATTTCAGAGGAAAATAAAAAAATATTATAAAAAAATATAGTGTGGGGGATGGGGGGAAGAAAATTTTGCAGTTCCTCAACTAATTCTGTGGACAACTCAGTCAGCACATCATCTTTTGAAATTGAAAAACACAGCTTAGGTAATGCTAGCAGCTGAAACACATTTTACATTTAATATTTACAATAAGTAATGTGAGGTATTGGATCCATTACCTTAGTAGTGCGGTGATGCGGCTCATTACATCTTAATGGATGGAATTAATCTGTTTGAAAAGACGAATTTTATTGCTATTGAAAATTCGAATATACCTTCATATAATAACGTTTCCATAGAAAATGCACTGAACTGAAAGTTCTATTGACTCTGTCCGATAATCACCAGTAGATGAACTTGAATTCAAATTATATTCATACTGAAAGATATTGATCCCAAAAAATTGATTTACAAAAAGCCTACCTCATTGAACTATCCTATAGGTAGATCAAGTTTTTGATGCTCTTGTTTCAATTAAATATCATCACGGAAAAACATAGTAACTCTCGTCTTTTTTCGTTTATTTGAAATGCATGTACACTGAATACCAAAATGTTATATCCGTTGTTAATATTCATTCGTGATTTGATCATTGTTCGATAATCACCAGTAGATGAACTTGAATTCAAATTATATTCATACTGAAAGATATTGATTCCAAAAAATTGATTTACAAAAAGCCTACCTCATTGAACTATCCTATAGGTAGATCAAGTTTTTGATGCTCTTGTTTCAATTAAATATCATCACGGTAAACATAGTAACTCTCGTCTTTTTTCGTTTATTTGAAATGCATGTACGTTGAATACCAAAATGTTATATCCGTTGTTAATATTCATTCGTGGTTTGATCATGTTGTAAAGAAAACTCAAATCTTTATTAAAATTGAAATCATCTATTATATTTCTAGAAAATTCTCAACAAAATTGAAGTATCAAAATATTCTACCCAATAGCTCGAAGGCATAAACAGGTAGAATTACCTTATACTGTTCGAATGATTATGTACTCATTTTTATTTATTCAGTACCTTAACTTCAATGAATCAAACAATCGGAGAATAGAAGAAAATGTAGAGATATTTGTTCATGAGAACTTTACAGTTGATAATATAAACATGGCGTTCGAAAATTAAGTGTCATTCTCTTATAGCAGAGGAAGATAAACGCAAATTGGGATACATACTTTTCTGTGATAATGTTAATTTTTAATACGCTTTTCTTAACTTCACATGTATGTATGAATGTATGTATGTAAAGGAATCTTTGAAATTAATTTTCACCCACTTCCAGACGTCCGAATTATTTGAAATTTGCACACGTATTGAAAACCGATGACAATACAATAATTTCATAGCTTTGACCTGGTATTCTCACCAAGATCGTCAGAAAAAAAAATTACATTACAAGGATATGGTGATATGGCGGGCTGGTCTCAACGCATTCACCAAAATTTAATAAAAATCTAAATCCCATGTTTTTCTCCTGTAGTCTTTTGTAGCAATATGGACTAAAAAGTTCAAATGAAATTATATAAGAAAATAAACACGCTTATATAGCATGGACTAAAAAAAAGATAAAAGTAATAAGAATAAAGTCATTGACCAAAAAATCTTGTGCGTGGGGTGCTCTTTACTTACTTTTTATGATATTAAGTGATATGAAGCACTTCACGCTTTTTTAACATAAGAGGAAATTTTTTGGTCGATTACTTTATTCTTAATATTTTTAACATTTTAGTCCATATTGCTATATAAGCGTGTTTTTTAGTTTTTTACTCGTGTAAAACAGGTAGTCCCACCAAAAAAATCAGTCAGTTGGATATAAAAAAAATCATATACTATGTTGACTATCTTAAACATCCCTGAAGTATATGGATTTGGTAAATATTTTTGGCTTTCTGCTTCTCCGTTTTGTGTTATAATTTTAAACTCTTTAAGAAATCATAGTCGTCAATTCATTCAGTTGCAAGTATTTGTTTTTAATGAATTATTGAGGTTTTTAACCCAAGCAGATGTTTTTCACAAAAAGAGTTTGAAACGTTTTTTTCTTTTGCTCTGATTTACACATCTGGAAGAATTTTCTCTATTTTCGAATTCAGTTTTCACACAAAATGGAAAAATACAATTTTTTTCGTTCTCAAAAGAACTAATTTAAAATCAGTTTCTCATATGACACATGGAAAGTACCCATTAGAAAATGGTCGTTTGTGTTCTTTAACGGCGTAAAGGCTTCAAGCTAATTAAGTCAGTTTCAAGATTGAGTCGAATATGGTGAAAAAAAAATTACAAAACTCCTTACTGACTTGATGTTATGATAATTGGCAATACAGAGCTTATCGACCTGTTTACGGACATTTTTATTCCCTACTATATGAAGGTATAATTACCTAAATAGGTACTTTCCTTTAAAAGTTCGTCGCTTATTTTTTCTTATGAACTATATGTAATATGAACTCAATGATTGAAAATACCCTCTGTTATTGTGAGCCTTAAGGATATAGGGTTTGTTGGTCTTAACTATAGTTTTTACAACCTAAATTATATTTTTTTGAAAAGTGAAATATTGTGTCAGTAAAATATAAATTTGGACTCTCTTGGTACAGCTTTCCAGAAACCTTAGTTTATTTTGTTTCTAGAAACGTCTCTTAATTATGGTTATCTTTATGTTTAAATTGAATTAATTTTTCAAGCTACAACAAAAAAAAAGGCATATTGTTCGGTCTATTATGCGTAACGTGACCATACGTCCCACTTTGAGCGGGACAGTCCCACTTTCAAGCTATGTGTCCCGCTGTCCCCAAAATACGTGAAAATGTCCCGCTTTGTCATACGCGCCGTGCCAATTACCGGGCGTTGCCAATTACCGGGATTTTTCCCGAAAATCGATAATTTCAACGTGTGCCGGGAAATGTTTCGGAATTTTTACAATTTTAGAAAAAAACGGGAATTTCATTACTATTCCTAATTTTCGTTTTATTCCTAACACACTACGTTAGATATGGACATTAAGTTCATTATATTGAGCAGCCAATCAGAAAACAGGGCGCCGTGAGCTGAAACGCGAAAAGCTGCTATCTGAACTAGGCAGAACATTTGACGGTCGTTAACTGTCATGTGTCACGTCATTCCTGTTTCCTGTCAATGTTTAATGTTAACTTGCCAAATTATGAGATCATGCCCATATATTTTGTAGATAATTTTATATCTCTTTGCCTGTTTAAATTTGCTGGGAAAAATCATCAGATATAAGTTTCGGGATTTTTTCGGGAATTTACGGGAATTTTCGGGAATTCTCTAGCTTTTGGTCGGGATTTTTCTTCATGTGGCGTTGGCAACCCTGATTGTAGGTCCGTACTACGCGTGCAGTGGTGTCAGTTCAATGAGCGGTGGCGCGATGTGCCTGGAGACGAGACGGGCTTGGAGCAGTGGTGTCAGTTCAATACAGAAAGTAGTGTTTGAATGGGCGATCCTAACCACGGTTCCCACATGGGAGCAGATTCAAAGTTTGATGGATTTATTAACATAGAAGTAATTTCGTAGTAGTGTTCAAGATACAGCAATGTTTGATGAGTTTTCATTGATTTCCAATTATATTACAACTCGAACAAAAATATATATAAATATATATCGTCCCGCTCTAAGGGAAAAAAATATATGGTTACGTTAATTATGCGATAAAATTCCCAATGAGTCTTTTCATGCGCCAGTACGTAATATAATGAAATATTAAAACGTTTAATGCGCTGATCCAAATAGTCGTAAAATCAGTAATAAATAGGCGCTGCAGCCGGGTGATGTAAGAGCACAAAGGTGAATCTGATTGAGAACCACTGGGTACCATCCATCCATCCATGGCGAGGGTCAGCAACCGCGGTATTTTACCAGCCAGCAAGAAGTCTCGGGGCTTCAAAGAACTCGCCGCCCACCATTCAGTACCCCCTCGACTCTTCGCCGCACAACGGCTGATGGACAGAGTCGGACGAAACCGAGAACAGCTGCTAATAATGCTTCGGCATAACGCTCTTTTTCGTTTTGTTTAATTCGTCGAGAGTACAAACGCATTGTGCCGCGTTTTATCTTGTCGGAATTATCCCGAGAATTGCAACTTTGGGAAAAGTGCTGTTAATCAATTCTTTTCGAAAAAACAACTGGAACTAATTGCGACCGACCAGAGATTAGATCCTTTTTTCTAGCGCAGATCTTGTGGAATGAACGGTTTTCATTTACGATTTCCTAATGAGGAGAAGAGAGAGATAATAGAAATGGTAGCTAAAAAATAATTCTCTTTACTGGGGTGCCAACGATATTCCTTCAGTAGGCCAGTCATTGTAGTCAATTTTCCAGTAAAAGCCCAAAATAATTTGGACCAAATTGTTTTTTTTTTGTTGATGACTTCGGAAAAATCTGTAGAAAGTTCTCCAGCCCAGCGGGTCGGGAATATCAAAAAAAGAAAATTCAACAACTGTTTTTTTACGTTATGGACCTAATTTCGGATATAAAAGCCACTTTATGGTTAAATAAATTTTTTTCCCCAAATGCCATAGTTTCACGTAAAAAAAATCTTGTAAAAAAAGTTGTCATTCAATCTTTCTAGTGGCTTGAAAAGAGCTTAGACATTTATTTTTTTATATTTTTATTGAGAATAAAAGTATCTTGGGTGAAATTAAGTGAGAAACAATCATTTTCATAGTATTTTATTGTATAAGTACAGAAAGTAAGTAAGTATAAAAAGCTTATTTTTTAATGCGGCCTCTATACTATTTATCATTGTCATCATTTCTATTTTCTCATGTTATAGTATCACCATCGCTTCTAATTCTAATACATGCGAAATGTTCCTCTAACACTTTTTTCCTTAATCCATGAGTTTCAGAATTTATAGGTATTTGTGTTTCGAATGGCAGTACTATCGAAATGTCCATTTTCGCTTATGACGTGTTCAATCAAGTACTATTCAAAATTTGTGAAAAAACATTACGGTATACCTATATATTCTAAAAGTAGATACTTTTCCCCTGAAAACCTCGTTTACCTT
Organism: Gonioctena quinquepunctata; assembly: GCA_018342105.1. Lineage (NCBI taxonomy): Eukaryota > Metazoa > Arthropoda > Insecta > Coleoptera > Chrysomelidae > Gonioctena > Gonioctena quinquepunctata. The sequence continues at coordinate 149,491 of JAFIRS010000543.1, forward strand.
ATGAAAATGCGTGCTTTCTTCGTCAAGATTCGAGCTCTTTTATCTAATTTTTCAATGAACTCTTCTAAATAGCCAAATTTTAGAAACGTTAAAAGTGTTACTTTTTTTATTAAGATCGCAATGGGGCAAATAGACTTATATTAAACTTTAAACTAACATATTAATCGAGCATTTTCTGCAAAAAGAAGATACGTTTTTCAATCATTTTCAACATTCACCAAATTATTTATTTAATGAGTTAATTTTCGGAAAGTTTTGATCATATTAACGCAAATATCTAAATCAAGTTCATGTTGTAGTACTATAAAATGATGTTACCAGAAAGCTCAGGCTTTTACCTTTCTAACTTTCCAAAATTGGACCATTTTTGGCGGAGAAATAGCAGATTATTCAGCGCATCAAATGCAAATTGCTGCTCAAGCGCACCCGCTTCCCACTAGGCTGCTTGGCTTTAATAATTTTTTGAAGCTAACTATGACATTTGAGAAAATTTGTGAAATGACCTTTTTTTTGCAAATTTTGCTATTTTTTCCAAATTCCTGACCCGCTAGGCTGGAGAACTTTTCAGTTTATTAAAGTATGCACTTTTACAAAACTAGTACAAACAAAATCACCTTAAACCATTTTGAGATAGATGTCTATATTTACTGGCCTACAGTTTAATGTTCACGTCTCGTCTCCACTATAAATATAAATCCCGTCTCTTTTACTATCGAAACTGCCGAATAAAATAGTTCTTCTTTCTGATTTGTACCTTTGTATGGTATTTATTCATATCAACGTGTATGTTGATTCATTTCCTCCAATTCCATTTCCAATTTAGTAAACTGATGAATATTGGATTCCACTTGTATTATAAGAAGAAAAAAATTAATAAGGCAGATATGGGTTTACGATCTTATTGTATTGGTTGGTACACTTTTATGTTTGGAAAACAAATTTAAATATTTTTACACATTGTTTTACATATTGTTTTTGGGGATAACGTTTTGCATATTAAAAAAATCCTAGTTTTTGCAGTGTTTCAAAATTTCAGTAATGTTTAAAAGAATAACAAAAATCCAGCTGTTTAAGTCTGCTCCTTAGCCTGCAATCGGACAACGTAAACTGGGTCATTCTAAATGAAATGTGCGTCAGCCAATAAAAACTCTGTTTGCACCAATATGAAGGGTAATTAGGCGTGGCTATAGTCTTATCTCAACCATACATATTTTTTATTACTTCGTTGGTAATAAACAGAAGTCCGCACTGCAATTAAATTATGAAACGGTGCAAAATAACTTTGATTAACGCTATAAATAAAATAAGTTTTTCGAGAGTGGTTAACTAAAGAGTTAATTCGTGAAATACCTTTTTCTCCAAATGAAACGAGTGTATTTCCAATTTTAATATTTCAAAAGAACCATATATCGGATCCTGAGGAATAAATACTCTGATCATTGAAGAGATCCGATACCTCGTAGTTTCTATACCTATGTTTACTGAACCAAATAGTTTTATTTATAAATAGTCCCAGAAAAATACGAAAAACTTACAACCGCTTCGGAAAAGAAATATTTATTCATTTCTTTCGTTGTCAAATATCAGAAACAGTATTGGATGAATCTGTTGGTTACAATATGAAAAAATAAAAATGAATTGAGAATTATTTACAAAAGTGAAAGGATAAAGGTTTGCCTCCTCAAGTTACTGCATACACATTTTTTTCATGCATAAAAAATGTATCAGCCAGTAACTTGTCCTTTTTTTAATTTTGGCTATCTCAAAAAACATGATGACTTGGAGGATTCATCTCTACATGAACTTTTCAATCATAAAAAGTATTGCATTCATGAAGTTTGAGGATAAAAAATAATTGCCATAAAACACGAAAATTTAGAGTTGATCCTCTCCTGCCTAAATGGCCTGCAAATATTTGAATCTAAATGTGTAGTTGCAAATTTTGAACTTTGATCGCTTTTGATATTTTCCGATTGTATATTCATTCAAACTACGTTTTTCCATGAATTTGTTCGGTTGTTTTTAACTTTGGGCTCATTGAACAATAGGTCATATGCATGTATCACAAAATCTCTTGATTTTTTGTTTTCACCATCTACTTTGTTACTTAATCATTATAAGTTGTTTCATTAAACCGTATCTTTCGAAAGTTTTAAATATTCCATATTTTAAAATGAGAAAATTGACAAGCAAATTTAAATTAGGTAAAACGCAACGCGATTGGTCGGACCTTATTATGACGTCAAAGTCTATGTCAACAAAATGTATTTCCGTGTTCTTGTCTTGTAGTTGGTCGGTCTATTTAAGTTTTGGAAGTGTTTGGCTATTTTCTTTTCATTATTAAGTTACTGTAAACCTCCCGGAAAATAAATACAATGACTGAAGCCGGATTTGTCAGGGCACAATCCGACAATTTGCCTAGAATAGATGTGTTCATGATGACAAGTTTTTTCGCAAATCATCCCGATTTCACTTCTGCTGAGATTAGAGGCGTAAAAGCTGCAAGGTAATTGAATAAATGTTTTGTATTAGTGTCTTCAATTTCCGTTTTTCAATATGATTTCTGGTTATTTGCTTACTAAGATTGAGAAAGTGCACATAACCTCAAATGTAGTAAACAATAAAATTCAAGAAAACGTTTATATTTCACTTCTTATTCTAACACGTGATAATATTTGTGTTTCTAGGTCCGAAAGAGATTCTTATGGCGATTCAGCTATTGGATATGTACGAGTTAAAGGGGAAGCAAACATATGTGTAGTGAAAGCTCGTATAACTCCCGAACATAATGTGAAACAGAAGTGTTACTCTGTAACTGCTGTATGTGCTGTATGTTACTCTGTAACTGCTGTAACTGCTGAACAAACAATTATCTCTGCTGAATGTGAAGATTGCGCAGCACACTTAGGTAGATATTAGTTATGAGTAAAGTATTATTTAGCCGGCGATAACTTATTGAAAAAAAAAATTGTATCTTACGCATTTTTATTTCATGAATACAAGTCTGAAATCAAAACGTGGTCATGTTTTATCTTGAAAATATCATAATTATATTATTGTTTTTAATTTTTTTCAGGTGGATGTAAGCATGCAATAGCTTTTATAGCTTGGCTGCACAGGCGTAGCGAAGACCCTCCCTCTACTAGTATTGACTGTTATTGGAAGAAGTCCAAATTGTCCACGATAGGCACAACCCTAAAGTATATTAAAGCAAAAGAATTAGGTAGTAGTTCTAAAACCATAGCAGAAGTATCAAAATTTAATAAATACACTACCAAATACAACAAGCAAAGGAAAAAAGGAACCAACAAAAAAAAATTATCCATTATTTTAAATACACTACCAAATAAACCAGAAATGCCACAGAGTTCATCAACTATTGCAAGAATACAATGGACACATCATCTTGCAATGAAGCCTATCGAGCTACAATTGATCAGAATGACTGTCCTTTGTGGCATGAGCTGCGGTATGCTAGGATCACTGCTTCGAAGATGCATGAAGCAGCACATTGCAAAGTTTTCGAAGGCACTCTAACTGAAAGTATAATGGGAGCAATTAAAGTAAAGGACACAGAAGCAATGAAAAGAGGGCGTTTGCTAGAGAAACAAGTATTAAAAGAAGTTGAAAAAAAAATGAAAATAAAAATTAATGAATGTGGTTTAATCTTAAACCCTGATTACCCCGTATTTGGCGCATCTCCTGATGGTGAGAGTATTGATTACAGTATTGAAGTCAAATGTCCATCATCTGAGAAAGCCATGAGCAGATATGTTTCAAAAGAAAATGTTATATCCTAAAATATATGGCTCAGGTGCAAATGCAGATGTATTTTTCAAATAAAAAAAGAGGACTTTTCTGTGTTGTACATCATGATTTTGAAAAATCGAAGGAAGTAGACATGTATATTGTAGATTACGATGAGAACTATTGCAAAACTATTTTAGAAAAATGCATTATATTCTGGAGTAATGCTATTTTTCCTATTCTATGTAAGAATATCAAATAAATGGTAGTAATGAGAAGCAACTTGAAATTTTACTTTTTACAGGTCTAACACGTTATTCCATTGTATTTCGAAATTTAAATTCTAGCTAAAATACTTTATTAGGATTTTGTGTTTTTCAATAGGCATAAAGTGTCCAACTGTTAGGCAGAGACCTTTCAATTCATTTTCCTGTTCTATTATACAGCGTGTCCCAAATAGTATGCAACAAATGGAAAACTTTTTCATTGTTGATTTCACAAAAAAACTTGTTAAAGTTTTCAACATACTGAAATAATTCCTTGAAAATATTTCATGTCATCAAATTAACTATTCAGATTTTGAATATCGGAAAGATACTATGTATTTATTTATGAGTACCTATCTCCCTTATATTCGAAATTTGAATAGTTCACTAGATGAAAATGACATATTTTCAATATATGTTTATGTACTTTGAAAACAAGGGGTAATTTAAAAAAAAATACATTCATTTCACAAGCCAAAAACTTTAGAGGACTTTCTGAGTTTCTTGATAAGCACAAACTTTTATTGACAATATTTTTCAAACCAATTATAAAGTTTTCTTGAAAATCAAGCAAATTTGGACATGTTTATATGGACTTTTAAGTCCTAAAATAAGTTAAGGAATTGCATCCTTCAATATTTATTTTACATAGTTATTATTGGAATAGTTGTGTTCAGTTGAGGATATGAAGTATAAGTGACAGTAACATGTTTATTGTGAGTTATCAAAATTGTTCTGAAATAGTTGTCAATGACCCAAGTTACTTGTAAGCTATATTCATTGTATTTGGAGTTTGTATATTAAAAAGACGGTTTTTTCTGAGTGTGCCACATACCAATATGAAGAAAAATAAAACAGTTGAAAATTAAATCTATTTTTTTATTAAAACATTTTGCATATTGATTATGCCACATGCTATTACTATTACTTCATCTATTATTGGAACTAAGCTGTGATGCACACATGCGTGAGGCAACAATATATGAAATTCTCTTAATCTGTTTATAACACGCTCTACATGAATTCTCAATGCTGCTATTCTTTTAGACTGCTTCACCTCATGCTTAGTACTTGCTGTAGACTTGAAGACTGAAGGAGGCCGTATAAGGGTACATTTTTCTTTTCTATCAAATGTGACAAGTCTTTAAAGCCTCTGTCTGCCATGACTGCTGTGTTTGGAGGTATACATTCTAGATATCCACAATTTTCTACTATAATGATGTCAGAAGCCCTTCCACCATATCCTTCAGAAATAAAATTGACTAACCCATCTGGAGTACAGGAAATAAGGTACTTCAGAGTGTTACATTTCTTATATTGTGACCATGACAGAGACTGATGAATTGCGTTAGAAGGTTTTTCAATTTCTATTTCCAAGCAATCTATAATTGAAACAACTTTTGAATACCGTGCTCTAAAAGCGATAGGTAAACATTTAACTATGTCAGATGGTTCAGGCCACACAATTAACTCCTTCAATTTTTCTGCTAGAATAATTACTGTTTTTGAAAATATTCTACTTATAGTGCTCTGTGAATAGCCAAAATGTATAGCTAATATGTCAAATGATTCATTTAACTTTATTTTCTTCAAGGTTATTAAAATGTCGATAGTGGGAACTGGGATATTTTCACTTAATAATTTTATCAAATGGTAACTGTCTTTAGGCAGTCCTAACATCATTTTAGGCTCTTTTTCAATGGCAGTCAATATTGCACTACGCATTACATTTTTAAATTGTCTGTCATCGTTATCTTGAGCCCAACTCGCTTCGGATGAAGTACTTTCTTGTTCATATTCACTAGATATTGATGAAGATTGTGAAGTCAGAGATAAATCATCTGTTGGTTTTATATCTGGGAATAACTTCCTTTTTGTACCGGCAATCGGGGCGGTTTTAATAGGTGAAGTCGATGTGTTTTTAACTGGTACAAGAAATGGTGATACTGCTACATTTTTTGTTTTAGAACCAACATTGACACCTTTGCTTCTATATTTTATTGCACTTTGTTTTATTGTGTTCACTTGTACGGCTTTGTCACAAGAAAGGCTTTCACTTTTTGTTGAGAAAACGTCGTGTGAAGATGAACTAGGACCAGCTTCACAATAATTTATTTCTCTGGTGATTGTTGTATCTGCAGGGCCTCCACATAGTTTGGTTTCTGTAATAACTTCTCTGGTAGCAGCTTGTGATAGACTATCTTGAACCAAACTCAGTCTTTGTCTCTTGAGAGCAGCCTGTCTCACTGGTATTGGCTTATTTTCTTTCTGACACTGAAATTTGTGGGGCAAAACACCTTTCCTTAAACGTAATGTAACAGGAACCCCTTGTTGTTTAGACATTATTTGGTACTGAATGAAGTTTTCTGTATCCTCTTCCAACTGAAAATGAAGATGAAAGTAGTCAGAACGGTTTTAGATTCGACAAATAGTTTTAGGTTATGACACTTAAATATCAAAACAAAAATACTTACATCAAAGTGATCCTCACAACAGTATAAGCAGCTCGTTGCAGATAGTTTTTGATTCTTAAATTCGTCCCTTTTTATAGCTTTACACCACTTTATTCGAATGTTTGCGTTCCTTGGCACAAGAAAAAATACTTTTTGAGGAGTAGTTTTCGTTGTATTGTTGCACTTTGGAACTATACAGTACCTATAAACTGTTTTTCCACTACTTTCCATCTTTAATTTATCGAAATATTCAAGAAATACAATATAGAATCAACTATGTTTACTTTGGATAACCTTTGTTGACATGTACTTTGACGTCACATAATCCCGCCAAATGGCCGACCGTTTGAATTGCCAATATTTGGAATAAAATTTAAATATTTTTTTCTTTGTCAATTATTGATATTTTTGGCATCTATACGATTTTTCCAGTATTTGTATGGATGGTACAATCGATTAGAATAAAAAAAATATGCATGATACCTATTGTCAATATCAGTTCCTCAATCGCTTCTGCCTTCAGAACTGTGAAATTTTCAGGTCTTAATCTATACGTCAAAATGTATTTTCTGTAATAGTGGCTAGGGCATCATAATCATTGAAATTAAGCGATTCAAATGACTCGTAGCAAGAAATCGATTTACCTGAATATCTCGGAAGGTAGGTAGATCTTAGCACACAGGTGGACAACAGCAGCATTGGGTTTCGGGGGCTGGGTTGTCCCGCCCATATTTTCCGAGAAAAAATAGGGTGATAATAGACTTACTGTAATATAAACCATACCCTTGGTGATACGTTCACTAGCACACTAATTCCACATGCCTCTCTACCGCCTCATTTCTAGGAAAAATATATAAAAAACGAAACAAGTCCGAATTATACGTTTTCAAATCTATCCAGCCGGCAGCTGATGGTGAGGGGTGAAAGGAATGATATAATAACTCAATTTAAATTATAATTCAGCTTATAATTTCATTCATTTGTTCATATTTGGAAATACATTTTGAAATTCAAATTTATAACCTATTTCCATTCATGCGATGAATTTGAAATTTTGCAGACATTTTACATGGCAATACAATATGGTTTTTGAACCAAAATAGATTGTTATAGTTTTCCCAATATCAATTGCAGAAGCATAAAAAAGTCTTGCGGCGAAATCCTGTGAGCAGCAGTGGCGGAGATAACTAATTTTGTTTAGATATTTTAAGATTTTAAAAATACTTCATAAATAATGAAAAATGAAAATAAATTAAAGACAAGCTTTTATTTATACAAATACATTAAGAAAAAAAACTAGAATATCCTAAAACGTATTTCGATCGGCACACACCAAGACCGCAGACGCTACTGGTTTTTAATCTTTCAGAGCTATTAAAACACAAATATAACGCGTGATTTATGACCTCCCATCGTATAGCCACACCTGCAAGCATTGATGTCCGACTTGATTGTCCCAGACGAATCGGTTGTAGAACAGTCAGCAGTCACTCGAGTCCACGTTGACTATCGGCTCTTTTGATCTACCGTTTGCCGACGGCGAATGTTTACGAGTAGTACAGATTATTTTTCGTTCCGTTTCTTCGCATATACGCTCGTGTTAGCGAAGTGAGTTTTTATTTGCTCCCTATAGAAACAGCTTCTGCAATTGATATTGGATGGACTATACCTCTTTTACTGACATTTCTGATCACTCTACGATAATGTGCAAATGAAATATAACTCCATTATTAGCTTCAATCACGTGAATTTGGTTCTTTCTTCTTACGAATTCTCCAGTAAATTTAAAATCGCTGAAATGATACCAGTCTACAGAAATCGTAGATAATTACCAATATTGGAATAGCTAATTTTCTAGAATCGTAAAATTTATTTTCAGAAGTACGAGTTGTTTTTAGAAAAAGCAGCCATTAATGAAACTTGTCTCCCAGATCCAAGATGATAGGTTCTTTTTCAGATTTCTTATACAAAGATATTTGATTAATAAGCACTATGTTTGAGAGGTAACGCATTAACACTATTATCATCATACGTACAGGATAAAGTGTGCATTTTACAATTACACTAGATCAGCAATTTACTTCCAGTTACTAAGGGTTTACCACAAGGTAGTGTTTTAGGCCCTCATTATTTCGTATCTACGCATAAACGACCTTCCAAATGGCACATCACCTTTCACATGTTTATTTGCGGATGACACATTTTTTCCTGAATGTTTCAGTACATATACAGATGTGACATATCTTGTAAATGACATTGTATAGGACACATCTAAATAAAAACAAAATCGAAACAATACGAAAAACGAAACAAAACGAACAGAAACTATGGGAATCACTGGGAGAATGGCTTGATGCAAAATAACTTGGCAAACACATATTGATAATCTGACAATCAACACGTGAAGGAAAGTATATATCCTCAGAAAACCGAAAAATGGCATTGGTCAAAATGCTCCTGTTGCCGTCTGTCATGCAATATTCCATAGTACAATGACATAAGGACTAATAATCTGGGAAATGTCCACGCATATGCACAATATATCTGCTTTTTTGTATTTGTCGGATTGTAATAAAATTTAATAAAGCCCACAATGGATTTACCTCAAACTCTCTACAAACAATAATTCGATCGCATTTCACGTAAACTCGAAAAAATATCGAAACCAAGAAAGTTTATTGTGTCAAATGTATTTCTAGATCTAGTTGGCCGATCCTCTTGAAACTGCTCCAGATGATGATGAACATTTACAAAAAAAATATGAAAGAGTTTATGTTTGCATTGAAATTTCAACACCTACAATCATATCATCGATTTTTAGATGTCTTAATCAGAATGTCATATATTCAAATATCAAGATCTATTATTATTTATAAGAGCGTGAAGTTCTCATTGTCATTAATTGCTAAGAAAATCAAAAGAATGTCCCACGTCATATATTTTTTTTTCACTTCCCAAAATGCTTACCTGGAAACCGAGTCTGCAAAATGTCATTTTAGCGACATAGTACTTAAAGTATGCATGACAACACTTTAGCTGGCTGAAATTTGTTTATTCGGGCAGTTTATAATTAAATTCTCAAAGATGTTTCGGGATACGCTAAAAACTATAGATTCATCGTAATTTTGTAGGGGAAATGATAAAAAAATTATTGTTTTGTACACGCTTCACAAAATGGCAACTTTGGAAATTGATTAAAGTCGTCATGGTAACCCTTTTTGTTCATTCAGAAATCGTTTATATCCTAAAAATGTGTCAGAAGACGCAATAAACTACAGATTAATTGAAATTTTGTAATGATAGCACACGTTTTCTTCGAAATACTTATTTTTACACAGACTCCTAATTCACTACCCTATGGATGGCAATTAAAAATGTATATCATAATGCAATATTTCTTTTGCCCAGCGATTCTGGGAAATCTAATAATCGTCCAAAAATTATAGAGCATATAAACAAGAAAATTTGTTTGTGCATATGTATGTCCGATCTTTGCAGGAATTTGTACCCAAATCAATGAATTTGTTATATTGTATTTTTCCACGAATTTTTCCAGACCTTCTGTTCAATTTTCTGAATTTAGGATAATTCACTTGCAAATTTGTATTTGTTTTTAAACTTCTTCAAATATTGTTCTCAAAAAGTTTATAGGAGTGTTCTTCAATAATATTCAAAAAAATACAACTCATTTTTCGGGAAAAATGGGATGGGAGAACCTCAAAAAAACTTTATTTTCTGGGAATTATCCGATAACAGGACTCGTGCGATTTATGAATTCTTATCTTCTGAACACGAATCCGAAGTCAAAACGCGGCGCTCTCAAATACTTTCCGAGATGCGGGCCTTCAAAAGTTAAAATAATGTAATTTCTTAGCTCTATTTTCGGCCACTGGAAACACTCGTATTTCTTTTAACCAATACATCACGGCCACCCTTAATCACGTGTTTTATCACATTTTGTAATCTGCCTTTTCTAATAAAATCACCCTTCTTCAACTGAACAGATCATGATCCATCTTTCATCAACGTGACACCTTAATTCGCACTCACATGTCAAATTGAAACTTTTCTCACGAGTGTGCCAACTGAATTGTCAGGTTCTATGTACAAACTTAGTGAAATTAAGACAATCCGTCTATCCTCATCACTCAAGACCCCATCTAAAATCATAAATTCTATTGTATTATACTACAACTACTATGAAATACAAGATGCAGCTAACAAAACAAAAAAAATCGATTCTAATATACTATATTGAAAATACAAGAGTATAAAGCTTTAAAACAAAACAACGGGAGGAGTTCTGAAAATCAGCATTTTTTATATGACATTTATGTTTTTCAACAACTGCTACTTTCCCCTTAGAATAAATAATATAATTTTCTCTATTCCTTTTAATGAAAATGTAGTCAAATTAGTTATAAAGTAAATTAAATACTGTATTGATTCAAAATGTCATTAGTACCAATGTACACATTCAAGTTTTTTATCAATTTATATGACTTGAAAGTTTCCGTATATAAACCCTTTAATGATTTTCAAAGTTCAAAATTCAAAAGACTTTTGCCATTAGCAACACAGAAATTCCCATTGAAATGTCAAATTTATTTTGATAAAAAAAAAGCTCTTGTGTAATTATGTGATGAAAAATATGTCATTACCAGTGTCAATGGCGCCTCGTTCGTAAACATTCCGATTCGTCCGCTAACGCCTCATTTTATGTACTTTATGCAACTAACTAAATTAATTTTAGTGCATTCAAATAAAGCATTTCTTTATATGAATTTGTTACCACTAAAATAGTCTATGATAAAACTATTAAAATATATTTCATTGAAAACTGTCTGATGTGTATTAAGTATTTCCAATTAACACACATTTGATATCATAATGATGGATCACCATTAATTCAAAATAATGTGCTCGTGCTAGTAAGAATAACCTGAACCGCCAAAGATTTCATCCAAATTTATTTTATTGAATTTGGGCCTAGAATATATTGCAATTATTCTTTTAGTTTCGCCCTGTTCCTATCGCAAGGTGGATGAATTATACATGATTCTACTTAAACTTTATTATGAAGTGGAGGCTTCGAAATAAGATGCGGCCTTCGTCTCTACCTTGGAAATTCTATCACGGTATCTGTAAACGCCGGCGCCAAGACTATTTATTCTTCATTGGATGCTCGAAGAATATGCACTCAGAGATACGTGAATACGACCATACCTCCCGCTTCGTTGTAATAACGTGGACGATAAAAAGTTGCCCTTTCCGATTGTGAACATGAATGAAATGAAAATGTCTCTTCAAAACTTTTAATATTTAACATACGAACAAAAATTTTATGTTTTTTCGAAAATCGATCAGAAATATTGACATTTTTATAACATTTTGAAGAAAAAGTTAATATTTTCTTGTACTTACTATTAGGAAATATTTATTTTTGTACTGTAAGGAAATATTATTTCCTTACATTTATTTGTAAACTAATAAAATGATTGAGAATTGGTTTTTTCGAAAACAATTTTAATTTTAAGAATTTCAACACATTATAAAATACATTTTAAAATGAATTGTTTCTTATATTTACAGTTATTTGACAATTAGTACAGGTGTTGAACACTGGAAGAACATGGGAACTATTTTGCTGAATATTTTCCACACTAATAATTTTATTTATCTAAAGCTTCTTGGATAAATTTGTAGATTTGTTCTTTAGTTGAAATCTTGGATTTTTTTGGCCTATAACTTTCTGCCTGCCGTTTCAATAATGGAAGTTTTGGATATTTAGATATATCCACATCATGTCTAGTTGTAAGGGTTGCCTTCAACATTGAATAGTTCGCCAAGAAGTATGCCATTACAACATATTCTGAGAAAGAACTTGCATTTTTATAATTACGATATTTCATGAAACGATTGTATGCATAAGTAGTTATATTTTTCTCTGGATTTTGTTGGTAACAAATTCAATGGGGCAGTATTTACTGCCTCCGTGAGAAATGGAACAGTTATCATCCAGAAATGGAACAGTTATCATCTCTCATCATTTTATACTTTACTTTTGCTTTTTAGGACGTTCAAAAACGCGGAAAACACTATGGGAAAACGCCAAAAATAAACGCGTCAAGTTTGACAATTCAATATTCCATAGTTACAAAACTAATACATCCTTTATTTGTGAATAAAATTAATAATGCTTATTTCAAAATTTTAACAAGTTGATTGTAATAATGTGTGTCATTTGAATAATTTTCGGAAAAATAGTATGTATACCTGGTAGGAAAAGCCACATTCTTGGACTCCGTATTGTCAGTCTCGGCTTGAGCTTCGACAGGCAATCTTTACGGTCGTCCGCGAATGTTCAGCTTTTTCTACTAGGTATACAATGTACTATTTCCGGCGACCACGTATTAACGAGTCTATTTAATCTACACGAAATCGATCGTTAATGACCCCTATTAACCTTCAATTTCTTTTTTAAGGCATAATTGTGATATATGCAACTAAACATACACCGAAATCGACCATTAAAAACCTGTAAATGGTCGATTTGGTCCAATAATGTATAATTGTGGTATAGGCAATTAAACATACACGAATTCGAATATTATTCAAATGTCAAATCATATTACCTTCGCGCTGTCAAATTTATGTATTTTAAAATCTAAATATTATAAGTTTCCTCCTAGTTCAAGAACGGATTTTTTTTTGTAATCAAGTCGTATTTTAAAATGGCGATTAATGATCTCGAACATATCTCGATCATTAATCGCCACCATTAATACACTAGTTGATTAAACAACTATTCCTGGAAATAGTTATTCTTTCATTTAATGACGCATGTTCACATGTTTTGATTAATTTGTTAAACACAAAGATGAAATGTTACCTGAAAATAATATTACGTAACATTAATTCGGAAAGTTTTAAGTTGTTTTTAAATATAACAAATGATGAAATTATTAATTATTGATACAGAAATAAATGGTAAATTATTGTTGAAGATAAAAACTATTGATCATCAATAAAGAAAATAACAATATTACATTTTGGGCTGTGGCAAATAAAGGCAAAACTTATTTGCCACACTTCACTTTTTGAAAAAAATGAGATATTACCATTATGGAATTTAAATTTTTATGTATTTTCGTTTTCTAAAAGATTAAAAGCAGATAGTGATTTTTTGGGTCGTTAAATTTATTTTGTTAAATCTATTCTTAATTTTCTTAGGTATTAAAATATTATCATTGATTACTGCTACAAAACACATTATAGATCGTGTATATAGTGTTCCATCACGCTAGCGTGATTTTTGTATTAGTCTAACTGGTCGTACTTTTTTTATTTTACCTCGTGGATTGCGCGTTATTGTTCCATCGTACCACCAGTAGTTTTTTCTTCCATGAATAATATCCAAGGATCCAAAGTATGGTAAAACCCAATTCACCCAATAACTTGTTAATGACATCTCACCCTTCTCGTTACATCCCGCAGAATACAGGTAGTCAGATTGCTCGATACTTTCATTGTTTATACAAATTACATTTGCAGTTTAGAAGCAGTTTTGTGTGGAGTTTGGGTGTGTTTGGGTGTGTTTAGGTGAGTTTGGGTGAATAAAGTAAAACTTATTTGAAACACTTCACTTTTTGAAAAAAACGAGATATTACCATTATTGAATTTGAATTTTTATATATTTTCGTTTTCCAAAAGATTAAAAGCAGATTAGTTATTTTTTGGGTCGTTAAATTTTGTTAAATCTAATGACTTCAATTTGTAACATTAATTTCTTATCTTCATCTAGATTTCATCTAATAAATTATATGTAAACAAAATCTATTGTAACGTAAAACGTAAATAAACTTAACTTGGTTTTACTAATTTATTTAACACTTAAATATACAACTTAATTTATATTACTAACTACGCCACTGTATAGCTCGATCGTATGGGCTCGTTCAGACTGTCCGTGCCATCTTGAGGGCTACCTATTTATCTCCGTCACAGAATTCCCGATCTTTCGAATTCCGGCAGTTGGCGACCAGCATGTTCCAATCGTTTCCAATATCGACCGTTGCTCTCCGCGGCAGAGCGACTGGACTGTTCTCGAACATCTCCGGGGATGACCTCATCGCTGTCGACGGCAACGCGCGAGGCGACAGGTCCGGCCTAGGTTCGTTACATTGCCCCCTTCTTAAAGACATTTCGTCCCGAAATTTCATCCTTGGAGTGTGACGATATCTGCATGACTCCCCATATATGCACCGTGAAGTTCGATGGAAGTAACACTCCACGGTCTTCATGATCGGTCGTGGAAGAGGGTTACAGCAAACCAAAATCTTGACGCCGCTGGATCTGAATATCGCCTCCAGCATACTTCTTATGACTCTCCAGTCCAACCCATCAATACCACAGGACAATTTTGGAATTGCTAGATCCACCAGATTCTGGTCCGCCATAGTATCTCTTAGTTTGGTGAGACTCTTCCAGACATCTTCATAGGACGGTTTATCTTGGGAATGCCTCTTGGTAACTAGGTAGTAGATGTTTCTCTGGCCTTTCTTCAACTGTAGCACCCCACCAACTTCTGGATTCTGCTCCCGCAGTGTTTGGAGTTGACCAAATTTCTTGGAGAACACTACGGCGATGCCCCTGGACATTCGAAGATCTTCTGCCACACAGTGCGCTAGTGCGTAGTCAGCAGGCACCTCGAAAGGTCTCGTGACTCCTCTCTAGTAACCCATGTAGAACTTTCTGCCCGTTTGAATACAAGGACATAAACTTCTCGAACGTCATATCATCCTCCGGTGGCTTGAGGGTGCGAACTTGGTCATGGTTTCCAGCGTGAGGGGCCAACCTGTTGAAATGGACGATCCTTGGTTTCCCTCGGGGTGGCTTATGGATTCGGTACACAAGGTCGTTTATCCTTTTCACGATCTTATACGGGCCTTCCCACGAGTTCCGCAACTTTGGTGATAGTCCACGACGACGTTTGGGGTTGTACAGCCAAACCAGGCCATCAACCTTAAATCCTCCAGCGTCGGCCTTGATGTCATAGGTCTTCTTCATTTTATCGCTGACACTCTGGATGTTCAACCGGACTCGTTCGTGGATGTCGTCCATTCTCTGCCGAAGTTTGCTGACGTAGTCCTCTCCCGCAGTGTCTTGTCCTGGCGGTATCCCAAACTTCAGGTCACAAGGCAGTCGCAGTTCTCGGCCCATTATGATACTAGCAGGAGTTTGACCGGTTGACTCGTGTACTGCGGATCGATAGGCCATCAGGAACAAATGAAGATACTGGTCCCAGTCTCTTTGATGGTCAGAGACAACCTTGGACAAGTGGCGGTTGATCGTCCTGTTCATCCGTTCCACCATTCCATCGGACTGCAGATGTAGGGCCGTGGTTCTTGTCTTGCGGATGTTCAGCAGTAGACATATTTCTTGGAACAGGTTGGATTCGAAATTTCTGCCTTGATCCGAGTGCAGCTCCATTGGAATACCGAATCGACATATCCACTCTTTCACCAAGACGTCGGCGACGGTGATGGCTTCCTGGTTGGGCAGGGCATAGGCTTCTGCCCACTTACTGAAGTAGTCCATTGCCACAAGGATGTATTTATTCCCGTGGTCGGATACGGGAAACGGGCCGGCGATGTCAATTGCGATTCTCTCGAACGGGCTGCCTACGTTGTACTGACGCATCGGGGCCTTGGGTCGTATTCGAGGTCCATTGCTAGCAGCGCATACAGCGCACGTTTTGCACCAGTCCTGGACGTCAGCTTGACAATTGGCCCAGTAAAACCGTTGCCTCACTTTCTGCAGGGTCTTCGTCACTCCCAGATGTCCTCCGGCGACTCCATCATGGATTTCCGCAGCCTTCCCTTCTGTTCCTGGGAACAATTATTTGGCGTCTGTCTTCCCACCAATATCGGCCTCCAACACACGTTTCAGGATCCCATTGTCCAGAATAAGAGAGTTCCATTGTGCCCAATAGGACTTAACAGCCGGCGAGTAACCTGCGACTTCCTGCCATGATGGTCTTCGATTGCCCTTCTTCCAGCTGACGACTAAGCCAAGGTCGGGTCTCTCTCTTGGTCTTTCTGGATCTTGCTGTCATTCCAGTTGTCATCCATAGCCGCGGTTCTACAAAGTGTTGCTTCTTTCTCTCTGCTCGTCGGCAATGTGAGCAATCATCTGGACATGGTCTTCGCGACAAGGCATCTGCATTCTTATGGCTAGTTCCGGCTCGATGTTCGATCTCGAAATCGAATTCTTGGAGTCTCTTGATCCAACGTGCTACTTGACCCTCAGGATTTTTGAACTGTAAGAGCCATTTGAGAGCTGCATGGTCAGTTCTCAACAGGAATCTTCTTCCATACACGTACTTGTAGAAGTGTTCCACTCCCTTACAACAGCTAACAGCTCTCGCCTGGTGACACAGTAATTGCGCTCTGGTTTGCTAAGCGTCTTGCTGAAATAACCAATGACCTTCTCCTGTCCCTCCTGGATCTGAGATAGGACAGCTCCAAGTCCCACGTTGCTGGCGTCCGTATCCAAAATGAATTTCCTTTGGGTAGGGATAGCTCAGTATAGGTGCGTTGATCAAAGCTCCTTTCAGCTTCCTGAATGAATCTTGACATTCTTCGGACCACTGGAACTTTGTTTGGCCTTCCGTGAGCTTGGTCAGTGGTTTAGCGATGTTGGCGAATCCCAGCACATATCGGCGATAGTATGCATAAACCAAGGAAACTTCGAAGTTGGTGAATGTCTTTGGGATGGGTCAATCCTAACAGCTTTGATCTTCTGGTGTCCACTGCTACTCCTTCCCAGAGACAACGTGGCCGAGGTATCGTACTTTTTTGGAACAGATGGCATTTCTAGGGCTCAGCTTCAATCCGAGTTCCTCAGTCGCAGGAATACTTCCTCCAAGTTTTTCACGTGGTCCTCAAACGATCTGCCGACCACAATTATGTCGTAGACATACACTAGACAAGTGTTCCATGAGAGTAACTTCAGTAACTGTTTCCATAAATATTTCCAATGTGGCGGGAGCATTACAGAGCCCGAATGGCATAACGGTGAACTGCCACAATCCTGAGCCGATGGTAAAGCAGTCTTTCTCGATCTTCCTGAGCCAGTTCTACTTGCCAGTATCCACTCTTCAGATCAAGGGTCGAGAAAATCGTGGAACCAGCCAACGTGTCTAGGGTGTCATCTATTCTCGGGAGAGGGTAACTGTCCTTCTTCGTGACATTATTAAGTTGGCGATAGTCTACACAAAAGCGTGTCGATCCATCCTTTTCTTCACCAGTACGACTGGAGAGGACCAGGGACTGTCAGATGGTTCGATAACTCCTTCTTTTCCCATATCGCTGACTATTTTGTCAGCCTCTTCCTTCTTGGCAAGAGGAAGTCTTCTTGCTGATTGCCGGATCGGTCGGGCACCCCCAGTATCAATCTTGTGCTGGACCACATTTGTTCGACCTCCTTTTCCTTGTCCGGTATCGAAGATGTCTTGGTACTTCTTAACTAAATCTCTCAGTCTGGGCTGTTGAGCTGGTTTTATATCTTTGAAGAGATGGCAACTAATTTTTGTAGTTCTGTGGGCAAGTTGTTGGGTTGGCTAATCGTACCTCGTACACCTGGATCACTGAGGAAACTGACGAGCAGTGCCCCAATATTGTTCCTTTCTTCAAGGTCACTGGAAAATAATTGACATTCATGACCCTTACGGGCACAAATTTGTCAGCACGCAACAAGGTCTTCCCTAGTGCAATCCTCGTCCAATTTTCTCATCATGAAGTTTGGGCTCGAACATCACCACGTTTCCACTGCTCGTACTCCCGTCCAGGCGAGCCTCCAGAATGGTTTCAGCCCTCTCAGGTACGCTTCATCTTCAGCCAACAACACACGGATCAACCCCTCACTTCTCCCATGAAGCACCAGCTCTTTCCGTTGACACGTAGGACGCCGTCTTTGAAATCCAATTCAAACCCTCTGGAATTCATGATGTCCATTCCGATGATTGCATCGTCTTCGATGTCCGCTACAAGTGCCTGATGTTTCACTTTAGTGCTGCCCAAAATTATTTCAATCGGTAGCTCGCCATATACAGTAGCTGGCTCCCTGTTGCTGTGCGTAGCTTCCAAGTTGTCGGTTCAATCCGTTCCGGTGTTCTGGCAAAGGAAGGCCCGATATTGTCCTAGTCGCACCTGTATCTAGCAGCATGGTGCAAGGCTCGTTATTGATGAGACCGTCTACGAAGACACCTTTGTTCTGTCGTTGAAGCATAGCGACATATGCGTTGTTAACCGGGCTTGCTGGACACATGCCGACGATTGCCCCTTCTCGTCGACCTTTTTAGTTTTCCTGCATCGGAGTCGATGAATGTTGGACATTTGCTACGACATGTCCAATTTTGCCAATTCCGGCATCTTATCTGTCTTTTCTCAGGCAACACTTCCTTCATCACTTTTCTTATGGCAGCTTCCAAGTTAGCAGGCTCCTGTGAGTCTTCCTCAATCGTTTGAACTTTACTTTGGCTTTTGCAGCATTGTTTTGCTGCTTCGAATTCCAAAGCGCGTGCCAGTGCGTCTACGAGATGTGTTGGGCGAGCTAATATCAACGCTTGTCTGGTTTCTTGGTCACGGAGTCCATCCAAGAATGCCTGAACCGCTAATCGCTCCATTAAATTTTCCGGTATGGCTGGATATGCGAGACGAACCAAGCGTGCAATGTCAGTTTCAAATTCTTGTAAGGATTCGCCCGATTTCTGACAGCGATTTTTCAGCTGGGAGTGGTATACGTGTCCCAAGTGGGCCTGGCCATATCGTAATTCTAGATGTTTAATCAGCTGATCATAGTCCTCCTGTTCTTGGGCGGTAAGAGTTTGTAGAATATTCGTCGCTTCTCCACGTAATGCAAGTGTTAGTGCTACAGCTCTTTCCCCTGCATTCCATCCATTTGCTTTGGCCGCTGCTTCAAACTGTCGGCGGTAATTTTCCCATGGAGTTTTTCCGTCGAATTGAGGCGGCTTCATGGAAAGCTTCCCTATTTCAGAAATGACCTTGACATCTTTTATACCCTCTTGAACTTTATCCAAGTTCAAACTCAAGTCCAGCATTTCTTTTTCGTTAACCATCTCTGTGGAGGGCGCACTATTAATTCGTTTTTCCAGCTTACTGATCGTTTCCTTTATTTTGTCCATTTCTGCCTCGACCCCATCTTTGATTTTATCTATCTCCGTGTTCATTTGCTCCCTAATTTTATCTATCTCTGTCTCAACGGTTCCCATTCTTTCTTCTAGAAAATTAGCCACACCACACAATTCTTTTTTTAGGCCTTCTGTGTTTTCCAGGAACTTCTCTTCCAGGCTTCTTGAATTTTCTAGAAGCTTCTCTTCCAGATTTCTAGAATTTTCTTGAAGCTTCTCTTCCAGATTTCTAGCATTTTCTTCCAGACTTCTTGAATTTTCTAGAAGCTTCTCTTCCAGATTTCTAGAATTTTCTTCAAGCTTCCCTACCAGATTTCTAGCATTTTCTTCCAGACTTCTTGAATTTTCTTCAAGTTTTTCTATTATCGGACTCAAATCACCTCCGGGAACTTCGAATAAAAATGTTTCGGGGTCCTCACCTTCTTGTATAAGTCCTTCTGCAAGTCTTTCCTGGAGTACTTGCTTTTTACCCGTTGTTTCCAGTTCCCTTTCCTCCAATTCCTGTTTCAATTCCGCTACCTTCAAGTCCGCAAGGCGCACTTTTCTTGAACACATTTTGTCTTTGACGAGGTATCAGTCTGTTTCACACGAAAAAGTTTATCAGTTTGTTAAAAATTCACTTCGCGAATTCTTTTCCACGGGCCACCAGTCTATTGTCTGTTTCACGCGAAGAGTGTATCAGTTTATATTCCCACGCACAATTGTCCACTTCGCGAAAACCGGGCCACTGTCTATTTTCTGTGTCACGCGAATAGTGTATCAGTTTATATTCCCACGCACAATTGTCCACTTCGCGAAAACCGGGCCACTGTCTATTTTGGGCGTACAAAAAGGTCTATCAATTTATTTTTCTGACTATCCACTCCACGATCACTTGTTTATTTTCAAAATCTCACTTCCGACACCATTTGTAACGTAAATAAACTTAACTTGGTTTTACTAATTTATTTAACACTTAAATATACAACTTAATTTATATTACTAACTACGCCACTGTATAGCTCGATCGTATGGGCTCGTTCAGACTGTCCGTGCCATCTTGAGGGCTACCTATTTATCTCCGTCACAGAATTCCCGATCTTTCGAATTCCGGCAGTTGGCGACCAGCATGTTTCCAATCGTTGACCAAAGTATCCTTCCAGCTGCCGTGCAATATCTCTTTGGAGAACCAGCTGATTAAGCTTATTTTGACTGCCTTTTTTAAAACAACACATTCACAAAGTTTGAATCATCCCGGATAAATAAAAATCGCTTCTAGTTTGCAACAATCATGGACCAACTCACTGGCGCGGTAAGTTTTCTACTATCCTAACAACATATTTACAAAATATTACGGGCCTCTACACCATGGACGAATACAGGAAATAATATTTCCTTACAGTACAAAAATAAATATTTCCTAAGAGTTATTTTCCGTTGCCTGGCAACAAATAAGTGCAAGGAAATATTGACTTTTTTTCCCAAAAATATAATAAAAAATGACAATATTTCTGATCGATTTTCGGAAAAAACCTTGTGTGCCTCACGTACGCAAATTAGGACTCTGCTAGCGCCTTGTCCGTAAACATTCCGATTCGTCCGCTAAAACTGCATTTTACGGACTTGTTACATAAACTACTAATAACATATATTTTGTGGACGTTCCACTTAAAATACAAAAGCAGTCAATTGCGAGTGTGACTAGTGCACCAAGAGTCCGTACTATCGACTATATTAAGGGACTACAAAAAAAGATAAGTAGTTTTACTACTTCCTGTCAGAAACCAAACTTCTGTCTTGTGTTCAGAGTATAGGTAACAAATAACCTTCTCGTTCAAATTTGTCGCAACGATTCTACAATGAGCCATGCTATGTATCGAGTAATTTTATAATATTGCGCACTCATCGCCATCTAGCGAAAATGAAGACTACTTCAGATTGGCTTCTATAGGCCGAAAATTAATTTTTGATCTATTAAACTTTCCGGCAAATTGTTCAAAACTAAAATTCCATTTCTTTTTAGAAAAAGAAAATTGCAAAATATACCTAATTTTTGCTAAATTTGTTTCATCTCACTCGGGCATCGAATATCTCATTTTTTGGGTACCTACCAACGGACTAACGCTATCTACTATCTACATTGAATCCTCTGTTTTTTTCCAAATTTATTGGCATAAGAGGCTCGCTGAAAGACTTTGTTGCCTACTATATCTACGACAGTTAATCTAAATATTGAAAATGTTCTCTCTGATAAGTTTATCATTGAATTAGGAACCCCGCAATGTCAATATCTTGGACCCATTAGCTGGCTGCAGAAAACCTGGCCAATCGAGTAACAGAATGAAATGTTTTAAAAATGTTAGTACCTACTCACAACAAACATAAGAAAAATAATTTACTGCCTGGTCAAAATTTGTGCTTAAGTTTTGTATGGCCTTTTTTCGGAAAAAGCAACCATACCAATGTAGTAACAGTTTGGAAATACTTTTAACCTAGATGGCCTAGCGTTCCAAGGCGCCAGATTCATGCTCTGGTTTTCGAAAGGGAGCGTGAGTTCGAACCCCACACCTGACAATTCTTTTTTTTCTTGTTTTCCCTTCGAAATTGAGAAATGATTTGTTTTGGGACTATTATTCGTCACAAAACAAATAATGTATTATGTCTAAGAGCTGGCTGCAGAAAACCTGGCCGATCATAAGAGAAATAATTTAATTTAGTGCCTGGGCAGAATGTCCAAACTGTGAATACATTGGTATGGTTCCTTTTTCCGAAAAAAGTCCATACACAACTTATGCACAAATTTTGTCTAGGCAGTAAATAATTTTCCTTATGTTTGCTGTGAGTACTAACATTTTAATAAACATTTCATTCTGTTACTCGATTGGCCAGGTTTTCTGCATCCAGCTCCTTAGCCTAATAACAGAAGGTAGAACTTTAATCTCTAAATATAACACCAGAAACATCTATAAAAAAACACGAATATATCGGTGCTGTTATTATTTTAATGTGCTTCTCAAAAAACTGAGGTCTTTTCGCTAACAAAAAATCAAACATTATGTGCAAAGGTTGTTTCTACAATATGAAGGAACTCTAGTACTTAAAAAAAGCTGTGATACCAAAAATTTTATTCCATTTCATTTAATTATTTAACTCAATTTGAACTATTTGTATGTATGCGTGTTAATTATTAAACTACTTGTATTATTTAGTGTAAATACCAAAACATTGTTATAAACTAAAATGTATACAGACATTGATATGATATGAACATATATACTTTTGATGATACTTTGCCATACCTGATCCATTGTAATAATGGCATAAAGGCAAAATAAAATCTATATATCTACTAATGAAACTCGTCTTCATCCAATAATAAAACCGTATGGTTGACTGACTAGAAAATGGTAATATCTTATGAATTTATCAGAAACCATAATACATAGAATCATCGCTATAGTTTTTCTATAAACTTTTTACAATAGCTATAGTATCTTGAGAGAGACAGAGAGAGAGACAGACAATGAGCTTTTGACGCACATTTTGAGCGATCCTTAGAGCAAGCAATCACGAAATTCTGAGGAAAATAGTTTTAAAATCTTTATAACTTGATCATATGATACATAACTTGACAAACTATACAGAAAGATAAAAGGTAAGGGATTCCAAACATACTTTGTCATTCTTCCTGCCATTGATGGTGTCATATATAATAAGTAGCAGTTTATTTTGATTTATTCGAAGATGGAAACATAATGTTTATAAATTCAGATGTGGAATCATTTGCGACAGAAAGATAAACTTTAGTGACTATATTTCGTCGATCTTGGGAGGTATTCACGTTGAAAAGAGTAAAATGCTCAATAGGCGAGTTCACAAACTCACAAATTTGCTTCATATGTGCTTGAAGTTGAAATATAGTGATAAAATATTATGTATGCATAGTTTTTCCTAGAAGATATTGTGTAATATTCGAATTAACGCTGAATTTGAGGGATTTACTCAAATTCAATGAGACATTCAAACACAGCGTTATTGCCGCTTCTTTTGACGTCATTAGTCCATTGATTTGGGCATTTTCCCGAGTTGCCAGTGTTACTATTTTGTGGAACTTCTGAAGAAATGTTATTCTGTTTCATCCTACGAATAAATAACTTGTATCAGCATGTGTTATATTGAAATGAAGAATTCGTATTTGATAGATGTTCTTGATTTTGTTATTCTTGAATAATATGTATGTATACCGAGTACTATGTCATTATGGTTTCGGCCTGCTCACATTGTAATTAGTATATTAAAGTATAAGTGGATAAAAAGGGCTTTAAAACACGCGCGATTTTTCGAGCACGACGGCGCAGCCGGAGTGCTCGAAATAGAGCAGAGGGAGCAAGGGGTATCACATATAAATGAACGAGTTGTTAGTAATATTTTATTTGACGTTACAAGGTACTCCTGTCAGATCAATAATAAAAAATTTGTCATTTAGACTTTACGTTTCCCGATTTGTTGATGTTGCCATGGTAACTTTAAAAAACGCGCGTTTTTTAGTTCGATTTAAACACGCTGAGGCGTGCTTTAAATGGGTAAAAAGGGGCACCAAATAAAAAATATATATAATATGCATTTCTTCTTAGATTCTCGCGTAATGTGATATTGGTCTTCAAAAGGTAGAAGGTCCCATTTTACTACGTTTTGGCAAAATCACATTTGACATCTTCAGGCGATGTTTCGTTGGTGACTCGAACTCGACCCTCGATATATTTTTCCTCAAAAACCATTTAGAACCAACATTGGAATTATCATTTCATTCCAGAAGAAATCTAATCGGTTAATTTTTTTTGTAGAAAAGTTATTTTTATATTGAACTTGATTTCGTATTCCGTATCTTGAGAATTGTAATTATCTGTTTCTATCAAGAAAACATTAAAAAACTCTTGATATCATGCGAATGCAGTTTCAAAATAGTGAGAATGCAAAAAAAAACATTCATGTTCAGGACATATCGAAGGATGAAATTGGTAAAGGTACCTTTGGATTCTGCGTGGGCATTTTCAGAAGCTATTGGTGGAATTGTTCGGCGTTATTTTGGTGGCGGGTGACAGGAGGTTTCAATTTCACGGACTTTAAATGCATTTTCCTTGTAGCCACATTTCCTCTAGGGATTCTCCCGATCCCTCCGGTTTTCCGATACGTCGCGTGCTAGAAGACAAACGTATTGTTTGAAGAGTCTTCGGTCGTGCAGGCGCTCGTGAATTGTTTTGCGATAAAATGTAAGTAGAATAATATTTCACCAATTATTCATTTTCATAGACATGTTCAGAAGTTGTAGATTTTTTCCTTCAGCTCAGTGTCTGAAATTACTGGAAGTAGTAAATATGTATGTACTATGTATAATATACATAACTTCCTAGGTAGTAATGGTAAGCAGAACTCCTGCTATGTGTTTAGTTTCACAATTTATCGAAGGGACGTGTCAATACTATTGTTCAAAGCCAAGGTGCTAAGAATATAGGTTTGACAAAGTCAAGATATTACACAATTTGATATAATCAACAGTTAATGTTGAAGTGGTTGAATTTGAGGTGATGTATAGTATAAATCAAAGTGATTTTGCACTGTCTCACAATTTCGATAATCTTCAAAGAGTAACGAAAAATGATGCTGTTTATTCTGGTTAGAGTCGTTGAGTCAGGACCGAATTAGTTTCACTACAAATATTGGCGATTTTAAATAAATAGTGAAAACGTGTTAGCTTGTCTCGGAGTACTGAAAAAATAATCAACCTGAAGTTATACAGAATAAATAAAAGATAATGAAGTTATTCGTTTCTTCGAATATCCAAAATAATGCTTTTATATATAATGATTACTTGACGCCGCCATTTAATCGTGACTAAATTTATAATATCGGTTTAAATAAATATGTTATTTTAAAAAATTGCACACTTGTTCACTTCACACCTATATGCGCATTTCGATAACTAAATTATCGTCATCAGTAGGTAAACTACATTAAATGAATTGTTAGTATTGTTACATGTTATTACAATATACCAGGTGATTCTCCAAGGTGGCTCACCCCTATAACTTTTTTATTATTGAAGATAGAAAGACGAAATTTTGGGGTTGTGTATTACAGTTCAATTTACATTTTTTGACATATTTACTTACTTATTCCGATCGAGAATGGCATTCTAAATCCAACAACACCTCACACAAATAAAGTCATTTTTATTTTTCGATCTAGAATGCCATGGAACGTGAAATCGCTTCATTCTTGATCAAGTAACATGGGAAAAATACGACTTTGAGGCTTATGACTTCACAGTCGTTTTAAGAATTATTTGAAAGTCGCAAATTAGTCCATTAAGGTTCTAAATTTTCAAAATGACCTTTTTGATCACGGCAAAGTTCAACTTTTTCAATTGTTGCGCGCACCACATTGATTAGCTGTTCCGAAGTGTTGTTCTGGAATGCCACCCTTACTTTATACTCCAGTTGTTCACGAGTAGCTGATGCTGTGTTATACACCTGATTTTTAATTGTTCCCCAGAGAAAAAAAATCTAGCGGAGTAAGATCTGGTGATCTAGAATATGAAAAAATATGACAACTTAAGAATGTACCTCGCAGGCCACTGAATAGGTCCATAAGTGCCAATCCACTTTTCTGGGAAGGTCATTCAGATGTTCTCTTACGACTTGAGAATTGTGAGGTGGCGCTCCATCTTGTTGAAAATAGATATCAACTTGGTTAGCCAGTGGCAAATCTTCAATGAAATCATCAATTTGATTTCCAAGGAACTGTAGATATCTATCTGTCCGCAGTAAGTTGTCCGTCGAAAATTATTGTCCCCAAAAGTTTTCCTCCGATAATACCCATCCAGCTATTAAAACCAAATCGCTCTTGAAAATTTCCTTCTTGAATCAGATGTAAATTTGTTTGAGACCAGTACCTTTTATTATTCCGATTGAACAGACCCAAGTTGGTGAATCGAGTTTCATCTGAATAAATAATTTTAAATGGAAAACGTACATCTTTTCTGTATTTAGTCAAAAACCAGTTGCAATAAGTTAATCTTCGGTTGTGGTCGTTATCGTGAAGATGTTGGTGTAGTTGGTACTTGAATGATCGATAATTATATTTGTGAAGAATTCTCCAAACGGACGAATAACTCAGAAACAATTTGGCGAATTGACGCCGTATAATTCACTTCAACATAGGCCAACATGTCTATTTCTTTTTCTTCGCTGATAATGAAGTTATTGGCATTTTATTCTGGTTCATTTCGCATTTTCCTTTCCAGTTTTGGAAAATAATGCCGAGTGGGCTGGCGACGATTAGGGAATCTCTGAGCATAAATTCGAGCTGCATCAGTTGTATTCTTTTTTGCTTCTCCGTAAATTAGCAACATGTTAATTTTCTCTTTTCTAGTATAATTTTCCATATCAAATTATAAACTATGCAACATAGTATATTAAAGTATAAGTGGATAAAAAGGGCTTTAAAACACGCGCGATTTTTCGAGCACGACGGCGCAGCCGGAGTGCTCGAAATAGAGCAAGTGTTTTTAAGACCAGTTATCCACGAATACTTTACGTTATTTTTTTTTATTGGTGCACTTTGAAATCATATATACTGGTATTATTACTACACAAAATAGAAATAAGAACTAATATGCAAGAAGGTTGAATTCGAGATGTGACATCAGTATACCTTTCAGTTGTCATGGAAATGAGAAAAACATTCATTTGCAATTTTTACAAAGATCAATATTTGTTGTCCAGAGCTCAGAAATGAATGATTCTAATATCGATTTTTGAATACGAGACAGAATCGCTGGTTAATACCGCGAAAATCAGTGATATATATATAAAGAATATGAAAGTTCATCAAATGGATGGAGGAGCACATATAAATGAACGAATTATTAGTAATATTTTATCTGACGTTACAAGGTACTCCTGTCAGATCAATAATCAAAATATGTCATTTAGACTTCACGTTTCTCGATTTGTATGTTATAAACGCGTTTTAGTCGATAGTGAGCGCTTTAAATAAAGGCACCAATAAAAATTTTTATTGGTGCCCTTTTACCCATTTAAAGCACGCCTCAGCGTGTTTAAATCGAACTTTAAAAACGCGCGTTTTTAAAGGTAACCATGACAACATCAACAAATCGAGAACATGAAGTCTAAATGACAAATTTTGATTATTGATCTGACAGGAGTACTGTAATGTCATATAAAATATTACTCACAATTCGTTCATTTATATGGCTCCTCCATCCATTTGATGAACTTTTCATATTCTATTTTATATATATTATGAATTTTCGCGGTATTAACCGCGATTCTGCCTCACTATTAAAAAAATCGATATTAGAATAATTCATTTTGAGCTCTGGTGACAACAAATATGATCTTTGTAACAAATTACAAATGAATGTTTTTCTCATTTCCATGCAACGAAATGTATACTGATGTCACATCACGAATTCAACCTTCTTGCATTATTAGTTCTTATTTCTATTTTTTGTAGTAATAATACCAGTATATATGATTTCAAAGTACACCAATAAAAAAAAATAACGTAAAGTATTCGTGGATAACTGGTCTTAAAAACACTTGCTCTATTTCGAGCACTCCGGCTGCGCCGTCGTGCTCGAAAAATCGCGCGTGTTTTAAAGCCCTTTTTATCCATACTTTAATATACTATTTTAAAAGTGACAGTATATTAATTAGCCTATTTGTTTAGGTAGTCCTAGCAACAGCTTCAATAGGCCTTTTCATTTAGATGATTTTTTAAGGCGCATGCGCTCGTTTTGAGACCCAAAGTCTGATTGGCTATTGGGAAAGTTAATAGCCATTGGTTAGTTTTGAAATAACAATTTAAGATTGGCTTAGTTCAAAATTAGCGGTATTTTCACATTATGTCAACAGTCAACTTCATGACAAATGCACCTGCATACATTGGCGTTCGTAACTTTCTTTGTAGACTAAGTACTTATTACCTATTTTATACCGCCAAAAACCTTTCATTCGTAGATAAAATAATGTACACGAATATTTTCTAATGGTGAGTTTTCTTCTCCATGTAAATTCAAGTCAACTATCCATAGGAAAACTCGGAAATATTTTATTTCCTTAAAAAAAAAATCGCTGTCAATGCCGTTGGGTCTGACAGGTAAACAAAGTTAGTCATTTGTCATCTAAATGAAAAAGCCTATTGTTTGTCACGGATAACTAGAATAACAGGACTTAGTGCATAAGTATACCGAATACGTATTATTTGTTATTAGGTATGATCGCTTCTTGCAATTATTCAGAAAAATAGTGAAAATAAAGTAAAAGTGTGGTATCAAATTATTCGTAAGAAAATGATCTTTCACAAAAAGCCGACGAGCCACCCCCTTTCCATTTGAAAAATGTTAACTGGAAAAATTCATATTTGCGACTTTTAAATAATTCTTAAAACGACTGTAAAGTCGTATTTTTCCCATGTTACTTGATCAAGAATGAAGCGATTTACACGATCCATGACATTCTAGATAAAAAAAAAATTGGAATAAAAATGACTTTATTTATCAAATATTGACAAGTGAGGTGTTGTTGGATTTAGAATGTCATTCTCGATCGAAATAAGTAAAAATATATAGAATGTCCCATTTAAAAATCGAAAGTTGGGGTCGTTTCCGGTCAAACCGAAAGTACGGCAAAGCAAGTAAATATGCCAAAAAATGTAAATTGAACTATAATACACAACAACAATCATCAATAATAAAAAAGTTATAGGGGTAAGCCACCTTAGAGAATCACCCGGTATACCTGGTGGTTCTTATGGGGTTATTTTATACTTATACTCAAATCGTTAATGGGGTCTAGATGGTTCTATGTAAATTAAACCATCACTCTGAGAAAAACGACGGAAAGCAAAAGATTAATGAGAATCCCTTTCAATCCAAAACTCACGAGAGGTCTCAACACTATACTCCGTGATGTAAATCTCCAATCAGTTTATAGCAATAGAAATAACTTGAAAACGTTATTAGGAAACCCGAAGAACAAAACTGACATGCTAGATAAGTCGGGAATTTATGAAATTAGTTATCTAAATTGTGACAAAGGTCAAAAGGTTCAATTTCTAAAAGGTTCCATGGACATGTGTTTTAAAAGGTTCCACGAACTTGTGGCCCATGGTACCGACCGAAGGGAGAATAAGTCAAGTGTAGCGGACCATATGATGGAATCTGGTCACAAAATTAATATTCATAATTTGAAAATGATCAAACCGGTCAACTACAATAGAAAATTAGATTGCCTGGAGAGTATAGTTATCCACGAAAACCATAATAAAAATTTACTTAATGACGATAAATGGCCGGTGTATTCTACCGTGTTTACTTTAATCTAGAACCATCAATATCCCATTAGCTTTTTGAGGAACAGTAATAAGTATAAAATAACCCAATTAGAAACACCAGGATATATTGTAATAACATTCAACAATTTATCTAATGTAGTTTACCTACTGATGATAACTTGGTTATCGAAATGCGCAAGTGAATAAGTGTGGTGGTGAAGGGGTTACTTGTGTAATTTTTGATTGTGTCTTCATCTATTATTATATTTGAAAAAGAGGAATTTGAAGTAAAATTTCTCGTACATTTTGCAATATTCATAAAAGTTGAAGGTTTCTAGTAAAAACGGATACCAAACGTGAACTGAGCCCTTAATTACAGCCCAGTCGGTTTTTGAAGTGAAAATAAGTACTTGTCCAGAGAAGAGAAAAAGAGAGAACTATGCGTTATAAGTTGCTGGGAAGTTTCGGAAAAAATAAAAGATAACGGTGGTAGAACCGACGAACAGCTCCCTCCCTCACACAAAAAGACAGAAAAAATAAATTTCCGGCATTGACGAACAGCTCCTTCCCTCACACAAAAAGACAGAAAAAATAAATTTCCGGCATTGCTACACGGAAAAAAAGGATTTGTTAATTCAACCAATTTTATCACTCTTATTGGCTTGACCTGACCCGACTAAATAAGATTCATCCCAAAACATAGGTGTATTCGATTGATGGAATCATTATATTGCGGTGACCAAATGGATTTCTCAATGCAATGCTAACATTTCTTTGATTTGAATATATATATATATATATA
Organism: Gonioctena quinquepunctata; assembly: GCA_018342105.1. NCBI lineage: Eukaryota > Metazoa > Arthropoda > Insecta > Coleoptera > Chrysomelidae > Gonioctena > Gonioctena quinquepunctata. The sequence goes on from JAFIRS010000543.1 coordinate 180,310, forward strand.
TATATATATATATGTGCATCTATTGAAACAATCTCCAACTCATATTGAATTGAAATTTGTTTATATATGTGCATCTATTGAAACAATCTCCAACTCATATTGAATTGAAATTTGTTTCAACCCAAATATAATATTTATTGGAATCAAACCACGGAAATAGATTAATTCAAATAGAAGAATATTATATTGGTTGAACTATATGCGTTAGATGGCGAAGCGTTCCCACAACTGATCCTGACTTAGATAATGTTACCGAATAGTAAAGCCAACTTATCATCGTTGGGATGTCTGGTGTAGGCTCTCATGCTCGGTTGCCATACTTGTTGATTCAGTGGATTAAGAAAATGTTTTTTTTTAAGAGATCAGCTTATTGAATGAATATTTTTGTTAAAGCAATCAACAAATTTTGTAGATCTGATTATTCGATTCAACAAAATAATTACATGATTGAAACAACATTTCTGCCAAACGAGTTATGAGTAGAGTTGGTAGAATAAGGTATTTGGTTCATGCAAATTAGTTTCAGTTGATTAAAACTTTAAATTTGAACAAAACCAATAAATAATTTTACTCATTTTGAGATTATTTTTATCGTGCATATACTACACTTATTTGTTTGATTCAAAAAATTTGATTTTTTTTCAGACTAAATCCGCTTATAATATAAAGCTCTCATTATAAGTTCGAAAATTTGACAAATGTCATGTCAGAAGATGACAGGCACCAGGTTGCGAAAATTAGTTCAGGAGTTAATGCAGCTCTTGAGTGCCCCTCTGTTAGCGGTGGAGCAAACAAAATCCAAAATTATACAGGGGTTACCGAAAAGTGCGAACATAATGATAATAATAATACCAATAATTAATCAAATTATAGGTAAGTACTGAAGAAAACATTAACTTGGAAACCACCAACGAGACCAATTTACCACCGACTGAACTGACCTCGCATCACTGTTAGAGATAAAAACAAGTGCGTTACAGTTGAAAGTAACAACATTAGATTAACTCCAGCAAATAATGTCCCAGACTCTCCAGGCGACTCTAGGAGAATGTCCACTTTCCACTATGCTAAAAGACCAGAACATACCGTTTCATACATTCAGTCAGTCTGTCTGTCTTAGAATATTGTTTTGTTGTTTGTATAAAAATTAATTTTAAGGGGTTGAAGGAAGTTAATCTACCCTTACTTGTTTGTATGTTTTTTGACGGCTTGACTAAATATTGTTTACACAGAAAATACTTTTGTGTCATGTCGATAGTATCAACCGTTTTTAAGAAAAATTAAGTTCGGACATAAAACTTTCCAAAATGCATTAACATTTTGAACTTGATTTTATCATAAACGCGTGTTCCCCCCCCCCCTACAATCTCAAAAACAATATTTAGCTTTAAATTGGGCCCAAGCTAGAATTGTAAACAGCTCACTTTTTTTGAGATATACAAAAAAGAAATAAAGAAGTTTTCCACCATGTGTTCCAAAAACAAATTGTACCCGGACTCATATTCATGGGGAACTTTCTGTCTTATTTTGACCTACCTATCCTGGAAGTTTGTAACACCATTTTTAAACATTTGGATATGTATGAAATCTTTGAAATTAATTTTCACCCACTTCAGAATTATTTGCAATTTTACACACGTATTAAGAACCAATGACAATACAATAATTTCATAGCTATATCCTGGTATTTTACCAAGATCGCCAGAAAAAAAGCCTAATACACATTACAAAGGTTTGGTGAGTGCGCTGGTTTGGTTTCAGTACTTTCACCAAAAGTTAGTAAAAACTTCAATCCATGTGGATGAATCAATCGAAGAATGTTTCTCCTGTGGTCGAAAAGTTTGAAAACACGCTTTTGTAGCTATATGAACTAAAAAGTTGAAAATGAAATTATAGTTAAAAAAACTAAAAAACACGCGTTTGTAGCTATATGAACTAAAAAGTTGAAAATGAAATTATGGTTTAAAGAACTAAAAACACGCTTTTGTAGTAAAATGGACTAAAAAGTTAAAAATAAATTATAGATGAAAGGAAAAATTGTGGCATATCAGACACATTATTGAAATAAAGAAAAAACCATCCTCAAGCGGGATTCGAACCCACGACCTTCTCATCTCTAGTCAGACGCTCTAACCAACTGAGCTATTTGAGGACATAGGTACCGTCTGATATTTGTGAATGGCTTTTTCCCATAATTTAATGTTACTGTTAGAACGATAGAAAAGATCTCGATTACTTATGGGTTCGAATCCCGCTTGAGGATGGTTTCTTTCTTTAATTTAATAATTTGTCTGATATGCCACAATTTTTCCTTTCATTTATTTTTCACAGGAGCAATTTTCCACTTTGAATAAATAATAGTTTAAAAAACTAAAACAACACGCTTAGCTATCAATATGGCTAAAAAGTTAAAAATAATGAGAATAAAGTCATTGACCAAAAAATACCCTCTTATGTAAACAAGCAGAGGGTGCTCTTTACTCACTTTTCATAATGAATCTGCCGTTATGAATAACTAGCGATAAAAAAGCACACTAAGCTTTTTTACATAAGAGGAAATTTGTTGGGTCAATAACTTTATACTTTATACTATTTTTAACTTTTTATTCCTTATTGCATAAGCGTGTTTTATTTAGTTTTTTTAAACAATTTTTTTGTCATAAAATTATAAAATGTCAGTGTCAATTACATGTAGCCACTAGCATATTATTTTGAAAAATAATAGTCCTGAAACAACATCCAAATCAAATTTAAAAAAAAGATTACTAAAGGAGTTGATTTCAAATTCTTTAAATTTAGTTGTAGAAATAAAGAAAATTGTATTTTTTTAGGTGGGGACACTTATAAATGAACCCATTTTAAAACAAGAACTGGACAATGTGTACTTGCTATAAAAACCAAATTAAAAGGAAACGTCTGGATTTCACAAGGGTTTCTGAATATTCAGATTATGCCTGTTTAAATTCAATGTTTTCAAGGCTTATATTTTTTACGGATCATAATATCAATAGCTGGAAAATCTGAAACAACTTGTTGTATTGACTTTTAGGAGATAAAATGGTCTTGTTCGATTTGGATGAGTTTAGTTGGAGGTTGTGGTTGAAAATTGGTGTATAAAACAAGTAAATAGTCGCTAAATATTTAGTAAATGAAATCATGTCATTGCGGCATTTTTTTTTAACAGTTTGCTATATAAAATTATACATCTATTTAGATAAAATCTGGATCTACAAACATGGATCTTGGGTTCGTTAGTGGCAAATGAATATGATAGAAGTAATCCAACTAAACTTAAAAATGAAGGGAAACGCTTTACGATATTGCACTGCAGGATGGAATCGGGATTTGTGGAGGATTGCATTCTAGAACAACGACGGTAACTACCATATAAAAAAATATCGATAAACATATTGTGGTTGTGGAGAATGTCCCCTGCCATTCGGAGCAGTTAGACAAACAAACAACTTTGACAAAAAATATAGAAATATCGCAGAAATGGTTACCGACTAAAATATTACATATGACCAACAAATGACCAAAGAACAACATTGATTACATCTAGTCCGATGACAGAGTTAGAAAGTTATTCACTCAACTGAAAAGTTAACAATCAGAGCATCCATGAACTCGAAACCCCTTAAATTTGTTGAATACGTAAAGTGAAAGTTTTTGTTCTTTGTTCTTTTTGTTGTAATGCCAATTTTGATTAGTTTTACTCCTTTGTGAAAAATATGGTTCTGTTTGAATCCCCTATTTTTTAAAGCGGTTGGCATCAGAGCACATAAATGCACCAATAATATTCCTAACGTCAAAGGAAAACTTAATATCTTGACATTTATTGACATTAATTTACTCGGCGGAAATCAAAGTAACTAACACGGCCACTCGAGATATAAATAAAATCTGAATGTACTATACCGAACTTTCTAGGTTGGCTAGACTTGATATATTTCTGTTGAGATTACCCCAAGAAAAGTAACAACTTCATTATTTTTTATGAGTAGGGTACGAATGTGTAGGAAATAAGATCTATGTGGCAAAATATAATTCCAGTTTATTTGAAAAATTGAAAAATCGAAACAATATGCCATATACCATTTCTAGTTCAACCGCCCTCCCTCAAGTTCTCGGGGTTAATGGAAACAAATTTTGAAAATGTGTGATAATGTGTACTCAGTAGTTATATCACAAATGTTGGATATTTTGGCAAGTATACCTTGACATTTTTGTGTCAATATTGTTGTAGAAATTCACGATACCAAATTTTTAAAAGAAATTTGGTCGAGTGGTATTGGCGGAAAAATATCAAAGTATACTCTACCCAAAATATCTATCACGAGTGGTATATGCCAAGATTATATACCGAGCTATTATAGTCCATCCAATATCAATTGCAGAAGCTGTTTCTATAGGGAGCAAATAAAAACTCACTTCGCTAACACGAGCGTATATGCCAAGAAACTGAACGAAAAATAATCTGTACCACTCGTAAACATTTTCCGTCGGCAGACGGTACATCAAAAGAGCCGATAGTCAACGTGGACGCGAGTGACGGTTGTCACTGTTCTGTCTGGGCCAATGAAGTCGAACATCGATGCTTGTAGGCGTGTCTATACGATGGGAAGTCATAAATCACGCGTTATATTTGGGTTTTAATAGCTCTCAAAGATTAAAAACCAGTAGCGTCTGTGGTCTTGGTGTGTGCCGATCGAAATACGTTTTAGGATATTCTAGTAACCTACATCAAACAATGAAAAAAATTTATTTTTCTTTCTTAATGTATTTGTATACATAAAAGCTTGTCTTTATTTTTTTTTTCATTTTTCATTATTTATGAAGTATTTTTGAAATCTTAAAATATCTAAATAAAATTAGTTATCTCCGCCACTGCTGCTCACAGGATTTCGCCGCAAGACTTTTTTATGCTTCTGCAATTGATATTGGGAAAACTATACAAACACACACTTAAAAAATGGTGTTACTTTCTCTACGTTTTTTCGAATGTCTTTTAAAGAAGTGTTTCCAAAACGGTCGGATATCATGTTTTAATTTGACAGTGAATTGGACATCATTTGACAGTTTTGAATTATTTTAATGGTTTTGATATAAACAATGGTAAATACCCGTTTTATAGCAAGTAACTTGTATATTCGCGAATATACAAGCAACATGGTCGAATATTCGTTGATATTTGGGATTTCATTGGTTAAATAAATGCATTTGATTGGCTGAATTAATTTTGAGATATATAATCGACCATGAAAAGCATTACAGATACAATTATTCATCAAACTGAATTGATAGTTGACCACTGTCAGACGTCACCCAATTTCTACATGATCACTATAGAAACAAAATAGTATATTATGCAATGAGCACAAAATGATGCCCATTTTGCAAGAGTATGAAATTTGCAGCACGAGCCGAAGGCAAGTGCTGCAATTCATACGAGTGCAAAATGGCCATTTTGTTGCGAGTTGCATACTATACTTTTTCTATGACAACATATCGTTCACGTTTAATACATGCATACATTGCAAAAACTTTAAAATAAATAAACTGATGATATTTCATTACTCCGAATTTGCCGCGAATGGGCTTTCTATCAGAATTAAAATATAAATTGAAGAAATATGTAAATATTTTCTTTATTGCTATTTCTAATAGGTACACAGAAATAGAAGCCTATAAATGTATGTATGTATCTAATTGAAGTTGAATGTGCAATTATTGAATATCATATTTGGAGAATTTGATTGCTGAATACTTAATTCTTTTCGAAATTGATAATTTGTCGACGTTGAAGTAGACGGCTTCTCGCGATTTTAAATACTTGGCAATGTCTTTTCCCATAGCTCCAAACTTATTCAGACCTATTCTCTGAATGGTACACTTTCCTTTTTGATAATTAATGAAAAACCATAGACCATTAGCATTTTGAGGGCGAAGATTTGCGTATTTTTTATAAATTTCGTAGAATTTGCCAGTTACAGTAAAATTTCGTACTATTTTGGTTTTACTGTCTGCATTGTTACTAAAACAGCTGAACCAAGATCATTGAAATGAGTAATTTTCATTTGATGTAATTCATGTCTTCTACATGCACCCATTACTCTCATAACTAATGCAACCTACAATGTAAATTAGTTTACTTAAACATATTTTTCATCAAATGGAAAAACAAAACTTACTTTTGTTGCCAAATATATACCATCTGGAGCCTGTTCAATGAAATTATTGATGTCATTTGGTGTAAAGATCTTTGACTTTTTGGGTTTGTAGCCGTTAGACTGCCGCTTGAGGAATGCTTTCAGTTTCAAATATTTGGCAATATCTATATCATTATAGATACTAAGCGTCGTTCTCAGCATTGAGAAGTGTGACCACAAAGTGGAACTTTCAAATTTTTTGGCTAAGTCGCCAAAATAAGCCATTAAAACGTTCTCGGAAAACGATTTTGTCTTCTGATCTACCTTCCATTCCAAAAAAAGGTTATAAGCGCGTTGATACATACTCTTCGACGTTTCCGGTAATAAATTCAGTGTTGTTTCCTTCGCTGTTTCTATTATGTTCGGAGGTGTCAAATCTAAGTCAATATCACTATCAGTTTCCATTTTAATTAATAGTTTTTATAGAAAACAACTATGAAATTACTCGTTACCTACTAAAACTTTGACAGAAACGATCTGCTGACATTTCATCAATTTGTCGCTGGACGTCATAATTTGACAAGCCGTAGTCGTCGTGATTTTAGAGTGAACCTAGACCTAACACGAAATATTCCATTTCGCATTTGTTGCTTAGCAACTTGGCTAGGAACCGATGCAAAAATGAAATTCTGTACAAAATGTGCTTGTTTATGATTGAAGTTACGGTTATAAAATGAACATTTATCGAGGTTGTCGTAGAAAAAACTCATTTTGCCACTGTGGAAGAAATATGGTGATAATTTGATGTTTATCAATCTTATCCAAGGAATACAGTTTATAAGATCGTTCAGTTTATAATAATTTAACAAACCTCATTGTGTGATATGCATTAAGTTTCCTTTTTCTCATTGCCTATGGCTGTAACTATAATCCATGTCATGGCTCAGACACTTATTTATCAGTGTCAAAATGTATGTTTTTAGGTAGATTTCAATGGATATATGGGATATAACGAAATTTGTAGACAAATTGATAGGTAACATGATATCTATTCATTCTTTCAAACTTTACTTCAGAATAGTAACAATGAATTACCAAAAATAATCAACTTGACAATATGTAATGATCATAAACCAATTACAGAAAAGATAACTTTAATATAATCAAACTGTTTGAATAAATCTAACGACTGAAACAGTGAAACGTTCAACGTACAAATTCTTACTCACAATACCATTATCCTATTTTCAATAGAAGAGTTTCACAAACATCGAAAAGTCATTTTATTTATTAATGACCATTGATATGACCATTTAGTAATGACCATTGAAGTGTTGCCCGTTTTCCCTATCACATAGACTAGTTCTATTTATTGTACTCTTCATCACATTTATCAGTTCGTGAGCAGGAATTTCCTGAAATGCGTTCTCAACTCTATCTCTCGAGTCCTACCAAGAAGTTGGTCTCCTCGAGTATACTTTGGAGTTTATGTGACCCCATGAATAAAAATCAATGGGGGTTAAATCGGGAGATCTGGCTGGCCATCTGATTGGACCATTTGTGCCAATCCATCTCTGCCCATAGGTATCACTAAGATATTGCCGAACAATATTAGCATTATGTGGTCCTGCACCTTCCTGCTGGAAAAACATATTTTCCCTGATGTTCTTAGGTGAATCGTTGATATTATTTTGAATATCGTTCTCTAAGAATTGTAGATAACTTTGGCCCGTCGAAAATAATTGGTCCAATGATTCTTGTCCCTATGATTCCTACCCAGACGTTGAATTCTACCTTCTCTCAGCAACCTAGGATTTTCTTGAGCCCAATACCTTGTATTATTCCTATTGAACATACCATTATTCATAAACCTAGACTTATCTGTAAACAGTATCTTCGAGACAAAACCATTATTCAAATCATGATGACGCAAAAGCCAATTACAATAAGTTAGTCTCCGTTCTGGGTCATTTTCATATAGATGCTGATGCAAACTATTTATAGGAGCGATATTTATGTTTTTTCAATACTTTTCTGGCACTTTCCCTGCTGATTCCACATTCAATTTCCAATTCTCGCACTGAGGCAGATGGAGAAAAATGAACATATGCTAAAACATTAGTTTCCGAAAAGGGAAACATTCTCAATTGAATATTGAATAGAAAGATTTTTCTGTGAATTGAAAAATCCACGATAAAAATGAAGTTATTTTTTGTGAATGTCTAACAGAAAACAACTACTTCCCCTGCTAAAGCCACGCTCGACATTGAACTACATCTGTTAGACATTTACAAAAAATAACTTCATTTTTATCGTGGATTTTTCAATTACAGAAAAATATTTCTATTCAATATTCAATTGAGACTGTTTCCCTTTTCAACATGAATACCCCACAAGAGGTTATCTTGACGATGGAAGATAGTGACTTAAGTTTATCTTTCAGTCGCAGATGCTTTCACATCTGATTTTATGAACATCCTGTTCATATTTTCAACAAATCAATTAGTTTCCGCTTCTTCACTGACGATGAAGTGGATGTGGTTTTGATCAGCTGGTTCTTTCCTCAGCATCATTTCCAATTTCCTGAAATAGGTCCTCGATGGGTGCCGTCTTAACGGATAACGAACATTCTCCGTATATCAATATCATATCGATTTGTTCGTTTCGAGAATAACGATTGTTATTTTCCATTTCAAAAAAACTTTTGACATGACATTAATCACCTACTGTTTTTCATGATTCCACGCTACCTTTCATTTCATCAAACCTAAACGGATCAAATCAAATCAAAATATACTTTAATGTCAAAAGATAAAATCTCGTGGACAAAGCAATAATAAATAAGTTTAGAAGCAACACAGAAAATTCAGGAGAATCAACAAAGGAATATCAAAAAAGATTGGTTAAAAGAGAAAGATAAAAACACAAATAAATATAAATAAATACACACAAACATATATACATCGTAGGTGAACGAATAGTCATAAGTTAACATAACATTAAAGGAGTAAATAAATAAAGTATATAAATTAATAAGATAGTTTGAACCCATAGTCGTTACACTGTTTTGTAATTCGTAGTGACTATTAGCAGTGGACATATACAATGGTTAAAAAGAAATGATTTCATAACAGTATGCCTCCATATCTTTATCAAAGTATTCTTGAACACTATAAAATACCTGGTGAATGAGAACTTGCTTCAGACTTTCTGAACTGATCAATTGATTGGATATCTTAAAATGAGTCGGAAGATGATTATATATTTTAGCTGCATTATAGATCAGCGATTTTTTCATCAAATTTGATGATGGAATGGGCAGTCTTAACTTGTCATTTTGGCGGGTGGATCCAACAACAACATCGTAGGATGATTTGTTCTTATGTACCAGGCACACAGTTTCTAGTATGTATAAAGAGGAGAGTGTGAGTAATTTTTGCTCCTTGAACAAGGGTTTACAAGACAGGATAACTCATTGGAATTTGTAGGCATCGTATAAAATATTATACAAATTCAATAATTGATCGTTTTTAGTTTTGAACAAAAAGAAAGTGTTACACAATGTATATCGTTGAATTGATAATTAAATTATCTATCGAATGGCACGATGGCCCTCGGTAGGTACCATTTGGAAAAAACGATTATTTCGTTAAAAATGCGTTCAGAAAATTTCAATTCCTGCTGTAGGATTTGTTATTGTCTTATCGATGAAATGACTATTACCATGAGTTACTGATGTAAATTAGTATAGATTTTAACCTAATCAAGGCCTCCTGAGCTAAAAAAAAATGAGAAATATTTTTTTTCAATTGTAAAATAGAAATTTGGCAACACTGTCGTATGTAATTTGAGCCGTAGAATCCGAAAAACATCAAACATACAGGGTGTTCCGTTTGAAAAATCGAAGTTGGTGGCTAATCTGGCGAAACCGGAAGTTGGCCATTTTGTCTGTCAGTCCGAAATTGTGTCATATCTATCTACATTTTATTCAAATCGGTTGATAAGTGAAGTAGATATAGGTCCCATTGTCACCCGGTATATGTGGACAACTTCAACCTAGTTATATAAAACATGTATCGATCTATTCCCAAGAAAACAATTTGATTTTAAAATTTGATAATTTTAAAATACGCATTGAAATATCATGGGATGGGAAATAGACTTATGTACTTCCTCTTGTTAGAATTATTTTGACAGACAATTTACAAGCTTGAATTGCTAACTCCTAGTGGTGATTCTTTCAATAAAAAAAATAGCTCTCAGGAATTCTTGATGAAATTACAAGAATCCACGAATAAACTGATTCCTCCGCCAAACAAATCACAGCTGTAAATAACCAAAACTGTAGTCACTTTTTCATTAGGATGGGATTTCGCTTCAACGCGCTGATTTTGAGTATTGGAATGAAACCAGACATTATCAGTCAATGGGAAACATACATATCCATTTATAGATAGGCTGAAACCAGCTTTTCAGAAAATACTATTGATAGCCAATACATGATGGCGAGTGAAATAGTTTAGAATGAATCTTAACTGGTAGTTTTGAGGAAAATTGCAGTTTAGAGAATAATTTATCTAACACTCAGGAGACAGTAATGTGGTGACTTCCAGAATCATCATGTATGTCTAAAAAGCATACATTTTGACACTGAAGTGTCTAGACTCGAATATACAGTGTGTCTCCGAAAATAATACGTTCTTCGAAAGGGTATGTAGAACACGCTATTTAGAACAAACAAGTTCTATACATGTTTTTCCTAGAGTAGCCCATTTTCCAATAACTGATCAACAAAATGTATTTCAAAAAGTAATAACTGGCAACACCGCCCTCAATAATACATTCATCGCCGCCGTCACCAAGCGCCGGTACAGTTTTCACTATATTAACTTGAGCCGGTAAGTTGAAATTAATCGGGTACATCAACATAAATGTAGAGGAATATATTGATAGCACCGCGTTGCCTGGTCCAGGTTGGCTTATATGTTTAGAAAATACATGATTTCCGTTTTTTCCCGATTTTGGCGAAACTTTTAAAATTCACAGTTTTTAGGAGAAATACTTAGAATAGAAATAATGCGTTTTTATGCAGTACTGCATGAGACCCAAATCAGTATTCCATTTTCGAGAAACGTGGAGCATATTACAGGCATTCTGCATCTCGAACTTTTCGATATAGAGTCATATTTCGTCGTCATATTTTCGCAAAATCGAAAAACAACCGGAAGTGACGTATCATCGGTCGGCCTGGATTAAGCATCTCAGTGGGGATATGTTCTTTTATATTTATGCTAACTCGATCAATAAAAATGTTTGGTGTACCGATGACGAAGGATATCCTTCGGCCGCCGCCTAACCTTTTATCATGTCAACATAAATACAGGTCTCTAGATGTAACTGCGAATCCAAAAGCTTCGATAATTTGAAATGATATTTTTTTATAGTGGAGCCAGTACCGTACCATGTTCGTATCGTAATTGTTTCAATCAGGTTCTGTGAAATGCGGACCATTGCCATTGATACAGAGAAGCCACATTATTCACATACTTCTTACGGCCAATTGTATCGTTTCAGCCGACTCCATTCACTTCGATTTACTCACTGTTAAATCTTGCAGAACGCATCGAGAATCGTGACCTTCTGAATTAATGGTTGCACATAATGTACGTACTTTGATGAAAAAGAAAAAAGCTGCTCACTTAGCATATCTAATTATGTTTTTCGTTACGGGATGCTGACTTATTCGTACTTTCGAATTTCAATTATCTGGAAGTTTGAGAACAAAACGCCATCGCGCCAGTCAAGCTCCAGTGAAGCATAAGATGTAGTATGCTGGGTAAAAAAATGCATTGTTGCTGTTTGTGATGTGTTGGGCTTGCGGCCAATTTTTAAAAAGAAAAAAAACTATTTACCGGGAGCTTCCAACTTTCTACTGTATTCGGTTCCTTATAGAAATAAATATTCACAAACTGCAATTCGCATTTCAATAGATAAGACCTTGAAACCAACAATCATTTGGATATAGTTATTTATACAACAAGAATATAAAGCGACTCTTTTTTGTAAGCGCGAGTTTTCGTCGTGGCTTGGCGAAAACAGTTTTAAATTTTTTTACAGAACTTTGAAATTGGAAGAGGTGACTTTTACTTTATTAAACAAAGTTGATGTTTGAACAATGAGTGACAAAATAAGAGTGACGACGCAGCGTCAATAAAACAGTTTTATATAAAGTCTTATCAATATCTGCTGAGTGGACATCCGTCCGGTCGTCGTCGATTAGGGGGCGTATATAGGGCATCTGGTACCTATAACTCGCGAGAAGTTTTCATAACGAGCCGTAGGCGAGTTATGAAACCTCGTAAAGTGCAAAAAAGAGGCTTATATTCGAGTTGTATACATGATTTTTTCCAATACTTTGGTTTTTTAATATAAAAATGAAAATACCCTTTATTATTAACGTTTTGAAAGTAAACGTCCAATTTTTATTTTTTTGGCAATGCCAGTGACATTAAGCAAAATTATTTCAGTCGATCCCGATACCAGGAAAAATTAGAACACCTATTAAGTTGTCAGGGTGCATAGTAACAATTTCAATTACTGCAAAACCGTAATCAGATAATTATCGAAAATTTATAAAATATCGCTTCAATTATGGATGAAGAAAGTGAATACATCTGATATTCCTGCCGATGTGATGGAGTCAGCGGAAGCAGGTAGCTAAGAACTTCTACCAGTAAAGTCCAGACTACTATACCCGTCATTCTTGCGTATTTGGGAGAAAAATCTAAAACTATGAGGTCGTCAACCCTGTGGGCGAAGTTTTCTATGTTAAAATCAACTTTATCTGTTAACAAGAACATACATATAGGTGATTATTCTAAAGTGAAGACATTTCTTAAAAAAAAGTACCGGCTATAAGCCGAAAAAGGCAACCGTTTTCACGAGAGAAGTAACTAAATGTTTGCTTGATGCTGCGGATGAAATTTTTTTATTGATGAAAGTAGTTATGATTATGAGATTGTCAGGCGCCTGCCTGCTGTCATGCTATTGAGGACAAGGATTCATATATAAATGTTAAAATTCCTGATTCAAAAACGAAAATACAAAGCATATTTGTAGTTCCAAATAACAATGAACACAAATTTAATACCGCTTAAATTTGAAGTACATGTCACTGCGTCCTAAGATAGCAGAAAACCCTAGATTTTGTCTTCAGTATAGGAATGGAAAATGTACAGTTCAAGTAATAAAAACTTCTGCAAAAATTCTGAGTCTAATTGCATCATTTCTTGGATTATCTGATACTGCAAAATATACTGGCCATAGTTTTAGAAGGTCCAAAGTATGGTAAAACCCAATAATGAGAAAATCGTTTGATAACTTGTTAATGACATCTCACCCTTCTCGTTACGCCCCGCAGAATACAGGTAGTCAGAACTCTAGTTTGCTGGATACTTTCATTGTTTATACGAATTACATCTGCAGTTTAGAAGAAATTTTGTGTGGAGTACGAGTGATAAACGAGATAAATATGGGAGGTGACGGGTATGTACTTTATTAGTAATCACACTACATTTAATTTGTAGTCCCATAAATATTATTTTTTAATTACTGAATACAATAATACAAAAGTCCTCTTTTTTGTAAAAAAAAATAAACAAAATTGTAGTCTCATTTTAAATGAAGTTTAGGCCTTGCTAAAGATAATTGCAAAATAAAAAGTTCCGCTTTTTTCCGCCATTTTGTTTAACAGTCATTCAAAGATAATGATAATCGTATTGATATGTTACATGGTTTACAATAGATTCTTTTTATTTTTAGATTCCATTGGGAATTTTAAGAATATGACTAGAAAGCAGTTATACGATGTAATGCAAGAATGTCCGGAAAATAATACTGATGATAAGATGGTGTTTTTGGAGAAAAAAACTATAGAGCTCACAAAATGTCCTGAAAATATTTTGGGCATTAATATTTCAAAATTGAATCAGTTTTACGAGTTGAAAAAAGGGAAGGGCTTTGTTTCCAAATAAATAATAATTTACTTAGTTTTGTGTTTGATAAAAATATTAAAATCTTGAAAAATATTATATTTAAGCCTTTTCAGAAAAAAGTTTTAGCTAGCAAGTATGCATACGTTCTTAACTACATATCACACTACTCATACTCAAAATTTCAGCTTTGTTAAAATGACGTAGGTTTGACGGATCTGGGATCTTGGACTATTTCAATTGATTTCGACAAAGCACCCCACGCTTTGGTATAGTCATTGAATATTAAAATTATGTTTGACTTTTTCGTGCGTTAAAAGCGTGTTCTCATCCTTGGAGAGACTTCCATGGAAAAAACGGAAATTAATGTTACATAGAAAACTACGTTGTCAGAATTTTATTCCTGTATTTTTTTCAACTGGTGGTGAAATTTATTTTTCTTTACCAGTTGCGGAAAATTTTACTTTTCGCAACTGGTGATGAAAAGTAAAACATTTGATAACGTCAACAAGTTTTGAAAAGTGTCACTTTGAATGATAATATTAGAAAAAAATATATTTTAGAGTCATTTTAGTTTTCAGTCAACTTATGCGTCTCTGGACTTGGATCCAAAACCTTGATTTTACCACATTTTAGTAATTCAACCTCCTAATCATTTTTCATTCGTTATTCTTACTAAATATCGAATATAAATCTTGTTTCTATAATTTCCACGCTCAGATCAGGTGGATATTCCGAACCAATTCGATGATCTGATCCATGCACTAACGTAGTATTTAGTTTTTATATTTTTATTTCGGAATATGTTTGAACAAGATTATTCAAAAGTGCAATCGGGCAATTTACCCAACGTAGATTCTGTAATGGTTGCAGAAAATGTTTTGTTATCTTCAGTAGAAATAAAGAGATGTGTTTCAACTTTCGACATTTCACTAAAGCAAATGAAGATTAAAGATATATCAGTCAACCATCCGGTTTATCATTGGATAAGATGAGGCCCATCAGTAGATTTCATTTAGATTCTCTACAATTCGTCCATTGAGAGTATCGAGATTGCTTCATTAGTTTTCAAGTTACAAGTCCAAAACGATAAAAAAATGTTTTTAAATGTTTATAACAAATTTAGCAATGACAGTTTGGAGTAGGAAACATAACAGGGATATAACTACGGATCGTCTTTCGTATGATGGCACACTCGGTTTCCTGGTAGTATTTTTGTCACAGAATCAATAGAGCAGAAAATCTCTATTGATTGGCGTACAATCAAAGTCAAAGGTTAGGCTAGAAAAATATTTCCGACTGTAATTTGTATTGTAGAATTAATAAGAAATTGTGTTAATGATATTCCCCCCAGGTAGTCACGTAATAACTGCAGAAAATTAAAATATTACTCTGGATCATATAATTGAACCTATTATTGATGAGGATAGCGACAGCGAAACAGAACTAGCTATAGATTAACATTTCAAATATAAATTAATATAACTAGTATTAATTTTTTTAATTTTTTAGGTTATTTAATTCGATTAAATTATTATAAACATATCATATGAGTACCATTGCCTGATCTAAAGTCCGATCCTTTATACTTTGCTTGTTTATTGCCAAGCTCTTGTCTACACAATGGGATCGACCCAGGTAGTTTTACCGCAGTCATTAAGTCGGAATCATTTATCGTGAAAAATACTGTACCCACAAAAATGACATCCAATGTGAGATGGAATAAATTTAGATCGAATCATATTTGATATTTTTTGTTGCTGCCTTTTTATAAAAAGAAACGGAACTATAGTTTTGAAAAGTTTCCCTGAAAGTTTAATAGTGAACTTTTTCCACAGACATTGACTGTACATCTTTAGACAATAGTTTAAGACAGATTTATCTGACTCGTAGCAACAAGTTTTGTATAGGCGTACATTTCAAATAAGGTACAGAAATAAAAAAAAATATTTTCGATTCTGAAAAATGCATTTATACAAAGCGTAATTATAAAAATATAAGTAATTGTTGAGAAAAATTTTACCCACTACGTTTAACCACACTTTTTACTCCTGAAAAAATTAAAAATATTTAATTTGATTTACAAACCTTTGACGTCTCCGCAGCGATCCAGCCGGCGGACTTGTTTTGCACTCGTAGCGGACCGAAAAAGTAGTTATCACCGCCGGTTGAACCGGAAGTAGAAAATTGTGGGTTATATTTATGAAATATTGTATTGAGGTTCAATTATATCATCGAAAAACGTGGAGCACATCAGTAGTTTTGTTTTTTCTCCTCTGCTCTTGGACTTTTACTTTCCTCTTGTTTCGGTCACTCAACTCATGGCTAGCAAAATTTTAAAAAAATATCGCTTTTGCCGTTTTATCTATATTATTGATTCATGCATGTAGTCAACGCAATAATAGGAATTTAATAGGAATATTATGTCAGACTTCGCACGTGTTGATTGTATGACATCCATACTAATGTCGCCCCTTATGATTAAAGCCGCAGGTAAAAGCTTGTGTTTTATAATCGTTGATAGAAGTATCTAAAAGTGTGAAGCTCTTTCTAATGCGAAAATACGAAACGTTAGTGTGAAATAAAGTGATTTACACAACTAAACTTGAACTGTCCGAGATGTTTTTTGCCAACTGTATGTCTAACTCTTTTCCTAAAATTGAGGTGTATATTGGTAATAATATCACTTTACACTAACCAAAAGTTTTGTTCAAATTATTATTCAATACTGAAAAATAAACACGAATTAATTGCTATCTCTCATAAACACAACACCAGATATAAAAAAAATCGCTGAAAACAAAAATTCTAAAGTAGCTAAGTCAATAGGGCAGACATCGTACTTTTTCACAGCTCCTCGAATATATACTCAAGTACCCCAAAGCATAAGAACTATAAATACTGACTCACTCTATAAAAAGAATAAAGAACTAGCTGAGAGGGCTATCTGGGGTAAATATACAAAGAATTATTAACATAAATAACTATCTCTAAAAAAAGAAAGCCAAAAAAATATATGTATACATGTTTTTATATCTATATCTGCATGTGTTATAATTATATATGTATTAACAATACTATATCTTTAAAAAAAAAATTATTAATAATAATCTGAAATACCTTGGCACATGAAAACCTCAAGATTTAGAAGTGAACTGGATACTCCCATAACAAGGAAACTTCATGGGAACTGCCTAGTTTAGTCTTGATCTGAATACTTACCTATATATGATATTGCTGTACAAAGAAACAATAAGCTTATTATTATTATACCAATGTCTATATCTTCATAAAAACATAAATTTGTCAAAAATAGGGCATATAAGATAAAAAGTTCCTTGTTTGTCTGTGACAAATTTGAATAGAAACTGAAATTTCCATTCAAGTGGACTTTATTTCATGTACCCATCATTTCTTCGAAAATTACTTCTAATTGAATCTGGTCAACCCTTATCAGATTCTGGAGTTATCTATTCAATATCTTCCTAGCGGTTCACTTTGTAGGTAAATGAAACTATAAATATTAATTGCAATAGTTTACATGTCGAATAAACACAAAATATGTTTTTTTGGTTCATGCTTTGATAAGTTTGCTCTGCGAGAATTCGATATTCCCTACGTTCAGTGTTGCCAATGTAAGATGTAAAAATTACTCACATTCAGCTGCTCTAACCCTCACATTTTCGCGCCCAAATTTGAAATTCCTCACAAAATCCTCACGTTGATAAAAGTAATAAAAAACATATTTTCCATTGTTATATTATCGATGGAAAGAATGAACAAGAAGCCACTTGATTTAATAAAACACGTTTTTCATGCCTTCTTTATTTTTATAAGTAAAAAATAAATAAAATAATATAAAAAATAAATAAAATATGTCTAAAAACTTAAGGAACTGTTGAAGAAAAAAGTTAATGATAAAAAATCACAAGGCTAAAAACGAAATAATAAAAATATACAGATCTTAGGATAAATTAATATAAATAAAATATTCAATTCAATTTCCAAACATCCATATCAATCATTTCATCAGTGGGTTTGAATTTCACACACCCACACCTGCTTTTCTCACAGCCTCCTGTGTATATATTAAAGCTCTTAGAGTTTCAGTTTTCAATCTGTTTCTCTTATCAGTTTTTATATTGTTTAAAACACCAAAAACTCTCTCCACTAGGTAGTTTTATTAGCCAATGATCCATTTTAATTTGTTTTTGAAAACGAATAGTAAATTATACGAGAGTAGAAACCGAAACTAAAGTAGTGTAAAACTTGTTGATTATGATAATAAACCGATTATACAATATTGTCAACTGTCAAACCCTTGTGTCGTTCGGGAATTCGGGAAACATAAAAATTCACGGCAGAGGCGCGCGTGAGCATTTGGGTCTCCATCAATATTCCTCTTTGTCCTATTATTTGAAACAAATTTAACGGGTAGCACTCTATTGGGAGCTCACTTGTTCTATTTCATAAAAAACCTGCTAATCCTCACAAAATCCTCACATTTGAACAAACCCTCACAAATCACACGCTGCGGTGTAAAACCCTCACAATGTGAGGAATCCCTCACATATTGGCAACACTGCCTACGTTACTATTAAAAACAAATATCAAAGATGACATACAAATCTGTTAAATCGCCACTCTGGCGCTAGCATCATATCAGACGACATATTCCAAACTTGACAAATTTTGTAAATTGCACAGTGTGTGCTAAGAGATAGGCAACCAACCCTACACACTTTAGTCCAGATGAAAATTCCTGATTATTCATTTTCGGGAAGATTAAAATGTAATTACAGTACAACTTTTGGACAAATGCATTAGTCTAGATTTTATTGCATATTTATAACTTCCGAGATTTACACTACCCATGTAGTACGAATGAACTGGAAAACTTTCGTTCCATTCGCTTTTTTTTTCTACTCATTTCAAATGTCTATATCACCAACTCATTTGAGGAATACAGTATCTTGTAGAATGTTGATAAACCTTAATGTTTGTGAAATCAATAGTTCTTTCTTGGTACAACATGAACACTAATGATTCTACGAGAAAAGTTCTGATCAGTTTCAATTCTGTATTCAGCAAGAACATCATAATTTTTGATGCATTTTCCAAACTAAGGATTTTATCCATAAAATATGTTCAAAAAATAAAAACGGTTTCAATAGTAATCTATGAATAATCTCATTTAGAGAACTTTTCTACCACAAGTACAAGTAGAAATAACCACAGGTACCTTGATGACTTCATCCCAGACTTTTTTGAGACCTTCATTTAAGTAATTATGAATGTTTGTTTTTCTTCCACCTGCTTCCTGTTTTACAAGTCATATATATTTTCATTACTTAATGACTTGCCTTATGATTCTTTTACATTCTCAAATAGGATGGGTATTTTATTGAATTCAACCTTCACAAAGTGAATTTAAAGTAACATGAAAAGGTTCAGAAGAGATCTATGTCAGTTATCCCCACTATTATAATGGAGATGATATTATTACCACGGTTTCAGGAAAATAATTTTATTTTAAAAGAAATACCATATTTACGAGCATATTTAGGTGTTCATATACATCGAATATTTTCAAAAATGAAAAATAATCATCAATATACATATTCCATAAGTTCATTCAAATACAATTTTATTTGAGCAAAATGAATTAAATTTGATAAAAATTATATTCTAAGACTATTTATAGAAAAAATGATTCACATAATCATCAAATTGGAAACCTATAAGTATATTATTTTTCTAACGTTTTCATATTCCATCGAACAGAGTGATTCTATTATTGTTTCCTTAAACAAATTATATTCTAAGACTATTTATAGAAAAAATGATTCACATAATCATCAAATTGGAAACCTATAAGTATATAATTTTTCTTAACGTTTTCATATTCCATCGAACAGAGTGATTCTATTATTGTTTCCTTAATAAAATACAATACGGGACATTGATTTTATTTCAATTCAAAGATTCCCTTGTTCATCCCCATCGCCATACAAAAAATACCATCTCCCTCCAATATATGACTCACAACATCGATCGAAGAAACATTTTTACTTCTGCGTTCCGCACACCACTATTCTCCTTTCGGCTGTCTATCATAACGCTTGCTCCTATACCTGATAGCGGTTATTATTATATTTTCAAATAATAAAAAATTAAGGTACCGGTGAGCTCATAAAATTTGACGTTCTTTCTGTGAGCTACATTCTGTAGATTTCTAATATGGGGTAGGTTTCCATCATTGTTGCATGAACTTTGGTTTATACGAATATTGTGTGTACGAATAGAATTGTAATTTGAAGTACTTTATTATTATCTTCCTAATTTTATGTGCATGGTTGCTTTTAAATACATAATTCCCTTTTTTATCATCCCATAATATTTACCTATGCTCCCATTGTAATATCATAGTATATATTAAAAACTTCTGCTTGAATGATTCTCCTTACTTCTAATAGTGGTAAGTGAAATTTGATATGAATATTTTTTACCTGCCATTCATATTTTATTGTGTGAGCGGTTATTAAATATGATTTTATAATTTCATTAGTTCTTCATTTCACAATGCATTCATGAATTAGAATTGAATCCTATACCAACAGCTTTTCTTTCATAGCGCAGCTTGTTGCGTATCGATCACTACGCTACCACACCCTAGCGCTACGTCACTTGAACGACAATAGATTTATCCCTGTTTGTCTAATGTTCTGCAATTAAATTCAATCAATAAAATTCCCCATTATTGCATAGATTTTATTATTTTTCATTTCTATCTAATTTAATACTTCAAAACACATATACAGAAAATTCATGTTGTTTCAATTTTCAAAATTCTATGAGAGTATAATATCTAAATAATTGGTAGGTAATTTACAAATGTACACTTAGTTGAATTAATAATAATACTGTTTATTTTTTGAAAAATAAAAATAATTTTTTTTATGTATGGTTTTATCTACCAAATTGTATATAGAAGTCATCAGATGTGAAAACTTATCTAAAAGAACAAATTATTTATATAACTATCACTGTTTTTCAACTAAATAGTTTGAAGGATAATAATATTTTACAATAATAAATGAATAAACAATTTATATCTAATCAGTAATATATCAGGCAGAAAAAAAAAGAAAAATAGTACATGATGGAAGTTATATTGTTGAGCGTTATTAATTATTGACAATGAATAAGCACTACTTCAACAAAAAAACTAAAAAACCTCAGAAATAAAATTATTTTTTTACATTATGAAGCCAAAAATTAAATTGATGTATGTTTTGGTTGTATGCTGAGTACTTTTCAGGCTCAATGCTAATTCCTACCTCGTAAGCCTCAAATAAAATATGATAAGCTAATGATTCTATGTATGGTTAAAAATGTATCAACATTTTCGACTCCAACGTTAAAATTTGTAGACTTCATACCCCTTTTGACAATAAATCAATCTAATTATAATTTTTTTTTTCAGGGCTCATAATGAGGTATACAATCTTTAGAATTATCAGAGCGTGGATTGGAGCGAGTGAGAAAATCAGGTTCGAGGGAGGGCCCTCATCAACATGAGCGAAAGAGATAGAAATAGGACAGTCAATAAGCAGCAGCGCATCAATGAGGAAAGCTTTGATTTTAAGTCTCCAAGACCTCCCGTTCTTGGAGAGGAGAGGAGCCACTTCAAGTCTGACTGGGGTCCTCCTCCGCCGCAAATGGACTGGACCAATTACAAGTCTTCCTCTCCTCCACCTAGAAAATACTACAGTTATGCAAATGGTAGCTATAAAACTCCAAACTTATGAGTATTTATTGACAGATGTATAGAGACTTGATGTTCAAATATAAATAAGCAAAGTTTTATTTGAGGAGAAATGAGGGTTAAGTCATTAGGTTAGGTTAGGTTATTTCGAGTGGTGCGATAACTGCCGCTCCGATTGCGATCTTCTCAGATCTATTGTGGCTCGATCCCAATTAAATTAGAGTTCACCTTTAAGTCCCGCGCTTCTGACGAAGTCGATGATGATGCTCGGTGATACCTTTTCCGGGACTTTGGGCTATAGCTGCCCGTGATCCATATGGTAGAATCTTGTTCATTCCAGACCCTTGCATCTGCACAAGATGTGGTCTGCTGTTTCTTCCTAGTCTTGGCAAAAGCGACCCTAGGCAATCTCCGCAAGTCTGATTTTTGAAGATGCTTTCGCAGTTTACAGTGATCTGTCAGTAGTCCTGTTATGATCCTCAGGTTTTTCCTATTCAGTTCTAACAGGACTGCTGTTCTTCTTTTCGAAGGGTTTGGTATAAATGCCTTCGAGTGGACTTGTCCCACTGTTTTATACCGGTACTCGCGTTTTTTCGCTCCGTCCAGTCTGAAAACACTTCTTTGGTTATGCTCTTTGACATTCCGAAGAAGTGCTCTGGTCCTATGAACTCCGTCATAGTGCCTTCTTTTGCTAAAAGGTCGGCTTTCTCATTTCCTTCAAAGCCTTTATGTCCAGGGACCCATAGCATAGTTATTCTGTTGTCCATGCCACTAATCTGGATTCTATCCCAGTTGATGCCAGAGCTTTCAGTGCTGCTTGGCTGTCCGACATGATTTTGACCGATTGATTTTTGCTGTTTCGGTTCAGAATTTCTTGCAGGCTGAGTTTGATTGGTTAAGTCATTAGGACTAAATATTAAATCAGCCTTCTGAATTTGATTGGGATGGTGGACTGTATGATGTAGTAATTATTGAGCACTGATTTTCACTGGTTTATTTAAAACGCAAGGAATAACAATAAATAGAAAAGTCTGGTTACTGTATAGATGGTAAATACATATGTGAACGTGATCGACTCTCGACTTGAAGTGTAGTGCTTAGCGTCTCGGTCCACCCTCGCACCCCTCCGTGTGTGGTAGTTAAGTAGGCCCTTAGAACCCAGGGGCGGCGGGAACACCTTCTTTCCTCTGTAGGTACATGATTTATAATTTTTCAAATTATTCCTTATGACAAGAGTCAGTATGTACGTACCTACCTACATTCTGAGTTTCAGATATGTTTTCAGTATACTGTAGCAATATTCCTATATTGTGTACTGTCCAATCATTATTACTTGAAAGGAGCTCTTTTAAAAGTTTTGTCGTGTTTGAAATTGGAATTAGTGGCAAAACAAATACCTCCATACAACCATAGCTCCAAACAGTATAATGAATGGAATGATTTCCCTAGTACAAAAAATAACAGCAATAAGAAAAATGAAGAGATTGTCGTTAAATTGAAATATATTCAATTCTTTTGTATGCAATTGCAAATACCTATTAGACTAATATTTATATTTGCATTATTTCCAAGACTTCAATAAATACTCCTTTCTTATAACTTTCTAAATTGTGAATTTCTATATTCTTTGACTCATTTCAGAATCCCCACCAGCGCCTTATGGCTACGAACCCGAGGGTAGTTGTCAATCCAATTCCCGTTCCTCTTCCAGACATGAACGTGTTTCATGTGATAACTCCCCACCCCCGGCTTGTGTCAAATGGGCCCATTCACTCCTGTCTCTCCTCCAAGATCCAGATGGTGTCAAACTCTTTCAGCAGTACTTGGAGTCGGAAGGAAAGCATCATGCAGACACTCTCGACTTTTGGTTTGCTTGCGAAGGACTGCGCAAGCAAACGGCAAGAGAGAAAATACACCAGTTGGTCAAAGTTATTTATAAGTGAGTATATGCTGTTAATTAAGAGTTCTTGTATACAATATAACATTATATGTAGTTGAGATAGTGTTCTGATAGTCAGGTGGTAAATGCAGCTTCTTCATATTCTAATTTGTTTGGAAATATGAATAGGGTTTTCATAAAATCAGATGTGGAATCATCTGCGACTGAAAGGTAAACTATAGTCACTATCTTCCATCGTTCAGGATAACCTCTTGGGAATATTGAATAGAAATATTTTTCTGAAAATCATTGAACTACATCTGATAGATATTGCAAAAGACTCGTAAGAAAAAATCTTGAGTGAAAATTTGCATTTTAATTCAGATATTAATTTGATTTTTTATTGCAGTCTTAATTAAGAACTCGTATAGATTAATGAGGCAAAGAAGAATGTTTTCCAACAAAGGAGGTCTTTAATTCATTTTTGTCAACATTGGGAAACACATTTTCTAGAAGAAATTTCAATTGAGAATGTTTTCCTTTTCATTATTATATGCCAAATCATAAGACGGAAATAATAGTCAGTGACTCATTCGTTCAGTGTTGCAACCTCTGCGCCGCCGTCGATAAATATCAGTACAGTTACTAACGTCGACCACAAACTTTCGTTAAAATAGAGGCAGGCTGCTTCAAATGCTCCGTAAACTCTATTGCACGGGCCAAAATAAATTTGGCACCGGTGCTTGTTTTGTGTCAAGTGCTGTGCCCGCATTTGTGTTATTTCTGAACTAGTGACTGACTATCAATAGCGTCTCATGGTATAGTAATGATTTTGTGTAAAAAAATCATCAAAGTTGTATTTTTGCTAATTATTTGAATTGCCAGTGAAAGAAAACCAACCAACCAATTTCAGATCTCAGATTAGTGTTACCATGGAAAGTCTGAAGATATTTTTTTTAAATTAACTCAATTCTACTGGAATATGTTTTGTTTTACATTGATATTATCTTGTTATATTTTGTGTAAACACCACATGTTTACCATACATTTCACATTTTTTTACAAGCTAGATGGCAACATTAGGTTTGTCTCACTATTCCATCCCCAGCTCTTAAACTGCTTTCTACATGAATGCAAAATATGTAGACCAAAAATGTAAAAACCAGCCAAATTCTCTTGAGGAGGGTCATAAGTTGGAGTTTCACATTCGGATTTGGAAAATGAGATCATTTCCATAAAACATTTCGAGAATATAATTTTCTTCAGTCTGTATTATGTTTATTCATTGTTCTTGTTCTCTGTTCTAGTTTCCTATGCAACTAGCAACTCCCTATTGAATTAATGAAAGGAAGTTCTGTTGAATATGTAGTCTGCACCTATGCTATGGAATCTTAAGCTGGTGTCCTGATTGAAATGGTTACAGGCCCTCATACATTATTTCAGAAAATTGCCTTGATATGTCGGCTCCTTTTCGGTTTAATTTTGTGGAATAAGAAGAAGGGGCTTATTTTTTTGATTTTACAAAATGTTTATACTGATTCAACCCATATAATTACTAGCTGAAATAATTGTGTGAAACCTAAGATTGTTGCTTCAACATTTTTTAATCTGGCTGGTATTTCACAGTATTTTTTTATTAATTTTTTTATTTATGTTTTCATAAACGAAAAAGTATGGTTCTGGAGATTGGTATTTTGCACCGGCAGTGCCGCTCCAGTGCCCTCCAGTCATTTGGTATTCGGTTTCATTTCAGTTTTGTTTTTGTTTTTTTATTTCGTTATTTTATGTTGCATGTACAGTTACGTCTTCCTAGTTATTGTATGAAAATATTTCAGTAATCATTTTGTATTATCAACATGTGAAATTATATTATTATTTCTCTTTAATATTATATTGAGTTCATCCTAGTTTCCTTGTTCGTGTTGGATCATTTTTGTATTTTGTGTGACCAGTTGAAGGGTGAAATTGCAAAACCCTGTCTATTTGGTTTGAGACAATTTTATTTTCATTACGTAATAAAACTTTCATAATGGTGTAACAAACCGAGAGATGATAAAGTAATGTTCTTCCTTTCAATGGGTAATTAGTCATCCAATAAAACCGATTGAGTTGAAAACTTTCCAACTTTTTAACTTTTTTTTAATTTCTCCATTAATCATTAATAGTTGTACACAAGCAATCCCTTCTTGTCTATGTACATATCCTAGACTAATGCATTTGTTTCTTTTTCAAGGAAATTTTTTGTTAAGTCCGCACTTCCCATCGGCGAGGAGTTGAGGAAGGAAATCGGCAAACAAATCAAATCGTCTCAGTGCCTTGAGCCCCCTGTAACCTTGTTTGATAAAGCACAGTCCATAGTCGAAAATTTAATTCACGAAACCACATACCCAAATTTCCTTAAATGCGATCTGTACCTGCAATATCTACAAGTAAGTACCAACTCTATTTTGATTTCTTTTTATCATGATGAGAGGGATTTGCAGTTGACTATCCTGAATAAATATTATCTAATCTATCTTACTTCAGTTATGTTGATAAAAATATGATGGAGGATTAGACATAGATTGATGGGGTTCATTTCACGATGGGTTCGGATTGGGTTTTGTCCTCTGAGTGAGTGTCATGTTTTACATTTGAAATAGGTAATACCTAAGGACATTATTTTAAAAACAGTTCTGGTAAATCTTGAGTAATAGGTGAAATCTATTTGCATATTCATCTGCTTCATTTTTCTCTATGAATTGTAAAATAAAACATTGAATATCTATTGAGATATGTAACTTCTCTGATATTTATAACAATAATCTCCCCTATTATTAACTCGAAAGAATGCACCCCAAAGACATGGCCAGGGCAAGGGACATTCACTATTTTAGCTGCAAACCTACAGCACCATCTGTGAGAGTTGGTGTATTAAGGAAACACTGCATGTAGGATTGGTATATATGAGCAATCCATATGACACTTCCTGTGCTCTATGGATTGCCCATCAAATCCAATCAATGCCAAGAAATCATAGAAAATAAATTGGCCTTAGTGGGATTCGAACTAAAGTTGCACTGTTGGCCTTAAAATTTAAAATAAGATTTAGAGACGATTCCAAAAACAAAATCACATGGACAGTTGTCTGTGTGGATTTGTGCTGATAATCTTAAAGGTGGAGTGACAATAATCCGAAAAGAAGTATAAAGCAGTGATGTGTTACCCCTGTCAGATTTATTCTTCTTTTAGTTCATTGAGAGTCATATTCAATCAACATTTTGATATAATGTGTTCTTGAAAGCTGCAGGTCCCTTGTTATGATATATTTTTTAACTATCCAGTTGGTTTCTATATAAATAAATAAAATACCTTTTAATTATTTTCCAGTATGTTCAAAATAGTAGCAGTAGTAGTAGTGATTTTAGTAATGAATTATCAAACTTAACAAATGTACCGGATCCTCTGCCAACATTGCATGAAGATATGGAACTGATAATGAATCCACCAGTTCACATTAGCCATACCTCAGGTTAGTTTTGAAATATAATAATTAAAAACCTCAATTCTAATTGTTTCAATGTATATTTTCAGGAAATGGCAGTGTGAGTACTGGTTACCACACGCCGAACGTTGGTGCAAGTGGTGCTGTACGACTAACCAGAGATTCATTACTCATATCCCAGAAACATAGAGCTGTGGAAGTGAGGCCTAAATCTGAAGCAGTTGCTAGGTAAAACTAGTTTTGTTTGTTGTTTAGATCGCTTTAAAGGCTTTACACCTTGGCGATGTTGCAGTAGTATTTTTTTCTTAGTACAATCTCATTTATGATTTTTTTTGTTTGGTTTGCGTGTGTTACGTAGTATGTTCATGTATCGTGGTGCCGCTACTGGAGCTCATGCTGCCTATAACTCATACAACCCAAATTCGAGGCAAGATAGTGAGCTGCATTCACTTAGTAGTCATTCTCATTCAGATGCCAGGACAGAATCAGACAATTTGTCCATGACCGACAGTTCTGTGTAAGTAAATGAAAGATTATGATGTAACGTCTTCTTTGATTTCTCAACGTATTAGAAACATTTTCAAATCTTCAACAATGAATTTAAGTCTACAAATACTCATGATAGTTCTTTCAGTTTATGTGATTCAAAATAATGGTTTTTAAATTCAAATTATTTCATTACAACCAAAAAAGGATGCCTGGTACAATTGAGAATTATTGAACGTTTCATCTTATCTATTGAAGTTTTCTCAAAATTTAGTTCAGTTTGAAGATAAATGAAAATGTTTCGATTAATTTTCTATCCTGTTAGATGTATCCAGTGATAACTTGGACTAATAACATCGTATTACTACCATTTACTACTCGTTCTAGAAGGTATGGTTGCATGAAATTTAACAACCTATTTCAAATGTGCATGTACTCTTGAAGTTTTAGTCGCAAAATCTAGATAGACGCTTGAAGGAATTGGGGTGTATAATGCACTGGAAGAGTATTTGTTACATCTTCACCATTAACAAAAAAATAATTGATGCTGGAGATCTTCGTTTACTAATTTGTAATTCATTTTTATTCATTTGAAATGCTGCCAAATTGTAAGAAAACTCCAAGCTAGTTGATTGTTATCATTACATTAACATTATATATTTTGTACTGATCTTTCTGTTTTTGTATATAATCCATTATAATTTTGCTCTTAAAAAATAACATCAATACATTTGAGACTCCCAAAAAATGTTGACATCTGTGAAAAATATAATTTAAATTATCATGAAAACAATATTCAAACGAAAATAATCATAGTGAACAAGTGTATGATGCTCCGATATAAATTGATTTGATATATTATCATTTCATGTAGATGTTTTGGTTCTAGAAATATTCAGTCATCATGGTGTTCATATTGTTAGAATTCATATCTTGGCTATATGTATAAACAAGGTATTGTTCAATTCAGTTGATAGCATTCATATGCAGATTTTTTTATTATTTTTACTTTGTTTATCAATGTGTTTAAGTTAGAAAATCAATAATATTATTCAATGTATACGAGGGTGGATTGAAAATATTCTGACCCAACAAAGATACAAGACACATTTTTTCAAATTTATTTCTATTTTTTTTATATAGTCTCCTTGTAAGTCCCAGTGATGCTCCCATCTCTTTAAGCTGTCCAAGTAGTACTAGGCATCTTTCTCTGCAACATAATTGTTTACGAAGGTGATGGCAAATTGATGCAACTCTCTGTACTCCGAGCACAACTTTCAGCTTGGGGAACACTGTTTTGACTGTATTTTTGTTTTTGGGGTATAATGGAGTATCGAAGTTTCGTCTACATTAATTAATCAAAACTCTGATTTATTGCACTTGAACTGCTACAACCTAGCTTTGGAAATGTTCATTCGAACACGCTTTTGGTCTAACGTGAGCAAACGCTGCACCCAACGCGCCGACAGCTTTCTCATGCCTAATTCTTCATGCAATATGTGACAAACACGTTCTTTGGATATATTCATAGCCTCTGCTCTCTTTCACTTATTCGACGGTCTTCTATCATCATCTTGAACTTTGGCGATGTTATCGTCAGTGGTTGCAGTTTTTGGACATCCCGAACGTTCATCGTCTCCCAAGTTGGTACGGGCACGTTTAGATTCAGCTGCCCAAAATTTCACGGTGGTAAATGATGGTGCAGAGTCCCCGTACACAGCTTCCAACTCGTCTTTGATTTGCATAGGCGTATTGGATTTCAAAAACAAATATTTAATAAAAGCTCAATGTTCGTTTTTTTCTATTTTCACAAATACACATTGGCTCACTCAAAAGATTATCAAACAATAACTGCGCGTCCAAAATGGCTGCGATTTTCTTTTCAAAAGATGCGCAAACACATTCCCCAGCTATTGTTTTGCGCGTGCCATCTTCATGTTCAGATCGGAAACTTTTCAGACTACCCTCGTAGACAAAGTAGCTCTCAAACCAT
The DNA here is from genome assembly GCA_018342105.1 of Gonioctena quinquepunctata. Classification (NCBI taxonomy): domain Eukaryota; kingdom Metazoa; phylum Arthropoda; class Insecta; order Coleoptera; family Chrysomelidae; genus Gonioctena; species Gonioctena quinquepunctata. Next base: position 210,060 of record JAFIRS010000543.1, read on the forward strand.
AAGAACTGCTTTGCTTTTTCATATGTTATAATTTTTTTATAATAAATTAATTATGTGATTCAGCGATGGAAGATCTTTGGGTAGAACTTCACGTCGAAAGGCAGTATTAGAGGCGAGAAAAACCCGGGAATATGCAGCTCTCAATCAGGAAACCAACATGCATCAAATTCTCATTCCAAGAACTCAGCGTGTTGATACCAAACAGTGTAAACCAATGGATCGGGATACTTTTGCATGTGTTCTCATTGAAAAGTTGGAAGCAGTCAAGAGGTATCAGGATCAGCAGGAATTGTTGGACAGAAAATTAAGAGAGGTGAAAAAATAATTCATCCTATCTGAAATGTATTAATTTCTTATTTATGACACTTTAGAGTGAAGCAATGGGTTCAATGAGTGACATCCAGTCTCGTGAACTAGCGAATGCCATAAAAGAAAAATTGCAGCTAGAAGATGATAATGATCAGGACATTCTTGATCAACATGTATCCAGAGTATTTTCTGATTTAACGCCAGCTAGGTCGCCTGGACTTTCAAGCCCTAGACCCCATTCTCCACCCCGAAATAGGTATATATAACTTTTTAATGTTATTTTTAAAAATTTATGATTTTCGAATATATCGTTAAAATTATGATATGAACAATCTTCATTGGAAGGTACATAAATGAATGTTTTATCAATTAAGGAAGAATAGTGAACTGATATTCGATAGTTTTTTTTTATTGGAATAATTATCAACCAAAAACAAATGGTGATGAGGGTAGTTACTAAACACTTTTTTCCAGACATGTTCAAGCGCCCTACATAAGACCACGACGGAAAGAAAAAGATGGATTTTCAACCTTTAGTGGTGACTCAGGTAATGTCCATGACTATGCAGATGGGTCAGAACATAAATTAGCAATGGTCAAATCCAAGAGCATGCCTGAATATCCCGAGGATAGATTTGTTAGAGGTCCTTCAGGCAGAAGGTAAAATTTGAATATACGTAATGAGTCAGATAGATAAAACTTTTTTTTTTTTTTCAGATCTTCTAAAAAGACTCTAACTGAATTGACTGATAGTGGGGTATCAGTTGTTTCTGACACAATCCCGTCATCGGCGCCAGTAAAAGACAATCGGGTACTTGCCTGGTTAATGGAATCTGACAAGAGTGGAAGAGGCTCTAGCCATACTCATAGTGAAATGTCTCTGAAGCACAGGAGTCACAGGACAAGCAGTGCAACTTCGCCTAATGCCAGCAGACGGAGAAAAGGTTTTGGATCTAGATCTAGCTCCTTGGAGAGGGGTAGCTGCGGTGGTGCACTAGGACCTGCACAACCATTCATCGCAGATCCTAGCATGCCTCCGTTACCATCTCCAAATATTGCTATCCAGCTGGAGGAAGCTAGAAGGCGGTTACTGGAAGACGATGTTAGAACTAGACCTAAACAAAGGTAACTTTAGAATTTAAGGATATGGCTAAACCAAAACTTGATATTTATTGTCCACGATTTTGATCTATACATTTGTCAAGGTTCCAATTTGCAGGAGTTAAATTTCCTGATGGCAAAATGCTTGAGCAAAAATTTCATAAATATATGTCACAGCACGAATAACATTTGATGACAATATTTTCCAAATCGCAATAAGAACTGAATTCTCAAAATATTTGTGACCAAGAAAAATTTTCCAGGAATAATTATAAATTGTATTGAAGAATAAACCTAACGTCATTTCTGAACCAATCAGATGAGTTTTATAGTGATAAATGTCTTCTCGCTGTTTTATACTGATAAAACCACAGTAGATTCGAGATTGTTTCGAGATAAAACCAGAGTAGCTCCTGTCAAAATTATATGTCAACGCATTCAATTTCTATATAGGGAAACAGGAAATGCAAACTTAATTAAATAAGGGATTCTGCATACAGTGATTTAATATTGAAATTCGCCAAGCAACATCGGGCGCTTTAGTACTTGGATGGGTGACCACCGGACATGGAAGGTGCGCGTTAAAATGCCCTAACAACTGTAGAGTAGTAGAATATTCGCAGCTGCAGGCGTCTTATCAATGAGTATGAGATATGCCGATAGATATGCCGTCCTTCCGAGGGTACGTTAAGATGGCGGACCCGAGTTTATAGCTCATTAAAGAACCCTACTTCTGAAACGACAGAGGATTTGGCAAATTTAACGGTTGGGGGGAGTGTGCTCACCGGCTTCGGTGTTCAACAGAAATAGGCCCACTTTAAATAAAGCAATAAAAAAAAGGAATTCAAATATACCTTTTTCAGCATGTTAAAAGCCTCAGGTTTTCAAGTAAGGCAATAAATAACTGAATTCCTTTATTCTCAGAATATCAGGAAGAATTCTCGTGTAGTAGTGGTTAGCGTATCAGTCTATCACGCGTGAGGCTCGGGTTCGATTCCAGTTCAGTTTTTTTTTTTTATTCGCTTCCAGATACACACAAGTTTCGCTTTTGTGGTTTAATCAGATAATAAGACTGCATATAGCACTCACTCAAATTTTCAGGCAAAATTCTTTTTTGAAAATTTGAAAAAAAATTGAGCGATAAAACCACTAGCACTTATGATATTACCCTTACTTGAATCAAAATTGCTGGTTTGCTATTTTTGAAACTATTATTTGAGTTGACATACTTTATTAGTTGATGTGAACTCATTGAATTCAATAGTGTTTTTTTAATGTCTAGTTTTGGAAAAGAACTATGATCAAAAATGGTTCTGAAAGATTTATTTTTTTATCCAATTCATTGTGTGGATTCATTTTGTTGTCCACTGTCAATATGTATTCTAGATTCTGGCTTTCCACTTCATTAATTTGACATATTTTCTCCAACATCCTACTTGCTATTGCTGCTTGGACAAAAATATAGTGCAGCTTTGGCAAATAACTTTTGAAATTATTTGCGAAAAAAACGACAAGAACAATCTTTCCAAATATGGTCAATAAAATGCTGGTTATGCTAGAGATTTGTAAGTTTATGTTATTGACGTCACGATTCTCAACTATAAAAAATATCCAGAATTTCATATATGGTACCTACCAAGAGTAATATTATCGAAAATGTTGCGATAATATTTTGAAATAACCTCATTTGATTACCTACAAAATATAGATGTGAAATATTCAGTATAAAATAGGATATGTTGTCACTATAAAACTGATTTAATTGTTTGTTTCTACAAACTTTTAGATCAATTGATTAGTATAACAAGTAACATGCTGAAATAAGTCGTTGGAATAGCAATATAGGAAAATACTCAAATCAATTGCAAATCTTACCTTAACCGCAATAGTCTCACAGTCTGGTACCCATTGCAGTAGAATTTCTACAATAAGTTCAATTTTAAACTAAGTAGGCGAATTTTATCGGTCTTAGAGATAATTCACTGATAATTGCTATTTTTTTTAGAAAATAAATTATAAGTGCGACGCGGGGGATGATCCCTAAACTTATAACATGACAAACACCTGCGAAGTTACCTAGAAAAGTCTCTCATATACGTAGAACTACCTGTCTTTCTGTTCAGAGGAAGAAAATATATTGTAAGCTTCGGTGAACTCTTGCAATGTGATTTGGCACAAACGCTTTTGCTGTTTATTTTTTCTTTGCAGAGGAAATTAATTCTAGAGAATTGGCGACAAATTCATTTGAATATAAATTACCCCTAATGGGAACTCGGCATGACTGTTCAAATTAGACGTTTGAACCTCTACATAGAAGTAACAAACATATTTTGATTACTGATGTATATGGTTTTTAATATCACTGGAATAATGGAATTTATTTCAAAGTGTAACAAATCCCCAACCGTTTTTTTTAATATACAGAAAATACAGAAGAATATATAAACAATGTAAGTTCAAATAATCAAATCATCATGTTTGATCCTGAAAATGCTATACATGAATAATGAAAAAAAAAATAGAAATAAATTAATCCCATTTTACATTATTATTTTGTAATTCTTTTCATTTTCTTCATATTTAAGGGATAAATTTGTGCATAAAACGAATATATCATTTTGTTGGAAGCTTTCTAGAAATTTATTTTACATATCCGCTGAGTTTGGTGATCAGATAACAATTCTTCATGGGTATATTGTAAAAATTCATACACATTGTCTTGGTAACATGATTAACAAATAATTATTTCAATTTTCAAGATTTTTACCAAATTTAAATGTAGCAATGGATGTCCTGTTCAATCAATGATTGTAGAAGTTTTTTGAGATAATTGATAAAAAAAAACTTGTGGAGAGTAGCAAACAAAACGTGAATCTGCCACAAATCAGAGCAACATAACCACATGTATGCTGGGATCTAAATCTAGAATTTGTCAGTAATGTACCGTTTGAAAATGATTTGTCTGGAATATTTCACAACAAAAATAATAATAATAAATTATTTATACAAAATATTCTGTTACTTTTCTCATTAAATGTTTCAGTATACTATAAAATTAGAGTCTTCTTGAATGCCATGTGAGCAAAGCCTAGCATGACCTAGTGTAAAGAATAACAAAAAAATACTTATATGACATAGTATCAGGAGTTAAACAATGATTCTAACTTTTGAGTTTGTTTCATAGAAATTATTTTATAATATAAATAAACATGAATATTTAGATCTCACCTACATCTTAGGCATTGCTTTTCATCAGGTCTTCATCAAGCAGATATTATCCAGATAGTGCTCAAAGCAGTCAATCCACTTTGAGGAAGTCTATGCGAGGTCCACGGCCATCCATGCCTGCAATAGCTGGAGCAGAAGATGTAACAACTGTTGTGTTCAACTTCTGTGAGGAACAGTTTCCTTATAGAACTAAAATACCTGGTACTCAGGTAACCTTGAGGCAGTTCAAAGAATATCTCCCGAAAAAGGGAAATTACAGGTATGCAAATATTTTATTTTCAATTATTTAAGTGTTCTAGATCTACATCCGAATCAAAAATAAATTAATTACCAAATAATATTGCATGTGGACTATTATTCTAAAGGGAGTTCACTTTAATGCTAGGATCTGTCTTTATAAAAAAATATCAAAATTATTCATGGAGTATCCCTGTTCCCACGTTAATTTTTTCTCTGCCAGTCACGTGACATTTCATTTGAAAAGAATTGAAAATGTTTATTTCTGTGATTGCCAAGTCTAAATATTTTACGCGTCGAAAACTAGTCTGCCTTCCACCTCTGAAACTATCAAGGCAAAAACTAAAAAAACAGGATTTCTAGAAGTTCACCCAAAATGTACAGCTATAGCGATGATGGTAGATCTTTTATTTGAAAAATTTTAATTTTATTTTAAAACCTATACGCTATTTTATTCAGTTCAGCTACACTTCCCTGGATAACGAAGTGGTTACTCTGTGTTTGATTGTTTTATACAATTATTTTATATTTGCATGAATAGTCTATATAAAAATCAATTGTCCTTACAGGTACTTTTTCAAGACGGTTTGTGAGGAACTTGGCAACCAAGTTATTCAAGAAGAAGTCAGTAATGATGCAGAGGTACTTCCATTGTGGGAAGGAAAAATAATGGCCCAAGTGAAGCCAGTTGACTGAGTTATTTCGTTTTATTAACGTTATTCGGGAAATCTTGTATGAATCTTTTTTAAACCTTCATTTCATTTTGTAAATTCTTTATTGTATGCAAATAATTTATTTTTCTTTGTTGTTAAATGTTTTTGTGTTTATTGGCGGAGAAAAAAAACAGGAATTTAGTGGTTAGGCATCCAGAATGCATCAAGGTAGAAAATGTTACTCTTTAATTTGATTTCGATGACTGATATTGCTGTTTTGTTTATTTGATGTATTTAAAAAAAAATATGAATTCTGTAATGTGTTCATTTTGCAATTACAAAATGTCTCAATTATTTGTATTAGTAGTAAAGCAACGACATGTCTACATACTAATTTGCCTAACATTCAACACTTAAATTTAAATTAATAGGTTTATGTAAGATTTTTCTAGGAGGAAGGATTTTTTTCTTTGGTTTTTTCTAAATTTGAACGTAACACATTTTAGAAGGGCGAGAAATTGAAATGTTATTGGTATCATTTCCTCAGGCTTTCCTGAGATCATTATATTCAATAAATGATTTTTTTAACAACTCGCATATTGAGAGTTTATTTCTGTAATGTGTTTACAGACTTTTTGCTTTGTTAACTTATGTCTTTCATTGTTAAGAATCTGAAATGTACTGGACAAAAAGGCAAGACAAACATATTTACAACTTCAACTCGGAAGATGAATGAATCAATCTTTTTGTGAACATTTGACAACCTGATGAAACTAAAAAGTTTCTCGTAAACATATTGACGCACTTTTCTGATTTCAATATTTTTACATGAGAAATAGTCGGAAAATATCCTACATTCGTTGATATGGGTGTTTCTCAACACATATGTTTCTTTTTATTTTATCGAATGTATTTCTTCAAAAACATATTGAAAAAATATTTATATGCATAAAAATAAATTGAAAATAGGAGTTGATTACCTTGGATAATTAATTAGGACTGGAATAGAAAATCAATTTTCATCGGTGATTTTTCAATTCACAGAAAAATCTATCAATATTCAATTGAGAATGTTTCCCTTTTCATCAGGATATTGTTTGCCATCCTTCAATGAAGCACATACATAAAATATATTTAGTTGTATACATACATGTTTCAGCTGAATATTTTATTTTGTGTGCAAAATAAACAAATTAGTCATTCTTTGTTTTTTATTTATATTTATTGTATCATGGTAATCAAGGTGTTAAGTGCTTTGCGTAATCTCTGAAAAAGTGAAAAGTCTCTTAGATGAAAAATATTGTTTTGTCATTTCTAATGATTTGTACAAAGGTGAATATTTATCAGTATAAATTAAAATAATTTATAAGATTCTTTCTACTTTTCAATACAAATATTTTTCTATTTGTAGTTGTTAAATTGACGAGAATGCTTGGTTGTGCAATCTTTCCTCCTTGAAGAAATCTAAAAGGATTTTACTTAAATATACAGTAGTAGATTTGATTTTGTAAAAAGTAGTGGTTATAACGTTTAAATATAATTTATTTATTGTTATTTTTAAGAAATAGTAATATTTTTTTAATTGTTACAGATTAAAAGCAACGATTTTTGTAATATACAGTTTTGTAATTAGAAGTAGACAATATAATGTACTTTTAAAAAAAGGCAATAACTTCTGTAAATATATAAAGTAGGTGCATATATTAAGTGCCTTCAAATGTTCAATTCACTTTTTTACATCTAACTTCCATAGAAATATATGTTCGTTAAGAATACTTCCTTTCTGAGGATTTCAGCATTGGGAAATGTTTTGCCTATAACAAATAAATTGGACATCACTTAGTAATTTTTATTTATTGTTATTCATTCATCATTATCACTTTAATAAAATGATTCACCAATAGACCTCCATTTGAAGTTCTCTTCATCACCACCTTTTTGTAAATAAATATTTGTATACCGTTGTTATTTCTTTCTTTAGGCATCATTTAGCTATACATATTACGGAAATGCACACACACATATATATACAGTGTCACACATAAAGTTCGCAACATATGGAAGTTTTTTTTATTAAGAGGTATAATGAAAATTTGACTTTGCAGTTAGTTTGTGCTTGAAAAATGAGTAAAAAACAGCATCTTTCCTTTTGTCATGTGCTACTCTAAACCAGCCAAATTTGACATTTTTTCGAAAATCCTCAAAAAATATTTTTTTTAGAAATTTCGAAAAATTCCAAAGAAAAAAGTTGCTCAGTTTCCAATTTTATACTTTCCCTCCAAATTTGGACTCTCTACTGTCACTTCGACTTTTCTCCAATTTTTTTAATTTTTGGAATCTTTCGCTCTATTGATTCGAACGAAATATGATTCAAATTTCATAATTTTGATGAATACGAGACTTCAGTATCATATCTTGATCAGAAAATACTCACATTGGCCTGTTACCAGAAAAAAAAATGCACCTCCAGAAATTCGTCTTTGTTGCTAAGTTCATCTAGTTTTTTCATTTAATTGTGACTGATTCGGATTTTGGAAGTATGTACGTAAATATGTCAGTAATCGAATAAACGAATTTCTCTTCATTCTTTATTACACTTGTATTTCTTTTGTTAATAGATTTTTATCCAGTTTGATTATTTTTCTGAACAATAATTCAGTTACAAACGAACCCGAAATATCATACTTTTCTGTAAACTAAACAATAACCTACAGTTTCATAACTATTCAAAAGATTGATTTGTTGAAAATATAAACAGGATGTTCATGAAATCAGATGTGGAATCATCTGCTACTATCTGAATAAAAATGCAAATTTTCAATTTCAGATTTTTTCTTTTGAGTTAGGGCCTTTTCAGAATATCTATCAGATGTAGTTCAATGTCCAGCGTGGCTTTAGCCGGGGAAGTAGTTGTTTTCTGTTAGACATTCACAAAAAATAACTTCATTTTTATCGTGAATTTTTTCAATTCACAGAAAAATCTTTCTATCAATATTCAATTGAGAATGTTTCCCTTTTCAATATTCAAAAGACTTTCGTTCTAGCAATTTGTACTAAACATGATATGAAATTTCGTGATTTTAAACAATACAAGACTAATGCAACATCTCGGGAAGAAAATAGTACAATTGATCGAATCAAAATAAAATTTTCCCTTAGTAGGCTTTTGAAATATATTTTTAGTTTTGGTTAATGTCAAATTATTGCGTTTAATAAATCGAGTTGTTTTGTGTACAGATTTTCCTACATTTATAATTCACAAATAAGTTTTATCAAAGTGGAAATCGTTCTTTTATGTAGTGAGAATGTGCCATATCCAGATGTTGCTTGTATTTTCAATCACCGGCATCCAGGAAGAAATATTCACTTTAAGTACCGTGGGAAGAATATTGAAAACATTCAAAGAAACTGGATCTGTGGACAATCGTTTCAAGAGACCACATAATCCAATAAGGTATACACACTCTTAAAGAAAGAGATTTCGATATTCGAGCAGGATATTCAATTTGGTTCCAAGGTGAGAGAGACAATGATATCACATTTCCCTACAGGATTTTATGGACAGACGAGGCAACTTTCACGTCGAACGGAACAGTTAGTTCCCAAAATTGTCGCTGGTGGTCCAACAATAATCCAAATTTTGTAATAGATTGCCGTGACCAATATTCATTCAAGACAAATGTGTGGTGTGGTTTATTACATAACCAAATAATTAGACCATATTTTTTTAGAGAAAATTTGAACGCAGACATGTACAGAAATTTCATTATGAACCAGTTGTCTGAAGTTTTGGATAATCTGCCTCTGACAAAATTTGTGGTATCAGCTTGACGAGGCACCGATCCACCAAACGGTAGAAGTGAAACAGTGTCTCAGTCAGATGTTTAGGGGCAAAGTGATAGGACGAGATTGGGAAGATTATTGGCCACCAAGATCACCGGGCTTATCTCCAATGGACTTTTTTTATGGGGTTATCTGAAACAAAAAGTGTATAAGCACAGACCATTTGCAAACAAAGAACATTTAGAGAATACCATTCGGGAGTGTTGTGCTAATACAAATCCCCTATTTATTAAAAATGCCACAAAGTCTGTGAATGAAAGGACTATACTTTGTATAGAATGGGAAGGACAAAATACTGAATGATGAATTCGGGTTCTTTAGATAAATTGAGATAAATCAATGAATGTTAGTTACGATGTTTTGTTGTGAATTTGGTTATAGTTATTTTGGTTTAATGTTTTTGACACATCTAATGGTGAAAATAAAGAATGAGATTTATTAATTCAATTCAAGAAACGTTGCGAAAAATTATTATTTGCTCGAAAATTACATCAAACAGTTTACATCCAACAGTCACACTATTGGGTGTAAACTACATCAAAATATTTCGAGCTCATCTGCAGCTAACGGGATACAAATCTGTTGAAAAAAGAAATACGAGTGTAATAAGAATGAAGAGAAATTCGTTTATTCGATTACTGACATTAACGTCCATACATTGAAAATCCGAATCAGTTTCACAATGAAATGAAAAAACTAGATGAACTTTGCAACAACAAAGACGAATTTTTGGAGGTGCATTTTTTTTTTCTGGTAACAGGCCAATGTGAGCATTTTCTGGGCAAGATATGATATTAAGTCTCGTTTTCATCAAAATTATGAAATTTGAATCATGTTTCGTTCGAATCGGTAGAGCGAAAGATTAAAAAAATTGGAAAAAAGTCGAAGTGACAGTAGAGAGTCCAAATTTGGAGAAAAGGTATAAAATTGGAAACTGGGAAACTTTTTTCTTTGGCATTTTTCGAAATTTCTAAAAAAAACTAATTTTTTGAGGATTTTCGAAAAAAAAAAACAAATTTGACAGGTTTTTGGCACTGTATTTTTTTGGCAGCATATAAAGATCAGTTTTTATTATTATAACTATAAACAAAGTTGCAAAAGGTTGTTATAAATGTGGCTTAAGTTTTTGATATCATTTCTATTGTTAATGCTATTGGGGTCCTTTTAAATATGTATCATTTCAAGGAATGTTCTTACTCTTGGATTCCTTTCTTTGGTCAAATTTCAAGCGTTGTTAATGTCAAACTTATGTTGATGTTCTTTTAGTGTTTGGATAAGGCTGTAATGTGGTTTTGAGTATTTGTGGGCTTGTACTGTTTCTGCAAATATGTTCATTTGACCTATATAGGTACTTTGACAGTCTTTATACTGTATTTATATACTGTATGAGTTTGTTTGTTTTGTATTTCTGGTTTTAATTTTGAATAAATGGTTCTGTTCTTATTTTTCAGTGATTGAATAGTTATTGGTTTCCATTGTTTATTAATTTTATTCGATAGTTTGTCTATGTATGGTAAAGTATGTATTGTTGTTCTTACTTATTATCATTTTATTGTTTTTGCATGTATTCGTTTTTTTATTGTTTTTTCTGCAAAGTGGCTGGGGTAATAATTTTCTTTCAATATATTCTTGATTATTTCAAAAAAATGTTATTCAAAATTTAACTGACAGAGCTATAAAGCTTGCTCACCCAAAATTCAGGAAAAATAATATACAAATAATCAAGGATATATTGAAAGAAAATAATTTTACCAGCCACTTTGCAGAAAAAACAATAAAAAAACGAATACATGCGATCTACAATAAAAATGATAATGAAGTAAAGAAAACAACAACATACATAGACAAACTATCGAATAAAATTAATAAAACAATGGAAAAACACAACATAACTTTTGCACATCACTGAAAAATAAGAACAAAACCATTTATTCAAAATTAAAACCAGAAATATCAAAAAACAAACAAATCATACAGTATATAGAATACCGTGTAAAGACTGTCAAAGTACCTATATAGGTCAAACAAAACAATATTTGCAGAAACGAGTACAAGCCCACAAATACTCAAAAACCGACATTACAGCCTTATCCAAACACGAAAAAGGAAATCAACATAAGTTTGACATTAACAACGTTGAAATTTTGACCTAAGAAAGGAATCCAAGAGTAAGGACATTCCTTGAAATGATACATATTTAAAAAGACCCCAATAGCATTATCAATAGCAATGATATCAAAACCTTAAGCCAGATTTATAACAACCTTTTTTAACTTTGTTTGCAGTAATAATAATAAAAACTGATCTTTACATGCTGCCAAAAAAATACAGTCCGGCTCATATACTAGAACTCGATATAAACAATCCCATGTACTTATGAAGAGGGTAAAAATGCATGAAAGATAAACAAACCATTCCCGATAACTTCGAAGCAGTCACACTCCTACAATAACGTTCGTACGATGCTAACGAAGAATTCAAATAAAATAATTTGGAAGTGAATACTCATAAATGTTACAGATATTTTTATATTGAGTTAAATAACATGTTATATTTCGAACCATATGTTTTTAAAGAATTATTTTAGTGCATACATTTCAATATTGTGTTAAGTTAAATGTCTCAAACTCCATATTTTTAATTTTAGTGTTTTAACCTGATGATGACCATGTTGAAACGTAGTTCAGAGAAATTATATGAATTGACTGAATCAGACCTTTATTCCGAGAAATTGAAGACAATATATATATACCGGGTGAGTCTGAGAGATGGGGCACCCCTATTTTTGAGAGAAATAATCCGATTCAAAGCACGAAAATTTAGGGGGCTATTAAACAACTAAAATGTGTTTTTTTGAGAAAAAAATTAATTTTGTAGCACTTTCGGTTTCGCCAGAAATGATCTGAGTATTAGTTTTTTAAATGGAACACCTTGTACATTTTCACATTTTTGAAATCTAGAGCAAATTCTGAACATGATACGCTAAATTTTTTACCTGTTGAACGTTCCTCTCCGATGCCATGTTGTCCGAGAAAATGAAATTAGCATTTTAATTACAATTCCTTGCCACCAGCCGCTGTTTGAATGTGGCAAAATCACTTTTTTTCGATTATCTCATGTTTTTTAAATGGCATCTCTATGGGACACTCTCTGAAATAATTCTCAAGATAAGAATGAATTTTAATTTTTTTATCACTATTACAAAAAATGTACCAAAAAGTATTGTGGCCGCTGGACTAATAAAAATCCCAAATAATAACATTATTTGAAATTTCACTTACTATACCGATAAGAATAGTTGTCAAATTTGATGTATGTATTTCTAATAGATGCATACTCCAGAAAAATGTAATGAAAATTCTGGTTTGCTACCAGCAGATATTTCATTACGTCTATAATTCACATTTTGAAAGTAATTCGTCTTCAAAAAGACTATGTACTAGTATTCCCATGATGGACCCATTATGGTTGATAGGAACACAGAAATTACACTATCCATTTTCACAGATTCTGAAAGTGTTTAATAATTTAATCTGTTTCAATAAAGGAATGTGTTTCCATCGTCAACTCCAAATTTTGTCAAAGTCGCCTTTAGATAAAAAAATAAATGAATATCTGCTGTCAAATAAGTATCAATACGAAATAACTGTTATCTCAGTCCAATCATTATAACTGTCATGGATAAATTTAGCCAAAATGAAAAAATTTACATGCTTTTAATTTACGGTGTCTGAAGAATTCTACAGCTGCATCAAATTTATACAGACGGAGGTTTCCTGGTAGAAGACATCCGTGTAGGACATACTTCGTGAAACTTGAACGTCAGTTGAGACAAGAGCCAAACAACCGACGTATTCGAAATTGAAATGTAATAGTCAGCGAAGATAAAGAGATAGACGTTCTAGGATATGTAGAGGTAAATCCGACTTCTTCAACACGAGAATTAGCTAATGAATGTGAAGCAAGTCAATCGACTGTACAGAGAATTTTGAAAAAGCATAAGTTTTGCTCGTATAAATATCCGATACATCAAAGGCTTTATGGTGGAGACGATGAAAGAAGACTTGAATACTGTCGATGGTGTCTTCGTAATGTTCGCGAAAATCCTCAATTTCCTTTGAGAATTTTATACTCAGATGAAACAAGATTTACCAATAGAGGGCTCTTCAATAGGACTAATACTCGATATTGGGCACAGCAGAATCCAAGGCTTTTACATCAAGGTAAACCTCAAGAAAGGTTCGGATTTAACTGTTGGATGGGTATACTTGGAGATCGATTCATTGGGCCAATTTTTTTTGGTGGATCACTTACTGGAGCGAGGTACCTAACGTTTCTTCGGGATGCTATCGAGCCAATCATTGACGACCTTCCATTGGTTCTGCAAAATTTCTATTTTCAACAGGACGGTGCACCCCCTCATAATCATGGAATGGTAATCAATTACCTGAATAATGCTTACACAAATAAACTAATTTCTACACATGGTCCCATCAGATGGCCACCTAGGTCACCAGACTTAACCCCCTTAGACTATTATTTATGGCGAACAATAAAAAATGATGTATATGCAACTTCTAGGAGACACGCGAGGAACTGCAACAAAAAGTCATCACAGCTTTCAATAATATCAGCCCAGCAGAGTTAACTAGAGCAGTTCGAGCAGCAGTCAGAAGGGTGCAATTATGCATGGAACATAATGGCCAACATTTTGAGCAATTTTATAGTAAGAGTATTAGAGCATTGTGCTACGTATTTGTTGTTTTCAAAAATTTGTAATAAATGTTGATAATCCTCAAAATCGCGTATTCAAATTCAAAATAATAAATTCAACGTATGATAATTTTCAATGTTGAAAATCGTTATGAGAATTGAGTAGAAGTGATATTTAAAAATTTCCATCATTTTGGTGTTGTTTAGTCCAGCGGCTGCACTATTTTGTGGTACTTTTTTTTATAATTGTGATAACTCTGAAAATATTCGACAGATATTCAAAATTTTGGTATCATTCGATTACTTTCCTTCGAAACAATATGTTGCAGAGAGTGTCCCATAGAGATGCCATTTAAAAAACATGATATAATCGAAAAAAAGTGATTTTGTCACATTCAAACAGCGGCTGGTGGCAAAGTATTGTAATTAAAATGCTAATTTCATTTTCTCAGACAACATGGCATCGGAGAGGAACATTCATAATGTAAAAAATCATCATCCTTAAAAAAAATTGTACAAGGTGTTCCATTTGAAAAACGAATACTCAGATCATTTCTGGCAAAACCGGAAGTGCTACAGAATTAATTTTTATCTCAAAAAATCACATTTTAGTTGTTCAATAGCCCCCTAAATTTTCGTGCTTTGAATCGGATTATTTCTCTCAAAAATAGGGGTGCCCCATCTCACCCGGTATATATATATATATATAGATGTACACGGTCATTGTGAATCCCGTGAAGCAAATGAACGAGACGCAGTTTAGCCAGGAGTAACCTTGTTAGTCCCGATATCGGGCTCAACGAAGTAACAACCTGTATCTCTTCACTGAGTGATCAGAATTGAATGTAGATTATTTCATCACATTTTAGATTGGGACCCACACACAATATAAACCATTCTCATAACCATTGTTATTCCTCATATATATTCAAATGACATTGTAACCATAGCAGAAGAATGCAAAATTCACGTATTTGCTGGCGACACCCTACTGTACTTTAGTAGTAAAGATGTACATGAGTGTGTTGATACTATGAACGCTAGTCTTGAAAGGGTGTATAGATATTGCTGTGCAAATCTGCTAAAGGTGAACGTAAATAAAACAAAATGGATGTTATTAGGGAAACATAAAGATCATAATAATGAAAACCTACTTCTACGATTGAATGACAGTGATATAGAAAAGGTAAACAAATTCGTGTACTTGGGTGTAACTAATGACAGTAAATTAAAATTCAAGGAACATGCTAATCAGATTATCAAAACGGTAGCTTACAAAATCAACTATTTAAGAAGATGTTCCCCATATCTCAGCCAGTGGTCTAAATTATTAGTATATAACTCCATAATCCTTCCACATTTAAATTATTGTTCTACCATTCTATTTTTTCTCAATCAAAATAAAATAAACAGACTACAAAAGATGCAGAATCGTGCTATGCGAATAATCTTACAATGTTCGAGGATAACACCGATAGCAAATATGTTGCAAACCCTTCAATGGCTACCAGTGAAGAAACTCTTCGAGTACCTAACACTAATCTTTAGTTTTAAAATCAAAATTGGATATTCACCTGTATATCTACAGACTAAATTAACTTATTGGCTGACATACATGAGTATAACACAACACAGAAACAACATAAATGTAGAAAAATATAAAAAAAATAGTACACATAATTCTTTATTTTATAAAGGAGTAGATTGTTTTAATGACCTCCCACAAGAAATTAAAGAGAGTGGTTCGATAAATACTTTCAAAAGACGATTGAAAAGACTTAATGAAAAATTAGTATATTCCTGTGTATGACTTTTTTATGTAACTTTTTATCAATATGTATGTATTTTTAATCAGGCTGTTTGTATTTTTTTCATGTTAATTTAATTTAATTTATAATGTGACAATGTATTTACTATTGTAAATGAATTAGTTTTTCAACTAAATAAAGAGATATATATATATATATATATATATATATATATATATATAACCAACATACGCCATATAGTTCTTTGGTTTGAACTGTAGGGGGCGCTTTCCGAATATAGAGTTATACACTGCAGAATTATATACTTGTTTGTGAAGCCCACAAACTTGAGAACCACCGCAGAAAACAATAACATCAAATACATATAATCGAGAAAATACATGTTTTATTGAGAATATCGAGAAGGAGCCTTTTTTTATCATTATTTGAAAATTGAAAAACATTTATTTCTTAATGGGAAAAAATTCATGGAAAATAAAGTTATTATTTGTGATATCTTACAGAAAACAATACAATAAATACATATATAATCATAATACATAATCGAGTTGGAATAAATCAAAACTTTTGACATCACTTGAAGATGGCAAACGTGAATTTGCCGAAATGTCGTGAAATCGGACCTTTGCGCACAGAAAATACACTATACATATAACTATGAACCCTATATTAATATAACGAGAAAAATTGCAAATTGTTTTTTCATATGTTACTGCCACTTCCACGGCATTAGTAAATTAAAATCACATAATATCTGTTAATATGGAATCCAATTGAAGGTAATTGCCACAAAGTTCAATATGAAATCGAATATAAATACCGATATGTGTTCAATCTAGTATTTTTTACATTACACAAAAATGATAGTTGTGAATTTGTCGAAACGTCATGAAATCGAATGACTATAAACACTATATACATATAACTATGAACACTTAATACCTACATATAACTATAAATACTCTATACCTACATATAACTATAAACCTATACCTACATATAACTATAAACACTCTATACCTACATATAACTATAAACACTCTATACCTACATATAACTATAAACCTATACCTACATATAACTATAGACACTCTATAACTATAAACACTATACCTACATATAACTATAAACCTATACCTACATATAACTATAAACACTCTCTACCTACATATAACTATAAACATTATATAAATGTAACAAGAAAAAGTGCCTGTATGTTACCGCTACATCCACGGCATTAGCCAAAATCATATAATATCGGCCGATATGGATTCCATTAGAATTAATTGTCAAAAAGTTTAATATCAAATAGAACATAAATACCGATTTGTGTCCAATTTAGTATTACAGCGAGCGAGAAACCATTACATTTATGTCATAGACCACCCAAAAATTGAATTATTTCTGTTTTATGTCTAGTTTCGTAAGATTTTGACCAAAACAAGTAAATGTCTTTAAAAAACCTGTCGAATAATTATTGCCAGTGTATAATGAATGTTGGAATTATTGATTAAAGTCGTTTCGAAGCCTTGTATATTCAGTGGTATCATCATTTAAAATTTATGATTTATGATATTCAAAAGTTGATGTTTTATAATGGTGTTGACATTTCAAAGTCTATACCTACCAAACGAAACAAAAGGGCTTTACAACAATGGCAAAGATAAAATACTTTGGTGTACGAAGGATAAATCACGACGACGGGGTGTTTAATTCATTGGACGACTCTATTTCGTAAATTTGCCTATTTCAAATTCAATACCGCCTTCCGCGGAGTGTCTATAATACAGGAAATAATTATTTCAACAAAGAAATAAATAAACACGTTTTTAAAACGAATAAAAAAGTATAAATAATTAGCCAAACAATCACTGAGCATTATAAATCATACGAATTGTTTTTTGAGTGTACTCTTTACTATAATGTATTGCATGCCCGCTTTTCAGGAAAATTTCAATGAGGTTGGAAGTTTGTATGTGATTATAAATAGTTTTGTATGTATGATAAATTATTTTATACATTTTTGTATATTACTTTCATTAAAATAATTATTTTCTGTCTCATGTGCGCCTGTGAAATTTTGCAATTGATTTTAAACGCCTTTGATGTTTAAAGGTATGTGTCAAATTTTAGTTTTGTTTTTTCCTGTTGGCAACGGAAATTGAAAATTGTCATACATGTATAAATAATATGATTTCTTAAAAAATCATTAATTTTTAACAATTATTCTCTCGTTTTCTGTAATTTTTACGTACTTGATTCTTCAAACAAACTGACAAACACACAGATGAGAAAGCGAGTTGATATTGAATTGTCATTCATTTCTGAACTATGTTTGGAGTAGCAAGTCCGTTTAAAATCGATTGTAAAATTTGTACCGAACAGACAAACAAACAAACAGACATGCAAACAGACAAGAAAGACTGTTAATAAAACGGTGTTGAAATAAAATCGCATAGGAAACATATAAATTAAAAATTGGAAGAGGTGTGCAGTAAGATAATCGTTTAATAAAATTTGCGTTAAATTGCGGGGAGATATTCGAAAACGAAATGCCGAAACTTCATGTGTATTTACTAAATGATTACGGCACGCCGGTTATCGATATTGCGATGATTCAAGTTTATAACCATAAAGAATTCGATTTTTGAAATTTTGCATTTTTATTCAGGAAATTGATCAAATAATATATGAATCAGTCTTACTTGCTAGTATAGCCTATCATGTAGCATGTTTAGTAACGATAATACGTCATTATCGTTAGCATGATTATATGCCTGTCCGGATTGTAACAGGGTAAGCAATCGACGACGTATACCTAAAGGTCGCCGGTGACGTAGTTCAGCGACATCGTCGACTGCTTCCTGCCACAAAGACGCCACTCTGATACGCTTGACGTTCCGAATGGCAAAATGCACGATAGCTCTATCTTCCTACGGAGAATATGTCCAACGTTTCGGTTGGATCATATTTTCCGTGGGCGATGCGCTTATATTCGGGGAAGATGGGCCCCCAGAGGACATTCTGTCGAGGACAACAACCAATCTAGGCTGCTGCTGCCGTCGTCGTTGCGGTGAGTCTGTTGTCCTTGGCGGTGTGTTGTCATTGTCGTCATCATTGCCGTAATTGTAATCGTTGTCTTCGTCGTCGTCGATGTCATTATCGTTGTCGTCCTCGCTGTCATCAACGTTGTCTTTGCTGTCGCTCATGTCTGTGTCTTGTGGTTCTAGTCGTACACGAAACCATTCGTTTAGCGGTCGTAGTGTTTTACATAAGGGATAAGCCGGAAAATAGTTGACGTAATTGTATACGTATTTTTGTAATTTGTCTTGTCTGTATTGAGTGTTTGATTTTGTCGCAGAAAGAAATAGAGAAATAGCGTTGCGCGTCGGTGTTTCTATAGCGGTCATTACTTGTCGAGGGTCGAGTGCCCCAAGTATTTTCCATTGTCTTCCGTGGTAACGTTTTTGTTTTGCCAACATACTGTTGAGGTGTAAGTAGCCGAAATCCTTTGACGTTGGTCGCGTCCATGTGCTTGTGTCTGGTCCGTATTTTTGATATGATAAGTGCGCGATCGCTTTGATAAAAACTGTATGTGGTCGTGTAACAATGTCGTATTTGTCCGCTGATTTCAAGTATATTTTTACGTAGTCACTGTACTATGATATAGGTATTATCGAGAACATTATTTTGATGTCTGTAAATTTGAATGTTATTGCCAAACGGTGGTTATAGTCATCGTCGTTGATTATATAATGTATTAAACCATCGTTGTTGTGGTCTTGGTCGTCGTCGTTGTTTTTTTCCTGTATGAGTGATTGTCCACCTACCAGTAATTTCAGGCTCGTGTAGTCCAGTAGTCGCGTCGATCCTTCGTTGAAATATTTGAATTTAATTTCTGCGTCATACATACGACGGGCAGTATCACGATTAGGCACTCGTTTCCATGATTTTCTGGCGGCAATTAGGTCTCGGAGGTACGTTACTCCCGTTCGATAAACGTGAGATTCCCAATTGCCGTCAAATGTGCCTAAAGTCGTGATTCTGCCGCCGCTGTCGTCGTCGTCGTCATACACGAAAAGAAAGTGGGTTTTCACTAAATTTTGAAATAAAGAGTCGGTCTGTAGTGTGTTGATACTATCTTCGTACGTGTCAAAATTCGCAACGAATTCGACTCGCAGCCGTAGATTGAGTTGAATGTGCTCCAGGCGTTGATTATGCGCTTCGAAAAAATTCTGCATAAATACAGTCTTTTTCGAAACGTATTTACTACACGACCCATAATCCCCGAATATGGTGTATAGAGTGATGTTTGTCTTTCGTTGCGCCCGTATCATGTGGAAGGTGGGATCGTACGTTTGAATATAAGAAATGTTTGGATATAGGGCGCCGAATGGATTGGAACAAGTGATATATCCTCCGTACAGGGTGTTGTAACAACGATAAATTACTTAATCTTTGCCATGTGGAAATAGCCGTTTTGCCGTTAGAAGGTATAAAAATACCGTTTTCGTTGGGTGGTCTACGATATAGTGCCGAAATGTAACTGAATTAATAAAATGGAAGCCATATCCCACGATACTATATGACTCAAAGTCAACAGTAGTGTCGTCGGTTTGCAGCAGTAATAAAGAAAAGTCAATTAAAAAAATTGAATTCTTGCTCGACGACAGTCTCACGCAAACCTTGCTCTTCGACGGCCGATGCGTAAAAAAGATTTGCGTCGTCCGAATAAAACGTTAGTTTTTGGGTCCCGTCGCACAAGTCGGATCGTGGGATGCCGTGTGTTAGGGTCTTGCAGTCGCTGCCTCGAGGGAGTCTAGGCCGGCTCTCATGGCTCACGTCAGCCACCATTGTTTTACACCTGGGGGTAAGGAAGAATGTTGGTTCAGCACGAGAATAAGATAAGATCTTCATTCACCATTATATACATAATCGGTATATGAAAGCATGCATAGTAAACACACGATATCACAAGCGATTTGTTTTGGTACGTCAGCATTATGTGTAAATAGTTCAAAAATACATCCTTAATAATGAAAATATAACTATGCATTGAAGATATAACAATTAGTTTAAAAAGACAGAACGAAAATAAGGTACAGTACAATGTAAAGTCATCTTCTGTGATAATATACAGATTTGTTTAGTTACTCTTAGCATGCACACAAGAGACCTTCTTACATGACATTTATTTTACGTCCAAATATGAGTATAGATATCGCTAATTTCATACATAGGATCAGCAAGTAATGATTATTTCAGTAAAAATTTTAATTTTTTCGAGGAAAAGTCCCTTTAATCCGCTGGTATGATATTGTATAATTTCAACGGCAGATATTCAGTCTGTCTCATTGTTTTAATGTATTTATCTTGGGGCAGTCTGTATAAATCTTTATTTCTGGTATTGTGGTCATGAGTTTGTGTTCCAGTAGTGCTTTTATTTTTGTTGTCATGTACCCACAGGATTGCCTCCATTATATATATACAGGGCAGTGTCGAGATTTTCATATCTATAAATAGTGGTTTAGTGTGTTCTCTTGGGCCTACTTTTTCCATGGTTCTTAGAAATTTTTTTTGCCATACCAGAATGTCAGGGCCTGCTACACTAGTTCCCCACAGTAGAACCCCATAGGTTAGATGACTGTGCACCATGCCATAATATACTGTCTTCAGTACCTCATCAGATATAATTTCCCTGAGATTCCACAGAAGATACTGGCTACTAGCTAACTTTTTCTTCAATTCATTTATGTGTGTTTTCCAATTTAGCTCAGCATCTATGTAGAAGCCCAGTGATTTCACCACGATTTCATCCTCTTCTTCTACTCGATTTTTTGAGAAGGTAATTTTTTTGGTTTTGTTTTTATTCAGGGCCAGCGCGTTAGAGTTGAAGTATATTTCGCTTTTCGCAAGAGTTTCACCTGATACTCTGTAGATTTCCTCTAGTGACCTATCCTGTATACAGAATGTAGAATCATATCTGCATACATGAACACATCTGCCCTATCTATGAATGTTGGTAGATCGTTGATGTATATTATGAAAAGTAGAGGTCCCAGCACCGATCCCTGGGGTACCCCATGTTTAACTTGTCTTGTGCTAGATGTAGTGTTGTTAAATGAGACGTATTGGCGTCTATCCTTCAGATAAGTCTCGATTAGGTTGAGGGCTATACCACGAATGCCATATTTATAGAGTTTTCCTAGCAGGATATCATGTGAAACACTGTCAAATGCTTTTGACAGGTTACACAGGATTGCTCATGTGTGTATTCCCGCATCTCTGTTTTTGGCAATTTGATGAACCATTTCCGTGACTGCTTGCGTAGTTGATCTGAGAGCTCTGAAACCATACTGGTGATCATCCAACTGTTTATGTACCCTTCTCTAGAAATTTGATCAGTCTGTCTTTTATAATGATCTCTATAATTTTTTATAGTATTGGGGTGATGGTAATAAACCGGTAGTTGTCACGGTCATTACAGTTCCCTTTCTTCAAGATAGGAATAGCCCTACCAAGCTTGAGGTGCGATGGGAATTGCCCCTTCTCCAAGCATTTGTTTATCAGGTGTGTTAGTGGTTTGCTTAGAGTTTCCTGAATAAGTTTTATTGTTTGGGCGCTTATGTCGTAAGGATCAGTACTGGAGCTATTTTTCAACGATTTTATTACCGTTCCTACTTCCTCATTATTTGTTGGAGTTAAGAAAGCGGAGTCTTTTACATTAATATTCAGGAGTTCGTCCCCAGTTGAATCGGTGGGGGGAATATTTTTCAAGATGTCATCAATCACTGATGCACTCTGTACTCACTGAATTCACTTGCTGTTAGGGTTGTGTTTGGATGTATAACTTTAGGTCTACCTTTGATCTCATTTACCACATTCCAAGCAGTTTTTGCTCTATTATTACTGTTTAAAAAAACCTTGTCGTACATCCCTCTTTTTGCTTTCTTAACCATTTCTCTATACAGTTTTAGAGATTTGTGGTATGATAATTTCAGATCAGAGTTTCCTGTTATCCTGTACTGAGTTTTTTTTTGTTTCAGTTCCTCTCTCATAATCTTCAAGTCTCTATTAAACCACTTGGGTTTCCGATCAGTCCCTTATTTGCTATGTTTTAGTGGAAAAGCCAGCTCTATAGCATACGTAATGTTTTCACACAGAAATCTGAAGAGGAAGTTTGGGTCCTCAGATAGGTAAAAATCGGACATTCTATTTTGTTTACATAATGCTTAAATTCTGCTGCACCTGTTTCCGTTATGTGCCTTCTATTGTTATGTATTTTTTTGTTCCCATCTAATTTCTCATTTCCTTCCATAATAATGTGGTGCGATAATTCTTCTTTAATAGTACCTGATTTCTTGTAGTTATCAAAATTTACACATATATTGTCGATGCATGTGGAAGAATGATCGGTGACCCGAGTTGGTTCATTTATAATGGCTTCGAGATTCAATGAGAGGTGAGTATTTGTGAGGCAATGTTTCTCCTTGCTATCACTGAGGAAATTTACGTTAAAGTCCCCTAACAAAACAATTTTATCAAATTTCTTTGTGAGATTCCTCAACATACTTTCTAGACAGTCCATAAACTTATTTAGTTCACCCTATGTTGATCTTATAATGTGACGATAACAGTATTACTTATGGTTACGGCTGCAAATTCAGCATCTTTTTCAATACAAAACTGCTCGACGCACCACTCCTGTGCAGAGATACCATTCCTCACAAAAATAGCAACACCGCCACGTTTGAATCTTTGCCTACAGAAAAAATGTACTAATTTATAATTACCTATACCAGCAGATTGAATTGTTCCTCTGTCAAACATATTTCAGAAAGGCATATAACATGATATGGATTTTCTGCTAGGAATGCATGTGTTGTAATGCCCAGAACCTCCCAGGTATATTTCTCGATGGTACTTGTAGCCGTACCTTTCTCTCAAGACAGAAAGTAATTTTTTGTTTACGCACGGTCGAGTTTCGTTGTCGTATTTTTTTGTTCTTAATTATGGTATCTTCATTGGTGAAGGCCGTTAATGACCTGAAATATATATACATAGAGAGAGAGAGAGATATAGGTAGATAGAAAAACATGGAAATGATGTAAAGTGCGAGCTCTAATCTTTATTGGGGGGAAAACTTGATCCTAATTGAATACTACGGTCAGATATCCAACATTATCCATACATCATGAAAAAACAGATTTTGTTATTTTTACCAACTATTCTCTATATTGGCATTGATAATTTGCGTCTACAGATCAACATTTAATCTACGATGCACTGACAATTTATGTGTATCATCAATTTGTCTACACGTTCACATTTAATGTACGAATTTTATCAGGAGTACCTTTTTTTAATAAAATAAATAATAAAAAGTTTTCCATATGGTGCCGACTTATTTGGACACACTGGATATACAAGAAAGTGATTTGATAAAAACGAGTTAAAAAAGCATTAAAATTGAATAAGTTTTACGTTCAATATCAGATAGCAAATAGATTTGATTAAATTTAGTTTTTGTTGTACTATTTAAAAGCCACACATTAGGTATATTTATTAATATAAGTGTTTTTTCTGTTGTGTATCGTCAATTTTCGAGATGTGAATAAAGAGGGCACCATATAACCAAAAAATTCAAAAAATCTGGGCGACCTAGCTGTGCTTGGTGTTTTTTTTTGTAAAATCGTGTTTTTTTTGGGAGGTACGAATCATATACCTATCACATACAATAGCAATGCAATGTTACCTAGTGTACAGGTTGACTACAAATACACATTTAAAAAAAACAGTACGAGTTTGTTGCACTAACCAAAGAAAAACAAGCATTACATTTAAATGTTATACAGCGCCATCTCACAAATTTTAGAGGCACTAGAGCAATAATGCACATATCGACATGTAATAATAAATTTTTGTGTAAAATCGCGGTTTTTCAGGAAATAAATACGCTTACATAGATAAACTTGAAAAGCAAAACTCTATCTAAATACTACACTAGATTACATCCAAATCCTTAGTCGTTTCAGAGATGACCTGTATATATATATATATATATATATACACATATATATATATATATACCGTGTGTAACAGGATCATGGTACACTCCCCGTATCTCCTTTAGTTTTGAAGGTAATTGATTGAAATTTGGGATATCCATATAATAAATAAGCTTTAATTTTAAAAAATTTTTTTACTCGAAAATTTTCTGAATCCAATGATACCACATAATGACATTTCAAACGTCAATATTTTGATGATTCAATTTTTAGTTTTCCATTTAAGTGTGCCATGATGGTTCCGATTTATTCCAATTCACCCGTCTAATGCTAGAAAAATCGAAATCCCGTCAAAAATACTAAATTGCGTTTTTTATGAGCAAATAAAGTTCATTGTAATCGATTTTGGGGTAAAACTCAATTTTTTCAAATGGAACCATATTGGTACCGTGGTACCATTTATTAGTACTATTAATAAGGAATTTATTCATACCTGCTAATAAAATGTGCGATAAATACAATCAAAATTACAGCTAAAAGAAAATAAGATAATACAATTACTTTATTCTAATTTAATGCTAAGAAGTTACTAAGGTGGCTTTGAAATACAAAAAATGAACACAAAACATTACAACAATTGTTTGAAATGCTGTCCAGTCCATTAACGTCAATGCACTTCTGAACTCGCATAGCTTCGAATGCCTGTTGAAGGCAATCAGTTACTAAGGAGGCTTTGAAAACAATGAAATTATTCATTCAGATTGTCAAATAAATAGGTATTGGTTTATTGGTGTTTTTATTGTGTATTGGAAAAATCTTTACATTTGTTGTTATTTTTATTCAAAATGCCCCACATTTATACATGGGATGAAAAAGTGGACATGTTAATTATTTATGGGGAATGTAGAAAAAATGCCGTTGCGGCTAGAAACCTTTATGCCAACCGATATCCTGCGAGAAATTATTTTAATAGTCTTGAAAATCAATTCCGGAGAGAGCCTAAACATTATCCCGAAAAAACAGTTTTTTTTTTATTTATTTATTTATTTATACTGACAAATCAACAGGCCTAGGCCCAATTACAGACATACAGTTCCTATACAGTAAAATACATTACACACTACACAGCACATATATTTCTTAAAAAATACGTAAAAATAAAAAATACAGTTGAGTCAAAAGATAAAAGATGAGATAAAAGATAAAGATAAAATCAAGACATTCATAACAACGTTTAAAATCTTAATAATCGCCTATAGCTATTTAGTCTTAAAGAGATGGAGAACAGCCTTTAATTTCAGTAGTACTGGAAATAAAAATATCAATATCACAGTGGTTTGTATATTCATTTACAGCTCTTTGGCATCTCTCAAAAGGTGAGCAAGATGTGACGTCAACATAGAAAATATTATGATTTCTCCTACGTAGTCTTACTTCAGGTACATGAATGTTTATTGCATTAAGTAAATCAGGTACATTCAGTTTATCATTGATTATGTCTGATATAAATAGCACATCACTGGTATCTCTTCGGGACTCTAGTGTTTTTTGATCAAATTCCAGCAGTTGAGTTCTGTATGAGATCATAAAAGCTGATTCTTTATGTTTCCTGTAGTAAAGGCTTCTCAGGAATTTCCTTTGCACGTTTTCTATCATTTCGGAGTGTACATGATGTGGGGATTCCAAATGACCAAGGCATATTCTAATTTAGGTCTTACAAAAGCATTGTATAGAAGTATTCCGGTTTTCCAGTTGAATTTCTAAGCACAAAACTCAAACTTCTGTAGCTTTCCTTTACAATATTCATAATGTGAGAGGTGAAACTAAATTTTTTTTCAAAAACTACACCCAGATCTTTGAGGTCGTTTACCCTTTCCAGTCTAGTTTCATTTACCCAGTATTCGGTATCAATGAGATTGGTTTTACAAGTAAATGATATAAATTTGCATTTATTCTCATTTAGTAAGAGATCATTTGACTTGCCGAACAACATGAATCTGTCAAGGTCTTGTGTATTAAATTTTTGTCATTTTCATCATTGATTATTTTATATAGCTTCAAGTCATCAGCATACAGTAAGAACTTAGATGTTTTTATGAAGTCTCCAATGTCATTCACAAAAAGGATGGAAAGCAATGGGCCCAATATAGATCCCTGGGGTACTCCTGATAATGCAGTGAAATTCTCTGATCTATGTTTATTGAATTGAACGAAGGAACGGAAATTAATGTTTAGCTCGAATAGAAGTTGATAAGACTGTTTCTTTAAGGCAAATTGCGTTTGAATTGGAAATTAGTCACCAAACGGTAAGCCGAATCTTGAACAAACATAATTATAAATCTTTCAAATATCAATTGCACCAGCACCTGTACGAAAATGATTATGAACGTAGGATGGAATATTGCAATTGGATCTTACAGAATAATGAAAAACAATGCCTTTTTGGGAAGGATTTTATTTTCGGACGAGTCTAGGTTTACAAATATGGGATTATTTAACCGACAAAATACAAGGTATTGGTCACAAGAAAATCAAAATTTATTGAGGGAGGGTAACTTTCAAGTGCGGTTCGGTTTCAATGTTTGGCTTGGAATACTCGGTCGTAGAATCATTGGTCCAATAATATTTGAAGGACGCTTGACTGGAGATAGATACTTAGGATTTCTGCAAAATGAAATTGAGGACAGGTTAACTGAATTACCTGTCCATCTACGACAGGAAATATATTTCCAACAAGATGGAGCTCCTCCCCATAATTCAAGAATATAGTAACTGATTACCTTAACAGGCATTCCAAGAAAACGTAATTTCGACAAATGGTCCTGTGCGATGGCCTCCAAGGTCACCTGATTTGACACCTCTTGATTTCTTTGTTTGGGGCCATTTAAAAAACATTGTCTATGCAACCGCCGTTACAACCCGCGAAGACCTGGAGTTGCGAGTAAGACGCGCAATTAATAGTATAACGGCCCAGCAATTAGCGAACATTCGTCAAGAAACAGCTATGCGAGTTCAGAAGTGCATTGAGTTAATGGACAGCATTTTGAACAATTGTTGTAATGTTTTGTGTTCAATTTTTGTATTTCAAAGCCACCTTAGTAACTTCTTAGTATTAAATTAGAACAAAGTAATTGTATTATCTTATTTTCTTTTAGCTGTAATTTTGATGATTGTATTTATTGCACATTTTATTAGCAGGTATGCATAAATGCCTTATTAATAGTACTAATAAATGGTACCACGGTACCAATATGGTTCCATTTGAAAAAATTTAGTTTTACCCCAAAATCGATTACGATGAACTTTATTTACTCATAAAAAACGCAATTTAGTATTTTTGACGGGATTTCGATTTTTTTAGCATTAGACGGGTGAATTGGAATAAATCGGAACCATTATGGCATACTTAAATAGAAACTAAAAATTGAATTATAAAAAAATTGAGGTTTGAAATAATTTTTTTAAAAAATCGAAAGTTGGTATCACTTCCGGCGAAACCAGAAGTGAAAAAAAAAAATTTGTAGGTCAAAAAGTGCCGCTTATTATGTATATGGAATATCCCAAATTTCAATCAATTACCTTCAAAACTAAAGGAGATACGGGGGGTGTACCATGATCCTGTTACACACGGTATATATATATATATAT
This sequence comes from Gonioctena quinquepunctata, assembly GCA_018342105.1. Taxonomy (NCBI): domain Eukaryota; kingdom Metazoa; phylum Arthropoda; class Insecta; order Coleoptera; family Chrysomelidae; genus Gonioctena; species Gonioctena quinquepunctata. The sequence goes on from JAFIRS010000543.1 coordinate 238,569, forward strand.
ATATTCTTCTTCTCCTTCGCACAAGGTGGGCTGGTTTCCGAAGAACCCCGTACACGTAGGCCTCTCAATTTGGGCCCTTTGTGCGCCCACTTGTTCTGAGAAAATCAGCTGGGCATGCCGATTTCTTTGACAAAATTCAGCAACTTCCTCAGCTGAATTTCCTTGACGTCCTCTGGGTTCAGAATTATGCTCCCAAGGTTGATCTCCCTCTGGTGCACCAAAGCTGGGCACTCAGTGAGGATGTGCGACGATGTCTCGTCATCTTCCAGGCACCATCTAATAGGGGATCATCTGTGATCCCGATGAGCTCCATGTGCCTGTTCAGGTGATTATGTCCCGTTAGGAGCCCAGTCACAGTCTTGATGTACCGTCTGTTAAGTGACAGGATCTCTTTAGACATTTTTCTCCTTGGCTCCTTTATGTGGAGCTTTGATTGCCTCATGCCTGGCGCATCTTGCCATGTTTTAAGGAACTGCTTTTGTAGCAGTTCCTCCATATTTGAGATTGCCAGGCTGCTAGGTATTCCCAAGATGGGTTCAGGTCCAACTGGTGTCTTTCCCGATCCTATCTTGGCTAATCTGTCTGCATCCTCGTTCCCAGGGACACCTGAGTGTCCCGGGACCCATATGAGGCTGACTTTGCTTGTTTTCGATAAACTTTCTATGGCGTTTCTACACTCGGACACCAGTTTGGATACAATCCTATTTCCGCCTAACGCCATAATAGCAGCTTTGCTGTCCGAGTAGATGGCAGTAGGCCATCGACTTTTATTGTCGAGATTTTCCTGAACACAGGTGAGTATAGCATATACTTCAGCCTGGAACACTGAGGCATATTTGCCTAAAGGAACTGAGATTTTCTCTTTGTTCTTATATATATATATATATATATATATATATATATATATATATATATATATTTTAATAGATATACATAGAGCCGAAAACACGCTAGTAGCTGAGGACCCTTACCATCCAGCAATTGAATTTCATATATCTCTGAAAGATTCTCCTGAAACCAAAGACACATCGAAGAAACAGTATGCATATGACTACAGAAAAGGTAACTTCACCTTATTATATCAGTTAATAAAAGATTACAATTGGTCTGATCTTTTTGAATGTAGGAATGTCAACGACTGTCTCGATCTGTTTTATAAAATAATATACAGTATGCTAGACCAAGCCATACCGAAGTATGTAGTAAAAGAAACTGCACACAAACCCAAATATCCATTCTGGTACTCTCCTGACTTGGTGCGTAAAATAAGAAATAAAAATCATTTACACAAATTAATACAAAAAAATAGAGCTGACTCTGTGCAAACAAACTCATACAATGCACTAAGGCAAGATACAAAGCATCAAATTAATAATGAATACAGATTGCACAAACAAAATATTGAGGCAAACATAAATCAAGATCCGAACTCTTTCTGGCAATTTATACGCTCCAAATCTAGGTCAAGTGGAGTGCCCGGAGAAATGCAGTGGGATGGCTCAGTCTACAGCACTCCTGGGGACATCGCAAATGTGTTTGCCCAATTCTTTCATTCTGTCTATCAGGTCTCAGAAAATCATAGCAGTTTCGAGGCAGCCTCGGATGCATCTTCCTATAACCTACCTTTAGTAACCGAGTCCGATGTCCTAGTAAGCATAAAAAAACTGAAACCAAAAAAGTCAACTGGCACTGACAATATACCTGCCTATATTTACAAAGGTCTAGCAGAGTTTTTAGTTAAGCCTTTAGTGCACATCTTCAACTTATCAATATCAAGCAAGCAATATCCTAATGCACTAAAAACAGCTCTGGTCACGCCTATTTATAAAAAAAACGGCAACGTAAATGAAATCAACAACTATAGAGCAATAAACATAATTAACGTAATGGCAAAAATTTTTGAACAAATTGTATGTACCAACTTAACAAGTGCTCTAAAACCAAATATCTCTATATTTCAGCATGGATTTGTCACTGATAAATCTACAGTCTCAAACCTTTGCATATTGTCAGAATATGCCTCCGAAGCAATAAAAAACAAAAAGCAACTGGATGTCATCTATACAGACTGTGAGAAAGCCTTTGACAAGGTTGACCACGGGCTGCTCCTAGATCGACTAGTTGCCATGGGAATATCACACTCCACTTTTCTATTTTTAAAATCATATCTGTTGAATTGGGCCCTCACGGTGAAGATAGGCAAAAATACTTCAAACAAGTATACAGCTACCTCTGGTGTACCGCAAGGTAGTACCTTAGGTCCACTTTTATTTACATTGTATATTAACTCCCTGCCCGATTGTCTTTCTGAATCTATGGGACTGCTCTTTGCTGATGATTTTAAACTCTTCAAAATAATATCTTCTCCCCAAGACTGCCTCTTACTACAGACAGATATAAAAAATATTAGTCGTTGGTTCAAAGATAATAAAATGTCAATTAACATAAATAAAGCTCGTAGTGACCTTTACACGAAAACTAACATCATAACATACCTATAACATAACGGGAAAGGAGAAAATCAAAGATCTGGGAGTTAACTTTCAGAGCGATATGAAATTCAATTCGCACTACACCAAGACGGTCAATAGAGCATTTAAAGTTTTAGGTTTCATCATTAGAAATAGCAAGTCCTTCGAACTGGGAACAATTATCAAGCTCTATCATGCCTTAGTGAGACCACATCTGGAATATGCAGCACAAATCTGGATGCCTTCAGCCCAAACACACATAGACCGCATTGAGAAAGTACAAAAGAGGTTCTTAAGATACCTTTATGTCAGGAAAAATAACAAATACCCATATATGATCTCATATAGGTGCATGCTAGATAGCTTCGATTTCAAGAGTTTGTTGGATAGAAGAAATAAACAGGCGGTGTTATTTGTATACCATCTTTTTTATTACACAAAATACAAAGACTGTGATCTAATTAAGTACATATACATAAACGTCCCTAAAATCAATTTAAGAATTTTAAATTATGATATATTCAAAACAGATCCAGGCAGTATATCATCAATAAACAGAATGTTATTGATATGCAATCAATCTCTCAAGCAAGCACACATAGATTTATTCGACACAAACCTGAAAGAATTACAAAAAATCTGACTGTGTTTGCTTTATTTAGCTTAGTATAGTTGTTTGTTATTTTTGTTTTGCTACATTTGTTATTTTTTTTCTCTTTAGATGTACATATATGTGTATATATATATATATTACTTCTTCCCCACTACCATTACTTGTTATTACCAATAGGTGTTTGTAAAAAAATATATATATATATAATATATAATAATAATATAAGAATTGCTCGTTTGAAGATATATGAATAATAACAATTTTCCCTGGGCCCTGTATATTATTTTTTTTGTTTTTGGGACGAGACATTGAGATGACAGAAGGAGAGGAGAGGCTGTCAAGAGTTTTTACATTTGAATTGATATATATTTTGAGTTTGAAGTATTTGCGTTATTAAAGTTTTCTCGGTACGTAACAGCTATTTCTTGAAACCCCAATGAGCCTTCCTGAGAGATATTGGTTCCGAATATTTCCAACATTAAATAACGAACAAACAGCTAATAAGTATAGAGTAGGTATGATTGAAAAATAAATTAGACCTACTCTGCCAGTATCATACACGAGTCGATATCGTTTCTGAATCTGACTCCTTGCAAGTTGTTCATTGGATAACGGGATTGCCATTATTTGTTTCTGGAATCCTTTTTCTCGAGAAAATTAACACTTTCAGTTTGTATTTCTCTCTATAATGCACAAAACTCGCGGAAAACTCGAAATAAATGTCACTAATATTTTGAAAGTTCAAAATGTCTGCGTTTATTTACGCGGTAACCATAGTTACGGTTTTTCGTTCAAACTGCATTTGTATCGAGATTGGTGCGAGTGCCCCAATCGTGTAGCCCATAGAGTAAAGGGTAGCTCTACGAAAAACTAATTTATTATTTTAAATTAAATTTGTAGTTTTGTAATCGGTGGCGACTGACTGAAAATTGTATAAAATGCCCGCCATATTGGATCCGCCATTTTGAATTTGTCAATTGTAACAAAAAAACACAATATGCGATGTTGACAATCCCCATATACCATTATTACGTCGAAATATACAAAATCATAAATTTCGTCCGCCATTTTGAATAAACGAACTTTGATGAAAAATCATGAATTGCGTTCTGGAGAAACTCCCACACATCATTTTGTTAAGGAATTTTACGTGACATAAATCTCGCCCGCCATCTTGAATCCGCCATTTTAAATCAATAAATTTCGATAAAAACATTGTAATTGTATATATATATATATATATATATATATATATATATATATATATATTACTTTTTAAACTTTTATTTTCCATACAACATCCCTCTAGATTTTTATTATCCGAAAGAGCTTTGAATTTGTGACATTATCGTTTTTTGAAATTTGAAATCGGTTGAAAAATCAAACTTAAATCGTCTCAACTGTTGAACGGCGTCGGCACTTACCAGAGGAAGCTTCGAGGTAAGATCCACTTGAAAATTGGTGCCCATAAGAAAATGCACCTCCCATATTTTTGCAAGTTATCAAAAATTGATTTGTTTGAAAATATATATTAACAGGGTGTTCATAAAATCAGATGTGGAATCATCTGCGACTCAAAGATAAACTTTACTCACTATCTTGTGGGGTATTCTCTTGTGGGGTATTCATGTTGAAAAGGGAAACATTCTCAATTGAATAGAAATATTTTTCTGCGAATTGAAAAATCCACGATAAAAATGAAGTTATTTTAGTGGATATCCAACAGAAAACAACTAATCCCCGGCTAAAGCCACGCTTGGTCATTGAACTACATCTGATAGAGGACCCTAACTCAAAAGAGAAATCGGAAAGTAAAAATGTTTTCCAAGAAGAAGCACTCACCAGAAATCATTTGTAACATTGATGCAGGACTGGCATCGCATTCACTAGGTCTTCGATCAATACATTTTTATCGACGAATCTATTTCAAGCTTTCACAATAAAAAAAATCCTAAAATCCGAAAGGTAGTACCACGATAAAAACGCTCCCAACTACCATTTCTTAAATAACAAGCTCTTTTCACTTCATGTTGAAAAATTATGAATTATCAGATTACCCGTGTGAAGTTTCAGAAAAATCCGAAAGGAATCTGAGATATAAGCAGGTTTCATTAGGAGTGTTCCCAAAATTATTCACGTGTACTGAGTTGCACGCACTCTTTTTTTTCACAAATTCTTATCTTTACAATAGTACCTCTTCAAAAACTTTAATTTTTCACAAACAAACAAAGTACCTTTGAACCTTTGAGGTATAACTGAGTCGCTGTTCTTAGTAATGAAATGAATGATATCAAATATGGTTCTTAAATTCCGATGTACCTACCTTATAGGTTATTATCAGAGCTGTGTAGATGAAATCAATTGACTCAATTTCAAAGTATAGCACAATGTTAAAAAATAAACGTTATTTGGTGAAAGAATATCGCAGTTGAATCGAGAAATAAACATCATAGAGTCACCGACATATGCAAGCCGCTACTGTCTTGAGATAGGACACTTATGGGTGAAAGTGTCATGTCAATTATCTGAGTCAACTGGTCCAAGGTTATTCTACCTTCTTCCTTTTGGTGCCAAATAAGTGTTTATACTTTGTATGAATTCTGATTTATTATTTATTGAAGTGGTACTTTTTTATAAAGGCACAAACAATGAATTGATGGACATTGTTTAAGTTTATATAAAAAAAATCAAAGGAAAATTATTGTCTTCTCCAATTCAAATGTCATAGCATATTACCTTCGCGCTGTCAAATTTATTGATTCTAAAATCCACATAATCTTCAGTTTCCTACTAGTTGAAGGAAATGGTATCGAAAATTTCACGTTGGCCTCAGGAACGAGGTCGACGGAATTTTTTTGTAATCAACTCCTATAGTAAAATGGCGATTAAATATCTCGACATTAATCGCCACCATTAATACACTAGTTGATTAAATAATTGTTAATCAACTATTAGTGTATTCATGGTGGCTATTAATGATCGAGATATTTTAACGCGAGAGCGAAGCGAGCGCGTTAATGTTCGAGATCATAAATCGCCATTTTAATATACGAGTTGATTACAAAAAAAATCCGTCGACCTCGTTCCTGGGGTCAATGTGAAATTTTCGATATACATTTGCTTCAACTAGGAGGAAACTTACAATGTTTGGATGTGAAAAATATATAAATTTGACAGCGAAAGGTAATATGATTTGGAATTTGAATAATATTTGAATTCGTGCCTTGATAGAGGAATCGACCATTAATAGGTTATTAATGGTCGATTTCGGTGTATGTTTGGCTGCATCTATCACAAACATGCATTAATAGAGAAATTGAACGTTAACGATCAATTTCGTGTAGATTAAACAGACTCGTTAATACGAGGTCGCCGAAAAAAATATTAATGTACTAAAAAGTTTAATAAATGAAGATAGATGAGAAACTATAATTGACAGTTCGAAGCAACTAGCGGTTAAAGTTTGAACTATATGAAATAATGATGCATACGTCTATCAGAGGCGCGTACGTTTTTTAATGGTATTATATTTTTGACGCTGGCTTCTTGCCTCCAGCCAATCAGAGTACTTCAAAATTAGCCGTCGCTTTTTCAAGGTCATGCTGCTATTTGTTGGTTCAAGTTAAACTTTCAGGTCAAGTTGTTGACTATTTTTGTTTATAAACATGTTGCTCTCCTTTTCTATAGACAAATATAATAAACAAATAATAAATTATGGAAGTGCCTTTTGGTTTGACGAGTTTGTGGTAATGTGCATCCTGTAACTTTAACCTGAACAATAAGTATTAATTGGTAGTTGACGTAAAAACGCCGCGTTTGTTCTGCTCTATGGAAATGGTTATTTGGTAATAGCAGCACTTCTTTCAAAAAAAGTTGACGCTAAAAGCTGGTATGGAAGGCCGCCTTTAAAACATTGGCGTTTTCAATACGTGCGTTTAGTGAATACGTCACGACCACATTTTTTTTGTTGTCAGCTGGATTTATAGTTAGACGGACTGTAAATGTAGACGCACTGCAAAAAGATCAACTATATAATTTATGTACTCTTGTTTATAAATGAACGTAAACGCATGACGTAACGTAAGTGAAACGGACTGGAACGGAAGAGTTGGCCAACTTTCATCTTTTACACTACGTTTCTTGCGTCCGGCCAATCAAAATACAGAATTATGTGTGATTTTTTTTACAAGACGTAATTATTCATTAAATACTGGAACAGTCATTCACATATACTCAAAAAATTGTTCTGGATCAGCAGTCTTCATCTTTAAAAAAATATTGTAGGCATTCTCTACTTTTCTATTACGGTTTATGGGTCTTGTTTTGTAACGTCTTAGTTGCATAATTATTGTTCTTCGAGTTTGTCGACACTTTTCCAATGCTACTTCACACAACAACAGTCCCACGGCACCAAGAAGCATACCTTCATGTATTTCATAATCCATTGTGACACAGAAAACGAAGCATAGATGAATATTTAGAATATAATACAAATCCAAACCAACACAGGCTGTTTATGATTCGTATAATGTGTAGGTTATGTTGAATATCACTTCTACCCATGCGCAAAAATTCCGTTCCGTCGATTTATAAATTCAATAATATGTTACAGTCCGTTTGTTACGTATACAGTGCGTCTACGTTTACAGTCCGTCTAACTATAAATCCAGCTTCGTCTTTGGATGCAAACAAACCGTAACGCGTATAATGTTAACACAGCACTTTATCCAAACATTTCATTTAAAGAATTCTGGAGATATTTAAGCACTTATAGCAATATGCTTATACGATATTATGGGATTATAATACGTGCGTTTAGTGAATACGGCACGACCGCATTTTTTTGTTGTGTTTGTTAGTCTTTGGATGCAAACAAACCTTAACTCGTATTTTATTAACACAGCACTTTATCCAAACATTGTATTTAAAGAATTCTCGAGATATTTAAGCACTTATAGCAATATACTTATACAATATTATGGGATTATAATACGCTTTGTTGACATCCAAAGACTGATTTACACCAATAAAAATTGGTCGCATAACGTCACACTTCATTTCATGAAAAATATTTAAAAAAACAATTTCTGAGTTTATTGCTGAACTTTCTAGATGGTAACTTTATGTGCAAATAAAAATATTTAGAACAGAGGCACATGTGTGTTCTGTATTGCGATTGAATATTAATCATAATATATTTTTAGAAATTTAATGTGGATGTTTTATTTTTTTAAATAATTCAATCGATCCAACATGGATTCGGAAGGAGAGCAGGGGGTTTATTCTCAAATGTCGACCAAAATTTGTCGATTGAAATTGTCGCACAACTTGAATGGTTCCGACATCAAAGTCCAATGAGACAAAAATTGTCGAAAAGCATGAGCTAGCAACACCGAATTAACGATTCTCGAATGTGTTCTCCCAAAGAGAGTAAAGTTATTGAGTAGGAGAGTCTATTCCCCATAAGACAATGGTGAACTAATAGAAAGAGATGAAAATCATTCGTGAGTCATAGTGACGTACTTGGTAATGTCATGGCCACCATTCTCTCTGGACAGTGGCGGACTAGCTCACTCCGCACTTTGGTATCTGAGAGTTACAGGTTACAGTTTTGTTGGTTTGAGTTTTGGCTATATTTTCATTTCATGCTTTATGCCCTATTGAATTTCTGACTGATGTCTGGTGACTGTAAGAGCCTTCTGCATTTCTGAGCATAGTTTTTTTTTCGGATTATTCTGTCGAAGTAGAAGAGAACAATATATTTGAAAATAGACAATTAACATTTTACTATCAGTACTTTGCTAACGTACCTACAAGAGTGATCAAAATCCTAGTAAGTAAAAAGTTTTTGGTACGAATTTATGTTTTCATTAAGAAACTGAAACAACAAAATCTCAAAATTCGCAACAGAGATTTGAAATTACTTATATTTTCCTTAGACCCAAATGCCCACTTGGTGTTCAGTTTCATCCTGTGGAAACAGAAGTGACAAAACTTCCCATACGTGAAAAAGATAAAAACCGTGGATTATTTTTTGTGGAAAAGGCCCTCAATGGGTTTCTTTATCAACATCAAGGATTTGCTCATCCCATTTCAAGAAAGTTGATTTTGAAAGAAATCTGCGAAGTGAACTAATTGGTATGATTTTTCCCCAATGTTTATGCATCCCTATGTATTGAAGTCATAAGATAGTGGTTGTGTTCTATTTAAAATAAGAAAGTTGATATTTAACAGAAACTCGTTGAGGGATACCTAACACGTATTGTAAAAATAATCAACAAAACTAGTAACTTTTTATGTCTAATTTCATTACACAGTTGCAGTCATAGAAAAATAACCTGAGAACCCAAAGTGTTTTTGGAATTCACAGTGAAAATAAATCTAAAAAGAGGCGTTTTACCAACTATTACGAATGATCATGGAGAAGAACCAACAGATTTAGAATGTAATGAAGACAAAGAGAATCAAAATATTATCAAAGGCATTATTGAAAATATTAACAAAGAAGAGAAGGAAAGCTCTGGTCACAAAAATCCTAGTACTTCTTATGAAATTGTAGATACTGCCACTGTATCGCAGCCTTCCGAAGGAGTGAAAGTAGATTACAAAAACCTATATTCCATCTTACTCGATGAAAATCAGCATTTACAATTGGAAACTTCCAAATTAACAGATAAAAATCGACAAGCTCAACAGAAATTGAAGGCTTTGGAAAAATCTTTATGTTCTTGTAGAAGTAAACTATTGAAAACACAAATTGTGGGAAAACAAATCAAAGGTGTATTAAAGAAAGCGTTGAGTGAAAATCAAATTGATCTGTTGTTGAAAAAAAAAGAAGCGTGTGAATTGGAAGCCAGCAGAAGTAGCCACTGCTTTTACATTACGATATTATAGTAAAAAAAGCTACTTGTTCCTCAGAAGTCACCTTATTTATCCTCTGCCTAGTTTGTCCTCTCTAAGAAGATGGGCTTTGGGATTCGAATGAAGCAAGGGATATTACCAGATATATTGAGTTTTATGAGACTGGATGGCGAAGAACTCACTGAAATGCAAAATTGTGTAGTATTACAGTATGACGAGATGAAACTGAAGAGCGTTCTTTAGTTTGATAATGCCGAAGATGAGATTGTTGGTCCTTATAACTATATGCAGGTTATTATGGTGCATGGCCTCTTTTCCAAATGGAAACAACCTATATTCATAGATTTTGATAGAAAAATTACAAAAGATATACCTACTGATGGAAGTAATAAATAAATTATATATTAGTTACACCGTAGTTGCATCTGTTAGTGAGTGTGGGGGTGGAAATGTTGGTTTATGGAAAGAACTTAATGTCGGCATTGATAAATCATATTTCAGACACCCTAATCAACAATCAAATATATATATATATATATATATATATATATATATATATATATATGTTTGCTGATGCTCCGCATCTTCTAAAATTAGTGAGAAATTGGCTGATCGATACAGGGTTCGTTCTGGAAGATGGAAGCAAAATAACGAAAACACCATTGGAAAATCTTGTGAAATTAACTGACTCTGAAGTCAATATTTGTTTTAAAATAAATGAATATCATTTGACATGTGAAAAAACAGCAAGGCAAAATGTTAGGCGAGCAGCTGAAGTGCTTTCTCACACTACTGCTACTACATTGATTCATTATGAAGTTGGGAATAAAATTGAAGCAAGGGCATTATCTGAATTCATCGAGGCAGTTAATATGTGGTTTAACATATTCAACAGCTACATTCCTGTTAATAAAATTCCAACAAAATCTGCTTACGGTAATAACATCGAAGAACAACAGCAAATATTGAATGACATTAAAATTAAGATGTTTATAATTAATTAGAGCAATGGGTAAAAACTGTCTTCAAACCTTTCATGTCATTAATTCTTTGAAAATGTTATTTGATGATATGAACCAGAACTTTTCTGCCAGTTATATCCTGACCCATAGGCTAAACCAGGATTCTCTAGAAAACTGTTTTTTCCTAGTGAGAAGTGGTGGTGGAGTTTATGATCATCCTTCTCCATTGGATGCTCTATCTAGAGTGAGGATGATAATTTTGGGTAAAAATCCAGGAATTCTTGAAAGTCACACTTGTACAGAAGATCAACAACAGGATGAATATATGGTGGCTCAGCTGTTCCATAGGGCAAATGTGTCAATCAATTCATCATCTACAATAAATTATAATTCTGAAAACGGGTCTTCCAGTAGCTCTTCTATGTCTCAGGAACAAATGAATCCTGCAACTGTCATTGATAATGGACCTGAGACTACTGGAGATGCTTTGGAATGTATTGGGGGATATATAGCAACGCTATAAAAAAAAATATCCAGATTTGGATGACCACATATACAAATATAGTACTGAACATGATTATTCCTTGCTCACTTGGGTACAACATCTTTCTTATGGAGGTTTAATTAAACCAAATGAAAGTTGGAAGTCAACCATTGAAAAATTCAATGTGGAATTCGAAAAATTTCATCAACAAGATTTAGGACATGGACTGAGAAAGGGAAAACGGGTAACAAAAAAATTGATAAGGAGACTCTGTCGGAAACACAATGACATACCAAAAGAAGTCATTCAGACTTTCGTAAAGTTGAGAACTATCAACAGAATAAAATACACTAATTTTAAGTCGCAGTCAAGAAGAAGAAAGAGCGATGGAACTGATGATGAAAAGAGTTCAAGATTAAAAAAAAACAAAAAAATTATAAACTGATTTTGTTAGTAATATAGAAATAATCCATTACAAGTGGTGTTCATTAAAAGAAAACGTAAAAATATCACTGTAGATATCCTGATTTAGAAACAAAATCAGAAATACTGTTAGCCCTTTTCAATCAATAAAGTTTGTTCAGAAAATTCCACTAAAAAAAATGTTTTTCCCATATTAAAAATTGTAACAATCAACACAAAGATCTGAAATATAAATTGTTTCATTTGGCGAAAATGTCTAATTTCACATTTGGGTAGAATCTTCATTCAATATGTTCCCAATAAATGAAGGTAATCAATGCCTGGGTTATCTTTACATTTTTTGTAATTTGACAACTTCTCAAAAAATTCATTTATGAATAATAGTTATATTTTTGTTGACTGTAAAATTTTTCAGACTAGACAATCTGCTGAAAAGAGTTGAAAGCATGTTTTAGTTAGTGTTATAATTTTCTCTTTATAAATCCATTTCTATATCACTCAAGTGCAAAGAAATTGAGCCACTTTTGTTAAAATGTTATTGTTTTTTTTTCATTTTCTGATTAATATAGAAGAAAATGTTATTTACATAATTTGTTGTGCCATCCTGGAGATTGAATACCTATACGCGTGCTGTCTATACAAGCTGAAAGCCGTGGAAAGGAGGCACTATGATAAAAACCTCTCAGTATTTCTATAATTTCTTCCTGTGTGTTGTAGACAAATGTGAACCTGTGTCATAAAAGAGAAGAGCTGTTAAAAGGACTAGGCACAGATATAAGGGGGTTTCTAGCCATCGATAGAATTCAATTGCATTAGTTGATACAGGGTGTAATTGAAACTTTCTATTTCTTGTCATGTAATAAGCGATTTTAATACAATAACTTGTAGTGCGATTATCAAGATCATAATGCAAAATTGATATCTATGAAGGAATGCCTTTGTGCCACCATATTACAAATTTCAATCCACCCCCATTTAGGGGTAGTTTGTACTTGTGATTTTTCTAATAACTCTGCTGACCGGGGATTTCCAGCTAAGATATTCCTTTGAAAATCTGAAATGTAGATTGCACATAACATATATTTTTGTGTCAACATAGAAAAATTAAAATCTGTCCCTTCATAAGGATTGTTTATACCGGCGATTTTTCGAGAAACTTTGTTAACCGAGGGTTTCTGGTGAATATATTTCATTAAAACGGTAGAAAATGATAGCATAAAACATATTATTTGTACCACCATAGAAAGATTCCAATCAGTCCCCTCATGGAGTAATTTATACTTGAGATTTGACCGGGAGTTTTTGGTAAAGCTATTTTATTGAAACGGTAGAAAACTATTGCACATAACATTTTTTTTGCGCGATCATAGTAAAAATAAAAATCAGTCCCCTCATAAGGGTAGTTCATGCTTACGATTTTTCGAAGGGCTTTGCGCTGACCGAAAGTATCCAGTAAAGATATTTCAATGAAACGCTGGAATATGATTGCCCAAAATATATTATTTGTGCCATAATAGAAAAAAATCGCATTAATCACCTGATAAATGTGACTGTCGTCGTCAAGATTCATCTTTGTTTGAGTTGCATTTCATTTATATATTTTTTGAATATTGATGAGATTGAAATTGTAACGGTCAATTATGATATATATTTTATTTTCTATGCGGATTCTGCCAAAATCATTTAATTGGAATTATATTTTTATTATAGTGTAAACTATCCTTACAAGGTAGCAGATGTGAATTTTCCTTATAGTGAGAAGAATAATATGTTTTGTGCCATAATATTTCAGCGTTTCAATAAAATATATTTATTGGATAACTCCGGCCAGCAAAATTCTTCCACAAATCTACCAATAAAATACCCCCCATGAGGAGAGTGATTGGAATATTTTTATGGTGGTACAAATAATATATTTTATGCAATAATTTTCTACCGTTTCAATGAAATATATATTCACCGCAAACCCTCGGTCAACAAACTTTCTAGAAAAATCGCAGGTATAAACTACCTTTTTGACGGGACTGATTTGAATTTTTTTCATGGGGACACAAAAAATATAATTTTGTTCAATCTACAGCGTTTCAATGGAATATCTTAGCTGGAAATCCCCGGATAGCAGTTATTAGAAAAATCACAAGTACAAACTACCACTATATGAGGGTGAATTGAATTTTTTAATATGGTGGCATGAAGGCATTCCTTCATATATGTCAGTTTTGCATTATGATCTTGATAATCGCAATACAAGTTATATTAAAATCGCTTATTACATGACAAGAAATAGAAAGTTTCGAATACACTCTGTATCAACTAATGCAAATGCTATCGTGGTCGCGTAGAATTAATCTAATATACCTACCTTAGGTGTAACATTCTAAAATTTCAGCAAATTCTATCAATGACTAGAAACCCCCTTATATCTGTGCCTAGTCCTTTGGTTTATTGGTTTCACGGGGTAATTCCTGTTACTATTAATATTGAGTGTAGGCCTTAGTGCACTTATATACATTTCAATCAACATCTAATTATGTAAGTACCTTGATTTGTGAGGTTAAATTCGATATCTTGAAAAAAAAATCGTCGAAATAACGTTTGGTTCATCTTCTTTCAAAATGTATGTCGAGAAAAGAATTGATTTAGCCGAACGGGTTACAAATAATTTTAAAAAACCTTTCGAAATCCTTTTATCGAAGAAAGGGTTAAAACAGACATGTTTCGATCTTTGCAGAGCCGTATTGTATGTATTACGGAGTTTCTAAAGCGCTACGCTTTGACTTCGGATTCGAGTTAAAGAAAAAAATGCGTATGTAGATAGCACTCAATAAGAATTCTTAACATTTTAACACAAATTTGGAAATTTCAAGTCATAATGTTCAATTCGATTAGGTATAACATATTTACTTTGACATATCTGATCTTGAATGTGAATTGGACCACTTTCCACTTTGTATGTTACGTAGGCCACCTGTACTCATGTCCAACTACGTCACTATGATGCGTTAATGCTACAAGATTCTGATTGGTTAGAGCTTATTAGTGCCTCCTATTCAGTTTACTCTCTTTGTTCTGTGCCTATGTGGTTTTGGCAAAGAGTAGAGCAATCTCTAATCTTTGGTTTGTTTGAATAGGGTTAGAAGTTTCGCTTTACAGTTTTACAACATTTTTATTCGAATATTTTAAATATAAGTACCTCAATTCAACATGGTTGGTAGGTACTCATAAAATTGTTTGATAATTCACCTTTTCTTCAAGAGATATTGAGGAAGCCCGATGATCCTGTTCCACAAATTGTTCCGGGATATCAATCAACTCTCTAGCCAATTCCTTGGTTAATCTGAATGTTTTGATAAACTTTCTATCAGATAAAAGTCTGAACGCATTTCTATATATACCTTGTCTTTCTCGAGGCCGTTGATAGTTTTCACGATTTTCAACCACTATCAATTAGGCAATCCATCGACCTGTCAAAACGAAAGCAATATGGCGGCTGTTGGCACACATTGTAATTCGTCATAAGCGACCATAGTGGTAAAAGTGTTTATTTTGTGATTTTCTATGCGAATTTGAGTAGTTTTTTCAATTTAGGATTATAATTCGTGCTTCAATTGAAGAAAAATGCCCCTTATTTGCAATGTAGATAACTGTGGGTCCCGTCACGACAGGGATAGAGTCGGGTTTCACTCGGTGTCTACAGTTTCAAATCATAAGTTTTTGACCAGTTAAAATGACTTATCGAGGAGGAGAAGAGCTCTATGGTTAGCTGCAATCAACCTACAAGATCTTACGGATTCGAAAATTAATTATCAGAGAGGCTGCAGCAGACATACCCTGTGTGCACATTCGTGATAACATCCGTCATGGATACCTACCTATAACTTCAGACTTTTGTGATTTGATTTGTTCCGTAGAAGATCTTACGGATTCGAAAATCAAGTATCAGAGAAGCCGCAGCAGACATACCCTGTGTGCACATTCGTGATAACACATCCTTCATTCCGTCATGGATACCTACCTATAACTTCAGACTTTTGTTATTTGTTCCTACGATTACTTGTATGATTTTGCCTACTTGTATATCTCTGAACTATTGTACATTAGGAGGTCCCATTTCAAATAAAGTTCATATATATATATATATATATATATATATATATATATATATATATATATATATATATATATATATAATATATATATAATAGATAATTGATATTTTTCCATTCAAAAGTAGAAAACTCCTAATGAGTAATCATATATATGTACCTACCTCCTCAAAAAACATTCTTATAGGTATTGTTATTGAATCACTGGAATACAAATTTTCTTTAGGATTCTGGTGACTCAATAAATAAAAATATTTAGAAATAAGTCTTTCAATCTCAACCTTCCCATTTTAGATATTTCAGGCAATTATCGAAAGCCTCGGTCAAGTCTTGTGAAGGGCGTTGTATTTTATTACTCTCGTTTCGGACGCCCATCATCTTAATGTATTTGAAAAGGTTTACACGATGTTTTGAATGTGAATACTGTATTCAGACGATTGCATATACAAACATTCGAAACATCGTGAAAACCTTTTCAAGAACATTAAGACGATGGACGTCCGAAACGAGAGTAATTAAGTTACCACATTGTCTACAACCTTCGAAGGGTATTGTAATTTATTAACAGTAAAAATTGGATATATCGTGATATTTATCGAAATTGTACTATATACAAATATCAATATTGTGTCATTTTTTTATAATTGGTATTAAATTAAGAGTAATTAACTGAATCAGTAAAACAACAAATAAACAAAAATGTATTTATATATATTCATTTGAAACATTTTATTTTTTAAAACAACTGAACAAGAGGCAAGTCGTCCAATACATTTTATGACTGGATGGCATTGGCCACACAGCTTCCGAATCTGTGCGTGACATTGCCTCTAATATAGCACCGATATGACCACCTACTTCACTGTTTCCGGCCATACAAGTACAGTGAGCAGTACAAATGCTTTCATCCTTTTCAATTATGTACCAAACATCTGAAGGTTTTTAATTTGCCTTTTGTGAATACTTGACCTGAAAAAAAGTTATGTCGATTAGAAAGAATTATTATGAAAGTTGAGAAATAATATTCTTAAATATCAAATCAATGTCTCTTATAATAAATAAATGTGGCAATAAACATAATAGATCAGATCAGAAGTTTGATTGATTCTTATGTAGGTATTATTATTCTTATTCTTATGTAGGTATTATTATTCCTAATTTATAATAATTCACTTCGATGACTCAAGATTTGCAACTGTACATGTACCCATTAGAAAAAACCTGCTGCCTAGGAAAAAACATACTAGACTAACTAAAATATATAAATGATTCTGAATTTTTGTTCTCACCTTCACAACGAAGCCAGATTCAAAGTATGTATGGATACTAAACTTGTATAGGGCTTCATCTGCATTTGGGAAAGCTGAGTAAAAAGCAAATACGAAATAATATCCATATTCGTAACAGGAGGAGCACCAGCAATTGAACAATTCAGTTCAGAAATATTCAATGTAAAAAGGATCTAAATCACTGATCAATCCTCAACTTCATTTTATACCTGTAACAAATACATTGATAAAAATGTAAACAGAAGATGGGGATGTATTTTCAAGCATACCGTTCACCAAAGCCTCTGCTTTTAACAATAGTGTCTTCAGGTAATCACTCTCCATCTGAATATTATTAATTAACAACACAAAAGCTCCGAAAATAACCAAAAATACACTTTTACAAGCCAAAGGTACACACTGACAATGATGTTCTTATGGCGATTATCAGTTTGTGTGCCAACAACCGCCATATTGGGTCACGTGGTATGGATTCAAACTATCAGTATAGAACTCTTGTCTATGATTCAAACGTTTACTCTCTTTGGTATGGATTGCCTAATTAGGCAATCCATCGACCTGTCAAAACGAAAGCAATATGGCGGCTGTTGGCACACATTGTAATTCGTCATAAGCGACCATAGTGGTAAAAGTGTTTATTTTGTGATTTTCTGTGCGAATTTGAGTAGTTTTTTCAATTTAGGATTATAATTCGTGCTTCAACTGAAGAAAAATGCCTTTTATTTGGTAAATATTAAGTTACATCACCCATGCACTCCGAATATGGGGAAAACACTTTTCTTACGTGTTTTTGCCTCCTGAACACGAATCCGGAAGAAAAATGCGGCGGTCTCATACCGTTTCAGAGTTACATAGCTTTTTCCGAAATAAATTTCAAGCACCGTTTTCTCGCACAAAACTCACTCAAAATGCCTCCTTCTTTTTACCAGCATAAACAATACACCCTAAATCACTTATTTTCGGCACAACTTTGCACAAAATATCGTCGTTTTTATCGAAAAAATCCTCCTTCTTACACAGTTGCAAATGAACAATTCTAATTTCTTTGACAGATGACATTTATTTACTTTTTTAATTTTTCATGTTGGTAATAAATGAATCGGACTGTGTAAGAAGGAGGATCTTTTTCGATAAAAACG
The DNA here is from genome assembly GCA_018342105.1 of Gonioctena quinquepunctata. Classification (NCBI taxonomy): domain Eukaryota; kingdom Metazoa; phylum Arthropoda; class Insecta; order Coleoptera; family Chrysomelidae; genus Gonioctena; species Gonioctena quinquepunctata. Next base: position 256,917 of record JAFIRS010000543.1, read on the forward strand.
ACGATATTTTGTGCAAAGTTGTGCCGAAATAAGGATTTAGTGTGTTATGCTGGTAAAAGAAGGACATTTTGAGTGAATTTGTGCGAGAAAACGTGGTTGAATTTATTTCGGAAAAGCGATGTAACTCTGAAACGGAGAGACCGCCATTTCTTCCGATTCAGTTCAGAGCAAAACACGTAAGAAAATTTTCATATTCGAGATGCATGTGATGTAACTTAATATTTACCCGAAATAACCAAAAATACACTTTTACAAGCCAAAGGTACACACTGACAATGATATTCTTATGGCGATTATCGGTTTGTGTGCCAACAACCGCCATATTGGGTCACGTGGTATGGATTGCCTAATAAAGCTGTCATTTCTAACCTATGAAATTGATAAAGAAAATCTGTCAAATATGTCATCTCGCATTCGACATGAAATTGTCGACTGCTCTAGACCACTGTACAATTTGTCTATTGAAAATTTTCGAATGCGACATTTGAGAATGAGACATTGCGTTTTTCGTTCGACAATGTAGAAATCTCGCATGCGACACCCTACTATGGAAAATAGTTATTCGAACTGAAGGCAGGTTACTTTAAAGAAATTGAAGTATTTTTTGGGATCATAGATTTTCATATCCCTGCACTTTTTTTTTAGTGGAGTATATTACGAACATATGTTTATTAATATTTGTTTGCAGTGAATTTTATAAATATTTACCAGATCCTCCATAATTAACATATATATATATATATCATAATGCCAATAGAAACTGAAGATTCGGGCTGGTTATGTGGCGGATGGCGGAGGTACAGAACAGACTGATCTAAATTCTGTGGTTTCGTGGTTTGTCCGAATCCGCAAAAATACTTAAAGTTATTTGAACTTTGTTGGGGCATGTCTGGCATCCATTTTGTTCGCAGAATTCACTTTGAACTGATTGGAATATTTTGAAATGAAAAAAAACAACAAATATCAACACCAAACATCGATTCATAATCAATCGCAATTTTTTGCCGTATGAGTATGAACGTTCATGCGGCGGTTTTTTCCGATTTGCGATATATGGATGAATATGGACGAGCCAGAAGGATTGATGGTAGGACCCGAAAATGTAAAATTGAGTTGAAACTGAGTAGATATTTGTATGTAACCGAGCTCAAAAAAGTACTAGAGGAAGAAAGTTCAGTGCGAACGGTGGTGCCATATAGAATTAATTACTCTATGGGTCAGCGCTGCCGTTTTGAGAGTAATTACTCCATTTGTAAGCAATTCGAAAGCTCTGGAGTAATCGTGGAGTAATGACGAATTGTAAGGATTTTGTAAGCATTTTGCAAGGAGTGGGAGAAAAGCGTTAATCTTCCTGACTACTTGTGTTTTTTTCGTGTTGTACATGGCCAATGGCCAGTCGTGTAATGGCTAATGGCACAGAACTCGTTAGTCGTTACTCTTCACGTCTTTGTCTATAATAGTTTGCTAGTTTGAGTTCTGTGTTATGTTTGTCGAAATTAAAATTGGCATGACATGACATATCTGAAATCTTATCTCAGCCTGAGGCTTCTATGAGTTTTATCATTGTTTAGATTATACTATTTTTTTTTCAACAGGTTTCAATGCATGATTTCATTTTAATTTTTCTTTGCCTCAGTTAGATCCACAATAATTACATTTTGTGAAAATAATTTCTCATATCCCAAAATTTTTTCAAAATTTCCAAGTTTAAAAGTGCTCCTCAATTCAAACTCGATTTGACCTCCATTTGAATAACTTCCCCCAAACACTTGCGCCAGTTGTGGTTGTTTCAGGAATATTGATAGTCGATACTATTTCTTTCAACCCAAACATAAATTCGAGCTCACTTTTGATGTGATATTTGAAAACTATGATGATAAAAATATTGGTACAACATATAAACGAAGGCAGATGAAATTATAGTTGACAGTTCGAAGCAACTAGTGTTAAAAAATAGAACTGTGTGAAATTACGATGCTTACGTCCACCAGAGGCGCTAGGAGTACGTTTTTTAATGTGACGACAAAATTGGCGTTTTCAATATCGAATTATGAAAAACATTACATATTTTTTCAATATCTAAGTTTGTTGCTGAGCTCTCTAGGGGGTAGTCTTTATGTGCAAATCAAAATATTCTAGAAAGGGGGACATGCGTGTTTCCTATTGCATTTCCATTTCAATAGACATTGGTGAATATGTGCTTCTTCTAGTCTCGTTTGGTCTGATTTCGTTTCAGAAACAGTATCTATCAGAACAAGTCGACCCTCGAAATCATCCATATATACCATAGATTATGTATAAATTAAGTTTGTAAGGATTTTGTAAGCATTCTCAAAATTCTGGGAGTAAAACTCCGCATTTTGATAGACGCTAGTCAGCATTTTGTATACTTTCAATTGGCAGCACTGCTATGGGTGGTGCAGGTGCAGTGGATGAAAGAGAAAACGAAACGTCAAGATTGTATTAGACTTAACCTCAAAGTCATACCTTTTATAAGTTATTTAAATTCTTCACAATAGTACAAAATGAGGCATCCTAGTTTTATAGCTAGAACGGTGTTTGTACATAACAATGATGTAGAAGCAGCTTGCAGAATTTTAAATAGAATATTAGGTAGAGAAGATATACTAGATCAATTTCGCAGAACTAGGTACTTTGAGAAACCCTTCCAGGTAATCCAAATACAAATTTGGTGCTCATAATTTAACACTTCCAATTTTCATTACAGTTCAGGAGAAGAATAAATTTCGAAAAATGCAAAGCCCTTTACAATGAAGATATGGATAGAAAAATACAATTTGTTCTTAGGAAAAATAGAACAGACCCATTTCCGGGTTCTTCATAATGCATTCAAAACCATTGGGTTGATTGCTCTACATAATACAAATAAGGAAATTGATTTCCGTAAATAATAGTGCTATTTGTAGTTTATGAAATATTAAAGACTAGTTTCTAATGAGGTGAATATATTTTTATTCATGAAAATTCAAGTCATTTCTGAATGAAACATATATTAAGAGTTCAAGGTAGTATAACTCTTAAAAAAATGGGGAATTTTCTGTTTAGGGGACTCAGAGGCTTGTGGTACTTATTTTTCCTGAAGACAAAGCCCTTTCGTTAAAACGCTGGGCTATCAAATATTTTTTAGGATAATTCCCATAAATCAAAAAGGAGGAGGTCTCTAATCGTCGCATTTTTTAATTTTTTTTATTTATGACCACGCATAATTTTTTACAAGGTAGTCCGATTTCGATTATTCTTTTTTTATTGGATAGGGTGTACTTCAAAGTTGATTCCATTTGAAATTGAAAAAAAAAAAAATGCCACCCCTAAGGGTAGCCAAATGGAGGATATTGATCGTTCACTCTCTGAATTTTGGCCCGTTAACCGATTCTATCAGGCATAACTTTGTACTGGGTTATCCGATTTAGATGATTTTTTTTTGTATAGGGTATACCTCAAAGTTGGTCATATCTGAATTTGAAGAAGAGTTATCCACCTCTAAGGGTAGAAAAGTGGGGGATGATTGATTTTCCACGTGTGAACCGATTCTCTTGAAACTTGGCACACATATGTAGTTCTGAAGTAGTAATTAGTAGATTTTTGCCAAAAAAAAAAAAACTGAAAAGCAAAAAATAACCCCTCCTAATAACTAAGCTCCTAAACTAATGTAAGTAACTAATTTTGAGTTGGCGCCAATCAAACAATTAACGAAAATAATTAAATTTCTTTAAAAAAATTTATCAAAACACCACCGCGCATCCCGCTGCCATCGTTTTACGCTTTACGTAATTAATTTGTTTGGCGCCGACTCAAAATTAGTTACTTATATTAGTTTAGGAGCTTAGTTATTAAGACTAAGAAAGAGGGGTTATTTTTTGCTTTTCAGTTTTTTTTTTCGTCGGTTTCATTTTTTGTTGAAAAGTTTTTATTTAGCAATAATAAACATACCATAGTGCGGCTGGCTTCTGTTTGTTGACTCCGTTGAATTGTTGTTTACTACCAAGTGTGTTGTTCATCCTTGCACTTCTTGACCGTACTGATGAGAGCCGAGAGCCCAAAACACGTGTCTACGGTTAACACTTTTTTTAAGGGCTATGTCAATTAAATTTTTTTATTTTGTTTTGTTTTAACAGTCCCCTCGCTATTCTCTCCTTTCATGTTTATATTCCTGGACTCGGATGTCTCGCAGGTAGCTATAGCTGCCTCCGTGGTGACGTTGGTTGTTGCCCTGGAATGCAGGGTCTGCTAACCGAAACCACAAATGTGCGGCTGGCTTCTGTTTGTTGACTCAGTTGAATTGTTGTTTACTACCAAGTGTTGTTCATCCTTGCACTTCTTCACCGTACTGATGAGGGCCGAGAGCCCGAAACACGTGTCTACGGTTAACACTTTTTTTACAGCTGTCCATTAAATTTTTCCATTTTGTTTTTAACAGTCCCCTCGCCATTCTTTTCTTTCAGATATATATATATATATATATATACAGGGTGTTTCATAATTTAATGCTGATCCTAAAGGGCGAACATAGGTCCGCAACCGCTTTATTTCTGAGATACAGGAATTTGAAATTTAACAAAAAAAATCAGTTCTTTCCCAATATCTCTGAAACCTCTTTGGCTTTTTTTTTTCAATTTTGGTACATGCAAAGTATGCACAAAAATAATTTTTTTCCATGATAAAGGATTTCTTAATTTTTATCAGTGGCGCCCTGTTAACATGCCCTGCCATATTTTTTATCAAAATAATGATCTGCCACTGTCTTTTTCCCAAATAAATAATATTTTTATAATTGTCTTCTATCTTCTCATAAAAATGGTCTCGTGCCTTTTTTTCGTCCGGCGAACGGTTTTTGAGTTGAGAAAATAAAATGCATTAATTTGCTTGTCCCTATGCGAAATCAGCCGTTGAAGAGTAGTAGGATTATCTTGTGGGCTAGAAACATCTAGAATGCTAAGAACAAATTTTGTTGTTTTCAACATAAACAATTTTGACACTTCTTTAGCTAGAGACGTGATATTATTTAGGTTATAAAAACTTATTTATTAAAAAAAACATGGTAAATTTTACAAATACCCAATTAGCAGACATGCATTACTTGTATGGGCTTGCTGACGGGAATGCAAATGAAGCCAGGCGACTGTATCAAGAGCGCTTCCCAAATAGAATGGTTCCTGATGCTCGAACGATTTCAAGCACCCACAGAAGGTTATGTAAAACAGGAAGTTTTGAGCCAAATCATCACTTGAAAGGAGCACATCGGACTGCAAGAACTCCAGCAATTGAGGTAGCTGTTTTAAATTCAGTTGACGAAAATCCTGAAAGAAGTACGAGGCAAGTTGCCAATAATTTGAATATCGCCCATATTCTAGTATGGATGATTCTTCATGATTATTTATTATATCCCTATCTCATTCAACGGGTTCTGGCTCAACTTCCTCGAGACTTTCCATTACGAGTGAATTTCTGTCAATGGTTTCTCCAAAAAGTTACCGAAAATCATTTATTTGACAGGGAAATTTTATTCACGGATGAAGCTAGTTTTACTGAAATCAGGATAAAAAATTTTCATAATAATAATTTTTGGGCCGAGGAAAATCCGCTTGCAGTCGTGGAATCTCACCACCAGGAGCAGTTCTCATCAATTATATGGAATTATTGGAGATTACCTAATTGGACCTTTTTTTTACCACGCAGATTAAATGGACATAATTATCGCCGATTTCTTGAAGATAATTTGCCAATTCTGTTGGAAGATGTTCCTATTTCAATGTGGTTTATACACGATGGTGCACCTGCTCATTTTAGTGCTCTGACACGAGAATATTTAAACCAAAACTTTCATAATCGCTGGATAGGTTGTGGGGAAACAGAGACATGGCCAGCTAGATCCCCAGACATAAACAGTCTTGATTATTTTCTTTGGGGACATCTTAAGACTTTGGTGTACAGTGAACCAATTCTAACTGAGGAAGAAGTGCGAAACCGCATAATAGTTTCCTGTGAAGCAATAAGGAATACTCCAGGAATCTTCCGAAGAGTACGTGAGTCGATGACAAGGAGGGCTGAAGCTTGCATACTTGCAGGAGGCGGACATTTTGAGCAGTTAATTTGATTTTGGTATTTTTTGTTCATAATAGATATGTTTTTAAAAATAAAAAAAAAGTATGCGTACTCATTACAAAAACTAAATAATAGTTACACTAAAATCATAAAAATCTTGCCTAGATCCTTTGGTTACCACAATTGTGAATTTGAGACTGGGAGAAAAATCGAATAGGGACAAGCAAATGAATGTATTTTAATTTCTAAATCGAAAACCGTCCGCCGGACGAAAAAAAGGCACGAAACCATTTTTATGAGAAGATAGAGGAAAATTACAAAAATAATATTTAGTTAGAAAAAAGACAGTGGCGTATCATTATTTTCATAAAAAATATGACAAGGCATGTTAACAGGGACGCCACTGATGAAAATTAAGAAATCCTTTATTATCGAAAAAATGTACATGTACCAAAATTGAATAAAAAGCCAAAGCGGTTTCAGAGATATTGGGAAAGAACTGATTTTTTTGTTAAATTTCAACATCCTGTATCTCAGAAATAAAGCGATTGCGGACCTATGTTCATATGAAGAACTTTTCTTAAAATCATCCAAGGATTATCGCCCTTTAGGGACAGCATTCAATTATGAAACACCCTGTATATATATATATATAAATTCGTCCAAATTTTGGGAACCGCAAAAGAGTTTTGGTAGAAAAAACAAGTTTTTTTCATAAATTGTTTCTGGCTTAAGGACTTATCGTTAAAATTTCAAAGGAAAAATCTGTTTATATTTTTATGGACTATCAACTGTAGCGGTTGTGCAAGAGGTTAGATTACATCCTGTATATATAAAGATATAAATTAAATCATTCAGGAAGTAGTTTGGTGTCAGTGTCTCTATAACAAAAAATGGACCACAGATCTGATTTAGCTTATTTCTCTCATTATCATTCTCCAATACAGAAAACACTCGAAAAATCCTTCTTCACTGAGTTTCACATCATGTAATTTTCTCACTGAATGATGGAATAAGATTTTTCATTTTTTTGTTTTTTTTACCGCTTTCTTAGTTGTTTGACCAACCCTCAGAAATTAATGAAAACTTGTACGAGTTAAGATCACGGGGACCTTAGTGGGATCCGAAACCACTCTTGGGACCTTGAAAAATTTTTCACCAGCTGCAGGATTTGAACCTGCGCCGGGTGGAAACAGTGGACACAAGACCAACGCTCGTGCCACTGAGCCAGAGGCCCCCTATTATTAGAAGTGAATCAATTTGCCTGTTGCACTACTATTTTTATCCAGAACTATGCAATGGAAACGTTCAAATTGGTATCCTGTTCTGGAAGAGGGGAGAGTGAACATGTGGATTAGCAATTTGGGCAAAAACAGGTTTGAAACTAGTCAAACAGACAGAATTGAATAATCTTTCAGTGAAGGGTCACATTGAATGTCCCACAGCAGATTTTAGTATTGGTTTTAGTCAGATAACTGTTTCCCCTATTTATAGGCGCTGCAATAGGGATATGCAGATATTTTTCGGTAAATTAGAGCATTTATTGCATATCTCCTTTGCCTTTTCAAAACCTGTGTCCGGTAATAGACCAATGTACTCGACTAAAGAACTATGAAAGTCAACACATTACAGAAGTAGTTGATAACCACATGTCAGAACACACTTCTCAAATTATCAGTTTTAAAATGAATAGAGTTATTAGAACTAGAAACTTCACCCAAGAGGAAGAGGTAGCCTTAATACCCAGTAATGACGTCAACACTCCTTGGAAAAATTTCAGTAGTGATTTATTTCATAAGAATTTTTCTCTAAAAATTACATGCAAATTAAATGTTATAAAAAATATAATTTTTGAACAATGAAATATTTGGATGTAAAAATAATATGTTTAGGCCCCAGTATAACGAAACAAGAATATAATATAAAAATTTGTTAGCTAATGCCAAAAAGACTTCTGTGAAAGTAGAATTAGAAACTCTTGATAATTAATGTAACACAATGTGGAGCATTTGTATTGAGATCAGCAGGAAAATAAATGAAAAAGATCAATGTCAGATCCAGTGAAAACTGTCAAAGATTTCAACAACCATCTTATAGATGTGATACCAAAATTATTATGAAATTTAGATAACATTTCTTGTGACTGCTCAACAGAGAATAATACAGATCAATGTTAAAAAAGGAAGTCACTTCTGATCATGTAGAAGAAATTGGCGAAACTTAAATACTTTGAATGACAAAAACTGTTTTTTAAAACTTTTATTTGGAAATTAGAAAAGACATAAAATAAGGAAATACGTCCGAACAATGTAAATGGGGTCGGCAGGTATCTCTGAAACCTGCATTTGAAATTATTCTAATAGCTCGCTTTTGTAGTAAGAATATTTTCTCAGCACTGGGGCAGTTTCCCCAAAGTAAAGTTCCGTAGCTAGCATGGGAATGAAAAAAAGCATAATATGCTGATAAAAGAGCGTTCAAGCTGACAAAATTCTTCAATTGCCTGAGTAAAAATAGATATTTGGAAAGTTTTGAGCCTAATTCTTCAATGTGATATGACCAATTCAGAGTATCGTCTAGGGTGATGCCTAGTAGTCTGACAGTTTCACCTTTAGCTATGTTATTATTTGTAGAGAATGTGATAGTTTGAGTTTTATCTTTATTTAGTTTCAGAAGGTTAGCATTGAACCATTTCTCAGCCTGATTTACCACAGTTTTCATTGTGGCAAGCAAGTTCTCACAGTTTTGGTTAGTACACAGGAGAGTTGTATCATCGGCATAGATTTATCTGGTAATAAGTGAAAGAAGAAGTCGTTTATATAGATGATGAACAACATAGGTCCCAAAACGGAGCCCTGTGATACTCCAGATTCGATTGGCAAAAGATCCGAGGTTCTATTTTCGCCAAGATCAACGCATTGTTTACGATTGTTCAAGTAAGAGCTAAAGAGAGAAAGTGCAACTCCTCTGATTCCGTATTCATTCAGTTTCATTAGTAGATTGTGGTGAGAAACACAGTCAAACGCCTTGCTCAGATCGCACAATGTGGCTGAGCTATGCTGTTTTTGTTCAAAACCATCAACTATGCTCTTGACCACACGAACAACAGCTTGTATAGTAGAAAAAGATTTTCTAAAACCATAGTGTTTAGGAGATTGTTAACTTCAAAGTAGAGATATAGTCTTTTTTTAAGAATAATTTCAAAAATTTTGCCAAATATAGGGAGATAGAGATAGGTCGATGATTTTCAAAGAAGGTTTATATCGCCCTTTTTAAAAACTGGAATGACCTTACTAATTTTAAATTTTTCTGGGAAAGTACCCTCTCTTATGCAAGCATTGAAAAGACATGTGAGTGGTTCGATCAAATAAGAGCTTGTTTCTTTTATTATTAAGGGTATAGACATCAAAACAATTGGAATTTTTCAACTCACTGATGGCATTGAAGACTTCAGAGGTGGTTACAGGTTCAAAGAAGAAGGATCCTGCTGAAGAAGGTTTGAGACTAGCATCGAGTGATGATGGGCAAGCAATATCGTTATTAGAAGGAAGTTGTCTAATTATAGTTTCTGCTATAGTGGTAAAAAAAGTATTAAATTCATGAAGTGTGATATCATCACAGGTTTTACGAGAGTTATTTTTATTTTTTTCAAAGTTGATGAGTTTTCAGCTATCTCTGACTTTATTATCTGAGTCACTAATGAATTTATCAAAAGCAGACCTTTTCCATTCCAAGATAGCTTTTTGATATTCATTGTTAACATATTTGAAAACTTGTTTATGATTAGGATGGTTAGTCACGTCATAGATTGTTTTTATGGAATGAACTGTGTCTCTCATTTTTCTTAAGTCATCGTTGAACCAGCCAACAAGGGTTCTGATGGACTCACTGGAGACTTTTTTAAGGGGAAATAATTTATGGACTAGACTTACATATAGAGTCCTAGAAAATCTACCATAACTTCAGAAGAGCTATTGTCGTTGAATATGCTGCAATTAACTTTTTGTAGCGATGTCTGGAGTTTGAGAATACCTGAGGATGTTATACTTCTTCTGAAGAGAGGGACATTTGTAACTTGCTTGTTATTATTTATATTTATAAATTGCGCATAGTGATCGGAGAGGCAGGGATCAACAACGCCAGACTCATAGCTGTTTCCATCGAAGTTTGTGAGTATATTGTCTATACAGCTCTTTGAACCATTTTAAACTCTGGTAAATTCTTTGATAGTAACCTCAAGTCCAAAAGAATTTGTTAGACAAATCAGATTAGTAAGATTCGAAGAAGGTCTCAAAAAGTTTATATTGAAATCTCCAAGTAATATTAGACGCGTATATTTTTGTGAAATGAAGATTAAAAGTTCTTCAAGCTTACCCAAGAAAACAGAGCAATCTTCAATGCATGCTGATCTATAGACTGTGATAATGGCAGTTTGTGAGATAGGGAGTTCGATGTCACATACTTCAATATCACGCTCAATACAAATTTTTTCGAGTTTGAGAGGTTTATGTTTGATATTACTACGAATAAATATGGCCACACCACCATGCACATGCTTGGATCCTCGAAAGAATGATACCAGGTTATAGTTAGGTATGTTACATAGTTGCAAACATTGATCATCCAACCAATGTTCCGTAAAACACAGAACACTAAATATTTGTCCAAGAACAGCGACAGTTTGTCCAATTTGTTGGATAATTTCCGAATATTTAAGTGAAAAATACTCACTCCGTCGTAGTTTTTAATGTTGTCATTGCTTACATCATACTTCGGCTGATGTGGGTCTTTTTTTCCTAAGAAAAAACTTTTTTACATGGGCTCCCATGGGCCAGATGGATTCGTCCCAGGCTTTGTTCAAGTTATCATAATTGATACAAACTGTAAATGACGAGTACAGCTGAGGAACATTGAATTAAGTTTCTCAACTTTGGCCTCCGGAAAGGTGCCTTTTATATCACCTAGAAGTTCTTCAGTTGTAGTAAATGGTTTTAGCTTGTAAACATGTAGCAAACATGTTTTCTCGATTGCTTCAGCAGAACAATTCTGCATTTTCCCTATAATTGGTCTGTTCCTGTTTTGATTAGATCCCCTATTTTTTAGGTAAGTGTTCTTTTTGATATCTGCGCGTTGATTCAAATCAATTATATTTTGGCATTTTATTCGGCTTTCCACATCGTGCAGTGCGGACGCCACTGCTTCGGACGAGATTAGTTGATTTCCATCAGTCGGAGATTTGTTTACCATTCGATTTGATACTTCAGTGTTGTTAGATTTCTGTTGATTCACATACTTCCTTCTCTTTCTGTTTGACACCTGTTTCCATTTATCAGCATCACTATTTGTAGATGTGGAAGGTTCACCACAGAAACTGGTGCCTTCTCTGCTGGGAAGAGTCGTGTCAGTGGTGTTTGTTATCAAAGAATGTTTGTTGCTTTCTAACACGTCAATTTTGAAACACATGAGTTTTATCCTTTCCGACATGTGCTCCATCATCTGTCTCAGTAAGATATTTTCTTTCCATGCTTCACAGCATTTGGGCTGATTGCAGTAGTCTCTACCCAAAATTGTCTCCACCGACGAGTGGGAGGAATTTAAATTATCACACTCGACATGGCCTTCACTGTCCTCAGCTATTTGGGAACATTTTAAACAGGTTAAAATCGTACCTTTCTCATCCATGGCAACTCGAATTCCACATTTGATGTGTAGTGGGATTTGGCACAACTCACACGCACTACTTATTTTCAGTTTATCACTGCATTTACTGCAGTATTTCAAAGTTTCCTTTGAAGCAGTCGCCAACACCTGCTTTGTTTGCGCCATTTTGTAAACAGAATTGCAAAGGCAAAAAACAGAGTAAAAGAAAGCTGGAACATAGTAAATGAGCTCAGGGGTAGGCCTCCAACCTCAAAACCTATAGATACCCTCCTTGAGCCTAATCTTATTAATAATTATTACAGTACAGTTGCTGAAAAGCTTAAGAATAATATATTTCCAAGATATGATCCATTAGACTACCTGAGGGACATATACGTTTACGACAATCTAATTCTTTATGCAACTAATGCACATGAATTGAAAGAAGTTATTTCTTCCATAAAAAATAAGAACGCGGCTGGGTTAGATGATATCTCAATGAAGATATTCGAAAGCCTTCCTGATGATGCGCTCGGCGCTCTTGCACAACTCATAAATGACTCATTTAAAACTGGAAATTTTCCGACATTCCTGAAAACCTCTATTATAATTCCTTTTCATAATGGAGGAGATAGAGAAGATCCCTCCTATTTCAGACCGATATCTTTAATTCCCACACTTGCAAAATTAATTGAAAAACTAGTAAAGAAAAGAATTATGAAATTTCTGACGAGTAATAGAATACTGAGTGCAGATCAGTTTGATTTTCAGAGCACAAATGATGCCATCCACAGATTAATGTCAATGATATATAAAAGCATAAATGGTAAAGAAGCTGTCGCAGCAGTGCTGTGTGACATCTCAAAAGCATTTTATTGCGTAGACCACGACATTCTGCTGTGGAAACTTTCGAAATGGGTTTAGGGGAGTCACATTGAACTGGTTCAGATCTTATCTCTCTGATAGAAAGCAGTGTGTAAAATTATCCATTACCTCAGATACAATTGGCATGAGGTGTGGAGTGCCCCAGGGCTCTGTACTGGGTCCTATACTTTTTCTATTATATATAAATGACCTTACAATTCTACCAATTTCGGGAAATTTTACGTTATTTGCAGAAGATACAACTATATTTGGCACCATAAAAATAAAGATAGACTCCACGAAATAATGTGTAGTGACATGGTCTTAATCAAAGACTGGTGTGATTCTTGTTAGATGCTGTGGTTTGTATTTTTATATGAAACTACAGAAGAACGTTTTTTTATGACATCTATTTTCAACGTATGACTGACAACTTCAATATATGTCAAATTATTTCAACTAAGAAAAAACATATACAGAATGATTAATATCCATATACAGGAATATCATTATAATATTTAGTCGATTCCAACACCCCTTCTCGATCTAAATATTTGTAATCTTCAGGCCAATTTTTTTCTCGCAGATACTGGAGTTTTATAGCTCCCAAAGGTTTGGTAAAAACATCTGCTTGCATTTCTTCTGTCGGACAGTATTAGAATTCAATTTCCCCACTCTTTTTTAGGTCTCTGATATAATGAAATTTCACGTCGATGTGTTTGGAACGATTTGTTATACATTCGTGATCTAACATTTTCAAAGTGCTTTGGTTATCTTCGAATACTGTGATTTTTTTAATGTCTTCATTGAAATCCATCATTAATTGTCTTATCCATTGAAGTTCTTGGCATGCCTCACTCAATGAAATGCTTCCGATTAACTCAAAGATACTGTGGATTGTTTTCTACTACTCCATGATATTGGACTTCCAAATATTTTTATTATGAATCCACTTGTCGATTTTCGATCTCTGTTATCTCCAGCCCAATCAGCATCTGCATACATTTCAATTTTTTTTTCAACTCTATTTGTTCCTGAATTAGTTTCATATTCTTCTGGTTTTTAAAAATCATTCCAATCATTCTGTGTAGGATTGACGATATTTCTACTCAGTATTGAGATGCTTGCTGCTATATCTGGTCTAGTATTCACTGCTAGGTAGAGTAAAGATCCGATTCCTTTCCTGTATTGATTATTATTTTTCAATACTCTCTCATTTTCTTTAATTTTGAAGTATCCTGTTTCAAGCGGAATATTCGATGTTTTTGCTCCTTCCATAATGAAAACTTTAAGATTTTTTCAATAAGTTTCTTTGATGTAGATGAAAAATGCCATTTTTCTTTCTTTCAACTTAATACCTAGATAATACTTTAAATTTCCGAGCATTTTTATTTTGAAATTATTTGCCAATAGTTTCTGTACTTCTTGTATATCTTTTTCAAAATCAGCAGCCAAAATAATTTCGTCCACATAGATGAGAAGCATATATTTTCTTTGAAAATAAACATGGATATGCAACGTCCCTTCTGAAACCATCATTCATCAGTACTTCGGATATTTTTTCATTCCACACTCTAGCTGATTGTTTCAACCCATAAATACTCTTCTTTATTTGCATACCACTGGGGGTTTTCTCTATCCTCGAATCCTTCCGGTTGATACATGTATACAGTTTCTTTTAAGTCTCCATTTAGGTATGCTGTTTTTACACCTAGGTGTTCGACTATCTTTTCTCTAATCCACTCATCGTAAGTAGTGCTCTGACTGTTGCTTGTTTCACGACTGGAGCGAATACTTGATCATAATCTTCTCCATATTTCTGTGAGAATCCTCTCGCTACAAGTCTTGCCCTATATCTGATGGTTCCGTTTCTCGGATCAGATTTTATTTTGTATATCCATTTACAGTCAACTATCCGTTTGTCTTCTGGACATTTCACCAATTCCCATGCTTGGCATTCTCGCATAGATTCTATTTCATCTTCCATGGCTTCTATCCATTTTCTTCTTTCTCATTTTCATAGCTTCTTCAAATGTCTTAGGTTCATCATTTTCTTCTAGTTTCAAGTAGTTTTTTATCTCCACCTCCTTCTTTTCATCAGCTTCTTGTTTTTTAAATCTTCATCAGATTCAACGTTTCATTACAGTTCATTTGATGTTCTATTTCTTCCTGTTCCAATTTTTCGTCTGTATTATTTTTCTTCCCTCCTTGATGTGTGTTTGAAATGTTTATTATCACTTCTTCATTTTCTGCTTCGTCATCTTTTTCATTCAATTTATCATTTTCGATGAATCTTACATTTCTGCTTATTGTTATTTTACATGTTTCTATATCTAACAATCTATATGCATTCGACTCTTCGCTGTATCCTACGAATTTCATTTTTCTTGATTTATCATCAAATTTTCTTTTTTTCTCATTTGGAATAGAGACATAAACATCACATCCAAATATTCTAGTGTATCCTAAATTTGGTTTTTTATCATTCCATAGTTCAAATGGTTTTTTCTGAGAAGCTTTTGTGGGAAGTCGATTTTGAATATAATTGGCTGTCATAACGGCTTCTCCCCAAAATTTATTGTCTAGTGATGATTCCAGAAGTATACATTTTGCCATTTCAGTAAGATATCGGTTTCTTCTTTCTGCTACACCGTTTTGTTCCGGTGAATATGGTGCTGTTATTTCGTGACGTATCCCCCTTTTCTTGAGGTATTCTATCATTGAGTTTGACGTGTATTCTCCTCCACCATCACTTCTCAATATTTTTATGTTTTTGTTGAATTTTGTTTTCAACATTTCGTTGAATTCTTGAAATTTTTCGAAAACTTCATTTTTTGTTTGTAATTAACATGTAAATTTCTTCTATAGTCATCTATGAACGTTAAAACGTATTTCCTCTTGGACTGGTTTTCATTGGACCACATAAGTCTGAATGAATCAAATCCAGAATACTGTTTGTTCTATTTTCTGATAATTTCGGAAAACTTTTTCTTGTAATTTTTCCTCGAATGCATACTTCACATGGTATCTTTTGTTCGATGCCTATAATTTCAATGTCATTTACGAGTTTCTTCTTTTTCAATAAATTGATACTTGTATATTTTTACTGTCTTTTGATTTATCAGTAATTTTCTTCAAATATGCTTTTGCAATCAGGACAGATCCATTTTCTATTGTACATATATCATTTTTAAATTAACTGTCAAATTTTTTCAGTCAATTTCCTAACGGATAATAAATTACAATCTATAACTGGAACATATAGTACATCTTTGATTTTATATTTGTATGAATGTCCATTTTCAGCTTCTATGTTTATATAACCATAGCCTACTCCTTCGGATTTTAATTTTGTTCCGTCAGCTAGGTATATTGTTTCGCAAATATTTTCATCTAAATAATCGAAAAAATTCTTATCACAAACCATGTGACAAGTAGCAGCTGAATCAACATACCATTGATATCTGGATGAAGGTGTCATCATGAAACATACATGGTATTTATCATTACTCGTTTCTCCTTCATATTCATCGCCATGTTCCTCTTCATTTTCCGTTTCATGTTCTTCTTCATCATTTTTGTTGACTATTTTCTTTACTTTTGTGTTGAATTGTTTCTCTGTGGCCAGGTTTTCTTTTTCTTTGGATATCCTTTATTCTTATTGTAGAACCAACATTCGTCTTGAAGTCCTCTTCTATGCAGAAATCGCAAGATTTATTTGTTTTTTGAAAATTACCTTTATTACTCTTCAATTTCATAGCTATTTGGTTTTCATCTCGTCTTGTTTCATTTCGTCTTTTACTTTCTTGAATCAATTTTTCTTTGACAAGTTCTACTGTCAAGTCCTTTTCAGGTCTTGTTTCTAATGCCATTACAATAGTATTGTAACTTTCTGGTAAACTACTGAGTATGAATGCTACTATTAAGTTATCAGCAAGATTTTCACCCATAGTTGAGAGTCTATCTACTAGTCCGTTAGTTTTATGAGATGAGTTTCCATATCATCACCTTCGTTGAGTTGTAGTCTACATAGCTTTTTCAGTAACAA
This sequence comes from Gonioctena quinquepunctata, assembly GCA_018342105.1. Classification (NCBI taxonomy): domain Eukaryota; kingdom Metazoa; phylum Arthropoda; class Insecta; order Coleoptera; family Chrysomelidae; genus Gonioctena; species Gonioctena quinquepunctata. The sequence continues at coordinate 273,529 of JAFIRS010000543.1, forward strand.
TACTTTGTTTGATAATGATGATTTTTCATGATGTTCTCTCAGAGCTTTCCAGTATTCATATGCAGTTTTTAGCTTTTTTACGTGCATCAACTGAGAATCCTCGATTAACAATCAAATTAGAGCATTGGCTTTGTTATTTTTATTTTCCCAAGTAACATCTACGGCTTCAGACTTTTCTCCCATAACTATGTCCCATACTTCTTCTTTCATGAGTAGGAGTTCCATTCTATACTTCCAGGTTTCATAGTTTTGGTTATCCAATCGTTTTATTGTTGATTTAATGTCATTCATTTTTTTCTGTGTTTCGTCAATTTATTTACTCTTTACTTTCCAATCTTCTTAACTGCTTCTCTGGAGACTGTAGAGTTAGACTGGGCCCATAACCTGTTAGAGGCTGTGGTTTGTATTTTTATATGAAACTACAGAAGAACGTTTTTTTATGACATCTATTTTCAACGCATGACTGACAACTTCAATATATGTCAAATTATTTCAACTAAGAAAAAACATATACAGAATGATTAATATCCATATACAGGAATATCATTATAATATTTAGTCGATTCCAACAATTCTATCTTACTTTCACTGAATACCAAAAAGACTAGTGCCATTACCTTCAAAACTGTGATTCCGGATATGAATATAGGTAGTCAAATATTAGTAAATAAGGACACAGCAAAAGTTTTGGGAATTTTCTTGGATACAAATTTGAAATTTGATGAGCACATAAGAAACTTGAACAAAAAATTGGAATCTGGTTGTTATGTCTTGAGGGTAGTTTCTAATGAGATGGAATTTGCGGCTGCAAAATCAGTTTATTACGCATTTGTGGAGTCCCATCTGCGTTATGGTATATCATTTTGGGGAGTCTGTAACAACCAATTGTTTCAGTCAGTGTTCATACTACAGAAGCGAGCAATTAGATACCTGTGTAAAATAAAATTTAGGGACTCATGTAAACCACTCTTTATTAAACATGGGATCCTTACGCTTCTGTCAATTTTTATATTAGAAACAGTTTCATTAATCCACAAAACTAGATTAGATTACGAATTAAATGATATACTCGTCAAAACGAAAATCGTTTAAAGCTCCCCATTCCCATGACAAATCTAGTAAAAAACTCCCTGATCTATAATGGGGTGAAAATGTACAATAAATTACCTTGTGAAATTAAGGAAAAAAAGGTACAATATTTTTAGAAAAATGATAAAAAAACTTCTTAGTGATAAGGCATATTATAGTTTAGTAGAGTTTTATGACGATTCATATTAATGTTTATTTTATACTTTTAAATGAAGAATTTTATAATCAACAATTTTACCTGTTTGTCAACAAGAAAATTGTTCTTATGTACAATAAACATATATTGATTGATTGATTCTTTCTGATGATCTTGGTGAGAATACCAGGTCATAGTTGGACAATTTTTGTATTGTCATCGATTCGTAATACAAGTGCAAAATTTCAAATGAAGTCTGGAAGTGAGAAAAAATTTATTCAAAGATTCTGTTATATACATACATACAGGTGAAGCTAATAATAAAAGCGTGTTAAAAAGTTGAATACTGCTCTCTGATATGGTGGTCACTTTACAAATGCCACATTGATCAGATGGAGTCTGTGCAAAGGTTCTTCATGAAGTGTGTAATTCAAAATGAATGGTGAATATCCCCTGCAAGGTTATGATAATAACCAGCTCCTAAACAGATACTAATTCCTAGCCCTTGAAAATCGCAGAACCTACTATGCATGCCTATTCCTCTACAAACTTATGCATATCTTAACCGACTGACCGTCCTGAGCTATTAGTACAATTGAACTTCTAAGTTCCTTGTATTAGCTGTGGATATGAATCTTGTTTCTACCGACTAAAACTGAGAAGAAACATTCTAGTAAAATCTCTAGATCTAGATATCTACAATAAATCAATAAGATCTTTTAAAAACTAAGTGAAACTAATATCATATACGAAACAATCAACCCTATGAAAATTCTTCTTATTTTATATAGATGTATGTGTGGGTATGTATATGTTCAATAACTTGCGAGTGGACTGTAATTTTTAGGGGGTTGTTCATTGACGAATAAATGCAGATCAATTGAAGTATGTCACAAGTGACCAAATCATAAAAGAATGCATGGATTTACGACAGCTGATTTCCTTACCCTTTGCGTGATCCCTAAATGCTGCAAGACGGTGGAGTTATCACAGCTGCTTGATGCGGAGTCTCTGATGCAACCGGCCGGTGCCTTTGGCGAAAAACTGCACTATTTCCGCACAGATTGAGCGACGGCGAGATCAAACGAACGTGTGTCAAAGAGAGAGCGGTGTTCACAATGGTTTCACGAGGTCTGTAGCCTTGTCGGCTGTTTGCGAGCTACTACTGACAGCGCTTCTTTCTTGATGTCAAAAGGGTAGACGTAAAAATCACAACAAAGCACGGTAAATATAAAAAAAAAGAAAAAAGAAAATAAAAATATGAGAGATTTTTAGTTAAACACAATTAGTTTGAATATATACAAATTCATAATAGAAGGCAGAAGGACTTCGGTCGATAGCCTATTGAATTGAGTTTTGGTTCGGTTCAATAAAGTTCCTTTTATTATTATTATTATTCATAATAGATGAGCCGTAACAAAACATACCACTCATCTAAAATGTAAAACATTTTATGACATGGGAGAATCCATAGGTAAAGGACACAGTATTACCAATGGGCGTTTAAAGGTTCCATGTGACGTTCGAACAGTTGCTACTCAAGCCACACGTCTAATTTCCCAACGTAGGGGAGGTAAGCTTTCTGCTTTAATTAGAACGACTGTTCCAGGAGTAATTTGAAAAGAAGGGTCTAACCATTTACGTTGATGGAGAGTGTGTAAATACTCCCGAGACCAATGAGACCAGATACTCTGGTAGAGTCGCTGGGTGAGCTCCCAGCAGCTCAGTCTTTTAAATTTTTTAAAATCATTTTCTGGAAGAGAGTTCAACAGTTCCATCGTTAAAAAGTGACCGGGCATTAAAACGGAAAAATCATTTGGGTCAGTGCTGATAGGACAAAGTGGATGTGAGTTCAGTTCTGCCTCTACTTGCACCAGAAGAGTGTTGAGCTCTTCATATGTGAGAATTTGCTCTCCTATCACTCTACTGAAATGTGTCTTTACCGACTTCACCCCTGCTTCCCAAAGGCCTCCGAAATGTGGAGCGGAAGGAGGGTTGAGGTGCCAGTGAAGAGTCTCCTCATGAGCAGCACCTTTCATCAATTGAATGAGTTGTTTTGAGGCTCCCACAAAATTAGTCCCGCAGTCACTGAAAATATAACTACAGCGTCCTCGTCTCACTATGAATCTTTTCAGAGCTGCTAAAAAGGCATCAGAGGTCAAATCAGAGACAAGTTCCAAGTGCAGAGCTTTAGTAGTGAAACACACAAATACACATATATATATATATATATATATATATATATATATATATATATATAAATATATAAATATATATAAATATATATATATATATATATATATATATATATATATATATATATATATATGCCTTCAGGATTTTAGTACCCCGAACTTTACTGAGAGTGATCGACAGGGGTCCTGCGAAATCTACACCAACGCAAGAGAAGGGCTTGATTTGAGAAATTCGAAGAGGGGGTAGGTTTCCCATGGGGGATTGAAATGGTACCGGTTTGAGATTCCTGCACTGATAGCATTTAGCAATCACCTTTCAAATAACCTTTTTGGCAGAAAGTATCCAAAATTTTTGGGAAAGAAATGAAGCAACTGTACGCCAGAATGTAAGTAGCGTATATGCGTAGTTTTGATGAGAAGAGTCGTGAATCTATGTTTGCTTGGGAGAAATATAGGGAATCTTTTGTCATAGGAATAACTTGAATTAGAAAGTCGCCGCCCACCCTCAAAATTCCCCGCGGGTCAAGGAATGGACTGAGGGTTTTCATTGCTTTGAGAAGGACCTTCCCTTTTTCAATTCTAGAAATTTCTTCGGCGAATACCTGTTGCTGCACGTGCTTGACAACATCTAACAGAGCATTCTCTAGATCAGTGGAGGTGAGGGGATCACTGGTCTTTTGAGAAGGGTGCGAGCAATTGAAAATAAGCCTGTGTACAAGTGCAATGATACGCTGTATATTGGGAAGAAATGAGATGCCTTCAATGAGATCATCAAGGAAGTTTTGAGAAATGGTTGTCGTGAAAATCAGACGTTGTTCCATTTTGAGAAATACATCATTTGTGAGAGATTGAGAGAGAGTGGGCCAACTGGACGGGAGACTCCTTTAGCCAGGGATGCTCCGCCCACCACAGGGCATGGTCGAGAAGTTCCGATAGCAACAGACCCCTAGACACACAGTCGGCGGGGTTGGCGGCCGACGGAACATAGTTCCAGACCGATGGGGGGAGGATTTCCCGGATTTTGCTGATACGGTTACTAACAAATGTTTTTAATTTGTTCGGAGGAGATCTGATCCAAGCCATTGTGACTGTAGAGTCCAAGCAACAACTTGCAGTTTAATGTTAAACAAAAAACCTGATGGCGCGACAATTGGATAGGTAGATTTCAGAATGTATTTATTGATTCTGAAATTGCTATCAATCAAGCTAACCAATCATGTGTCAGAAAAATTGGATACATTTCCTTGGAAACAAAAGTAGGATTTCTATTTTTGTATAAACCTTGAACTAATTAATAAAAAAAAAAGATCCTCGAACTTAGCCGAGATATTGATGAAAAATATTTTTGAGCCAAATTTCGTTTCATTCGGTTGAAAAATGTGTATATATATATATATATATTTCTTTATATTATATATATATATATATATAAACTTTCGTACTGATGGTATTTTTGGGTTCTGGGGCCCATGATCGGCGAAGATATATAAAAAAAGAAAAAGTCTTATTGTGGTGACGTCCCCAGTTGGTAGTATTTCTATTGAAATCTACTTAAAAATCATAACAAAATGTGTTTTGAATACTTTAAATATGTAAAAAGAAGGCCTTTTACCCGACTACGGCGAAGCAAAAAGGAGGGTTATGATTTTGACCGGTATGTATGTATGTTCATCTGTTCCCTCATAACTTCTAAACTACTTATCATAATTTGACAAATGAGGTATTGTTGGAAGCGTCTTGATCGTCCGCTGGTTATAGGCTATGTGACGTCACATTAAATTGAATATGGCACCCTCTAAAAGACATAGAGCCATGAATTAAAAAAACTATTGTTTAATGATGCCGTGTTGGGTATTTATATATTTATTAGATATTATAGTGACTCTGCTTATAAATTCTTGAACATATTTACTAATTATGAGAATGGGTTAAAATTCTTATCACAATTGAAATCTTCCTTGAATGGATTGTTTTCATCAGAATCTTCTTCAAAGGGATTCATTGATTCGTCATAGGCTTCTTCAAATGGATTTTTCGTTGTATGATCTACTTTTTTGGAATCTGAACTTCTTGGTGTGTATCGAGTTAAATTTGCCTCCAGGGAAGAACTATACCTGAAAAAAAAAATTATATATTGATAATATTGTAGCTAAGTTACAACAAATGAATCTTCATAAGGCATAACAAGTGAAGAGATATCCACTTCTTGACTTAAGAGCAGGGTTTTAATTTTCAGCTTTATCTCCTTCTCCCAGAGGAAGAGTTAAGTAAGCAATAAAAAAAAGATATACAGTTAACATTTTGTCAAGAATTGAGCTTTTAACCTGAAAAAAGTCATTTATACTTTATATTAAGAATTAACTTGTCTTCAAAGCACTAGATTTACTTAAACCCAAAGAAGTGATTTCGGTTCAGTTCAATCTATACAGTAATTAATTGTAATCATTTCCAAGGCCTGAGACTGTATACAAAACGCCTATTTGCCGCTGGTGTAGAAAACACGAGTGGCCTTGACCACCCAGGTCTATTACTATTCGGCTTCTGCTGTAAGCACTCAATTGTTAATCTGATTTGCAGACTTGTGAACCTTATAGAAACCACCGAACTAAACAAAGCTGAAACAACTGCAGTTTTCCTCAATATGAATAGAACATTCGATAGCATTTGGTACAAAGGTTTAATATATAAACTACACATGATGAGTACACCTGCTTGTCCAACTGCTGGTTAATAGATAATTAACTTATTGTTTTTTAACAGTGTCTCAGAGGAGTTTACCAGTGATATCCATTGCCTCCATAACTTTATAATTTATATTGTTCAGATTAATATCACCCCTTACAAGGCAAGACTAATTATTTCAATTTTTCAAAATACCTTCTTGACAGCACTTATAAGCCATGAAAAATCCATTTCTAAAGCAGTATCGTCTCTCCAATCCCTTATTGACTATATAAGACTATGGTTTAACAAGCTGATGGACACTAATGTCATATGGCGTCATAGAGGTCGGTGACAATTGCGACACGTCGCAATGCATCCTCACACATCGGGATTAAATTTGACAGAACATGGCATGGCATTCAATTTTGCATAGTTATTATAGGAGACACATAATTACTGTGTTCAATAGGTTCGTGTAGTGTTTTTCTTGCATACAATATCGGTTTAAATCCCCACCCTGCCGGCCAAGAATTTTCTCCTCCAAATTTCATCGCAATGCTGTACGGCATCGTCTTTGTCATAAGAGACTCATTTAGTTGTATTTGCTGTGTCACACGATGAACGGTATAATGCAGAATGTGTAGCAAGAATGGGCAGTGAAGAGAGACAAACTTCCGATGCAAAGGGTGTGTAGAAAAACTTGTCTACCTATGTCCTACCTGCTTCAAATGATACCATAAGGCCAGAAATAATTGAAAAATTATATTTTTGTACTCCCGAAAATGTTTATTTTGTTTCTTTGCGTTGCCAATTTTTTTAGTTACTTTTTTTTTCCAAAGATACTTAGAATAATATTTTATAGAATAATATAATAATATATAATAAAATAAAATTTAATTTTTTAAGTGTTAAAAATTTTGTCAATACAAGAAATTTTCCTGGTTTTTTATTTTATTTCAAATTTTGAGTAACATTTTGCAGAGGACTATGTAACTTTTAGAATGCCAATAGACATTCTGTCCGTTTTGAGTAATTAGTAGTCTTAAAAATGGCACAACGTCTAGCGGCGTCAGAATAAAAAACCTGTAAAAATACACAAAATGTTTTTTTAATGTTTCTATAACGAATAACATACAAAATTCCAGGATATTGCCTCATAATTACCAAAATCTGTCTGTGTCACAGCGCGAACGATTTCGGATTTCTCTATGTCCTTCAACGTGTTAAGAAATGGTGTATCACACCTAACCCTCTTAAATCACAATTTAACAACAACCCTACTTTATCATCATCCACAATATTCCTAATACTCTAAAACCTAGACCAACAATAAAGTATTTGGGAGATTAACACCCTCATAGATGGTGAAAGCAACAATAAACAAGGTTATTAGTGATCATAAACTTATACATTCCAATGGTGAAAAGATCATTTTGGTAGTGCCTTCAGTATTCAGTGGACTTGCAGTGGACGATTCAAATTTTCAACCATGTTCAGGTGCAAGCAGTCATCCACTTCTAGACCGAATTCATCTGGTAGTACATCCTTAGAAGAAAAATGGTTGGAATAAAAGTTGGAAAGAAACGAATGGCATATGCTGACCCATGATGATCCTCCAACAATCGAAAACACCATTCCGTGGTCTGGTATGAAAGAAATGTATGCAGGAATCCTAGCTGATGCTGAAGCTATAGAGTATTTAGAAATATATCTGACTTCTATTTTGCAAAAGATAGTTGAACAAACCAATATGTGCTCCACCCAAAGCCTTTTGTCTAGTTGTTTCTGCTTGCTCTCGTTTTCATGGATGGCAACCTGTTACCGTGACTGAAATGTATTCATTTTTGGGTCTTATTGGTTGGATAGGCCTAGTGAAATGTAATCATTTTTAGGTCTTATTGGTTGGATAGGCCTAGTGAAATTGCCACAAATACGAGATTGCTGGAGAACTACTGCTATACCTTCAGCACGCAATGTCATGACAAAAAAATCATTTTGAATTGATTCTAAAATTTCTTCATTTCTCCGATAATAACTCTGCAAATACTGAAGACAGATCATACAAAGAACATAACGTTATGGAAATGTTCATCAAAAACTATATTTACTAGCCTTGTTTTCTCGAGTCAGACAAGGTTTTGAACTCAGTAGTATTTGTATTATTGGCTTGAGTGGCGCCCAAATTTAGTAAGATACAAACTGAACCGATTTAACCCTGACCGCGTGACTCACCGACTACCATAGCTAACAGGAACGTAACATTTCTCCCACAGGGTAGGGAAATGGTTACAAAATATACTGAAAACAACTGAAATCAGTTAACAATGATATAAATAAGATGGAAAAAAATGTGACGAAACAAACAAAAACACAAATCCACAATTCCAATAATAAACTTAACAATTTATTGTTTATAAATCAAAATCCATATGCCTTTGGCCATTGTTGGCAAATCTATTAATAACTAATTGTTCATTGATCGCAATGTCCGGAAGGGCGTTAATAATGGGGCTAAGCCAGATAGCCTATCTTCTGAAATAGTAGATCGGAGCCAACTTTTTATTCGCCTCAACGAAGAAAAACTTCTTTCCGATGAGGCAACACTGATCGGAAGCTTAATAAGAATTTCTAAAAATGATGTTATCAAAGGAAACATTACTTTATCGCAGTGAGCAGGGGCTCCTAAAGCCTCGTCAGGAATAGGAAGTTTTTACCCACTTCGCCTTCCAAAACCTCAGTTTGCTTTTGAATTCTGTGAACAAAACTTCCAGATTCTGATGAAAAAGTTTATTAAATCTTTTCACCAAGGCCTGTGCCATTGAATCCAGAGATGTCATACCAATTTCCCTAATTACCGTGGGTATTATAATTGTTTTAGCACTAAATCGACTCTGGTTGTTGAACCAATATCAACTATTAAGAACTCTAGGTGGGGGGGGGGGGGAGTAACGGAAAAAAACCGGAAAATCAGCTTTTTTTAAAAAATTCATAACTCCGCCACTTTTCAAGATGTAGTGTAGGCTTTTCACGACATAGTGTTGTGTGAAAAACTCTGGCACTGTCGCATTATTAGTTTTGGCATTATTGCAATCTGAATTATTTAATGCACTTAATTGCAGCAGACCTGGATACGTCATAGGTGGTCCGATTCCAATTTTTCAAAATGATTTCGAGAGTAGATGAATAGTACTACAAAACGTATATTCTCATTTTGCGTTAAAATGCTGCAAAATAGGTGAAGAGTGGGGGTAGATAATAATACAAGCGCGCTGCGCCCGATATGAATCTGCTGCTCTACCCCCACTCCTGAAACGCTTTTTTTTTGAATTTATTGCACAAATTACATACATGTATAATGGCATTCATTTATTTATAAAATGTACAATCAATTTGCATGCACAGTATTTTCCAAATGACAACATTACTCTCAGTTACATCACTATCCATAAATTCATCTACCTATATATATAATTTAACGTATAAGAGATGCATGAGAGAAGTATATTCATTGCTTGAATAATTTTTACATAGACTGACCTAACAAAGGTTTCTTTAAAAGCCAAAATGTCAATACTGTTGATATACTTTAGAACTTTCCTGATTTGCTTGGATTTTCACAAATAGTTCAATGATGAGACCAGGCAGCCGCCTTTTCTGAATGTACTTTGCCCATACACCTTACCTAATAATGTATTTCGATAAGATATGCCATAACAAAAATTTTAAATATGAGAAAAGCAATAAAATAGATTATACTCGAAAACTCTCGTGTATATTATCTGTTTGAAATAGTGATTAAATAATGAATATCATAATTCACAATCTAATGGCTAGTCAGACCCCTTTCATATTCTTCCACATCTTTCAAATTCATAATGTTGAATTGAGTGATTCCTTTACCTGCAAATTGAGCAAACTTGGCTTCTGAATGAGGATCTGCTGAACGTTTGACCACTCCTCCAACATATCTTTCCAACCTGTAAATTGGCATGCCTTCGCACTCATTGGCAATGTATGCTCCAACAGTCTTACTATCTGAAATGGGAGGAAGCTGAACTCTCATTGACTCTCTTACCAATTCAGTATCAACTTTGTAGTACCCCTCCCACATTTTCTGGATGAGGTCCAGGAGTGACTTAGGCGGCAGGACAGTCTTCGTATTGAGCGGCATCACGAAACATTTCTTTCCAGTGATGTCAATTATGCCAGTTGTGTTGCTGTTGAAATCGTGGATAAATCGTCCATTGCGGCCATCGGCAAAGGTCGGCACGTCAATCTTCTCATATTTCTGCTCATCGTCCAGTTCGAAGTCCTCCTGGAAAAAGTATTTGAAGATGTTCTTGAGTTCAGGGTCGTCCTTCATCCAATAGTCAGATTCGGGAAACCTAGGAGTATTTATGGTACTTTCTTCCATATTGCTACTTTCGTCCAGATAGTCACCCATTCGCATTGGTATTTGGGCCCATCCTTCGAATCTAGATGGCATTATCGTCCACATCTGCGAACTGCGGCAAATTCCCGGAAACACTCAAATACTGATCGTAGACAATCAATCCTCCAACGATACCGAGGCCAATGACAATCAGGGCTGTTATCAGAAGGCATACGGTAGTGCCGAACAAAACGCGATGTGCTCTTGCGGGAAAAATCAGGATGCGTGGTATGCGACCTTGAGATTCTACATCTTTGGGAGCAGTCAGAGGTGGTAAATGCTCATTCAGAACTAGAGGGGCTATGGAGTTATCTTCCTTCTTCTCTGAGAAGGGTTTTGTCAAAATAGTCATCTTGTCGATTTTGAGCAAAACACAAACGAGATCGATACGCCCCAACAACAATGTATAATCTTTGACTGTTTTTCACCAAAACAAAATACAAGTCATGCACTCGCCGGTTTTCGGTCATGTTTGCAAGTATTTCTCACCTATTGCGCAGCATTTTAACGCAAAATGAGAATAGTCATTTTGTAGTACCATACTTCAACTCTCAAAATATTTAAATCGGACCACTTATGGCGCATCCAGGTCTACTGCAATAAAGTGCATTAAAAAAATCAAATTGCAATTATGCCAAAACTAATAATCCAACAGTGCCTGAGTTTTTCACACATAAAGTACATATCAATCACTACTATGTCATGGAGAGCCTGCTTCAAAACTTGAAGAATGGTGGTGTTATAAATTTTAATAAAAACGCAGATTTTTTCCGGTTTTTCTTTGTTACTAATAATCCGATCGAGTCGTGTCTGGGTTCATTTTCTTTGTATTTTTATTCTCTACTATTCGTCCATCAAGAATATCGAGATTGCTTCATTAGTTTTCCAGTTACAAGTCAAAAACGATAAAAAAATTAAAAACAATATTTTAAATGTTTATAACAAATTAAGCAATGACAGTTGGGAGTAGGAAATATAACAGGATATAACCACGGATCGTCTTCCGTATGATGGCACAGTCGGTTTCCTGGTAGTATTTTTGTGACGAAAAAATCTCTATTGATTGGACTATATAGGGACCATAGTCACTGTTCATAGAAAGTCGGTGGTTTTACCGAATTGTGCGATGATGCAACCCTGGATCTTCAGTGGTGTTCTTTCTAGTTCTTCCAAGTGCTGCATTTTTTTATCATTCATTTTTCGCACCGCCTACACTTCTTTGCTTCTTCTCGGTCTGCCCTGACTTCCTTTCTCGCTTCTTCTCATACTGCAGTGACTTCTTTCTTTGCTTCTTGTCGTACTGTGTCAACTTCTTCCTTCAGTTCTGCGATTTGCCCCTTGGTTTTCTGAATAATCTGCTCAAAAATTGCTTTCTGTTATTCTTCCAGAATTTTCCGGAAATTGTGCTGAATCCATTCCTCTTCCTTTTGTCGACGAATCTCCTCTTCTTGCTTTTCTTTCAACCTAGGTTCCTTTTCCTCTTGTTTTTCTCTCTATCGACGTTCTCTCTCCTTCATTGGATGTTCTTCCTCCTTCTGAATATTCCTCCTCTTTTTGTCGATGTTCCTCTCCCTCTTGATTTGTTTGAAAATATGAACAGGGTGTGGGTAAATCAGATGTGGAATCATCTGCGACTCAAAGATAAACTTTAGTCACTATCTTTCATTGTTCAAGATATCCTCTTGGGGATATTCATGTTGAAAAGGGAAACATTCTTCCAACAGTTGTCTCTTTTGTCCGGCAAACTGCTGCTTGATCATTTCCATTATGACCTCCTTATCCTCGTAGGATGTATTTCTCATATTCACCATCAATGTTTCTCAAATCAGACACTAATATCCTAACTTCTAACAACTCTTACGAATATGAGGTTTGTCCCTATTAAAATACTCGACTAATTATTGTCCGTTTATATAAGAGAGTATATGTTTATTGTTCCTCAATTTTTTTAACTGGTCGTCAAAAATTAAATTTGGCTGAGCGATACCAATTTGGTGCGCTATATCAGTGTAGTTGTTATGGGATATTAAAATAGGTGGCTTGAAGTGTTGGAAAATATACTTGGCCTGCGTAGAAGCTATACCACTGTGATGTCGCCTGGCCAGATTTGTGGGACGTTGTTGATTGAAACAAAAACTGTTGTTTTTCTCAAGTAATTATATAAAATATTTAAGCGCCTCATATATTTATTTTTTTATTATTCCCTATTGTGGATAGACTCAATGATAAGAATGGATGATACACACAACCCTAATGGAGGAGGCTGTAGAAGTCCGCAGGGGGGAGTTCTTTCTCCAGTCCCGTGGAATCTGGTCATGGACGGATTACTGGGGTCTCTGAAAGAAAAAGGTCATAAAACCCTTGGGTACGCTGACGACACAGTCATCCTAGAACAGGGAAAATTCAACACCACGATTAGGGATCGTATGCAAGAGGCCTTAAACCTGGTAACTGAATGGACGGACTTGGAGGGATTGAACATAAAATTTCGAGGAAAAACTATACAGAGCAAGGGAGAGATCAAATATATCTGGGTGATATTGGACTCGAAATTAACCTGGAACCAGCATCTGATAAAAGTGACCAGAAAAGCGGAGACCACATTAATTGTGGCGAGACGCTCTTTTGGGAAGAAATGGGGGTGAAAACCACACATGGTACACTTGTTGTACAACATGGTGATAATACCGGCCATAACGTACGCCTCCCTGGTGTGGTCGCCAAAGACACAACAAAGGAGCGCTAAAACCAAACTAGGCAAGCTGCAAAGACTTGCCTGCGTAGGCATTACGGGGGCAATTAAATCAACGCCCACTGCAGCCATGGAGACACTGCTGTGATTGCCTCCCCTTCACTTGATAATACAAAGAGAGGTAAGGCTAGGTGCCTTCAGACTAAGACACTGGACAACATAAACCTTGGGACAGCATTGTAACCAGGAACGTGCACCTGAGGTCAGACACATTAAACGATTCCCTTGGACAAGTCATACAGGGTGGCAATACCAGATAGAACTGTATGGAACAACACAGAACTCAACACCATTCTACAGGGTAAGATCTGGTACACAGACGGATCAAAGATGGAGAATGGTGCGGGAGCAGGAGTGTATTCCAGAAACCCAAGGACCGAGTTTAGCTACTCACTGTATTCCAAGCAGAGGTCTACACAATCCTTCAATGCGTGAAGGAAAACAATAGGAGAGCAATAGTAGAGGAACAGATCCACATTCTCTCAGACAGCCAGGCGGCACTGAAGGCTCTAAGTAGCCAGGAAGTGACGTCCCAACTGGTATGGACCTGCAAAGAGGAACTGACAATTCTAGCAGAACAAAACCGTTTCAGGGAATTAAAAAGCCGAGGAATTCGCTAGAAGAGGATCAGAAAACGAACAAAGTCCAGGACAGACCCTAGGGGTACTGAAGCGCACGGTACGAGAATCTGTAGAAGACTGGATCCAGGAAAAACACAAACAATACTGGAATTACATACCAGGAAACAGACACGGGAAATAATACATCAAAGGCCCATGCCCGAAAAAAATAGCAGACCTGTTAACTTTCAAACAGGGAACAACTGAAAATAATTACGGGGCTCATGACTGGAAGCCAGTAAAAGAGCACCTCAATAAAATGGGACTGTTCAACGGCGACCTAACATGCAGATTATGCGGCAAGGAACCAGAAACAGTATCACATATACTGTGCAACTGCGGGGCTTTGGATCGCAGAAGACAGTCAATTTTCGGGAAACCAATTTGTGAACCGACACTGGACAGCACAAATTCAGTAAAGGACCTGTACAAACTTGTGCAGGGCACGAAATTACTGGAATGGGTGCTGTAAAAGTGAACAACAGGCAAGATACAATGGGCCAGCAGGCCCAAGTGTCGTCGGAGGTCTTGACCAGACGAGCCAACTGGAAAGAGTTTTTAGTGGGTAGCGTGGAGGCATAAAGACCCCAAAACTCAATGAGTGAGTCCCACACTACCTTAATTTTAAAGTGTCCATAAAGAATTTTCTTCACCCAAAAAAAAAAAGTGATACTTTACCTGTTAATTAAATTAGTCACAGTTTACTAATAAGATAGTATTCATGACTCTGAACCAAGTCGCTATTTATTCCAGACAGTTTTCTTGGAATTTTGACATCATACGGTATTCAATTTCTTAACACTATAAATGCCTTGAACTCACTATGTGTTCCATACTTTTATATAGATCCACAATGTGGACTTCTCACTAAAATTTATATTAATGCCATTGAAAGTGTTCAGAATATATTGCTTACAGATTGACTCTACAATTAGGAAACTACTTATGAGACTATTTTAACTTTTGGGATTATCCTCTGGAATAACTCCCAATTCTGATCTTTTTAGTAGAGCTTTTCATAGCACAAACTAAGGCCTTAACAATTATTTGACTCACTTAATGACATTAGGTAACAATTATTATAATCCTTGTTTAAACATTTTCAATGTACTCTAAAAATATCTCTCTGAAAACAGTATAATTTTAAATTTAATTTCAATTACTAATAGTTTATATTCTTATTTTTCAAGTTTATGTGTCAAAAACTTATTATCAGTTTCTACTTTTGAGTGAATGAATTATGAAAATATTATAAATTGGGTAGTCCGCCCATATAATAATAATAATAAGTTTATTCACTAATGTAAAAACAACAAAAATTAGATAGAATACGATACAATAATACATTTCATTACATTTCATATACTCAATTCTGAATAAACTCAGTGGCTCCCATGAAGTTTCCTTGTTATGGGAGTATTCCATTTACATAATCATGTTATTGCTCAGAACATATATACGCACACACACACATACAAAATATATGAATATAAGTAAAGTATAAGTAAAGTATAAGTAAAGTATAAGTAAAGTATAAGTAAAGTATAAGTAAAGTATAAGTAAAGTATAAGTAAAGTATAAGTAAAGTATAAGTGAAGTATAAGTGAAGTATAAGTGAAGTATAAGTAAAGTATAAGTAAAGTATAAGTAAAGTATAAGTAAAGTATAAGTAAAGTATAAGTAAAGTATAAGTAAAGTATAAGTAAAGTATAAGTAAAGTATAAGTGAAGTATAAGTAAAGTATAAGTAAAGTATAAGTGAAGTATAAGTGAAGTATAAGTAAAGTATAAGTAAAGTATAAGTAAAGTATAAGTAAAGTATAAGTAAAGTATAAGTAAAGTATAAGTAAAGTATAAGTAAAGTATAAGTAAAGTATAAGTAAAGTATAAGTAAAGTATAAGTAAAGTATAAGTAAAGTATAAGTAAAGTATAAGTAAAGTTAAGTAAGTATAAGTAAAGTATAAGTAAAGTATAAGTAAAGTATAAGTAAAGTATAAGTAAAGTATAAGTAAAGTATAAGTAAAGTATAAGTAAAGTATAAGTAAAGTATAAGTAAAGTATAAGTAAAGTATAAGTAAAGTATAAGTAAAGTATAAGTAAAGTATAAGTAAAGTATAAGTAAAGTATAAGTAAAGTATAAGTAAAGTATAAGTAAAGTATAAGTAAAGTATAAGTAAAGTATAAGTAGTATAAGTAAAGTATAAGTAAAGTATAAGTAAAGTATAAGTAAAGATAAGTAAAGATAAGAAAGTATAAGTAAAGTATAAGTAAAGTATAAGTAAAGTATAAGTAAAAATATCTAAACATAATGTTCAGCGGTTGGTAGTGAAATAAAAATGTCCTTTTTCAAGAAGACTTCTTCCTTGTGTTTCACTGAATGGTCGCCATAATTGTATTAGCTTTATCATCATTATTAAATCAACAAATTGGTACACAAGTCAAACTTTCATCACTAGTTCTAAGATTAGAGAGAAGTGAATAGACAATGTATTTGAAATATTTATTTCAAGGGTATTTGAAACTGAGCCCAAAATTGATTTAGATTGACAATTCGAAAATGTTTCAATTTATTTGTGAATTATCTGGGTAATTTAATGTATCTTTGCTGATTCTTATTCACAGCCTTTTCAAATTAAAGTACTTTGAATACTAAAAGATGTAACTCATATAGATAATGGTATCGCATTCACTAGTGAATGTGATGCCAGTCTTGCATCAATGTTACAAATGATTTCTGGTGAGTGCTACATCTTGGAAAACATTTTTCTTATTCTTATTCATCTATATAAATCCTTAATTGAGACTGAAATAAAAAATAACATTTTTACTTTTGGATATTTTTTTTGATTTAAGATTTTTTCAAAATATCTATCAGATATAGTTAAATGTCCAGCGTGGCTTCAGCCGGAGAAGTAGCTGTTTTCTGTTAGATATTCACAAAAATAACTGGATTTTTTTCATTCACAGAAAAATCTTTCATATTCAAGAGAAAATGTTGTTGATAAAGTTCAACAATCTTTAAATACTTTTATACTGTAGCGCCATCTTGTATATGCAATGGTGTATTACTGCTGTTTCATTGTTCCATGACTATGATGAATAAAGAAGTCAGTCGTATACTGATTACTCTAGGGTCAATGTCGTATCATTTCTCTAACAGGTTATGGGCCTAGAACACGTGGCCAGTGCTGTTTTCTAGAGTGCATATTGCTGGAAAAATTACAAGTACTTTAATGGCGAGTGTTTCCAAACTAAAAGGTCGTGATAACTACGACGATTGGGCCTATGAAGTCGAAAATTATCTGATACTAGATGGTCTAAAACGATGCATAGATGGTACGGAAGCCGACGCCGTTAAAGTCAGCCAGGCGAATAAAAAATTAATTTTAACCATTGATCCTTCCTTCTCTTTAAGTTCACATTAAAGAGACCACAACAGCGGAAGAGTTATTGAAAAAACTCAAAGGACTATTTGATGATGCAGGCTTCACGAGAAAAATTGGATTATTACGATCGCTTATTTCTTTGAGGCGGAAAAACTGTGACACAATGGCATTGTATGTGAATCAGGTGGTGGAAACTGCTCAAAGATTGAGAGGCACAGATTTCAAAATCGATGACGAGTGGGTGGGATCTTTGTTGTTGGCTGGATTGCCAGAAAAATAAAACCCAATGATAATGGCAATTGAACACTCTGGCATTAAGATCATGACGGACTCCATTAACACAAAACTGTTGGATATGAAAATTGATGCCGATAACACAGGCAACGCATTTATCGGCAAATTTTCCAGGTAAAAGTTGGTCTGGTAACACTGGTGACGTCAGAAAAACTGACAGGGGCTTTGTAGGCAGATGTCATAATCAAAATGTCAAAAGTGATTACATTACATGTTACAAGGTAAACAAAAATGACATTACAAAAAGAATTGTCCTCAGAAATCGTCAAAAGAAAACCAGGAGTTTACAAATGTTTTTAGTGCTGTATTTCTAAGCGCCGAGTTCAATAGTCACGACTGGTATGTTGATTCAGGCGCAAGTGCACACTTTACTCCTAACAGACAATGGCTCAGTGATGGTAGTGAACAACTGGCAGACATTCAAGAAATTGTGGTTGCGAAAATTTGAAACTCTCTGTCGAGTGTGTAGGCACCGTAAACATTGTGACAATGGTGGAAGACTTTACTTATGACATCAAAGTGAAAGATGTTCTATGTGTACCCCAGTTAACCACCAATTTACTGTCAGTCAACTAATAAAGAATGGTAATCAAGTTATTTTCGATACAAAGGTTTCGCTGCAGTGTATGCTAGCAAGTACTGACGTGGCTACCGGAGTAACATGGAATCCTAGACTGGGTCACATAAATAGCACTGACCTTTTGAAAATGAAGCATGGTGTTGTAGAGGGGCTGTCATGTTCTGGGGACATCAAAGTTGACAGGTACAACTGTGTGACATGCAACGAAGGAAAGCAGACAAGGCTACCATTTCCGAAAAGGGGCACAAGAGCAAGTAAGGTGTTAGAAATAATTCATGCTGATGTATGTGGGCCCATGGAGGTAAAATCCATTAGCGGAGCCAAGTATTTCTTAGTCTTCGAAGATGACTTCAACAGAATGACCTTCGTCTACTTCTTGATATCCAAGGATGAGGTAATTGACCGCTTTATTGAATTTAAAAATATGGCAGAGAATCAAACAGAAATTAAGGTTAAAACACTTTGATCAGATAATGGAGGGGAACTTATTAGCGGAAACTTCAAATGTTTTTTAAAGAAACATGGAATATTACACCAAATGACCAGTCCCTACACCCCTCAGCAAAGCGGTTCTGCTGAACGCATGAATCAAACTCTGGTTGAACGAGCGAAATGTTTATTGTTTGATGCCAACTTGGACAAAAAATTCTGGGCTGAAGCCGTCAACTCGGCTGTATATCTCCGAAAGAGAAGTACTACTAGTAACACAACCAAAGCATAGAGGTTATATGATCCAGACACTAAAAAGGTGGTTATTAGCAGAGATGTAGTGATCACTGAGGAAACAAAGGAGCATGTTCAAGTAGAGGTTTCTGATAATAAAAACGATGGGAATGAATGTGTAGAATCAGTGGGGGATCACAATGAAGTTGCAGATTCATCACTTGCCAATAAATAATTTTCTGAAACAATTAGTCGTTATGTTAGTTCAGAAATAGACACTACTGATGAAGAATATATTGGTCCAAGTGAAAGTATGATTCAAGATACTGTAAGAAGGTCGGAAAGGAAACCAAAGCCAAAACAATATGAAGATTATATAACGTACATGTGCGTTGATCAGTCAAGCTTCAGTGAAGAAGCAATAACAGTGGAAGAAGCTCTGTCCAGCCCGGATGCAGAGAAATGGAGGTGTGCCATTGCGAAGGAACTGGAATCCTTCGAGACGAATGATGCTTTGGAGCTGCAGGATTTACCACAAAGCGCAACACTAGTGGAGTGCAAACCTAGGGCTCGGTTAGTGGTGAAAGGATTTACACAACGACCAGGTATAGATTATGAAAAAACATTTTCTCCTGTAATCAGGCATTCTATACTTAGACTGCTTATGGCATTTTCTGTTAAATTAGGTTTAGAAATAACTCACCTAAAACGTTAAAACAGCTTTTCTCAATGGTTTTCTTAAAGAACAAATTTATATGAAAATCCCAGAAGATTTTTTGTGTCCAAAAACCGAAGGGTGTAAGTTCTTAAATTAAAAAAGACTATTTATGGTCTTAAGCAAGCCTCAAGGGCCTGGAATGAGAGAGTAAATGATGTTTTGTTGAATTTTGGTTATGGAGCCATGTTTGTTTATAAAGAATCATAGTGATAGTTCTATCACAATTATTGCACTATATGTGGATGATTTCTTTGTTTTTTCGAACCATCAAGTTGAAACTGAATATTTGAAAAAACAGTTGAACTCTCATTTCAGAGTCGAAGATTCAGGTAGGGCTAGTGAATGCTTGGGGATGCAAATTTTGTATGATGCTGAGAAACGAACTATAAGCCTAAGCCAAGAGAAATATATAGATACATTGTTAAGTCATTTCAATATGACTAATTGTAATCCAGTCAAGACTCCATTAGAAACCAAGTTAAATATTTTTACAAGTGACAGTAAACATATTGATGTCCCATACAAACAATTGATTGGAAGTTTAATGTACTTGGCAGTGCTGACTAGGCCAGACATTGCTTTCAGCATTAGCTATCTTAGTCAATTCAATTCTTGCTGCAATGAAACGCTTTGGAAATATGCTAAAAGACTCTTACGATACCTCAAAGGTACAAAAGATGTGTGTCTTTGTTTTTCAAATAATGATAATGAACTACAGGGTTACGTTAATGCCGATTGGGCAAACAGTTCAGTAGATAGAAAATCTCATACTGGTTATGTTTTTATTTTTTGTGGTTCAGTCATATCATATAATAGTGTTAAGCAAAGAACAGTAGCACTTTCAAGTACCGAGGCAGAATACATGGCGCTGGCAGAAGGCGCTGTATATTTTCGTAATCTATTGATGAGTTAACAGATGTAATGAATTGTATTTTTCTTTACAATGATAATCAAGGTGCTTTGAATTTGTCAGTTAATCCAATTTACCATAAAAGATCGAAGCACATTGATATCAGACATCATTATATTAGGGAGGTCGTTGCTAATAATCTGGTGAGGGTTAGGTATTTGTCTACAGATCAGATGTTAGTTGATATTTTTACTAAAAGTTTAGGTTCTGAAAAACATTACTATTTTATGAAGGCTCTGGGTATTGTTTAAAGTTGTTGAGTGGGAGTATTGAAAGTTCATCAATCTTTAAATACTTTATACTGTAGCACCATCTTGTATATGCAATAGTATATTACTGCTGTTTCTTCCATGACTATGATGAATAAAGAAGTCAGTCATGCTGATTACTCTACGGTCAACGTCGTTTAATTTCTCTAACAAATATTTCCCTTTTCAAATTGAATATCCACAAGAGGTTATCTTGAACGATGGAAGATAGTGACTAAAGTCACGGAAGATTTATGAACAATCTATGAACAGATTGTCAAACAAATAAATAATTTTTTACATAAAAATTTGATATTTTTGCTATATAAATCTTGCAGTTTCATTTGATCGTCAACTCAACTTCATTAAACACATATAGAGGTTGTGTCAAATCATCCAAAATGATGAGAAATGAGAAATTATCGCGAATTTTCTGTACATTTAGTAAATATGTATACTGTGCACTTTACAACTTGTTAAAAATCATGAGTACACATCCTTACTTCTTTCTCAATGTATCTACATCAAAGAAAAAACGTATGGTTTTTGTTTAATTTTCAAGTAAATGGGTTAGTAATATGAAATGAGCCTGGAATTTAAATTAAATGGTTAGAAAAAATACCTACGAAATTCGAATATATTTTCTATTAATTGTTGATGATGGCAAAAGTCAAATATAAATTTGATATATTTGGATTCACTTTATAGATTTTGATTATATTGAATGTTTATCAATTTTGATCTATATTGTTTTATAATTTTTGTTTCTTGTTTGTTTTCTTTTCAATTGATAAAATAGGTGTGTTCTATGTTGATCCAAGTGTGAAGGAGAATATAGTTATTTTTCCTACCTGTGTTCCTGGATTCTCATTCGACCTTCTGATATTGGCATTGCAGTTGCTTTGGACTTAATCTCAGTCTGTCTTAATCGAGCTTCAGCTCCAGCACCATAATTCCTTGTATCACCTTCTCTTTTCTTTGTTTCTTTCTTAATTTCCACCTGTTCTGGTATATTCAAACTCTTTTGTAGAGGCTCATCTGTGATAACCTGTAAATGTGTTTCAAATCTAAATTTGACTCACTTGAAAATTCACTTTGAGATAGATATTTTTTGTCAAATAGAGACCTTTGCATATTTCCTTGTGCACTCACACAATATGAATAAAGTTTTTCATTTCAGCCCAAAAAATATGTATAGACAGAGGGTTATTCAGGCGAAGTAATTCATATTTTAATAAACTTTTGGGAAATCATAAAAAACGTTTGAATTTCACCTTATATTTGTTGAAAACTCCTCTACCAAAATACTCAGCTGCAACGGAAAATCCATCATGTGCCTTCTCAAGTTGCGAATGGAATGTTTCATGGAGGTCTTTATTATATTCCCTAGCTCGAAGAAGCTCTACAAGGTTTTTATTTTCTGGTTGACATGTTGGACATTCATTTTCATCATCTGAAAAACTCTGGAAACAGTGTTGATGGAAGCTGTGCTTACAAAGGAAATGAATTTTTGGCAGTTCCAGGGTATGATGACATGCTGCACATCTGCAAATGTTCCCAAATTGAGCAAACATTTCATTAATTTTTTCTTGTATATATCTGAAACCAGATCTATACTCCGTTCCAAATAAAAATACAACTGTGGAAGCTCGAGCTTCACGCTGATTGATTGACATTCAAGCCAGTATCACATAGACGAAATGCAAAATGTAACCCAGTTATATTTGTGTTGGTGAGTTGACACTGCTGTCCTTAATTAATGCCAACCGTTAATGTGTCATCTGTATGAATCTTGATTATTTTTATTTAATTTCTTTTTTGATTTATGAATATATTCATAATTATCAATCAGAATGAAATGCTCCAAGTGTTCGATCACGATACAGGATGACTATAAATGTGACAGTTGCCGCACCCCATTCCATCTTAATGAAAAATGCTCCGGATCGTATTCAAGTGAAATTAAGACTATAGTTGTTCAAAGGCGAGTTATTTATTATTTCTGCGATGAATGTAAATCATCTTTTAAAAAAGTACCCCATCTCCTAACTAAATTATCTTTATTGGAAAACTATATTAGTCTTCTGAAACAAGAACTCAAAGATACAAAGAAGAATCATTGTGACAAACTCAGCTTGTTGAAACGCGAATTAAACGACATAAAATCTATCAACACAGCTAGCACGGAAGATATACTAGCTGAAGTTCATGAACATACGAGTGAATAATCTGATGCTGTTCAATGTTGATGAATCGAATTCAAAACGTCTGGAAGCCGAAATCGCCGATGACAAAAAAATTGCCATTCAAGTACTTGAAACTATTGGAGTTGAAAGTCAATATAGAAAAGTCATCCCTGTTATTGAGGAATCAAGAAACTAAGAAACGGCTCTTACAATACATTAAATATATATTATGAAAATGTATGTGGCCTAAGAACTAAATTTGATGAATTTAAAAATTCTGCTGCAATTACGACATTATTATATTAATTGAAACATGGCTAACAAGTTCCTACTACGATGCTGAATTTGGTTTAATTGACTATAATATTTTTAGAATGGATCGAAATGCAAACACAAGTAACAAATCTCGAGGTGGTGGAGTTATGATGTGCTTTAAAAAGGAACTGAACGTGAAAATACTTAATGGAAAATATCAAACATCAAAAGAATGAATTTGATGACCAAAAGTGCAAATGTGATTTTCGGAGCTACCTACATACTGCCAGGTTCGAATTCTGATATTAATATAGACTATTGTACTTCTGTTGAACAAATATCTGAGAAATTCAAGTCATCTCAATGTTATTTATTCGGCGACTACAATTTACCATTGGCTACGTGGGAATCCGCGGAAGACTTACTGTTTTGCTGCCCTCAATAAGCGTATGCAGCACACATCATAAGTGATCTTTTTCTTTTGTTAATCTTAAACAACTTAATTCCATTCCTAATAATCAAAATATATTCAGATTTAGTTTTTTCACAAAATATTTTTGTTCAGATTCAGGAAGCCAGAGATCTAATGTTACCCAATAATTTCCATCCCAAGGCCATTACCGTTGTGTTGGAACTATCAGTTATATTCAAACCACTTCTATTTGAGAAGTTTTTCTATGATTTGAAGAATGCACACCATAATAACTATTTCGCAGCAATAAACTGGGGACTTCTATTCAATAACCTAGATATTCATATACTATGGTAATACCATACTCTTTTGCAAACTTCATTCCTAGGAAGAAAAGTATACCAACAAATTACCTAAAATGGTATACCAACGAGCTAAAAGTACACATCATTGAAAAAAGAAATCTCATGCAAATTACAAATTGATCGTTCAGTTCAAGGTTTCTAAATAATATGCATCTTGACGATCAAAGAGCTAACACAGAAAAAGATATATCTTTTTGCCAAACATTTTTCAAAGATCTATGCTAGAGATGGATTACATCTAGATAATATTTCGAACGGATCAGTAGCATCAGCAGTTGACATACTATTCATACTATCCTATGGCATGATAAAAATCGATATCGGGTGATCGGAGCTGTTGGGACACGATTTCCTTACCCTCTTCATTTCAATTAATTTCCTTCTCGTTTCTTGTGCAACTGTTTATGTTCTTATATGGTCTGTAGGGCTCATTAAATAGTTGTTACTGATAACCCATCTAGTAACTGATAGCACTTGACCGGAAAGTTTGAAATTGGAACGTGTATACAGTCGATCCCATCAGTCCTGACGTCGGTTCCCCAATATCGGATTTATAATGCTGTTAAACTGTATAACCATCTTCTGACCAGCGTCAAAATAATTGATACCACTGATTCATTCAGGAAATTTGTGAGGCATATTGTCTTAGAAAAGGTATATGATGACATTCAGGAATACCTCATTAAATGCATGGGGTGCTAAAATTTAGTTTTCCTTCTATTCCTGTTGCTTTTTGCACATGTGTATGTATTGTACTGTATTTTTAGCTATTCCTTAATTTTTATTACATATGTTTACATATTTTTAAAACATACTATAAAAAATGGATTTTATGACGTTTGGGAATACATGAATAAAAGCATAGGGTGCTAAAATTTTATATTTTACATCTTTTTTTAATACTTTTTATTCCTGTTGCTCTTTGCAAATGTAATGTATTTTATTTTTAGCTATTTATTAATTGTTGTTGTTAAATGTGTTTATATATCTTTAATTATTCGATACTTTTTTTTGAGACTTTGTCAATAAGATTCCAATCTTCAGACATATCTTCAAAATATACTTTATTGATTTGATAATATTCAGCACTGAAGAGGTATTCGAGGAATTGAATAAATTAAAGGAATATTGGAGTTGTGGGCCAGACGGGATCCCTGTCTACTTCCTAAAAAGATGTGTTTACTCACTAACTATGCCACTGTGCATAATCTTCAATCTATCATTGAAGCTTGGGAAATTTCCTTGTCAATGGAAGAATAGCTACGTCACACCTATTCACAAGAGTGGTAAAAAAGACGATATAAAAAACTATTGACCAATCAGCAAATTCTCAGCCATCCCAAAACTTCTTGAATATTTACTTGTGCACTACCTTTTGTGGCATTGCATAAATTTGCTGATTGAAAATCAACACGGATTTACCAAAGGTAGATCAACAACTTCAAATCTATTGGTGTACCAACAAGACATTGTCGAGGCCATGGAGAAAAAACTTCAAATTGATGCAATTTATACTGATTTCAGTAAGGCCTTTGACAGGGTCAACCACGGTTTGCTGATTAATAAATTGAAGGAAACAGGCTTCCCAACATGGTTAACGAAATGGTTAAACAGCTATCTATCGGATAAAAAACAGTTGGTGAAAATTCAAAACCACATTTCCGGTAATGTTCAGGTTTCACATGGCGTCCCGCAGGGTTCACATCTAGGTCCACTTCTCTTCAACATTTTCATTGATGATATAATTCTTAGTTTTTGCTACTACAAATGCCTTCTATTCGCTGATGATAAAATGTATATGTCAATCAACTCCGATTGAGACTATGAAAATCCTC
This sequence comes from Gonioctena quinquepunctata, assembly GCA_018342105.1. NCBI lineage: Eukaryota > Metazoa > Arthropoda > Insecta > Coleoptera > Chrysomelidae > Gonioctena > Gonioctena quinquepunctata. The sequence goes on from JAFIRS010000543.1 coordinate 299,269, forward strand.
AATCCGATTTGAACGCACTGCTCAATTGGTCACTAAATAATGGAATGTCACTTAATGTTGACAAGTGCTATTGTATTTCATTTCCTAGGTCGAATAATCCTATTCAATTCGACTATCAACTTGAAAATAGCCTCAAACGGGTTTCTGAAATTTGCGATTTAAGAGTCATATTTGATCACCATTTAAATTTTACTCAGAATATTAACTGTCTAGTCAGTAAATATTATCAGTTATTAGGCTACATTTCTAGAAATACTCAAAGTTTATCTGTTATGGCTTTTAGAACGTTATACCTATCATTAGTATTTTCGTGTATGCAATATGGTTCACAAGTGTGGTCACCATATTATCAAACTCACATTTATCTATTAGAAAGAGTGCACAGCTTATATAATGAATCTACAATATGGTGCATACGATTATATGGAGGTTATACAAAATTTGAACATAACTACTTTGGAAAATAGTAGAACAAGGTCTGACTTGACTACTCTCCATAAGATACTATCATTACTTCATTTGATTCAATTTGAAGTTCCGAACAGATTTACTCTTAACATTGAATTATTCCAAGTTCCCTACCATCGCACTAATTATGGTTTTAATAGTTCCATGGCACGCTTTGTTAGGTTAGGTAATGAATATTGTAATAGAGGTTTAGAATTCACTGGACAAACATCAAATTCATTCAAAATCAAAGTAAGAAGATTTATAGTACTGTGCCCGTCTATAACTGTAACGCCACTAAAATTGTTACTATAAAAATTGTTTCTTTATTTAATTTATTTATATTTAGTTTAAGTATGTAATTATATTACATTTTCATCTATAAAAAGGGGAGAACCCATTGACAATAAAAAACAAAAACAATAAAATGTTGTTTCAAACTAGTTATTTTTCAGAACTCACAAGTTATATGCCCATTGTGTTATATAATCGTTTTTTTTATGTTCACTTTTCAATGAAACGTTGTATTTAACTCCCTAGGTTAGAAATGAGCTCACTGAAAATCTTCAGGAAATAATCAACACAAGTGATCAAAAATTAATACGTTGCCTGCCGTCTCGGTATATTTGACCGAGGAAACACTTTGCTTGCAGATCAGTGAGGTCTATTTGACCGAGAACCTCATTTTGACAGCGCCGCTATCTCGGTCTTTGTGACGGAGGCAGTTTTTCATTTGTCATATGCCAACTTCTCGGTCTCGTTCATTTACCAACATATACTAACCGAGCTGGCGCCGATGAAGAACTGCGACATTCCAGTTTTTGGCATACAGCTATCATCACCAAAAAAATGGAATAATATGAAATTTCATGAAATATTTTCATTTAAAAAAATAGATGAGATATAAACAAAGAAAGAAGTTTAAAATTAATTCCCCACCATACCTATGGATTCTCTAAACCCAATATGAGTAGGTTCTTTCACGCAGCATTTACGGTATATTCGAATCCTTTTCAAATTCCTTGCAATATGCCATCCGTTGGTTTGCTTCACAGTTTCATAACAATTTTTACACGGGTTTCGGTTTCTGATATCTTTTTTTCCTAATTCATGACGTACATGAAAGGTCTTAGATATTTGGATTAACGCAGAAACCATTTTGAAACACTTGGGCTGAACACCATTCCTGCATTATATATTTTTGAATGTATTAAGCTCGTTTTCCGCAATAGGCATTACTTCACAGAATACAGAACCCAGCACTCCCATTACACCAGACATAATATAAACTTTAGTGAGCCATCACACAGACTATATTTTGTTGAAAGAGGCCGGTGCTCTTTTTTATCAATGGGTAAATGCCAGTTTGGTGAAAAGAGTAATCATATCAACCATAGGTGAAACCACAGTCACAGCTAGAGCAGGTAGGGGATGCCCACAAGGAGGGGTACTATCACCTCTTCTGTGGTCTATCCTAGTAGACGAACTACTGGTAAAGCTAACATCCAAAGGCATGTATTGCTTAGGATATGCCGATGAACTTGCTATTATTGCAGGAACCGTCGCAGAGCATACGCAGACTGCTCTAAACTTAATATATAAGTGGTGCCAGGAGGAGGAACTAACTGTAAACCTCCAAAAGACACAATAGTTGCTTTTTCAAAAAAGAGAGTACTGAGAGGACTCAAGCAACCAGTTCTGAAATTCCAATTGCACAAGAGGCAAAATACTTGGGAGTCATCTTTGACCACAAGCTTACATGGAATCAACACCTACAAAAAATAATTCAAAAAAGCACGGTAGCCCTGAATATATTCAGAAAAAGCGCCCATAAGTAGACTGCACGGCAAAGTGTATAACAATCTATGCAAAGAGTTTGAAACCAACCTCATAATGGGAATTCCATCGGACGAGATGCTTCCCAAGTATAGCTTCGAGAAAAACTTTAAAACAGTTATAGCAGACAGAGAGGCATGGAAGGGAAGACCTCCAATTAATGCACAAGTTGCCTGCTACTCAGACGGCTCAAAAACCAAAGAAGGTGTAGGAGCAGGAATATATTTAGCCAAGCCAAAGACAGGAGTCTCAGTGAGCTTAAGCAAACATGTAACGATATTCTAGGCAGAAGTTGCAGCAATACATCACTGCGCAGAGGAGTTACTAAGGCAAGAGTTTATGGAAAAGACCATTGCCATATACTCTTACAGCCAAGCTTATATTAAAGCAGCAATGGGCTCCATGCAAGTTAACTTCAAACTTGTCTGGGACTGCTTAGAACCCTACAAAAGGTAGGCAGTCAAAACAGACTATATCTGGCTTGGGTGCCAGGCCACACAGGCCTGTAACAGTAACAACTCGCCGGGCATGAGACAGGCCAAAAAATTCGTCAAGAAACCATCGCCAAAATTCACAGAGTACCTGCTAAACCAGAATAGGAGATCAACCAGGATCATGGTTGGGCTCCTGACAGGGCACTATAGACTCAACAAACACATGAATAACAATGGACTGGCAGACACAACCACATGTAGGTTCTGCCAGGAGGAGGAGGAAACCTTAGTGTTCATACTGTGCTACTGTGAAGGCCTTACAAGGTTTTCAACAATAGGGAGGAAAAACCACAACCCCCCCCCAATATATGGAGAACTCAAGGTCTGGCCTATGGAAACTAGTAACAAGGACGGCCCTAGACAGGGAACTCGTAACATAACATGAGGGCATACACAATAGATCTGCAAAAGTCGGAGTGAAGGGGCTTCTAGCCCATAAGCCCCGTACAAATCTAATCTAATATATCCTTCATTACCCAGCCACATTGTTCGGAATGCAGTATAGTACATTCTTGTTTCGTCTAATTTTTCCACATCTCAGTAACATAGATCGTTCATAAACAAATTTGAAGCCTGGCGGTATTATTCTTGAATTAAATTTTCTGATTTTTCAATGAGCTTTTCGTTGTCTTTCTTACTTGAATGTATTTCATGAAAAAATAATGGACCTCACATTGTTCACGTTACTGCAATTTTTTATTGTGTACATCAATGACGTGAATTCTTGCAATTTGTCAACTTTTTCATTATCATCAATATCTGACAAATCAGTTAAAGATGCAAAAACTCGTTGGAATGATTAATTTTTTTCTTAATTGTTGAAAGGTTTTACCCCTGCGGTAAAAAGCTAACACCCGGTAAAGGCATAGAAGCCAAGTAAAGGACTACACAACAACGGTCCCAATCTTTTGGCTAATGTGGCGCAATCTATGCATCTTTTTTTGTAGCATCTTTTTTTTCCTACAGTTCCTGCCATCCATATCTTTAAATTTAGAAAATTTTGCATGTGACTCAAAAGTAAAATGAATACATCGGTGTCAGTGGCTTTCACCATAATTCTACTGTTTGGCTCTAATTTGGATATATGAAATATCATTCTAGTGTTGGCTTCCTCATGAAAACATAGCAATTCTGGTTCTTCGGTTTTGATGACCCAACCGCCCTGAACATGGTATGAAAAGCACTTTTCTTCAAGTATTAAAACAACTTTTTCCTTCCTCACTTCCTTACTCAAACACAGAGAAAATTCACTCTAACGGAGTAAAATTTCACTCCAAAAGAGTCGAATATCAATCTATGAAAAGTTGAATTTTCCTTTTTTTGGAGTGGAATTCAACTTTCCATAGAGCGATAATCCACTCTGTTGGAGTGAAATTTTACTTTATCAATGTGAATTACCACTCTGTGTTTAAGTGGCAGTATTTGAACTCTATGTGGAGTGGAAAGAAGTTACTCTAAAGAATTAAGAGAGAAGTTTCCGAGTTTCCAACTTATCATATTTTAAGTTGTAACGGACGTATGTTTTTATTATAATTGTAAAAATGTTGAAACACTGAATTACACACTTTTGGATCAGACATTAGAATACTAAAGTTTTGAGACTTTAAGAAAGATCTTTGTTACTGCAATGTGGAAAAATATGACGAAACAAGAATGAACTACGCTGAAATTATTAGAACACGTTAGGTTTGAGGGAAATCCTACTCCCTTCAGCATAGATGACATTTTGAAAGATGATTTGGATGATTCTGAGAGCAGTTCTGATTCAGATGAGGAATAGATTTAGCATTGACTTTTAAGTTGTTGCTGATTCTGATTAATCATATTTTGTGCACCTAGAACTCATGTCGGATGATTATTTGAAATTTCAACTGATTAGCAGAACTTGAATAACATTAGTACTTTATTTTCATATTGCACAATCTAGTGATTCTTTTATGTGTCCGGAAAAAAAAAGGTAGATGTTGAATACTTGGTGACAAATGACGAAAATATTCAACACCAAGTGACAGATATTGCCAAAATATCTGATCATTCAAATATTATTATATCACTCCGTAATGGTCAAAAACTAAAATCAACCAAAACACAAAGTTATAGTAAGGGATTTCAAACATAAGACAAATTTTCAAATGCCTTTATTTGATTTGAACTGGGAGATTAATAATAACCTTAACATACATGATTTTTCAAGGATTTTGGTGGAATTTATTGTCAAAAAATTGAATATATTTTGTCCTTGGAAAGAACACAAAACATTTAATTACTTTAAACTGAATGTATGGTTTACTGATGAGTTGATGGAAAAAATGAAATATAGAGATAGACTTTCAGGCAAGCAAAATAACAGGTGCAAAATGATTGAATGAATACAGAAAATAAGAAATGCAGTAACTAGTGAAAAGACTAGAAACAAGAAAATATTATGATCAACAAATTGATGAGAATAGAATTGCTCAATGGTAAGAAAAGTCAAGATCCATCCTATATCCAATTTGAAAACAAAATTGAACAAAATGATAGAGATATTGCAAACGCATTCAATGCATATTTCATCAAGAGTGTATATGAAATAAGTAAAAGAATAATACCAATGAATGTCAGTCAATACACTATAAGTTTCATTCCAGAATTTCCACCAAATTTTAGTGAATTCATGCAATTATCAATGGCTGACCTCAAACAAATCTTATCATAATGAAAGAAAAAGCCATATGAAGGGGATAAGATATGAAATGCATAAAGCACACACAAAGTCGTCTTCACAAAAGGTTCAATATAAATTGAAACACAATTGGTAGACCGACAGGCGAAAAACAACTACTTTCCTAGCAAATACCACGCAGAACGTTGAATGATATTCACCTGACAATTCATGCAAACTTCCATATAAATGGATATTGTTCGCAAATGTTTCTTTCTGATAAGCTCGATTATGTTTAAATTCATGTCGTGTTTGCCTAACAATCCGCATACCGGTTTCAGGCTTTTGGCCCTTATGAAAGAAACATTTGCGAACAATATCCATTTATATGAAAGTTTGCATGGATTGTCAGGTGAATATCATTCAACGTTCTGCGTGGTATTTGCTAGGAAAGTAGTTGTTTTTCGCCTGTCGGTCTACCAATTGTGTTTCAATTTATATTGAACCTTTTGTGAAGACGACTTTGTGTGTGCTTTATGCATTTCATTTCAAATCTTATCATCATTAAAAAATAAAAATATTGCAAACAGGAATGGAATAAACTTGGACATAATCAAACTAGCCATAGAGGTAGCTGGTAACTGGTTTTTGAATATTATCAATTTATCACTGAGCAAAGGAATATTTCCGAATGACTGAAAGATATCTATAAAATCAATACCATTCAAAAAATTTGTAATACTGTAATATTTTCGGAGTTTAGCAGTCAAAGAACAATTACTGATGAATATCAACAACAAAATTCTAATTACACAACAGTCAGGATTCAGACAGTCACATTCCTGTGAAACTGCTTTACAACTATTGATATCTTCATGGAAAGTAGATATTGCTGAAAAGAAACTAATAAGGGTTGTATTCTTAGATTTTAAACGAGCCTTTGAAACAATCAAAGTGGCGCAAATGTAAACTACATATAAAAGAAAGTTGCAAGAAAAATACACTACCTCTATAGATTAAATAATAAAGTATCTGAATTTTCAAAACTCACAATATATAAATGTGTCATAGCATCTCATTTCGATTATTGTAGCACCATCTTATTTTTTCTAAATAATGAACAAATGGGGCGATGAGGCCAATATTAAACTGTAATAGGCGAACACCAATTAAGGAAATGTTGGATACCCTATCATTGATGAAATTTCATATATAAATTAAAAAATCATATGTTACCAACCTATCTTTCAGATCAGCTGACCTTATAAGCAATATACATACTTATAATACACGTAGGAATGAAACTAATGATTTCTATATCAACCTTAATTTGAAAGCAGGAATAATATTTAGCAAAGGATTGATCTTGTTTAACAATCTACCAACGGAATTGAAAACATATCATATATATTCATTTAAAAAGGAATGCTGTAAATATGTGACCCATATTCCTATTTAAAAACTAGAATGTATTGCCTTCATGCAAGTTTAATTGTTATGTTATTCATTTTACGATTTAAATTACTAGATTGTGATAGTTTTTTAGTGTGGTAATTGTGTACGTAGTACTTAGTCATTGTAAAGAGCTTACTGCTAATAAAGAGTTATATATATATATATATATATATATATATATATATAATCGCGTCTGGTTATTAATTAATAATAATTACTTCCGGCACGACTTATGCCGGCCCAGTTGCTGTTTTATGGATATATTTTCAACGTATTAAAATTGACTGGGCTCTCCAACTATAATAACAACTGATATGGGTTCAAATGAAACATCATGTGGCTGTTGATAACAAAACATATACAGAGTGATCTTATCAACCCCCAAAAATGATTGAATTGTGTGCAGCATATAATGGAAGAAGAATGTGGTTTTTACATAGAATTGTTCTAATAATTAATAGAATAATTTGCTTTGAGTAATAATTTGTTTATTTATGAATCAATTCTAAAAATCTTAAAAAATTATGTGCTGACATTTATGAATGAATAATGTTAATGTTTTTATAGTAATTTAATTCAGCAAACCTGTGAATAATTAATGCAATTTTCATAGATTGGTAGATTGTTGATATTTCTTTTTTTGCGATACCAAAATGAGTTTGTTAGTACAAGAAATAAATAAAGGAAACTCTCAATTTGACTTACTTAGCAATTCTAAGTGAACTTGGACGTTGACGAAGGATTAGTAACTGGACAGTAAAAAATAAGAAAATGAGATAGTATTTATTTTGTAACTTTCAGAATAATATTCCTTTCAACTCAGTTCAAAAACGTGCCCTTTATTCCCGTTTCCCGAAAGTTTAGTTACTTTTTTGAATTTGGCGCCGTTGTTGAGAGCAACAAAAATCTAGCTGTGTGACCTTTCTTCACCGATCAGGACGCCACCTCCTGTATTCTTATTTGGAAGAGAGTATAGATACAATATTTTAATGTTATAGGGCAATAAAATAGGCAACTTTGCGGTAATTTAATTTAACCGAATCTCCCTCTATTACTTTTTCCGAGGTCCTCATACATAGACTCCAAAAGGAAATAGCGTGAAAATTGTCCTTGGACAGATTTGGCTCAAAGTTGCCTATGTTATACTCCTGCAAAAAATAAACATTTCGTTCAATTGACACAATTTTAGAAACCTAGTCTTTGAATATATCCAAAATTCAATATCTTGACACCTTATCTGATACTGCAAACCTTGAAATTATTTACTTTTCAGTAGATATTTCAAAGAATATTCAATTACAACACACAAAGGTTTCAAATTACGAAGACAAATAGTTTTAGTAATTAGTTTTGAAAAATGTATCCGTCTTATTTAAACATTCAGTATATTTATTTATAATTTTGTAACAAATGATTGTTATGAGTGTTGTGGATATATGCCAGATTCAGTTGTTATCATAATTTCAATTACTGGAATATGAGTTTGAATTTGGAATCAAAGTTCATGATGAAATATTTGTTCTTCGAGCCTGATCCGAAACAGTTATATAGAGAGAAGTAAAATGGAGGTAAATGTATAGTTAGTCCACTCATGCTCCATGAAAACAGCTGAACACTAATCCGGAAGAAAAACTCGGCAGTCTCATACCGTTTCGGAGTAGGAGCTCCTTCTTTGTTCTAGAAAGTAATTTTCAAGCACCGTTTTCTTGCGCAAAAGTCACTCAAAATGCCTCCTTTAGTTCAAACAGCATAAACTACGAACACTAAATCACTAATTTTCTGCAAAATTAGGCACAAAATATAGCAGTTTCTTTCGAAAAAATCACCTTCTTCAACACATACATCCTAACCTCTCCTCGCATCATCAACAAGCAACAAACTAACCTCAATCTGAGCCAGATGTTAGAATGTTTGTGTTGAAGAAGGAGGTGTTCGTAGTTTATACTGTTTGAAAGAAGGAGGCATTTTGAATGACTTTTGCGCGAGAAAACGGTGCATGAAAATTACGTTCGAGAACAAAGGGGCTCTAACTCTGAAACGGTATGTGACCGTCGTGTTCAGGAGACAAAAAAGGCTATTTTCAGGGAGCATGAGCAAACCAACTATACATTTACCAAAATGGAAATGAAGATGCACGACTAAGGAGACAGTAAGCTGGTGTGAACAGGAGCTTGGCCACATATTATGTATGGCCGGAAGGGTTTGTTACAGGAAATCCAGAATTTGTTAGTTCCTTATCAAAGCACTAGTAAACGTCTTCAAAGTGCAGAAAAATTCTTATTTCAAGAATATCAGTCTACCATTGTTGAAGGTGTGAAAGAAAGTGACATGACAGTTGTTCAATAAAGCCACTGTTTGCAAATCCTCTAAAAGAATGTCACAAGCCTGTTTGGCATTACAGAAACAGAGATTGGAACGACAGAAGGAAGACTTGCAGATAAAGATGAAACAGAGAGAAATAGAAAATAAAATGGAAACTCTATAAATGGAACACGAATCTGGTTGGCCTGTTCTAACCTAACCTACCATAAAAAATGTGTTTTTGAGTAAAATCACGTTTTTTCAGGAAAGACACCTATATAGATGAACTTAAAAAGCAAAATCCTATCTAAATACAAAATTTCATCCAAATCGCTAGAGCCGTTTCCGAGATAGTCAAACTATATATATATATATATATATATACAAGAATTGCTCGTTTAAAGATATAAGATATATTAGTTTTTTTTTTCATTGTTAGGAAGCAAGTAAAAGTCTACTTTTGATTGAGACCCAAGGAAGTTAAAATTATCAAATCCAACAATTTTGAAAGGTTTAATGATAAATCTACAGAAAATGAGTTTAGCTCACCTTGATCCTCTTATTTCGATGATACCACTTTTAAGATTTTCAAGGTGTTCCTTTAGTTTTTTAGTATCTTTCCGGTAGTTGGAGGTCAATTCTGATATTTCCTTTGTCTTTTTCTGTTCTTGTCGAAGTTCATTTGTGATATATGAGCGAATGTGCCCTACGGTTACTTCAGCATTGCCAGTACCAACGGCATCTATCACTAATTGAGGAGAAAATAGTTTTTCTTTGGCTATCACAGTAAGTATCTAGGAATAGACATATAGAAATCAATATACTTCACATAAATCATCAGATTATTAAGAAATATGGACATTCTATTAATTATATACTACGAATATCATCTGTAATATATAATTTACTGACTTGTTTTCAAAGTATTCAGCAACACAATCACAATTGCATTCGATTCAAAATTATTTTCAGATCAGATTCCCACAATTTAGGTTTATTATGATTAATCTAACCACTTAATTAATTGAAATTCAATACAATACCCTATGGCAGTCTTGGATTATTGCACCTCGATTCTTTTCAGAAAATGTTTGATAAAACCTTGTAAAAAAATGTTCAAAAATTAAATGTAAATTACCTCATTCAAAAGATCCATTGAAGGCTCTTTGGTATCTCTAACACAAGACCAAAGGGCTTGTACCCATAAGGTTGGTTCTTGATGACCAAACCTTCTACAACATGCTAACACTGAGTTGGAGTCATTATTGGAAATATGATACCTACAAAATATTATTATTTAAAAAAAATTGTGGTGGATAATAAACATCCATCAAATAACATTTGGATTATCTATATAACTTGAGAAAATATGTAAGAGAGGAGCTCACATTATTCCTGGAAAATTGGTTCCAGTAAATTTTTTTAAATAATTAAAAATGTCTTATTCCTCAAGACAGCTGACTACTAATGGGTGTATGTTGGTCGAATATCCATAAAAAAACAACTACTTCCTTGGCTAATGCCTCGACGGGCGTTAGATTACATCCGATGGATAAACGTGCAAAGTCCTACAAGGTACTTTGCTGCGAAATGGATAAATATTAGCCACTTATCTACTTCATTAATTCGAAATAATGTTAATGTCTAATCATGGTTATCAAACCACAAAAATAGTGAGCAAACAATGTGGTGTCTACTCCATGGAGATCTGCCACATTTCAGAAATGTGTAAATCATATTGTAACGAACCTAGGCCGGACCTGTCGCCTCACGCGTTGCCATCGACAACGATGAGATCATCCCCGGAGATATTCAAGAACCATCCAGTCGCTCTGCCGCGGAAAACAACGGTCAATATTGGAAACAATTGGAACACGCCGGTCGTCAACTGCCAGAATTCGAAACATCGAGAATGCTGTATCGGAGATAAATAGGCAACCCTCAAGTGGAGTCACACAGTCTGAACGAGCCCATACGATCGAGCTATACAGTGGCGTAGTAATATAAATTAAGTTGTAGATTAAGTGTGAAATAAATTAGTAAAACCAAGTTAAGTTTATTTACGTTACAATATGTTTCCGGGTAAGGCATAATCGACCAATTTCTTGAGCTACTCTTAGGCTCAGTTTTAGAGAAAATAACAAAAGAGAAAAAAATATACCAATCAATAATTATCTCAATTCAAAGATAAAATATGTGCGCCGGCCGCATGACAGTTATAAACCATCATTTTTTTTTCTTTATATAATCTGATAAAAGCAGCCAAATTTGTGACAAACAAAAAAATATGTCAGATTTTGATAATAACAAGATTAAAAGATCATATTTATCAGCCATAAATTGTAAAAGCTACCTTTCTGACTGGCCAGCGGGGTATTAGTGTTTAACTGGATTTCAAGTGAAAATCTAACTAGCCTTAACGATTGGATTCAGTTGGCTTGGATTTTTGTGAACTGCAAAACTGACTACAAAAAAACCTCCAAATTTACAGGATTCAATTCTCCACAAATAATGTGTGGTACTTTTCCTCAGAATGTGTTTGTAACTCGTTTCAATGAACTTCTAATGTACTAACCTCAAAATCTGTTGATACAACTTCTGCTCTTCATAAAGGTATAAAATGCCTTCTTTGAATGAATGCATATGACAAACAACCAAAGCCTGGGACTTATCATACTTCACATCTGGGTTCTGCAAAAGTTTCAATATTTTCTGTGACAATTTATTTTTATCAGATACATTCTCTGAACTTGACCAAACCAGCAAATAGTGTTCAAGGAGGGTATTATAGACTGGCGTACTCAAAATACATCCTTCATATATTAAATGTTCCAAAAATTCCACCAGGCGTTCAGAGTTATTCAAAAACAAATGAATATAATCTTCGGGATCAGCTCTAAGAGTTATATCATAATTTCCAGAAATGATACTTCCAGAAATATCAGATGAATTATTGAGTTTATAATTTGTACAGAGCCTTTTTAAGAGCTGAGTACTATCGTGTGATTCATGTTCTACGAGGATCGCTCCATATTTTTTCATGTAATGCTCAACTTCTTCAAATTTCAAATTGGAAATATAATCAAGAACATCAGAATACTTTTGGTGATCTTCTATTTGGAGTTTGATGTACCAGTCATGCTTCTCATGTTTCTTGGCGAGCATTAAAGCATCAGCTGGACTCCCCTGCCTGAAAAAGTTGGTGAAATTATACTATCAGTTGATTGGAGCACTCATTTAGCAGAAAAAAACTTTTTAGGACTAGAAAATATGTTGTTGAATAATAAACAAATTCTACAATTATATCTAAATCTTTTTGGGGGAAAATACAATGTCATCAAACAGTTATTCGGAAAATACCATTTGAAATTAAATATTTTCACTAAATTTTTAACAATTATTGTGTGTTTATAATTTATCAATGATGTTTTATATGAAATAATTAGTAATAACAAACTTTCAAAAATTGTGTTTGAACAATAGGTAGGTGGAAGAATTCAGAATGTTTTGTGAACATTATTAGATTTTACTCTAAAAATCAGATGAAGCATCACCACCACCAAAATTATATTTGTAACATTTCAGGTGAGAAAGTTTTGTATTTATATATAATTTGTAACAGTAAATTATATCATCAAAGAAGTTAGCTTAGGTACGTAGGATTTAATTTGAACAATTATACGAAACGCAAAACGGGTTACTGTAATAGCTTTCAAAAATCATTTCGGCATCAGAAATCAATTTAAAAATATTTGCCCACCTTGTAGGTAGGAGAAATCGATATTTTATTTACAACCTCAGAAGGAGGCGCCGCCGAGAAAAAAGATCACAAATTGTTTTTCGGTAGAACCGATACTGAAGTTTTCAAACGAAATTTGGCGAAGAGATACGCGCGACTCGATCATTTTCTGTTGAACGTCGTCGAAGCTATGTGTCCCCGTAAATGTTTGATAAATGTGTGAAAATGGCCATTCAATTGTTGAAGGTAGGAATTTTCGTTTTGCCTTAATCTTGAGCAGCCCCATTTTGGGAGTTGAACTTTGTTAATTCATTGAAGGACTGATAATAATGTAGCTAAACTTTAATTTTAGATTTGCCGGCCATTTTTCTCAACCCTATCACAAATTTCATATTGAGAAGAGTTACGTAGGTCACGTATCCAGTACATATTCGACTGCTAGAAACTTCCTACGGGATAGGATCCCACACACGTTGGAAAATTATTTGGGGAACAAATAAAAACTGTCATCACCCAGAAACGGGCCTCAAAGCAACAGTTGTTGCACACCATGCCAGTCAACAGAAAGGGAAGGGCGGCAAAAGCCCATAAGGTTAGATCTTTCCATTTAATATCACCAAAGTGCCAGTCCTACCAGTCAATAATTTCGCGGCAAGATATCCAGACGGTCCAGTATTATAATTTTTCCTATCATTATTCTTAACATAGTTTAGCTGAGCTAAAACTGTATTTTAGTACGAACAAAAGTGTAAACCAAATATATATATATATATATATATATATATATATATATATATATATATATATATATATATATATATATATATATATATATATATATATGGGTACCAAAAGTAAATTGTAAATGAACTTTGACTTTGCAACTCAAATAATTCCAATTCATCTATTTTGTAAGAAAAAGCATAGTACTAAATCATTGAACCCATCATGTAGTTTAATTTATAACATGTTGAATTTTCTTTCGGTTCTTAGTTCTGCCTTAAACTAAGTGGCGCCCAAATAGAAACAAAAACTCATTTATTCAAATCTAGTAACATCATGCCTATTAGAACCACGCCCGCTCCCGAACTATAAAGAGAAGCCGCCGCAATTGTGCCCTGTGATGAAAAGAAGAAGCAGGGTTACAAATTGAATTCATTACACTACTTTTTTTTCTATTTTGAGTCAATGTTCTATATGAAATCAATCAATCAATCAAAATATACTTTATTGTCTGAAGATTTACATCTTATTGACAAAGTCATAAGGAAGTCATTATAAAAATGAGTCAAATAGTGCTCATGTACAAAAACACACACAACATTAATATATATAAAAAAAAAAAACCCAAAATTGAACTTTAAAAAAGATGGAAACAAGATGACCAGAAAATATTGTCAGAAAATTATGTTTTAAGAGATTATCTATTAAACTTAATACTGTAAACAATCTCACACAGTCGGAGGCATTTTCTTTAATTTAAAATGAAGATATATTATTGCCTCCGACTGCATGAGATTGTTACAGTATTAAGTTGTTTACATATTTTTTAAGTTAACTTTTTACGCAGTCGGGTTTTTTTATTTTTGAATAAACTTTTTTATTTTACACTTTTTGGTTAGGATTTTTTACAATATTGCGTCTGGTTGTCGCCATATTGAATTTTGATTATTACTGTCATGTCTTTAATCACAATATTAGTGACACTCGCAAGATTCAGACCCTTATTACACTATGCCTTTTTTGTGCCTATTTTCATGGCTAAATTTCCTCAAATAACTGGCACTATTACACCGTGCCTTTTTGATTATTGTTTCAGGCAGTAATTTCAGAGCTGCAAACATAAAGAAAATTGAAATGTACCTTAAATGATTAAGTAATTTAGTATACCTGGATCATTTGTTTTAACTTTTTCCTTACCTGGTACAAGATTTTTTCTTCTTTTCTGTCATACTGAACAAAACGAAAACTATGTGATTAATTTCATTTATTTTTTGGTTATGTCAAGTCCAACAGATAATTACTTGTTGGCAAACCTGACATTTCCACAAACGTCCTTGAAATCCCATCGATTCAGGAGGAAAAAATAGAACCAGTCCTATTTATTTTCATGCCTGAAACAATCAGCAATATAGTTTCGCGCGCATGCGTATTTGTTTAAAATTTCAACCACCGGCAGTCAGGCAGACAAATAGGCACGAAAAAGGCATAGTGTAATAAGGATTTAAGACAATTCGATTGACATAAGAATCATCAAAATCAGCCCACGCGTTTGGTCTCTTGAACGCCCAGAGGAATATGGCATCTCCGGCGATATAGTGCTCATACTTATGAAAAAATATTTGAAGAAAAATCACATTCTTTATGTTGACTGGTACAGCAGTCCAGCGCTGTTTCAATATCTTGTTCAGAGCAATACTGAGGCCTGTGGAACAGTAAGACCAAACAGAAAGGACATGCCCATTTTCAACACTTTAGAAATGTGAAGCTGCATATTGCGACAATATAATGCCTGTGAATTGGTACAATAAACAAAAAATACACATTCTATTGTTGGTACATACCTAGGAATAAAATAATACAGGAAAAACCCACTGATGGAGAACAGGTGAAGATATAAGAAAACTGGTGTGTCTTATCAACTATAATTAAAACATGGGACCCATTGCAAAATGGATATGCAAGTCAGTTTTGTAGCATGTGCACTAGGTCTTTGAAGTTTTACCAAAAAGTATTTTTCCACCTCGTGGATTTATCATTGTACAATACTTTTGTTTTACACCCGCAGAAAACTTTTTTAGTTTTAGTTATTCAATTAAATATATTACGGTATAAGACTTTAATCAAATAAATAAATAAATAAATAACCAGTTAACAATAGTACGGATAGAATAAAAGTATATAAATCATAGTTATTAGTATGTTACATGTTTTTTCACCAAAGAATTTTACTTGCCTATGTTTACTATTTTGAAATTCAAGTCAGATTTTGTATTATGTATGGAATTAATAAATAAGTGAATAAATAAACAAATTAATAATGCATAAAGAAAAAACCTTGACACAAAAGTACGGCATGCAACAGTTTAGTGAAAAACGTAAATGGACGGCAGCTGGCGGTAAAGTAAGAGAATTGGAACATAAAGGTACGGCATACAGTATTGATTTCTAACCGAGGCGCCGTACAAGTATCAGTTTAAGTAAGGGGCTATCAATGACACAAAAGTACAGTGCCTGGCCCACTACATGGAAAATAAATCGAAAAAGTCTTATTCAGTGTATTCGCATTTTGTTATAAAAATACTTGAGCCAAAAAGGTTCAAAGTATCTGCAGAAAGGTGGGCGGTTTTTCAGGTCAGTCGTTATGCTGTCTAGAAAATATTCCCCTCAGGTTCTGTGCTGATTGGTGCCATGAGTCTGCCAATACAGTTATAATTTGAAGGTGGTATACAATGTCGTTCCAGAAGTGCAGCACTTGAGGAAGAAGCACATTCATTATCATTATTCTTGGTATCAGTACATGAGATTAGATGCTGATTGTTATCGCTTTTTAAGAAATTATTTTCAGTGCGTTTTTGCCAAATAATCTGCCAGTACCAAAAAAGCAATTTTACATGTAATAAAAGTGCACTGAGAGAAAAAGTTACTGAAATCAATGAAATGTTTTTTCAAGTGATTTTATTGTTTCAGGAATGTGATTGTACAGTTTAGGAGCAAGGTATGTATATGATCTTTGAGCAACAACTCTAGCCATTAGTGTTGTAGTATACTGATATCTTTGACGAGTGTGGTACTGATGTGAAGGAAGCAATTCTGTATGTTTATTTGTATGATATTTATAGCTAGAGCATAAAAAATACAACTGTCTTATGTCCAGAATACAAGTTTTGTGGTATAAACTATCAGAAGGATATCTACTGCTTTTAGAAAATATTAACTTAAGAAAACGCCATTGCATAACTTCAATTTGATGAATATGAGTATTCAAAGAACCTCCCCACACCGCTATTCCATAGCGAACATGACTTTCCACAAGTGAATGGTATAAGGTTTTGAGATATTTCAGTGGTAGGAGTTCTTTGAGTTTCCTAAATTTGAATAGAATGCTCCTCAGTTTATTGAAGGTATATTTAATATAGAGGTCCCATTTCATATGAGTGTCAAGAATTATTCCTTAGCATTTTATTTTCTTTTTAGGAGAAATATGAAAGGGTGTATCAGTTTTTATTGTTAGTTGATCTAATGGGGGTGTTCCAGCTGCATTACAACAGAATGGTAGGTAATGCGTTTTATCAATATTAACCGTTAGCAACTTCTTATCCAGCCAACATTTAATAAGAGGGAGCTCCGTTTCAACTTTGAGTTTAGGGAATTCCAGTTATTTGCTTTATAAAAAATGGTTGTGTCATCTGCAAATCCGACTATGTTTGCGTTGCCCAATGCGAAAAGTCCGTTAATATATATATATATATATATATATATATTGAATAATGTTGGTCCGAACATGGAACCTTGTGGTACTCCACAGTCGATCACCTTATCACCTCTCAATATATCATCAATTCTTACTGCCTGGCTCCTTCCTGTTAAATAACTTTCAAACAATTTCAATATGTTGCCCCTTATTCCAATATCTTCCAAAGACTGAAGGAGAAGATGATGACTGACAGTGTCAAAGGCTTTCGAAAGGTTATGAAAACACACAGAGAGGTTTTGCTTTCATTTAAATCCTCGGTAATTTTTGAAGTCAGAGTGAGAACACAGTCTTGGGTTGAGACTTTTTCTCCAAATTCATATTGACAGTTTGAGATTAATTTGTATTCATTAAGGAAGGAAAGGAGCCTTTTTTGATGATCTTTTCGAATATTTTCGAGAGATGAGTAACCAGAGAGATAGGATGATATCAGCTTTCAGGAAAAAACACTCATGTGAAACATCATTGCAACTGACTATTTCCAAATGGAAAAAAAATATGGATCAGGGAAAGAATATTGTGGCTGTTTTTGTTGATTTCAAAAGGGCTTTCAAAACTATCGATAGAAGCAATTTGTTAAAAAAGTTGGAAATTTTGGGTTTTGCTGGTGAAGTGCTGGAATGGTTTAGGAGTTATTTGGGTAATAGAAGGCAGCGGACCAAAGTGGGGGATTCAGTTTCTGAGGAAACAAAAATTCAATCGGGAGTACCGCAGGGCAGTGTGTTGGGGCCGCTCTTATTCATTTTGTATTTGAATGACATAGGCTTGAGTAATACAGAGTGTGAATTCATAAACCTATTTGCAGATGACACACTGATTTCTGAAAGTGATATCGATCTAAATACAGCTATTACAAAAATGAATAATACATTGAAAATATCGGAAACATTTTTTAAAATGAACAAACTGAAATTGAATGCTCAAAAAACGAATGCAATGATAATAGCGAATAAATATAAATATGATCAAATAAACATTAATGACATCGAAATAAAAATAGAAAATAATAAACTACAAATTATAACTGAATTCAAATACCTTGGATTCATTGTAGATAATAATCTGAATTTTCATAAGCATGCCCAATACATCAAAAATAAAATATCGAAAAAAATGTTTTTCTTTTCAAGAATATCTAGTCAACTCTCCATAAACTCTCGAATTACTTGCTATAATTGCATCATTCAACCACATTTTGATTATTGCAGCTCATTATTATACTTACTCAATTTGAATGAAAAATCTCAATTACAAAAAATGCAAAATAGAGGGATGAGGATAATTCTGGGATGTAATAAATTAACACCTATAGCTTTAATGCTGGATGCACTGAAATGGTTACCAGTTACAAGCAGATTGTATTATATGACTATGACATTCATCTTCATGATATCCCAGGGAGGTCAACCTGAGTATTCTAACGAATTTGTTATTTTGAATCAGAACATCCACAATTATGCCACTAGAAATAGGGTAGAATTCCATATAAATAGAACAAATCTGAAAATGGCCATGAATTCTCTGTTCTTTAAAGGTTTAGAATCCTAGGGCCTTTTCAGAATATCTATCAGATGTAGTTCAATGTCCAACGTGGCTTTAGCCGGGGAAGTAGTTGTTTTCTGTTAGACATTCACAAAAAATAACTTCATTTTAATCGTGGATTTTTCAATTCACAGAAAAATCTTTCTATCAATATTCAATTGAAAATGTTTCCCTTTTCAACATGAATACCCCACAAGAGATTATTTTGACGATGGAAGATAGTGACTAAAGTTTATCTTTCAGTCGCAGATGATTCCACATCTGATTTTATGAACATCCTGTTTATATTTTCAACAAATAAACCTATAATAGACTTCCACAAATGATGAAAAATGCAAGGTCAGTAACAATGTTTAAACACAAACTAATTGAACACATCAGAAATCAACCCAATGTTGTTTAGGAGGAAGACAATATTAGTTCTATATTCATGTGAATTCTTCTTGATTTTAAATACTTTACTGATGTAATTCTTTAATAGATACTTACATATTAATAGTAGTGTTAATTTTATAGTCCTATAAGGATTGTAAAAATCTTAAGTGAATGTACTTTGAATAAGTTAAATATTTTTACTAGGGTATATTAGGGATTCCTATTTTAAATAAACTACTTACTTACTTGTCAGCCATTTCCTTGACTGAACGGAAGTTAATGTGACCTAATCGTTCATGCCAGAGTGTAACTGAGTTTGTTTGTGCTGAATTACTCTGTTGAATTTCAGGAACTTTGAACAGCACTTTGTAACACTGGTTAGAGATTGCTTGATTCCGGAGACAACTAAACCTGCAGTATTTTTAACTTCAATCTTAGTATTGTCGAAAACAATTTTCAGGTTTTTATTGGTAACTGCTCCCGCAGAAACAATTTTTTTTTCAATTGTGGTACATACAATATGCTTTCCAATATGCGTGGTTCTCTGATATCATTAACGAGAGCTGTTAATCTTATGGTGACAATTCCCTCAGCATGAATAAATGAATTATCACCAATCTGGACTACAACTTTTGAATCAGCTCGCTGAACCATTCTTTATGGTCAGCTAACCAAATATCTTCACATCCATCAATTTCAAGATTCTCTTCTTCAGCACTCAGTGCTTGGTTTCTTTCCTGATGAAATGTTCCTGTTTGCCATCCTGACTATTTTCACGATATTTGTTGATCCCCTCTGCATTCTGATTTTACATGACCTCTTTTTCTGCAGTAAAAACAAATATCACTTTGTTGAGCTTGACACTGCTCTTATCGAGAGCCGGACTGTACCGTTTATGGTGAAATTTTAGAGCAGCAAATGCGGTTGATGTTTCTTCTACTTGACTCAATCTAAGTTCCTCTTTGAGAAGCCTTGCAATCAAATTATCAAAACTCTGCTTGTTCTCATCATAGAGTCTCAAGCGGCAGTCACAAAAAGTCCATATTTGTGAGATATATATATATATATATATATATATATATATATATATATATATATTTATATATATATATATATATATATATATATATATATATATATATATATATATATATATATATATATATATATATATATATATATATATATATATATATATATATATATATATATATATATATTATGGTGAACACAAATTTGTGGTGAAGCTTAGACCTAATGAAGTGGAATTCAATGACACGAAATTTCTTGCAACATTGCTAGGTCACCAACAGATGTCAGTATAGGCCAATCCATGACACCAAAAGTCTTACTTCTAGTGCGTTCAGAGTAACGCAAAACAAATAACGAAAGAAAGAGAGATTTGTTTCGATTCCAAGAAAGCCACCATCCACCTACAGTTGTTTCATGGTTACCCAATCATCAGGACGGCTTGTGGTCTTTCTCGAATTCGTACCAAATCTCTCAGAGTGCTAATACCTACCGACAAGTATAAAAATGTGAAATGCACAAAATTATAGATGCGACACCTATAATTTGAGGGGTGAAGCTCAGACCTAATGAAGTGGGATTCAATGACACGAAATTTCGTGCAAAATTGATAGGTTGTTATATTTATATATATATCATAAGTTTCGATTTTAAATTGTTTTTTTGAAAGATTTAATTAGCGGCATCATGTTGATCTCACGCCGTCTAAATAGAAGTAATTGTATTATTGAGCCGGCATGGTACCAATGTAATGTCGCATGTAGGCTTTATTTTTGTGGCTATATGTATAACACAAACACGTGGTTTCTGGAGGGTGCCGATTTCAAGATCAGTTGATGCAGTAATTCGAGTAAAGAATGGGCGATTACGAGAAAAGCCATAATAATGCTAATAAGGCCTAAATATGTTATCCTATTATATTTGTGATGCTTTAGCCTATTGTATTATTAATGCTTTGTAATGTGTTTCTTGTTTCTTTATGTTCTTATAATAAACAATGTTAATTTTTCTGATTTTTCCACTTTGATGCCCATAATAAACATCCTAATCAATAAATCTTGGTCCGGCTCATATAAGTTGGTCGCTAGGCTGGCACTTGATCGCCTACCATTTATTTAGCATTATAACGCGAAGTCCGATGAGCGAAAATATGTTGTGCGCCCTGTATAAAAACAAGCTCGGCATCCGCATGATCTCATGCTATCTTCAACGTGATAAAATTCAATTATATATGAGAGCAAATAAAAATAATAATAATTTGTTGCATCATTTGAAAGTAATAAAGAGCTTTAAAAAATTTAGAAAAGCAGTGAAAGACTTACTCATGTCAGGGATACTATAATGAAAAAATTGTGTGACTCAATTCTGAGTAATGTTAAGTATATATTATATTAGTATTTAGTTGTGTATATGTGTATTCCTAAAACCATTATTGTTTTATAATGTGTTTCATTGTTAATATTAAAAATCGGTTTATTTGCACTATTTTAAAAGAAACGGTGGTTACCTACTGATTTGTGTATATTATGATATTTTTAAACTCATTGTTATTTCATAACATCATTGTTTGTAATGTGTGTAATTATTATATTTTACATTTCATTTCTTTTTTTTTTTCTTATTTATTTTTATATTTTATAATTAATGACACAGTGGATCTCCTGTTACCACTTCAAAAGCTTTGTCAATAAGATAAAGCACAGTTTTGATCGATTGATTGACATTTACTCACCGGCATACTTTTATAGCAATGTCCACATCATAACTCAGATCTCCATCCTTTGACATGATGAACTCTTTCAAACTGTCAGACTGTCCGACTGCGTTGTTTAATTTAGTGTAACAGTTCAAAAGCAATGTAGTGTGATCTTCTGTGGCATGACCTTGTTTATGCAAAGCCTGTAGATACATTGTGAGTTTTTCCAAATGTTGTGAGTCGAGGAATTTGCGAATTACATAACTGGGTTCAAGTTTGCCAATTGTTTTTATATACTGTTCTATAGCACCACTAAAATCTCCTGTAGATTAAATAAAATAGTATCAGTAGTTTATTATTGATTGAAATGTTATGAATATAAAAAAAAATTGTATTGGGATTGATATGTGAACCTAATTTGAGATTTAAAATTTTATTCAATTGAAACATATTGATAGGGAAAAGATACAAGCTAATTATGTATTATCTCCTTTAACACGTTGGCTGCCACGGCAATTTTCAGAATTCCGGTCTAAAAAGCCAATTTCATTTAATCATTTTATATTATTAAAAACTCTAATTATATTACATAGTAATTATCAAGAAGCATATAAAATGTATTTAAAAAAAAAAAAAGGTCTTACGAATTATCTCGTAGTTGGCTTATGTAACAGAAATATCTTCGCGGAAGCCAACTACGAGTTGATTCGTACTCAGACACGTTTAGACCTGTCGCTTCGCTAAAGCTGAATCAGATATATGCGATCATATTCGTCAGTAGTATATATCACATCTCTGAGAAAGACTATTAGATGGCCTAAAAAGGTTTCACTACATATTATAGAGATATATTTACACAATGCGCACAAAATTTTTCAAAAAGTAACTTCTTCTAAAATAAAACTGATAAAGTTTAGAGAAGAATTCGTCGTCGCGTTGATTGGAGAAGAGATTCAACCAGATAAGATTGCAAGAGCTTCATTATTTAGAGAGTCTGCCACCTACCGAAAAAAAACAACGTCCGACAAAGCCATGTCGTATATGTACCCAAGCAAAAAAACGCCGAGAAACGCGTTATTTTTGTCCGACCTGTGAAGAGAAGCCAGCCCTTTGTGTGGAAGATTGTTTTAAAAAGTTTCACAAACAATAAAAATATTTTTTTACTTCTTGATTTATTATTAATAAAATTTCTGTTCATGTAGCCAGCATTGATTTTTTGTTCTCTTCCCAGAAGCCATCTATCCATATTAGCACTGATATGCTACGAGTTTCATCGTAGCTGCACAAAAATGGTAAGTAAACATAGTACGAGATAACTCGTAGTCGGCGTCCTAGCAAAGAACGCAATCTACGAGTTATCTCGTAGTTGGCATTCAACGTGTTAAGAGGACCAAAATCACCCCTAGCAACTATTTAATAATAGTAATATCCTTTATTGCCATAAAATCTACTTAGATAAAATGTTTTCAAAATGTATAATTCAGAAGTGTACATAATATATACACGAAGTAGAATAGAATTGTAATAATGTACTAGTTACATGATATCCTTTATGTTCCCATGATTTTAAATTTTATATAAGTATAGATTGTTTTCCTCGTTTTGTTGGATTAATGCATTATTATTGAAATTTGGACCTTAACTTGCCATTTTCTGACAAAAATTGGAAAAATTATTCTCTGATCTTTTCGTTGAATTGTAATTAACCTAGAGAATAAATCTGTTTTTTTTTATAGAGTTCCAATGTATTTCTCAAATAAAACATTATTTTACTAAAAATGCATTCTATTTTTCCTACCTTTATCACATAGATGATCTCCATATTGTTCGAAAATTTTCACCAACCCATCTGAATCATATTGCTGCGACTTTGCAATACGTATAGCTACATCATATAGGTTCTTTTTGAATAAAGAAGATAACTTTGACTGTATATCCTTTTCATCTAAATTATACAGTTTATTATCTTCATCGAGAATATAAAAAGCTCCCCATTCTCTGAGAACTGCTTTTATTCTTGGCATTGTTGTTGAAAAAACTATGAATTTGTTATGAATGTCGAGAACAGTAATTAGATTTCCCTCAGCAGAATTATTTTGTCCCTCGTTTGACATTGTGGTCAGTGCAGCAGATCGAGTAGCTTTTGATATTATAATTAGGTATGTTCTAAACCATTCCAACATAACTTTTTCCCCTTCCACAGCATAGCAAGGACCTCTTCCATCAGAAGTGTAGCAGTAAATTGCCTACAAAATGAAATACCCGATTAAATAAAATCTGTTAAAATTATCAATTTCATATATTGTAAAAGAATATATATATATATATATATATATATATATATATATATACAAATCAAAAAATCAAATCAAAATTTATTCAATATAAATAATACAATATTTGTCATTAGTACCATTCTCAAATTGGTTTACAATTCTTATATCTATAATGGCTGTTTTTATTTAACAAATGGAATTCTATATTTAGATGCATTACTGGAGTAGACTCACGCTAGGCTTTGAAGCCTGTGTTGTGATATCTAATTCAGTAAGGCATTTACCATGTATGTTTTTATGAATGGCATTCGCATGTAGGGTAAAGATTTAGATTAGGTTACAGATTAGGATTCGAATGAAATGAAAAGCATCAAATTATAGATAGTGACACCTATAATCTGTGCGGTGAAGCCGATAGGTATTAACTCTACGAGATATCTGATACGAATTTGAAAGAGACCACAGGCCGTCCTGATGATTGGGAAACCATGAAACAGGCTGTAGATGGATGGTGGGCTCTCTTGGATTCGTAACAGATTTCTCTTATATATATATATATATATATATATATATATATATATATATATATATATATATATAATTATATATTGAGATAGTTTCTTGGGTTTCTGTTCTGCAACAAAACGCAGATAGAAACCCGAGAAACTATCTCAACACATATACCCTCGAAAATCTACGAAGAAACATATATACAGGGTGTCCCAAACTCGATGGCCTATTAGACGGTTCTGGAGAACAGGACACAGGATAATTTTGAAAATTTGGTTTATTGGGTAATTAGTTCTGCTCTATTGATATAAAATATTTTCAGTGCTGCAGCGTTGCTGCTTATATTGAAAAGTAGCAACAACTTTGATATTTTAAATGAGACAACCTGAATATTATTGCATTTTTTGCTTTGTTATTGCTTTATGATTATTTTTGTATGATACTTCCCTATACCTATCTATTTCAAGCTGTTTACGATCTCCTTATTTTTTTGTGTGTAGTTATTTTTTCATTTTTACCGCTTTTTAATAGCATATACTATTTTCATTCATCATCACTTTTTTGTGATGGATGTTTTGCCTTCTGAAGAATCATAATATACAAATTTTCAACTGAACTTGTATATTAGTTGTTTCTACACTCTATCTTTAAAACCGTAGAAAATTACAGAACATACCATATCTAAGAGTCACCTAATATGTTGATTTATTGATGTTTTTTATTTTTCATTGTTATTTACTAGTAAATATTATTTTAATTTATCATTATCACTATTTAATTTTGTTGGGCCAGGGGTATTTTGCCTATGACTAATATAATATACAAATTTTCAATAACAAGTACTCACGTCATTTCTTCCAATCATAAAATGACTTTCTTGCATTGACTCTGCAAGCACACTGCACCTCTCTTCGCAGCCCAAATTATCCAGATGATACTAAAAGTCACATCAAAGAATATATATGAATGTGAAAGTTCATAAAGATAAAATATTACTTTCTGTTCTTTATCTTTTTGGGTAATATTGTAGACAACAACTGAAGATTCCGTAGCAACAAAGAGAAATATATTGGCAGAAGTAGATTTGAATGCTAATCCAGTTATTGTAGAGCAGGACGTCCACAGAAGTGTTTGCTTTGAGCTTCTATCCCTTGTGATATCACCCCTAGAAACAAAGATAAAGGTATGATCAACACCATTTCAACATTAAAACTAAAAAATCAACTAGAACTATTATACTAGTATTATCCCAAGACATAGACATAGACACAAAAAAACAAATTATGAAGGAAAGAATACACATATTGAAGAAACTTCATAATTGTATTACAGGACGTTTTTGTAAAATATTCTTAACATCAATAATATAACATAATAACCTCCTAAAAACTGGAATAACTATTTCAAATTGGACTTGACGTGCTCGCTTTCGGAGATCGCTTGAGTTGTTATAACGGATTTTTTGAACATCTGATCAGATCAAATGTTCAAAATCTTTTTCCGAGTATACCACCAGATGAAACAATAATACTAGTAGGTAACCTACTGGATAGAAACCATGTTAATCCGATCATCAAAGATGGGATATTAGATTTGCTTACAGTTTATTTAACACAAAATTATTTTCATTTTAATAATAATTTTTTTCTATGACTATTGAAAAAAGAGTCATTTATATGACCATTTCTTGATAAGTAATGAACTCTAGTTTCGTCCCCGAGTAGGTAATGATCCATTACTAAACAGGTTCGAACCAATCACAGTTGAACCAGATTCATTACTCAACACTTTGAAGTCAATCACAGATGAGCATATTCATTACTCTGCAGCGGTGTTTGAATTGTTTCCTTTCGCAAGTATGCCTTGAGAATTTAACAACTTCAAACTTGTTCTCAAACGTCATAATCATTGAATTGACAGTTCGTTTTGTAAAATATTATAGTTTCTAACGAAAAACAAGAAGAAAAAGATGGATTCAGAAAGTGACAATGAGTGTACCCCACCAGAAATTTGTAGTGCGGCGAAAATAACATCTTCAAATCTATTACCAAATAAATCCAGAAAAAAATATGAGACGATATATGCAATTTTCATGGATTGGCGAAAGAAAAATAATGTGAATTAGTTTTCGGAAAATGTACTTGTAGCATATTTTTCCCAATTAGCTGAAAAGTATAAATCGTCCTCGCTTTGGACACAATATTCAATGTTAAGAAGTACCATTCTAATCAACCACAACGTCAACATAGAACGTTATCCAAAATTACGTGCGTTTTTGAAACGCAAATCCGATGGTTATATACCAAGAAAGGCTCAAACATTCACCCCAGATGAAATAAATTCATTCATAAACAAAGCACCTGACCAAATATATCTTGCGACAAAGGTAAGAAGTTGATATTCTTTCAAAAGTTCACTTAACAAAATGAGAGAACCTAGTTAGGAACTTGAATAGCTTCATATCACTTTAATTTGCAAGCACCTTGGTAGCACATAGCTTAAGCTCTGGACTTTCAATCCAGTGATCGTGAGTTCGAATCACGCCGTCGCCGGTGAGGTTTTTTTTCTTTTCCAACTACTGATTTAACAATTATCAAACTGTTTGAAATTGGATAAAATAACGAAAATTGGAAATATTTTTTATATATCTTTTTTTTAGGTTGCACTGATCATGGGAATCATGGGAGCCTGTCATGCGAATGAAATGCACTCTATGAAAATAGGGGACTTGGAAGATCTTGGATCGGCTATATTAGTCACCATACCAAACACCAAAACAAAAATTGTTCGGAAGTTCACCATAACTGAGACTTTCACCATATTTGTATTAAATATATCACATTACGACCGAGTAATATATTAACAGTTTAATTTTTTTTTTAATTATCAGAAAGGTAAATGCACCAATCAAAGAATTGGAATAAATAAATTCGGAGCCATGGGAAAACAAATCGCAACATTTTTTAAACTTCCAAATCCAGAACTATACCGGGTGACACAGGATATCGGACCACCCCTGTAACCCCTGTAACTTCAGCAACCATTTCGAATTTGATCACATTACAATCTTTGTTTTTTTAAATGGAACACCCTGTATATTTTTACATATTCAAGTTCAACAGGTCAAAACAAGTCCAAACCTTATGTCAAATGTAATTTTTTTGAAACAATTGAAATTAAAATTGTTTTTTATTTTACCTCGTGGATAAATGAGATTTGGTCGAAGCTATTCACAATGAGTCGCAAATAACAGAAAAACTTAATTTTTTCTGAAAAATTATTTTTTGTGTCATTTACTGGTTAATCAATTCAGTCACATCACATTTTGATCAAAAATTCATTTTTTTCAAATGGAACCCCTATGGGCCACCTACCTGTCTCTCTAGAACATACATTAAGGAAAAAAATTACATCATTTTTGTATTTCGGTGCAGTAACAAATTGTATAAATTCAAAAATCTACAACTAGTTCATGAGTTTGCTTGCAGTTCGAATAATTGTTCAACTTAGTAGGCTGTGGAAAACAACATTTCTGAATCTTGTCAACTAATTGTGTAAGTTATACTTATAAGCACGATAATGGTGTTTTTTTTTAATTCTTCTAGCGTTTTCTTAACTTACATTGCATTGGTATTCCAATTCCCGCTGAAGCGGTTGGATCAAAATCAAAACTTCATTTCTGCCTCCTCACGATCATCTTCTCCATTGGGTTCTTTTCGGAATCTTCTCTCCACATTTTTGAAAAAGGTTCTTTGTGGGTATCGTTCAGCGTATAACTGACAAGCGGCGACAATGTTTTCAAGACATTCTCCGTAAATTAATAACATATCAACCTGTTCACTTCTTGTGAACCTATAATTTTGATTTTACATTTCTACTAAACTAATTCCCGGAAGTTAACTAATTTTCGAGAGTTGAGATGAAAGATGACACCGAAACACAATTAGTTGAAAAGATTCAGAACTGTTGTTTTCCACAGCTTACTAAGTTGAAAAATTATTCGAACTGCAAGGAAACTCATGAACTAGCTGTAGACTTTTGAATGTATACAATTTGTTACTGTACCGAAATACAAAAATGATATCTCATTTTTTCCCTTAATGAATGTTCTAGAGAGCAGGAGGTGGCCCTAGGGGTCTCATTTGAAAAAAAATAATTTTTGATCAAAATGTGATGTGACTGAATTAATTCATCAATAAATGACACAAAAAATAATTTTTCAGAAAAAAATATGTTTCTCTGTTATGTGCGACTCATTGTGAATAGCCTTGACCACGAGGTAAAATAAAAAACAATTTTAATTTCAATTGTTTAAATAAATTACATTTGACATAAGGTTTGGACTTGTTTTGACCTGTTGAACTTAAATATGTAAAAATATACAGGGTGTTCCATTTGAAAAAACAAAGTTACTGGCATTTGCAGAAAAACCGGAAGTCCCCCATATTGGATTGTAATGTGATCAAATCCGAAATGGTTGCTTATATAACTGTACCGAATTTCAGATAAATCCGTTCACGAATGCAGAAGTTAGAGGGGTGGCCCGAAATCCTGTGTCACCCGGTATACTGGGCATACCTTTCGTAGATCATCTGCCACCCTGCTAGTGGATGCGGGTGGAGACATCACTTCTTTGAAGAGGCATGGAGGGTGGAAGTCAACATCTGTGGCGGAAGGATACATAGATGATTCGATGAAAAATAAAATGAATACTGCAGAAAGAATCTTGGGTTCAATGAAACCGTCTACCAGTACCAGCAACATCTCATAAACATTTATTGCACAGAACACTTCGGAAATAAAAATGGAAATGTGAATTAAGATATAGAATCCTTGATACCTTCAGTTATGATTTCCAACTGTTCCAATTTTACTATTAATTTCATTAACAAAAATGATTTTGTTTGTTATGAAATTTTTCGAAATATAATTATGGATTTTTTCATTCAATAAAAACTTCCTATTATGCAATTAAATGAATTACACTCTTTCAGGATTTCCTTCACAAATTAATCTTATTTTAAAATAGTCCTGATATCAATCATCAATCAAAAATTGTCTGAGCGATGCAGTAGAGGTAGAATATGGAGTACCTCAAGGGACCGTACTGGGACCTATGTTATTCAGTATATATATATATGAATGGCCTATACAAAACAAATAGTAGTGGCAAGATAATAAGTTTTGCTGATGATACATCCATTCTTTATCAAGCTAATAGTTGGAAAGAACTGAAATATGTAGCGGAAACTGACCTGAAAATCATAAAAAATTGGATGGACCATCATTTACTAACAATAAACTTCGAGAAAACAAAATTCATTACATTTACATGCATGAATAGAAACTTGCCAGATTACGACACTCTGAAAATCAATGAACATTACAAAATTGAAGCAACAGATAATATCAAATATTTGGGCATAACCATAGAAAAACACTTGAGATGGGATAAACATATAGAAAATACTAGCAAAAATCTCAAGATATTTAATCTACAAATTCAAACTTTTGAGAGACATTTTAGACAAAGATAAACTCAAGATGGTATATCATGCACTGGGTGGCTCTCGACTGAATTATGGCATAATAGGGTGGGGTGGGGTGGGGCAATGAATACACATCTGAAAAAAATCATAATAATCCAAATAAAAAATTTTGAAAATAAAAATGAGAAAACCTTATACATATTCATCTGATGATCTCTACATGGAAGCACAGGTATTCGATACAAAACAATTATTTTACCGCTCCATCGTGATACAGCAATTCAAAAATAAAGCAGAACTTAAGACATTGACACACACATATAATACGAGGAAACAAAATACACGTTACCAAACTCCATTTGCATCTAAAACAATTGCCAACGCAGCTTTACATATCTTGCACCAAGAATGTATCAAATTCTACCAGAATATCTGACAGAAACGCATAATCTTTATCAATTCAAGAAAAAATTAAACAAATTTATTGCCGAATACCCAAAAAATGGACTCATCAAAATGATATCAAATCAAATATACTTTATTGCCGGAAGAAGAATTCTCATTGACAAAGTACAGAATTAAGTCAGTTTATATACAAACATGTAAAAACACGTATGCTATACATGCATACACAAAAAACATTAAAATAGTACATATGATGCATAAATAATTAAAAAAATAACGGGGAGGGGTAAGTTTACAGATACTTCAAGACATTTTAAACACAGTCACAGTTAAATACAGGTACATTTCATGTAAGACATAACGAATTGATTAGTATAGTCTATATTCAAATCAAATCAAAGTATACTTTATTGTCGAAGATATATATAATCTCATAGACAAAGCCTGGTAGAATAAAAAGTACATAAACTATAATTAAAAAAGAATTACAAAAAGTACAGTCATATAACTAATAAAATAATATAATAATAATGTAGATATAAAATGCTGCTAAGGTTGATAATACTACAGGGATATTAAAATGTTGCAAATTTGCTAAATCACAGAATGCCTGTTACACAACCGATAGCATGTCTTCTCATAACAATTGATCCTCATAATATTCCTGCATGTTGTAGTAGGCCTTCTCAAGGAGCATGAATTTAACTTCCTTCCGAAATGACGGTAAGGATTTAATAGATTTTGCTTGAGGTAAATTATTGTACATTTTTATGCCCTCATAAATAATTGAATTTTTTGTCAGGGATGACTTAGGGATTGGAACTGGAATGTTTCTATTTTGTCTTGTGTTATAACCATGTTCAGGAATAACTGGGTTTCTGTTGGCTTTATGGATAAGACATACAGTCTCCAATATAAATAAGCTTGTCAATGTTAAAATTTTGTGCTTAATAAATAGGGGTTTGCAATGTTCCCTTGACTTAGTATAGCACATGTACCTAATAGCTCTTTTTTGAAGGATGAAGACCGAATTGAAGAGCTGCTGACTAGCAAATCCCCAAAAAGCTATTCCGTACCGTAGATGAGACTCTATTAAAGAAAAATAGGCCGTTTTCGCTATCTCCAAGTTAAGTTCTCTTGCCACAGTTCTGATCACATAACAACCAGAGGCAAGTTTTTTTGTTAATGCAATTACATTTTTTTTTTTTTTAGATAATGCTTTTTTTTATTCAATTAATAATCAATATACAAAAGTCTACAATACAAAAAAAAATCTTAACCTATACCACATATTTCAGACTATAAAGAATAACAATTTCAGCAGATGTATACATGCATATATCCATACACACATGTACATAGAAAATGTAAATAAAAAACAATTCAGATATTCAAGGACAAGCTCAATTAAAACTATTTAAAACTAGCGAACATATCACAATAAACCTGTTCCCGAAACAATGAAGATTCTAGACAAATATATGACATGTATATACCAATATAGTCAATATTTTTGTAAAGCATTGTTCCTAATCAGCAATAATTGCTGGTACCCGAACATATATATTTTAAATTTAATGGCTTTTAACATATCGCATCACCTCCGCTTTGAACAAGGAGTAACTATCTTTATTTTTTATGGAGTTTGGCAGAAAGTTAAATGATTGGAGACATTTAGAGAAGGGATTATTTAAAGCAATGCTCTTGAAACCTCAATTTATTGTCAATGTATAGTCCCAGGAACCTGCATGATGTTTTATTTCCGATGAGTTGTGTTCCAAGATACAAGTCCTGAAAGTCAAATTTGAATGTGAGGAGGTTTGTTTTTGAAAGATTGAAACATAACGAGTTAGAGTCACACCATTCTTTCACTAGGCCTAAGTCGTGGTATACCAGGTTTTTTAAAACTTCAGTATTTTTTCCGCGCCAAAGAAGGGTAGTGTCGTCAGCAAATAGTGTAAAAGTTCCTTGAATGTCAATATTTGACAGATCATTCAAATATAGAAGGAACAGTAGAGGTCCAAGAATTGACCCCTGTGGCACCCCGTTTGTGATCTCTAGAATGCTAGATGTCTGGTCATTAACTTTTACTACTTGATATCTTTCAGAGAGGTAAGATTCAAACCATTTCAGGGAGGCACCTTTGAATCCATATAGATTTAATTTCTGTAGCAGGGTTCTGCGATTCACACAATCGAAAGCCTTTGAGAAGTCGCAGAACACCGCAGCAACAACTTCATCGGCATTTAGACTTGTGTAGACTTGTTCTAAGAAAGAAAAAATAGCGTCATTGGTGCTCTTTGATTTTTGGAATCCGAATTGGTATTTAGATAATAGACTGTACCGATTTACAAATTTTTCTACTCGTGTTTTAACGAGCTTTTCTATAATCTTAGATAGAGTTGACAGCAGAGAAATGGGCCGGAAATTTGATGGATCCTCGATGTTTCCTCCTTTATGGAGAGGTATAACAACAGCTAGTTTCAGACATGCTGGAAAGATACCGGTGAGAAAGGATTCATTTATAGTTGTTGCAAGAATACCTAGGGCTTGATCAGGTAGGTTCTCAAAAAATTTTATGCTGATACCATCTATTCCGGAGGATTTTTTGTTTTTTATTTCTTTTATGACCTGTTTTAACTCTGCTGTATTTGTCGGTTCAAGATAGAAGTCCTCATTTATACTAATCTGATATAGGTATTCTGTTGGGTTTCTCTTAGGTTTTAGATTTGATGTCAATTTTTCAGAAACCGAGCAATAGTAGTCATTTATATAATTTGCCTGTATGTTAATTTCCTGGTTCTATATTTCTCTTTACCTCGGAGTTCGTTTACAATTGTCCAACTTTCTGTATTTTTATTTTTTGCTTCCTCAATTCTTTTTGCATAATAAGTACTCTTGGCGGATTTGATTAATTTTCTGTATATGTTCCTGTATTTGTTATAATAATTTAAAAAGCTCTCGTCTATGTTATGTTTCCTGATTGTGTGTAGAGACCTCAGGTTTTTGGCAGAAGTTCTGATGCCTAACGTTACCCATGGTTTTTTTCTTATTGATTTTAAATTTCTCAATGGGAAGGATTTCTCAAAGATATCAGACATTTTTTTGTGGAAAATGGATAACGGCTCCTTTTGTTGTATTATATTCCATTTAATTTCTGATTCGCAATAATTTTTAAATTTTGTGTAATTTGTTTTATTATATATTCTACCCCTTTTATATTTACGACAGTTTTTCCTTTCTATATTACTTTTTAACACAACTGCGTGATGGTCCGATAAACCTGCAGGAATAACATCACATGCGATTAAATCTTCTACAAAATTTGAACAAATGTAGTCAATTGTTGTTGAAGAATGGACAGATACTCTGGTGGGTTCTGTGACAAGCATAGTCAAGTTAAACGAAAGGAATAGATTTTTTAGGTTTTGGGTATCAGTTGAGGACTCATTTTCAAAATTAATATTTAAGTCTCCTGTCAACAGTATTTTTGAATTTAGTGGTAAGTTATATAGGAGAATCTCCAACTTTTCTATGAATTCTATGGCCTTACTACTAGGGGGTCTGTAAATGCAAAGAATGTAAAGGTTGCTTCTTTTGTTATGGATTACAGAGAATTCAAACAAACATTCATTCAACAAGGAATCAAAGAGATCCACATTTTCAAATGTGAATTTTTGGGCACTATCTTTTTTTACAAAAATTCATGAACAACACATTAAAATATATTAAAAATGTAGAAATGTAAAGTAATATATAAATAAAAAATAGAAACAATATAAAATTTATAAATACAAAGTGAAAAATACGAGATCCTGATGCAGGTATCACGGTCAAGCTTAATTGCAAATAAGAATACTATAACTAAACTAGATTATATAGTGTTCCTAATAGGTAAGATTATTGAAAAGTGACCTGCAAGAACTCCTGAACATTGTAAAGAACATGTTCAAGAAGAATATTCTTCATAGATGATCTAAATTGTTTATAGTCTTTAATATCTCTTATGTTCCATGGAATATGATTATAGATTTTTGCAGCATTATATATTAATGAGTTCTTGATTATATTGGTGGAAGGAATGGGGAGTGTCAAATTACCTTTTTGGCGAGTGATGCCCTCATTGACTTTATACAAGTCTTTATTCTTAAAAATCAAGCGAACTGTCTCAAGTATAAACAAAGATGAGACAGTTAGTAGATTATTTTGTTTAAATAAGGTCCTGCATGACTCTCGCGGTCCTGCTTTTGATAGATATCGAATGGCGTGTTTTTGTAAGACAAATATTGATTGGAAGTTTTCTTGGTTACATGAACCCCAGAATGCTATACCATATCGAATATGCGATTCAACCAGTGCATGGTAAACCATCTTGGCCGTTGCTGTACCCAATTCATTGGTTACTATACGTATAGCATAACATCCTGATGCAAGCTTCTTTCCCAATTGCTTAACGTGATCATGGAACTTCAATTGCTTGTCGATGTAGACTCCAAGAAATTTGTTTGTACTCACATTGACTATGGATTCATTTCCTAAAGGAATATCGGGTAGGGCACAGTGGTATGCTATACAGTTAGTTTTGTTGATATTGAAGGACAGTAGGTTCGCATTACACCATTCTTTAATTTTTTATATATCTCGGGTTATTTTCATATGTAAGCTATCAATGTTGTTATCATGCCATAGAATTGTATCATCTGCGAAGATAGATATGCTGGAATAAATATTAACAAAGTGTCTGTCCAATCAACACTCAAAACTAGTCTGTTTCTTTTCATTTATTTATTTATTCATTCAAATAAAAAATATACATATATATATACTTTTGATACTACCTTATAATATAAGAAATTGCCTTTTACATATTTCAACAAATGTACAATTATACCTCTAACATTATTGTACAAATATGTCCTTTTACATCAACTTTGATTTTATTTATATAATTTTATCTAACTTTCAATTTTAACACATTGTATTTACACCTAATTTTATCTATATTTCATATATTAAATTCTCATCTTGAAATAAAAATTAAACCGAATAAATCATAGATCTCACGCACAGGCTACATGCCTTAGTGAGAATCTCGGTTTATTGAATGTTTACAATTTATATGTACAGTTTATAATTTTTGATTATTACTCAATAAGTCACAGAAAAAGTATAGTATTCTGCTCGCGAGAAATAGCCATTACTCGCTCGAATGACAAACTTCATTCTCACGAGTGATGGCCACATTTCTCGCTCGTTGAATATTATTCTTCTAGTAAAGGGTTAATAATGGGTAATCCTTTGAGTCCGTTACTTGCAGAAATTTTCATGGATAATCTTGAAAGTAAAATTTATAAAAAACTTCTTATATTGGTATAGATATGTAGACGACATCTTATGTTGCTTTGTAGGAACTGAGAGACAATTAAATACATTTTTTGACTTCATTAATGGCATTCATGCTCAATAAAATTTACAAAAGAAATTGAAATGAATGATTCGATAAACTTCTTAGATTTGACCATAACGAAATAAACAATAAAACGATTTTTCAATTTTCCACAAACCTTCATATACAGATATTACAATACATAGTACTTCCACTCATCCATACCAACATAAAGTAGTCGCATATAACAAGTATGATCCACAGACTAGTGAATGTTCCTCTGTCAGAAGATAATTTCAATAAGGAATTAAATATAATTGAACAAATTGCAACAATTAACTCAAGTTTAGTTGACAGCATTCTATCGAAAAAACTCTATAAAAAGGCAATTCAGGAAGTTTATCCAACTGATTCAAATACCAATCTAAATTTCAGGGTAATTACTCATTTCGGCAAACCTTCCAAGAAAATTTCTAATTATTTAAGACATAAGGTTGAGTTTAAAAACAGCTCTCGCTGACACTCCGCCTTTTCACCTTTACTGTTATATTTGTACTTATTATTATTATTATTATATTTTTATGGTGAATAAAGACGAATTATTATTATTATTATTAAAGATATTAATATTGCTTACAGAACAAACAATACTTTGGGAAAATTTATTAAAAACAACAAAGATCGAATTGAAAAGTCTGAAAAATCTGGAGTTTATAAACTAACATGTGGTACTTGTCCAAGTTTTTACATAGGACAAACAGGTAGAACTTTCAAGCAACGCATATCTGAGCATAGAAACAGTTTTATTAAGGGCAAATCTAATTCAACTTTCGCTAACCATCTCCTGACTGAAAAGCATTGCTTTGCTAATGACTTTGAACTTTTGCATGTAGAAAAGAAAGGTCAAAAACTCGATCTCCTGGAGAGCTTAGAGATTAACAAAGACAGGAATTCACAGTACTTACTGAATGACCAGATCAATTTGAATAATTCGCCCCTTTTAAATCTGTTTACTAGAAATTGAATAATCTTTCGTCCAATAATCCTTTAATTACCTAATATCCAACCGACTACCTGCTTCTATTATTTAAATCAACCTCCAGTAATTGTAATTTAGTTTCCACTTGACAACGCTATAGTATAGCGAAACAAGTGTCGTGGGTTTTGTAAACCAATTTTTGTGAAAATCCGAGTGAAGGGTTTTTAATTTACTTTTATACATAAATGATTTACCATTATATGTTGACATAGCGGATACTTTTCTTTATGCAGATGATGCCTCTTTTATAATTAAATCAAATAATACAGGTAGACTTGAAGAGTTATCAAAAGAAACTCAAGAAAAATTTGAACAATACTTCAATGCCAATGTATTTTGTTTAAATAATGATAAAACTAAAATTATAGATTTTAACAGAGAACGAATAATGATAACGAAAAGAATCTGCGTTTACTAGGATTTCATATAGACAGCAATCTCAGCTGGAAAACATAAATTACAGAAATCAATAAGAAACTGTCCAAAGGTCGCTTTGCCCTGAGGAAAATGAAAAGCGTGGTAAGCAAAGATGTACTTAGAATTGCATATTTCGGTCTAATACAATGCCATTTGCAATATGGGATATTATTATGGGGATCAGTATCAGCAGCAAATGATGTTTTTATATCCCAGAAAAAAATTATCAGAGAGATGGTTCGAGCTAATTTCAGAGATTATGAAAAAAATGTATTAATTAATTTAGAGATTTTTATGGTACCATGTCTACATATACTTGAAGCTATCTTATACATACATATAAATAAAGATAAATACACTACTGCGTCACTTATACATGATTACAATACTAAAAGCAAGGAGGTCATTAGAACAGCAAAAATGAAATTAGTAAATACTGAAAAAAAAAACAAAGTATTATATGGCAAAATCTAACTATCCAAAAAAAATATATAAATTTGTGGCGAAGCAGGCTCTTTTGAGCCAAGCATTTTACTCAATTAATGAGGTTTTTGATGCAGTCTGGCCAGTTGATTAAAGGCAAAAGGCACTAAGGAAGTTTTTGAATTTTTGTGTGTTTTTTAAGAATATGTGTTGAATATATTTTTAGGTTACTAGCTATATTTATAATATGATTTGTATCCCTTTTCTATTTTTTTATGACGTGTCTAAATAAATTATGTTTGTTTGTTTTCAAGTGTACGTAATATTGTAACATAAAGACCAATAAATTCTTATCTTATCTTATCAAAGGCAAGCCTGCCTTTCAGCCACGGGAGCTATGAGGACCACCCCAACAGCTGCCTTAGAAGTCTTGCTGAACCTACCATCACTTCATGTATACATACAAGGCGAAGCCAGGTCAGTCGTCAGCAAATTGACCAGAAGGCAAGCACCCATAAGTAGACTGCACGGCAAAGTGTATAACGATCTATGCAAAGAGTTGGAAACCGACCCCATAATGGGAATGCCATCGAAGGAGATACTTCCTAGGTATAGGTTCGAGATTTTTTTTAAAACAGTCATAGCAGACAGAGAGGCATGGAAGGGAGGACCTCCAATTAATGCACAAATTGCCTGCTACACAGAAGGCTCAAAAACTAAAGGTGTAGGAGCAGGAATATATTTAGCCA
Organism: Gonioctena quinquepunctata; assembly: GCA_018342105.1. NCBI lineage: Eukaryota > Metazoa > Arthropoda > Insecta > Coleoptera > Chrysomelidae > Gonioctena > Gonioctena quinquepunctata. The sequence continues at coordinate 337,995 of JAFIRS010000543.1, forward strand.
AGCCAAAGACAGGAGTCTCACTGAGCTTAGGCAAACATGTGACGATATTCCAGGCAGAAGTTGCAGCAATACATCACTGCGAAGATAAGTTACTAAGGCAAGAGTTTAAGGAAAAGACCATTGACATATACTCTGACAGCCAAGTGGCTATTAAAGCAATCAGTTCCCGCAAGTTAACTCTAAAATTGTCTGGGACTGGCTATCTCTGGCTTGGGTTCCAGGCCACACAGGCTACAAGGGCAATGAGGAGGCCGATTCATTGGCCCGAGAAGAAACACGATGCGCCCCAATTGGCCCAGAACCTTTTTGTGGCGCAGCGAAAGCGCTTTGAACAACACAAAATAGTACTTGGTTGAAAGAGCAATCTCAAGAATGGTGAACAAGGCGCCGGGCATGAGTCAGGCCAAAGAGTTCATCAAGGAACCATCGCCAAAATTCACAAAGTACCTGCTAAGCCAGAATAGGAGATCAACCAGGATCATGTTTGGGCTCCTGACAGGGCACTATATACTCAACAAACACATGAATAACAATGGACTGGCAGACACAACCACATGTAGGTTCTGCCAGGAGGAGGAGGACACCTCAGTGCTCATACTGTGCTACTGTGAAGGCCTTACAAGGCTAATGTTTTCAACAATAGGGGAGGAAAAACCACAACCCCTCCCCAATACATGGAGGACTCAAGGTCTGGCCTATGGAGTCTACTAAAAAGGACAGGCCTAGACAGGGAACTCTAACATAACATGAGGGCATACACAATAGATCTGCAAAGGTCACAGTGAAGTGACTCCTAGCCCACAAGCCCCCTACAATTCTAATCTAATCTACAACACATCTGTCATCTCTTATGGTCATTAATAATTACATAGTACTTCAGTTAAATATTTTCAATCAATCAACATTTTACTGTCATGAATAACATGTACAGTATGTAAAAATAATATCGAAAATGGTTTTTTTTAATGTGAAAATTACATGGTAGATTACAAAATACATAATATATTAAAAATAAAGAATATAATATAATGAATATAATAAAAAATATAGGTACCTATATAACACAGTTCATAGCAAAACTAAACTAACTAAACTAAAAGAACTACAAGAAATGACAACAATTGACTGGGCAACAAATAAAAATGTTGTCAATTATTTTGTTTTTATGAGTTCTATCAAATCCCTATTGAAAGTATTCAGTGTAATACTATTTTTTAATGAAGTAGGCAGTTTGTTATATTCATTAAAACCTTTAAAAATAATGAATTTATGGTATTATTATGATTTGTTCTTGTTATATGCAGATTATTCCTATTCCGGGTTAGGTAATAATCAAGTTAGTTGGCTGACTAACAATGACAACATTCATATCAGAAAGATGGCATCCTATCTACCAATTTATTAGTGAACCCATATCAATTCAATGATCAAAAATTAAATTTCATTGGTATATCAGGTATTAGAATTGGAAATAATAACGGGAATCAATTCTGTGTATCCGACAAGAAGAAAGATATGTTTATACTATAGCACTTGCAGTGATTTATCAAAACCAAAATGTATAAATATCCATTACTCACAAATAGAATTGAACATCTGAAACGTTTTTCTATTCAAATAGTTATTCAAAAATTAAAGGAAACTGATATTACTAGTGCAATGGGTTTACCGCCAGCAGCGCATAGCGATTTCCAAACGTCTTTCAATTTGTGGTAAAAAGGCAACCATGCAGTAGTGTGATAGGTATAGTTTTCCTACACCAGCAGCTTTTAAAAATCGACATTGGCAGTATTCTTTAGTAAGTAGTTGGTAGTAGAGTGAAGTGGGTTAATTTTGATTTTCCGATGTCCGTTAAGTGAGGCGTGCATGCACAAATGAGGCGTGCATGCACGTTGATATTTTCGCTGTTCCCACTTGAATTCATCAACTCAAAATATCTGTATACCTGAGGCAAGGGTTTGGGAGACAAAAGAGCCACGCATTTGAAGGACTCAATTTTGCGTGACACTTTCATTTTTGATATTGTCCAATTTATGTAAAAAAAATCAAGAGTGTTCATTAAATTGTGCTAATGTTTTCAATATTGATGTAAAACATTAACCAACAACTCACATTCAAAAGTCATATTAATAATGTTTCTGCTAAAAGTAGTAAAATGCGGGGGTTTGTAATTCGAAATGGCAAACAATTTTCATGCAATACACTACAAACACTGTAAGGTTCTTTGGTTAGACCTCATTTGGAATATACTTCTGTGGTATGGTCCCCTTATTATAAATGTGACATTGATAAAATAAAAAATGTGGAAGGCAGATTCTTGAAATATATGTCTTTCAAAATGGGAACATAGGCACACTTTGATCACCAAAGCATCTTGATTACATTAAATATTTTAGATCTATCCACACGACGCTTCCTTTCAGATCTAACACTATTTTATAAAACTTTATCATGAGAAATTGACTGTCCCCATTTATTGAATAAAATAAATTTCCATATTGTCCCTTACAGCATCAGAAACCCTTCACTATTTTCAATAAGTAGCCTTTCCACAAATTATGGATATAACTCACCGGTTTCCAGATGTTTGAGATGGTTTAATAAATACAATATTGATCCCTTTGTAAACACTTTAAGTAGGTTCAGAAGTTCTATTAGAAATGTAAGCCCTAATTAGAAATTATAGTAGTAGTAGTAATTTATTGAAATAGATAAATCTAATTTACAAACAAACAGTCACATAATCATTAAAGATACAGATAATCTAATAATTCTAAAATAAATAATAATAGTAATAAAATATTAAACAGTAATACATCACAAATCTTGTTCTAAAAAAGCCAATAGACTTTTCTTAAAACTTACAACAGAATTGGACTCTTTTAAGTGTATGGGGAGTTTATTGAATTCATTCAAACCTTTGAAAAATAAGTTATTCATGCATCGTCTCGAACTAGTTCTATTAATGTGGAAGTCATTATTTTTTGCCTAGTGTTATAATGATGAATATCTCTATTTAAAATCACAAAATCATTAAAATAAGTTGGTTGAAAACCTTTAACAATCTTAAAAATAAAAAACCATTGTTGAAAAATAAAGCCTCTTTTTTACTGACAACCACTGAAGTGAATTTAACATATACGAAATTGAAGTATAGCGACTACATTTAAAAATCATACACATTCCACGATTTTGAAGTTTCTGTAATTGAGACACTTTATTTTGATTGAATAAAAACAGTAGGGAAGCACAATAATCGAAATGAGGTTGGATAATGCAATTAAAAGTTGTTATTTTAGAATATGTGCTCAAACAATTTGAAATTCTAGAAAAGAAAAAGAGCTTTTTTGATATTTTCTTAATAATATACTCAGCGTGGTTATTTAATGTCAAAGTACTATCAATAATAAAACCAAAATATTTAATTTCGGATACAATTTCGATATTTTCTCCATTTATATTTATGTTGATAGTATTCAAATTACCCAAGTTACGCAGCTCATATTCAGATGCTATGATCATTGCTTTCGTTTTGTTGACATTTAGTTTTAGTTTATTCACTTTTAGGTATTTTTCGATATTTTTCAGTGAGTTGTTTATATTTATGACTGCATTCTCAAGATTTTTATCAGACTCAAACACTAAGGTATCATCAGCGAAAAGATTCAAAGAGTATGAACCTGGTGTGTAGTGTATGTCATTTAAATATATGATAAATAAAAGTGGTCCCAAAACGCTCATATCATTTAGAATTTTGTTAGATTGAACATTGTTTATCTTGGTCTGTTGAAAACGATAACTTAGGTAACTTCTAAACCAGTTCAACACATTGCCAGATATGCCATAATATTTTAATTTTTCCAATAGAATGTTTCGATCTATTGTTTTAAAAGCTCTACGCAAATCCATAAAAATAGCCACAGTATACTTATTAACATCTACAGCCCTTTTCCAGGTTGATATGGTATATTGAAGAGATGTATCACACGAATGATTTTTCCGGAAGCCAGACTGAGCACCAATAAAGAGTTCGTTGATATTGAAATAGTTTTCGATCTGTTCGTAGACCGCTATTTCAAGAACTTTTTCAAGTGATGGCAATGTGTTGATTGGTCTGAAATCACAAGAATCTATTGAGTTATTAACTTTAGGAATAGGAATAATGGTGCTAATTTTAAACTGATCTGGAAATATACCTTTTTCTAGAGACATATTAACAAGGTTTAGCAATACATGTCCAAAACAATCAAAAGTTTCTTTCAAGAACTTACTGTTGAGAATTTCGTCATTTCTTATTTTGTTGTCCAATGAGAATATGATTTTACGGAGATGGCTCATACTTAGCAATGTGAATTCACTCAGTGACTCATTGATATGGGGATAGTTTTGGCTCGACCATATTTCTTCATATTCAATACTGTTAGCAATTTGATGAATACTTGCTACAAAATATTGGTTGAAATTTTCAGCAATCTCTAAGCTATCAGTATTATAACGGGGTTGAATATCATTATATAAGAATATTAGTTTAGTTACTAGTTACTTCTTCATTGACGACATTTCATGGCAAAGCCTCTCAATACAGGGTTACTTTGCAAATGCTTGTTGTGAAGCAGAAACACATCAATCAATCCACACCTCGTATTGAGAGGATTTGCACAATTATTCATCAGATTAAGCCAATGTTCGTCGAAGCAATAATCAGGAAAGTAGTAGTCTCTATGGATAATGCTTGCGCTAGTTTTGGGGTGGCGCTGCCAGGCGAGCTATGAAGTTGAATTATTTGAATCAATCCATTCGGGTTTGCAGACATTAGTCTGTCTGACCTACCCTGTACCGATGAGGAGCAAAACTCAGAAACCGGTATACAGGTGGTCAACCTGAATTGGATGGATTTATGTGATTCTGCTTCACAAGCATTTGCAAAGTCACCTCTTATTGAGAGGCTTTGCACGATTATTCATCAGATGTAATCCAACGTTCGTCAACGCATTAGCCAAAACTCTTATGTTAGTTCTTAACTAATTGTCAAAGTATCACTTCTGGCAAGAACAAGGGTAACCCATAAAATAAAGACATTCATAAAAATGAAACAAATAGCACAACATGGTGGTGGAATAATAGCACAACATGGTGGCTGAAGAAAAAACTGAAAGCTCGTCCCAAGCCACATTTCAAGATTGGCAGTATTTAAACCGCATCCTTTCTACAATCTGTGTGTAGTCATACTTCTCATTTGCAGTCTATGTTTTCCTAAGATACCTTTTTCAGTAAAATACATGAATTGAGAATTGAAAATAATTTCATGATCTAGTGACATTGGAAGAGATTATGAAAAATATGAAATGGGACTACAAAAAATCTCGTGAGAAATCCTCATTGAATTTTGGAAATAAAGGTACAAATTTTAAGAACATACCTGTAGATAACAAGTGACCCATCAACAAATCCAATTGCCATCAACTGTAACCCCTCATGAACACATAAAGCACTGCACAGTACCGGTTTGTTGCCTGGCATTGCTCTAGTGATTCGATAACAATAGGGGCTTCCATTTTTATCCAGTCTGCTTGTATCCCACACTTTTATTAGGGGGTTGATACCAGGTTCATCTTGCTACAAAATTAAAAAGAACTGAATGAGTCTTCCACAAATAGGAAATAATTTTATAAACTGAGGGTCTACTTTCAATCAATGTATTTCCAATGAAAGCAATGAAGTGAATAGGACCTGTCTATGATGTCATTTAGATTAAATTCGATAGGTATACTTGATATCTAACTATATAAACCATAGAAGTATCTAAATTCGTTCATTTGGAATGAAAACATTACAAGCAAAATTAGATTTATACTAAGTTGGCTATCAGTAAGGATGTAATGGGATTCATTGTTTCTGTGTTGATAAGAGCTCAAACATTTAAGAGAATGCAATAAAATATATATTTCACATATGATACTTTTTCTGAACCACATTGTTCAAAATATCCAATTTAAATTTATCTAGATTAAAAATTTCTCTTCTCTCTAAGAAAATAGGTCGCAATGTACCAAAATAAATAATACATTTTCAACTAATAAAGTCATCAATACTGGTGTTCCGCAAGGGAGTGTACTGGGACCACTGTTGTTCATTTTATACCTGAATGATATCAATTATATTCAGGAATGTGAATTTATTAATCTTTTCGCAGATGACACCCTACTAACAGCAAGTGATGTTGATCTACCAAATGCTATTCAAAAAATTAATCGAACACTTGGCACTGATTACTCTCAATACTCCCGGCCGATATGACATAAAAGTCACCTGGCAAGAGTTCATTTAAGATGATGATTTGGCAAGCTGAATTTCAATTATTAAATACAGATTACTCTGTAAATTCTACAAATAGCCGCGATGTAAAAATACGAATACGTGCTGGTCATGTGACCACCCGAATCCCGTGTTCTCAGCTTATAGTGAACGCGCGGGATTCACGCACTCGTATTGTATAAGTAGAATGTACGTAGTATAGAACTATGTTTGCATACCTTCTTTTTTTTAAACATTGAACAAATGTACACATTCAAAATAAAAATAAAATGCATGTTTCGTATTAAGTGTTGGTCTGCTGATAATTTATGACAAATTGTCACAAACCCATCCATCAGATTTTTCATAACTCTTGCCATTATAAAAATTAAACTTTGCCACCTGATATCAAAACAGCATAATGAATTATTAGGCAAAAAAGTTGAAAATCATTTGTGTATCATTGAAGAAAAAATGAGACTTGGATTGGCAACTTGAATATTTGATTACAGATTGAAAATCTTATATTATGCCATAATGTGCCCTTCCTTGCCAAATTGAAATAAAATTTAATATTGTTTTGGATCTGGGCTTCATTAAAATACTGAACCAATTATTGTCCGTTTATTTGCACTTCATAAACACAATAATGTACTCTAACAAAATAAATCAATCACAGTTCATTGTTAAAATACTGGGCACGTCACTTTCGAACTTCACCTTGAATAACTGTACTGAAATCACTACTAACTAACCCGCACTCTGCTCGGCTTCTTATATACAGGTTAATAGCACCTAGACTCCCGATGTTTTGAGAACGCCGCAATACAACATGACCTCCCTATAATTTTGATCGTTTCGATCAAAAGGCATTGGTTCACCATGATAGGGCTTTAGACTATCCAGATGAACAACTTTCATCTTAGTCCTAGGGCTGCGCTGGATTCTATAAACCGCGTCATTGATCCTCTTCTTCACCTCATACGGTCCTTCTCAAAAAAGTGTCAGTTCTTTCATGGATTGTACAGCCATTCTTCGTCATCTTCTTTGAATCCTCCTGTATTAGCTTTCAAATCATAATGAGCTTTCTTCCTGTCTCTAGACAATATCAAACTATTCCGAGCTGTTTTAACATGCTGTCCCTCAGTTTGTTTTCATAGATAGATAGATTATGTATTACCTTTCTGCCATGTTACATGTAGGTTCGTCATCTGAATTAAAAAAAAAACATACAATTCATAATTTGATAATACATAAATATATAATGTATTCTGAAGTTTTTTTTAGAAACTTATTAGAGTTTTTAAATTTTTGGCTGGTTAGATAGATATATAGATAGATAGATTTATTGGTGCTTAGGTACATTTAAGTATTTACACAAGTCAGTAAAGATTTAGAACAAACATTACACAAGTCAGTAAAAATTCAAAATTCAGTAAAAATTTAAAACACTTATACATGTTAGACTATACAAAATCTGGGTCACATATAAAGATGTTAAAATAATAATATATAATTGAGCATTATGACTTAATCAGTATATGATGACAAATCACTGAAATCATTATTGAGGTATTCCTCAAATGAGTAAAACACCTTCATTACAAAATATTTCTTTAAGATTTTGATGAAACAATTTACATTTAGATTTTTTATTCTATGTGAAAGAGCATTGAACATTTTTGGGCCCAAATAACTAGTTCCGTTTTTAGTCTTATCAAGGCGATGATATTTTAGGAACAGTTTGTCTTTATTTCATGTGTCATAACCATAGGAATCTCCAGCTGTACTATATGATGCCAGATTTTTCTTTACATAGGTAACACATTCGAGGATATATGCACAAGGCACTGTTAGAATGCCCAGTTCTTTGAATTTTTGTTTGCAACAGTCCCTGTAGGATTGACCCATGCAATTACTCTCACACAACGTCTTTGAACTCCAAAAACTTTGTCTAGGTGGCACGAATGACCCCAGCTTAATAGGGCATATGTCATGTTCGAGTGAAAATAAGCAAAGTAGGATGTCAAGAGAACATCCAAAGAAACATTGTTTTTGAGATTTCTTATCATATAGGTAATGGAAGAGAGTTTTTTACTCAATTTTTTTGTATGGAATTCCCAAGTTAGGTGAGGATCGATATAAACCCCTAAAAATTTAACAGGATCAGCTAGAGTTTTTTCATGATGACGTAGAGTGAATACTAGTGATTGAGATTTGCTCTCATTTAAGGTCAATTTGTTGGCCGTGAACCAGTTTTTGATGGTTGTATTCTGGGTCGCCACGTTCTCTCTGAGTGTGTCAGGGTTTTTGGATGAAGTTAATGTTGTGGTGTCATCTGCAAACAGTATAGCTTTGCTGTCAACAATGTTATGCGATAGGTCATTTATATAAATAAGAAAGAGGATAGGTCCTAAGACTGAGCCTTGTGGCACCCCGTGTTTCATCCAGGCTTTGTTAGAAATATTACCGTTATGTGTGACTGATAAGTAAGAGGACATTAAGTTAATGCTATTTGGGCTAAAGTTATACTGGGTTAGCTTTATTAATAGTAGGTCGTGTTGAACACAATCAAATGCTTTAGTTAGGTAATGAAAGTCCGCGTGGACATATAAACACTCTTCAAATCCATTATTTATGACTTGTACAAGTTCATTAATGGCGAGAGTTGTGGAGAGATTCTTACGAAAGCCAAATTGGCATTTGTTGAACAGGTCGTTTGATTCAAAATATTCAGAAATTTGTATTTTTAGCAGTGCTTCAAAAATTTTTGAGAAAATCGGTACCAGAGAGATAGGCCTGTAATTTGATAGTTCCTCAGCTGATCCTTTTTTGTAAATAGGAATTACCTTAGCCAGTTTTAGAATGTTTGGGAATATGTTATTTGCTATGCACGAGTTTATCAAATTTGTCAGGGGATATATTATTAGGTTGGCTATGGTTTTTACCGTTTTGACATTGTTGTCATAAGCATCCGTACACTTTGAATTTTTCAATTTTGAAATGACTTCTCGTACCTCATTGTAGCTTACTTCACGGAAACAAAAATTTAGGGTTTTATCTAATTTAATTTTTTCTGCGGGATTTGAAGGAGTCTGGGGTAGATTTTCCACTAAGTCCTCGGCTATCCTCGAGAAATAAACATTGAAGTTTTCTGCTGATAGGTTTTGACCATTTTCAGATTTTGTGATGGGGTTGTTTCCTTTGATTACTTTCCACATTGCTGTTTGTTTATTGGAGGAGTTTTTTATATAAACATCATGAGCTTCTCTTTTTGCATTGGAAAGGCTTGTACGATAAAAGCGCTTGTACTCACGGATATTTTCTTTGGGGATAACTTCGGGGTTTCTTTTATGTACATAATTCATGAAACGAAGTGTTTCTCTGATTTGAATTAGGTCATCATTAAACCAGTTCATCTTTGGTGTGATTTTGTGCTTAGTTTAGATTTTTTGGGCAGGGAGAATTCAATTGCGTTATTGATGATATTGATGAAATTTTCAAACCTTACTTGTGTTTCTTGGTTTTTGTCATTTACCTCATTCCAATTTACATTTTCTAGGGTTTTGTATAAAGTGGACAATCCTGCCTCTGTGATTGGTCTGAAATTCATTCTAGACGTTGTTTCCTTTTCTTTTTTGAAGTAGAAATTTATTGCTGAATGATCCGATATGCAAGGGTCAAAGACATCTGCCTGATAGTACCCCTCCCTAAAGTTAGTGAACACATTATCAAGATAATGTTTACCTTTAGTTGGTATGCTCACGGTATAGTGCAATCCGTATGATACAAAGAGGTTGCACAGCTGGTGAGCCTGATTATCCATAGGATTGAATTTAACATTGAAATCACCAGTTATGATTATATTTTTTTATGATCTAGCTTGCCAAGCAGCTCATTTGTTTTAGACATATAAGATCCAAACTCACCGTCTGGAGACCTATAAATTGTTAACAGCTGGAGATTACTATAACATAGGCCAGAAACTTCAAAATGCAATTCTGAGGAAATATTTGAGATGTTAGTAGGTAATGGGTAGGCTTTCAATTGCTCTTTCACATATATACAAACCCCCCCATGTTCCATGCGAGTCCTGCAAAAACCAGAGACAGGCTTGTAACCCTTGAGATTCACACTGTGATATTCATCGAAAGTTAACCAATGTTCGTTTAAACATATAAAATCATAATCAAATTCTTCAGCTAGAGCCTCTAGCAGGTTAAACTTCTGACACTTTGCACATTCAGATGTAGCAGTTTATATCCTGTATTTTGGATGTTACCTAGGTGGTGGTTTGGTTGTTCCTTCTGAAAATTTTTTTGGTGGCTTCTGTAGATTTGGGGTGTATATTTTTCAACAATTATGCCCTTTGGCCAAAATTCAAGGGACCCTACTTGTTTTTCAAGCTGTATAGGGACTCCAAGCTTGAAGGACAGCATTTTTGGGTTAAGTCGTTTTGTTATCTTTTCACAAATATATTGGTCTGCAAATTTCCCATCCAGGCATTTCAGTAGGTCCTCTTTGGTTGTATCAGGGTGGAATCCAGGAAGGTAGATCCAGCCTAGCCGATTTATAACTTTTAAGGATGCGATAGGTTTAAGGTTAGAGACAGATGCAATATAATGTACAGTTAGTTACAAATACTATAGCCATGATACAGTTGAAATTGAAAGTGAACAGTTGAATGGTAATCATTTTATGGATGTTAAGTATATTTGAAATTCGGAAACGTCCTAGAAACTATTTGAGGTTAGAATTTTTTTAACATCAGTCTTGAATCTTTTCAGAGATTGATTTTTATGTGATTCAGGCAGTAAGTTGTAGAGATGACTCCCGCTAAATTTCGGAGATTTTTTGTACTCCATATGAAGAAACTTTTCCATGTAAATATTATTTTGATTTCTAGTATTGTATTTATGAATTTCCGAGCACTTTTTTAGATGGTCATAGTCCGGTACTTCTACCTCTTGGGTGCTTGGTGATGCGAACATCAAGTCAGGGGGCAATCGAAGTTCCCTTCCGCAAATTTGGAAAGATGTCCCAAATCTTACTATTTTGGGTGCCTCTTGGTCTGGAATTGCATGGGCTTTTAGCCATTTGCTGAAATAGTTCATGGCAACAAGGATGTATTTGTTGCCATCATCGTTAATAGGAAATGGTCCAGCTACATCAATGGCAATCCGTTCGAATGGTGCCGGTATTTCTTCATTTCACCCCCGGACTTTGTCTTGAGACTTTTAGTGGCGCCACACTCTGGATATCTTATGCACCAGCTCTCCACATCATCTCGACATTGAACTCACTAGAATGGCAATGGCAACCAAACTTTGTATTTCTTCATTTCACCCCTGGATCTTGTCTTGGAACCTTTAGTTGCTCCGTCCTAAGGATATCTTCTGCACCAGCTTTCTATATCGCCTTCATGAATTTTCTCCGAGACTTCACTTATCCTTTTCCTGAGCAAAACCAATAGGAAAATTGGTTTAAGTAGTCCATTTTCTACAACCAGAAAATACCACTGTGCCCACATTACCTTGAAGATGTGATCTCCGTCCGAAATATCTTTCCAGGTGGGTCTGCCAGTTCCGTTCTCTTTCCAATGGAGAAAGTTCTCAATGTTTGGATCGGCTTCTTGGTCCTGCCTCATATGTGCGGTAGTCCATTCGTCTTCAGTTGATAGTCTCGTCCGTCTGATATTGGCGACTCCTTCAAGGCATATAGTTCTTAGACTTTGCTCTGGGATACGGTCTCTTAGATGATACTATTATTGATTGGTCGTTCTAGGCAATATTCGGTATTGAAAAGTACTGGTTTATCTTCTCGCTCACAGACAGTTAATCGGTAACTCTTCTGATCCTATTAACTTGGACTCACTAGATGAGTGGGTGCCCTACAAGATGATGACGAACGTGGTGATAACCTCACCCTGCAATCTCTCTGAAAATGTCCGCTCCTACCACATCAGAAAACAGTTTCCTCTTGTCTCTCTGTCCTCGTAGGTGAGTAGGAACGTGGATGTGTCCTCGCAGGAGAAGACAAACGTGGTGAAAAGCCTACCTTAGAATGTCCACTTTCACCACACCTAAAACAATTTCCTCTCGATTCATTGTTTACGCTGTTATTCTCGGGTTCCAGAGAACGAACCAAGGAAGAACCAAAGCTTCACTGCATTTCTTGAAATGTGTTAATCTCAGAGTCCTTTATATATATCTCTCAATCCGTCACTGAATATCTGCACTGCCAACTTCCTTGATATCCTTGGGAGCTCTGGCTCTGCACGTCTGCTTCAATTTCCTGTAGGCTCCCTTCTAACTTTTGCACTTGTGTTTTTCAACTGTGATGGGTACTTTCTATATTGGTCGCCGTATATCAATTCCAGAGCATCAATCAGGTCTCCATACTTGCGATTCTGGTCTTCCCGGATGGTCTCAAACATTGCCAATGCGGGCCACCATCAAGTGCAGTAGCCTTTTGTTCATCGTCCAATCTATTGGATATAAGGACCATGGCGACTGCCCATCAAAATTAGGTTGTTTTACGGAATTGTACGATGTGACAACCCTGTCACAGTGGTCTTGGATCTTCAGTGAAGCAAATTTCTTTTCTAGTTCTTCCAAGTACCACATTGTTTTCTCATTCACTTCTCGCATCGGCCAAATTTCTTTCTTTGCTTTTTCTCGGACTGTCTTGACTTCTTTTTTTATCTCACTGTCGATTCCTTCCATCGTTTCCCAGACTGTATTGATTTCGGCTCCGACTTTATCAACATCTTCCTTCGGGCCTACAATTTGCCCCTCATTTTTCTGGACAACCTGTTTGAAAATTACTTTCTGTTGTTTTTCCAGAATTTTCTGGAAATTTTCTTGTTTTCTCTCTGAAGACGTTTCTCCTCCTCCTTTTGTTTTTTGTCTCTGTTCCTCCTCCTGCCAACATTCGTACTTCTATTGTTTTTCTATCTACCGTCATTTCCCCTCAATTCGTTTTTCTTCCAGCAGTCGTCTCTCTGGCTCGGCAAACTGCTGCTTGATCATTTCCATTATGACAACCATGTTGACATAGGTTGTATTTCTCATATTCACCATTAATTGTTCTCAAATAGTCACTAATATCCTCACTACACAAACTGTTACGGGTCCGGGGCTAGTGGCTAGTAAAATAGAATAGAAATGTATTCTTCATTGGAAATTCTACAACTGTATAACATACATTTATAAAATTTTATCAGACTAGTCAAACAAAATTAGTAATATATGTACAGATACAAACAGTTTAAAATGTATAAAATTTTGGGAATTGTGAATATTATATAAAAAGTCATTTAGATAGTAAGAATTCCTCAACAGAGAAGAAAGCATTTTGGATTATTTGAATCTTCCCAAGCTACATTTGTATCCAAATAGTTTGAGTGCATGGTTATAGCAGCTGATACCTTGATAACTCGCAGAGTCTTGTCCCAGAGCCAGACGAGAATAGGGTAGTCATAGTTCATTACCTCTTCTAGTATTGTGATTGTGAATCATGTTATTTTTGGTATGATGTGAATGTACTCTTACACGATTCTTTGTAATGTAGTCCTGATAGACAGCACTTTTTTTTGTTGTTTGAAAACTTTTATTGTATGGGCCCACAGAACGGTAGTCTATAAGAGAGTATGGATTGTACAAGTCCATAGTAGGTCAGCTTCAGTACATGTAGTGAGACTGTCCCATGTAATTGCTTTATTACAAAACATACACTGCTCATTTTTGAGATGAGGCCTTCTAAGTGTGCCTCCCATGATAATTTCTGATCTATAGTCAGTCCTAGATACTTGAGCAGACTCACTTGCTCTATGGATTAGTGATTAACTTTTATTAGGGGACAGTAGTCATAAGAAATGTTTTTTTGTTGGAAAACCCTGTTTTACTAATGTTAATTACTAAGCCACTATTTTCACACCATCTGGAGAATTCTTCTGCAGCAGAATTTGCTGCCTTTATAGAGATCGGAAGTTTATTCTGTGCTAATATTTTACTAGTATCATCTGCATAGATGATCATTTTTTGCTGGACCACACCCGAGAGTTCCATGTCACTCATAAATATTATAAAAAAAAGTGGTGCTGAAGTTGATTCTTGTGGAACCCCCATTGAAACAGAAGCAGGTTGCGATTTCACAGAATCAATAACCACTACCTGTGTTCTGATACTGAACTTATTATTGTCCGATTATTTGCACTTCTGAAATGCCAACACAATAATGTACTCTGGCAACTAAATAAATCAATCACAGTCCACTGCGCACGTCACTGTTGAACTTCACATCGAATAACTGTACTGTAATTATGCTGACACCACTACTAACTAAACCCTCGGTACGCTCGGTCTCTTATATACAGGTCATTAGCACCCAGAAAGTTATCGCACCTGCTTCTGGATCCTTGGAACACTCTCGATAAACACCTTAGTGACACCTTATTTTATTTGTTTTACTTTCATATCATATTATTGTGACTGTGATACCTGAATGTTTTCTCATAAATCTAGTCTTCTAATGCGTCTGTGCATATATATAAAAAAATATTTTAAAACATACTAGAAAGTATAACTAGGATACCATAGTTATTATTGATTTTTTACTTGAGTTATCTTAAAGTGTTTTTATATATTATACAACCTCAAAAGGAAAAGTATTTAGCAATTTTAACGCTTTGTCAATGGGAAATATTTTTGTCAGACAATAAAATATATTTTGATTTTATTTGATATATCAATTATCACTATGAAACTATTATATATATATATATATATATATATAGTTGTACACGGTAGCTTGTGAAGCCCACCATATGAACGGGTCGCTCTTGAACCCGCACTTTTCAGAATGGGCGAAGAGTATATTCCAGTGCAATGACATCATTCCATCATTTTCCGTCGAAGCACACTTAGAGGGGTAACAATTCTCAATATTTAAAAATTTGTATACTCCTTTGAAACGTTGTAGAGCCAATTATTCTTTCACTTCGCTATGAATCCCAAACGTATATTGCCTATATTAAAACGGCCTCTGTGTGTCCGGGGGTGTTGCCTCTACTGCCTCGCACGTTTTTCAGTTCAAAATATTTATTAGGGATTTCAAATCAGTAAGCGTGCGGTGACTTACAGAGGAAAACAGATTGTGGCGATGACCCTGCAAAATTATAACTTGGGAAAAGGCAAAAATGTGAGCACATAATTCATATTCAGTATAATGTTTATGTTCAATAATAAACGACTCGCTTTGAAGTTAATGAATATATTTTTTTTTGTATCATCAAGTTGATTATCGTATGAGAAAACCTGTTAGCTCCAAAAATGTGGATTTTTCGTCAGGTTCAGGTGATGAAGTTGAATTTTCCGACCTGAGTAGCTGCGAGACGAGTAATACCGAAAATGAAAATGGTCCCGGTTATATGGAAATATCTGCAGAGAAACTAAGAAATATTAAAAAGTCGATCAGTAGTCTCACACCATGGAACATCGAGTGAGATATCGACTTTTTCAGCTCCAGAAGAATATAATTCTGAATCAGAAAAACTCTCGTATCTGGAGAAACTAGATATGTGAGAATTATGAAGTTTTTCATATAAACCTCAGCGTGAAAGTTTTGAAGTGAGAGTCAAGGAAATTGGTATTTGGGCTTATCTTTTTAAATAAAAATCACAAATTTCAGGATTTTTTTAAATTTAACACTTAAGGTTGGAGTGAGGATTGAAAGTATGTATAGGAGTACCGTTAGTTTTTTCAAGTGGAGTTCATGAAAATTGGAATTATAGGTCTTTGTTACAAATACATAAATACGTGTCTCAGTGTTTTCCGAAATTCAACCCCTAAAGGGGTGATATAGGGGGTTGGAAATTTCTATGGGGGTTTCGTTACTTTTCAAGTTAGGATCATAAAAATTGGAATTTGAGTATTCGTTACAAATGAAGACATACATATTTCAGGGTTCAGTGTATGGATGGATAAACACTCCCAATTATGACATAAAAATGAACGAATAGCACAGCAGTTTTCGAGAAAATATATTTTTATTTACGAAACTAAAAATATCTGAATGAATTTCGATATTCTCAAATTAATTGTTGGAAAGATAGATTGCCAAAGATAACTATGGAATAGCCACATTAGTCAAGGGTCAAGCATTTAGAAACGGACACACGATTCCTTCAATTTTGGAACGAGAAGAATTGTTGTAATTTTCCCCGTTGGAAATTCAAATATAACATGAATTCTGATATTATCCAGTTTCAAATGTTATTTGGGAAATATTCTCATCAAATATCATTCGTGCTAGAGGATTTTATCATAAAATTTTTGAAATTTTCCCTCAAGCATTTTGCCTCTAGGAAATTTAACTCGTGCAATTTGCGGCCTGATAATAAGACCGCAAATCGCAGTCGGTGAAATTTCCAGGCAAAATGCTTTCTCGAAAAAAAAAATGCGATAAAACCCCTACCACATATGATATTACCCTCGATGAAACGTAAATTAATTGAATATTGATCAGACTAGGCAAACGGCATTTTTCCTTGCATGTTCAACAAGGGTACACTCCTATATACCTATCCTTCACTTTTTTACATGAGTCTGCTTATTGCTCAGATAATTCGGAAAAATATATCATCAGCTCTTGCAATACAAAACGATTGAAGATAGTGACTAAAGTTTATCTTTCAGTCGCAGATGATTCCATATCTGATTTTATGAACATCCTGTTCATATTTTCAAGCAAATCAATCTATCATACCCCATGACAGGTTTAAATGTGAGATTGCTTCTAAAAAATGTATTTCCCATTTAGAATATCTATCAGATGTAGTTCAATGACCAGCGTGGTTTCAGCCGGAGAAGTAGTTGTTTTCTGTTAGACATTCACAAAAAATAACTTCATTTTTATCGTGGATTTTTCTATTCACAGAAAAATATTTCCTTTTGATATTCATTTGAGAGTGTTTCCCTTTTCAACATGAGTACCCCACAAGAGATTATCTTGAACGATGGAAGATAGCGACTAAAGTTAGATTCAGTGTTTTAACCTGTTATATTTTCAAACAAATCAATCTATCATACCCCATGACAGGTTTTAATGTAAAAAAACTGATTTCAAAGTGTCTCTCCGATATAAATGTTTCTAACTTTCCATCTTTGCAAAGTGAGATTGCTTCTGAAAATGTGTTTCCCATTCCTGATGATCGTGGAAGCGTGAAATAGATTTTCGTCAACAAAAATGTATTGAAGACCTAGTGAATGCGATGCCTCTCTTGCATCAATGCTACAAATGATTTCTGGTGAGTACTCTCTTTCGGAAAACATTCTTCTTTGCCTCATTCATCTATATGAGTTCTTAATTAAGACTGGAATAGAAAATAAAATAACTATCTGAATAAAAATAGACCAGCCTTTGAAAATGGTAAAAAGTTAAAAAAAATAATAGTAGGATGAAACCCATTGGAAAAGAAAGAGAATATAACAAAAATGAAGGGAAAAATAATTTACGGGCGATCTGAGGTCGGGAAGTGGAAGGGGTGAGTTTTTAAGGGTAAAAAACGGTTTATCTAGATTTCCGGCAAAACTACGAGTCCTATGGAAAAAAGTTGAATAGCAAAGTTGTAGATAATAAAAAGATCTACAACTTTTGCATTCACAATTTTTTCACATAACCTCAAAATGTATGTAAAAATTGAAATAACCAAGTTTTTGGTTTTTTATTTTTATCTTTCCCAAAAAAAAAAATTTTTTCACGAAATTTGGTGAAAACTTACCTTTTTATGTCCCAAACACACTGTAATTTTTTTGATTTGAAATATTTATTTTTTCACCTTATTCTGACTTAATATCGAAAAAGCACCCTAATTTTCAATCAAAAATTCTCCCGTCAAAATATCAGCTTTTTTAAAAAGCTCGGTGAGCTTTTTGTTCGTTGAAATCTCTACTTTCTGATGGTATGAAAAAAAATATACATTACTATGGTAAATGTTCTCAGAAAATGCAAAGAAACGTAAAGTTAATATTTAATAAGACATCACCAAAAATTACCATTTCCATCATAATAACGCATCAAACATTATTCTTGAAGAAGTATATGATAAAAAAATCATTTCATTTAACTCGAAAACTCATTTCATATAAGATTTTTGTTCGAAAATTATCTGTGCTGATTGTTCCTTTATATAATCCAAGAATGGACCCATTCAGGGGAGTGCAAGTAAGAAAAAATATTAAATGATCTAACAATAGAGTCAAATTCTAAAAGTCAATGAAGGAGTTTCTTTAAGCAACAGGCAATAGAGTGATATATAATTATTTATTTCAATGAGGTTCTCCATTATCATTCGGCAAATGATTCCAAGGAAAAAATATTGAACCAAAGCTGTTTTTTCGATAATTTCAAGTTTTACTCCCAAACCAATATTTATCTCCAAAATTTTGCAATAAAATATCAATAGATGAAAAATTCTCTGAAAGATGTGAGAATCAAAAAAAAAATCTGTACCTTCATCAGAAACTGGAATATTCAACTCCTTGTGTTTTTATCCTCTACAAAGAAACATACCTATTACTGTTTCAGGTCCGAGTTTTCGGGAAGTATTTCTGAATGATTGAATCCTATTCGGCATAATATACATTATTTTTATGAATAATTCATGAAATAGCACCGATAAGAACTTCATGAGAACATAATGTTACTTCCATTCAGGGTCAAATATAGAGTAAAAATAAGATGACCAATCTCTCATCCAATTTTTGTTCAGGTTTTCGTATAGTCGATCGTTTCCTAAGCGGGAAGAAGAGGAAAAACAAATTCAATATCTCATATATTCATGAAATTGATATTTCATTCTGAAATTTCGGAGTTATAAATATTAATCTTGAAGTAAGATAGGAAAAAAGTGGATAATAAATTTCTGTTGAATATTTCATTAATATTAATACTCAAAAAATAAAAATAAAAATTCGAAAGAAGAAAAGAATATCACTCTACGAACTGCTGCTCAAATAAAATTTGCCGTTGATTGTTCTAGACAGTTTTCCATGTAAATAATAGTTGTGAAAATATTGATTTATGCCAAGTAAATTGATGGTTTCATGTGATTGGAATACCCCAAAAAAATATTGAGTACTCATCAGCGAATAGTTCAGTTTTTGTGGTTCGTTCCTCATATCAGAAGATATCTATGGTCGAAAAACATGCACAAAAAAACAATTGCCCACTTTCCTGAGAAGCTCAATTTTGTTATCTCTAGTTGTTCCTGAAACTAGCTTTTCCGAGATCATATATTTCTGCATATTTTAATTCAATTGGACGAAATATATACTACTTGTATTTTAATTCTTTGTCATTTATTCACAATCGATCTCTAAGCACCCTCCCGATATTAATATTTTTTATTATCCAAATAAAACAGGGGATAATCTTATCAAGCATTACAAAATCAGATTTTGTAGAGAACAAATAATTCTTTCAACGGTACCCATATGGTACCACTGGACATTCAACCAGATCTTTGAATTACCAACAAAAAGATGCATATTGTCGAGTTATTACTTCAATATTGTCGATGTTGGAGCTTTCTAAGATTGAAAAAATACATTAATGAACCGGAACTTTATGTGTATGTATTTTTCCGCAATTTAGAACTAATGAGAGTATTCCCTGTGTACAATGCAAAATCTCTTTCCTCAACAGACCCATCTGGGCTTGAATTTAATGTGATGATTTCAGGTGTTTCAACCTATTTCATATATGTGAACTGTTCTTTCCTTCCCCCTTTTTTTATCAATTAATGTAAGTGATTTTATAACAAAAAAAAAATGAGAAGTTCTATAAATTTTATTTTCAAAAGACCGCAAAATTGCATTCCAAGAAAGTCAATATAAAAGTTCCTTTGCCTCGAAAAATTGTTGAGATTTTATATCCAATCTTCACGATGGTTGAAATCATTATATCGCTCCTCAGTTGGAAGTTATATTTGCCTTATATTCTTGGTAGACCGTCTCCCCTATATAGTCTACATCAGTGTAAATGTCGTTTGATGCACAAAAATTAAATCTACGATGAAAACTGAAGAATAAGGCTTTTAAGCCAATATTGTTTATGTTGTACTTTTTTCCAACCATCCTTTATGTAGATGGATTGATCGCACAAAATTCCCCTTAGAAAAAGAATTGGTAAATATATCTTCAAATATTCAAATATCAAATATATTTCAAACTCAAATTCCCTAATCTGAAAAATGAACGATAAATATTTTTTATATTGAATTATGAACTACTCCTTGCGCTACCACAGATCATGGATCCAGCAATTCATATATATTGAATTCATGAAGGCAGCCATTGCGATGTTGCCAAATTTAGGGCTGCACAACGCTACAAAAGTTTGTGGGCTCCAAAGAAGTATATAATTCTGCGTGTATATCCCTATATACACCCACTGAAAGAAAGGGTGTACTTTTTGGCCCGTATGGGAAACAAGGTTACTCCGGCTAAACTGCGTCTCGTTCATATGCTTCACGGGATTCACAATGACCGTGTACATCTCTATATATATATATATATATATATATATATATATATATATATATAATTATCATTATTATTAGCTCTGTAACTCATAAGAGTGGCAACTACATTATCACAGGTGATTTCTGGGTGATGTTTTAAATATTGTTTGTAACAACTATGTTTGTATGTATATGTTTTTAAATATTTATATAACAAGCTTTGTCAACAAGTGTATATATACATATGGCAATAAAACATATTTTGAATTAAATGAAATACTGCAGAATATATAATTTACTAAGAGTCCATATAATTATTAAATAGTTTTTGTATAGTATGGTAGCAAAAGAAAGATTTCTAAAGTCAACTGGAAACATGTTGAATTAAATGAATATTCATAATGCTGTATTCAAAATTTCTTGCGTAAAAAGTGAACTTTAAAAAAGATGGAAACAAGATGACCAGAAAATATTGTCAGAAAATTATGTTTCAAGAGGTTAACTATTAAACTTAATACGGTAAACAATCTCACGCAGTCGGAGACAATAATATATCTTCATTGTTAAATTAAAGAAGATGCCGCCGACTGCATGAGATTGTTTACAGTATTAAGTTTAATAGTTAACTCTTAAAACATAATTTTCTGAAAATATTTTCTGGTCATCTTGTTTCCATCTTTTTTAAAGTTCACTTTTTACAAAGTCAGGTTTTTTAAATTTTTTTATTTGTTTTAGGCAAAAGTCTTTAAAGCTTCTAGTTTATAGGCTACATACTCTATGATACAAATCAATGAAAAACTTTTCAATAACTAAGCTCCTAAACTAATGTAAGTAACTAATTTTGAGTGGCCCAAACAAACTAGGTAAGGCGTAAAATGATGGCATCGAGTTGCGCGGTGACATTATGATAATTTTTTTGAAGTAATTTAATAATCTTCGTTGATTGTTCATTTGGCGCCGACTCAAAATTAGTTACTTACATTAGTTTAGGAGCTTAGTTAATGAGACTAAGAAGGTTTATTTTATTTTTTACTTTTCAGTTCCGTATTTCGTCGGTTTAATTTTTCTTTAAAAAGTTTTTATTTTTCAATTTTTTGTGGCTGAAATCTACTAATTACTACCTACTTGTTTTTTTATTACTTCCAAAATACTTACTTACCCACCTTACTTCAACTATTACCAGTTAAATAATATGATTATCTACTTCTATTATTGTAATATAAATTATTTTTGTTGTTCTGGTTAGTTTATTTCATTACTTTGTATATCATTCCATCCTCTCATACAATATAATGATTGTGACGGATGTAGGAGAACAAAAATAATGACAGTAGCGATCTGTCATTGTCAACTACATATGTGTGCCAATGTTCACAAGTGAAAAATCAATTATCCCCTATTTTTCTACCCGTAAGGGTGGATAATTCCATTCGAAATCCAAATATGATCAACTACCCTATCTAATAAAAAAAGAATCATCCAAATCGAAGAACCAAGTACAAAGTTCCAGTATTCAGAGGGTGAGTGATCAATATCCTTCATTTTGCTACCCTTAGGGGTGGATTTCATCTTTTAAATTCAAATGGGACCAACTTCGAAGTACAC
This sequence comes from Gonioctena quinquepunctata, assembly GCA_018342105.1. NCBI lineage: Eukaryota > Metazoa > Arthropoda > Insecta > Coleoptera > Chrysomelidae > Gonioctena > Gonioctena quinquepunctata. The sequence continues at coordinate 360,418 of JAFIRS010000543.1, forward strand.
CCTATCTATTGAAAAAAGAATTATCGGAATCGGACGTCTCAGTAAAAAGTTATGCGTGGTCATACATTTGTAACTTATATTCCTGTTCTGTAGTTGGGTGTAACCTGTAGAACAGTGTATCCATAAATAAATAAATAAAATATATATATATATACGCGTCGACTAGAGAACCTCCTCCTTTTTGGTTTCGTCGGTTAAAAATACGGATATTTCACAATATAAAAGGTAATTGCATTCTTGAAATGTCAAAATGACAAGTATGAACCTAAAAAAGTTTTGACAGTAGAAAACGTCACAAAGTTTTTCAACGAGGCTTCAAACGACACGTTTCTGTTAATGAAAGTGGTATTAATTTTTGGGCTGAATGGTGAACTGAAGATATAGAAGATTCCGGAACAATGTTGATTGTAACATTACACGATACCAAAACAAAAACAAAATGTGTATTTACCGTGGGCTCAGACTGCAATGGGTATGATATTTACCACAAGTACTTATCATTAAGACCCAAAACAATAAGTCATAATCAATTTTTAAAATCAAATAAAAAATGCAAAAAGGATATTTAACAATGTCCAACTGGGACTATCCTAAGAAGCCCCTGGTGAACGTTAAAAATGTTCAGCAACAACTAGTTGATGCAGCAAAATCAGAAGTTGTAACCTTTTCTAACTTGAACAACTGTTCTTTCAATATTAATTGTCATACTATTTGAAATAAACTTTTTTATTTCCGGTTAAATTGTGTTTTAAATGAAGGGTACAGGGAAAGAAGGATGTATGTCAGTCCAGGGTTAAAAATAAGATAATCAGGCAATTTGTTGGTAAAATATCATTCCGAAAAAATATTATTTTTTTGACAAACCTCCTTTTTTCCCTCTACCCTTCCAATAATACTGACGTTTTTATACAGTAATGGTTGCTATACTGTAATGGTTGCTATACTGTAATGATTGCTATACTGTAATGGTTGCTATGCTGTAAAATGGCCCATTACTGTACAATTTTGAGGTCGTTAATGTAGTGCATTACTGTACAAGATGCGAAAAAAACATATTTTGACATATCTATCACTTTCTAGAACTTCAAGATTTAATGGAAGTAGATCTATCTTCGGAATTTCAAATGGATGTTCTTTTAAAAACCTCATAAGGTTTAACTTTCCTCAAACATGTAAGGCTAGAACAGTGTTCTCACGCGCACTATAGGGCAACCTTTCATGGAGCCAAAACTTAAATATAAATAAATATTTATGGATTGCTGTAATTGCATATTCTAATTGGTCTCATGCTGTTGATTAATGATTCATTAAAATTAATCTCAAGAGGTATAGAAAAAATTCTGAATATTGGTAAAACATCAAGAAACGTCCTCCATCAGGAAAATTTCAAAGACAAGACACCCTAACAACTCTCTCCATAATCCTCCCAATGCTTTAATCTATCAGCTCACAAATATAATGCCGATACAAGAGCGGCTTCTTGTTTTCTCCAGGAAGTTCTCACAAAAACCCGAAAACATCGAGGTCATCACCAAATATGCCCTGAAGAGAAACCCTAATGTCCATCAAAGGCACCGACACCCAGAAGAAACACTGTTAGAAACATTATTAGCTCTCTCTACAATGAATCCACCATAACTTTTTTACATTTTATCTACTAAATTCTTTTTATATATATAACTAAATTCTATTTTTTTTTGTTAATATAAGTAATTGATAACTTTTCCCATTTACTTAAGTTATAAAATATAAAATTGTGATACTTGGCAGAAGGACCTCGGTCGAGAGCTATTTGGATTGAATGTAATTTTAATTCAATAAAGTACATTTACTATTATTATTATTAGAAATTTGGACAGGACAACGTCTGTCGGGTCAGCTAGTAGAGAGATGTTTTATTGCCAATTTTGTTTCTAGGGTTGTAGGAGTAGGCAAGAATCTATTACTGCTTTACATATCAACTTTGATTGGTCATATAACAATATTAAAAATGTTAATTGGGATTGCAGACCTTTCCTGATTTTAGTTGAATCATTCATCAGGAAATGTATTTCTGATGACGAATTCCACTGTTGAGAATATCTGAATGGATCAATAGTACCAACCTACCTGTTTTGAATACAGGCCAGAAATTTCAATATTTATGATTGTTCTCCAAGTCAATTATCTGAAATCTATAGACATACAAGATATTTCCACTGCTAGAGTTTGTGGAAACACAAAAATATTTACTAATTCAAACTAAATATTATCTACAACTCGCTATTTTGGGAGCTGAAAAATAGTACTGTGAAAAAGGAAATTGGTCTTCTCTGACGTAATCAAATAGTTATATAATTTTCATTTCCAATTTTTAAATAAAAATTCAATTTTTAAATAAAAATTGGTCAATTTTTAATAACGACAGTACATCGTACTAACGATGTAATTACGACGTATAATACAAGGTATTAAGTATTCGAGGTACCTCAATATATTTTTTATGGTATTTTGATTTTTATTTATACTTTTACTCAATGACCAGGTTTGTAATAGTGAAATGAATTTAACTTACCCCAATGGTGACTAATAACGGAGAATTTTTCAATTGCTGTGTCAGATCTACACTAATCTCATAACCTCTGAAACTTCTTACATTCCACGGACGGGATATTAGATAAATCTGACCGAGAGAGTCACTTAGTACAAGATGGTTGTTACCACTTGAGGTAGTTGTAACCTTGCTATCCTAAGGGATAAAACATTCATATCAGTGTCAATCTTAGACTAAAATCATCCACTACTAAAAACAATAAAAATGGAAAAAACTGAACATTAATTCATTTTGTTTGTACTTTTCTTCTGCCAGTCTCCTGTAGTAGAAGAAAATTTAAATTTGATCATGATCAAATGATCACTTACCTTAAATAACTCGGAAATTTTTCCTTCATCCACATTCCTTTTGAGATCGAAAAAATGAAATTTTCTCCACTAAAAATTAAAATCAAGGAATCCTAATTAATATATAAAAATTGTTTTACTTACGTCCAAAAATGCCATTTCGGAAACAATTTAAAGGTAAATTAACTCGGAGATACCACCATAATCTTTCAATGCTTCATATTTATCATGAAACCACCCTTTGCCCTTCCATCCAACAAATATTTGATAAATTGAAAACAAATAACAAAAATATTGACGTTTGCTTTTCAGGTTATGTTGATTTTTAGAGATATGACATTTTCTTCTACTTCTTTTTTGGGCTCGGTTACCTAAACAATCTTCTCAGTTTCAACTCAATTTTACATTGTCGGGTTCTTCCATAGAATTGTAATTATAATATACTAACTAGAATGCGTTTGAAGCTGCGCAAAGAGTCCTCCTCGCAGTAGCGAAACAATTCCAGTGGCATTGTTTGCAACGAGAAATAGGGTATATTATAATGAAACGTTTTTTAGTAAATGATACGTCAAAGGTACAGAGACTCGTGAATATAAATATTATATACCTATGTAAAAAATGTTTACTCTTCCACCCATCTATTATATGAAGATATATGAGAAACGTTATAAATATCCTCATAATTGAATGGGTATTTCTATCAAGATTTTTTTATTGCACTAGTACATCATATTTGAAAAATAAGAAAGTTATAAGATCACTTTCATGTGGATGCCAGGTCATATAGGGGTTCAGAAACGACAAAGAAGCAGATTGCCTCGCCAATGAAGGAGCAAACACACAATTTCCTGACTCGGAATCCTTTTGTGGGATCTCTTAAATCCATAAGAGAGTTTCGACGGTGGGAAACAGATGAAATGAAATCTCACTGGAATAAAGTGCCAGGACAAAGACAAGCGAATAGGCTAGTGATCCTATCGCTAAAGAAAAAGCTAAACATCTCGAGTTGTAAAAGAAAGACTTGAAATTGGTAACGAGACTTAAATCTAACCACTTTTATTAGTGATATAGAAATGATTTCGGAAAAAAATATGGAGGATTTTAGTCTTATTGTGATCCATACTGAGCGTACCTGGAATATCGGCAATACTTGGTAAACGGTGCAAAGAGCAGTGTATAACTGAATGAAAATGAATGAAATATCAGAAAAAGCCAACAGTTGGAATAGGAGATATGAAATATTCAAGAAGCAAATGAGATATGTTATTCAACAGAAATTGAATTGAAAGGAGTGTTGAAATGGAAAACATTCTCAATTAAATATAGATGGAAGATAGTGACCAGAGTTTATCTTTCAGTCGCAGGTGACTCCATATCTGATTTCAGGAGAGGAGTGCTCGTAAAAATTTGAAATTTGCGGGAACATGCAAAGGATCAGATAATATTAATGAATATTTGTAAGGATATTTTTCAAAGACAATATTCTACACTGAAAAGAAGAAAAATAAACGTAATTTATTCTGTACTCAGTCATTAACAGATTCTAATAGGTTGTTACCCAAAAAGACATATTTTGTGTATGAAATGAAGACTTCGCTTGGTAACTTTTTAAATTTGTCCAACTTAGATACACATCCAACAAAAAAATCTATGTAGTACATTGAAACCGGACTATAATTCACAGAACTTGTCTAACATCTTGCCACTGCCATTTTGAAAACTTAATCTGCGCACCAAAAAATCACAATATAGCAATTTTTGATAAAATCGGAATATGAATCACGAAAATCATCCGCCACATTGGAGCCGCCATCTTGATTTTTTATCATTTAAAACTGTTAAAATATTTGCCCTTCGACTATACCGTATATTTTTATTGTTTGAGAATATTTTTGCCATTTGTTCATTCATTTGACGTTAAAAACTGTAATAAACATGAAAGTTCAATTCTGTATTGTTAACGTTTCAAAGTAGATACGTTTGCGTGAAATCTAATCAATATTTATCATATTAAAACTGTTTTTGGACATCTGAAAGGGAGAGGATTGAAATTTTAATCATGATTGGTGTTGGCGATATGATGCGGACTCAACAAAAGAGGTATGCAGATTATTCCATGACAGCACCCAGATTGTGAACCTATTTCACAATCTACTTTAAGCAGAATATAGCGAAAATGCAGAGAATTAGGACATACGAGGAATGCACCATAGCAAGGACCTACAGTTAATGAAAATATTCAACAAGACGTAATTTTTTCGGCATCTGGATTTCTTACAGAATACATTAATTCCTGATTTGACCCAGCTTTTTCCTGATATTCAAATACCCAATAATTTAAACCGCAGAATCTGGTTTCCACAGGAGGGCGCACCGACACATTTAACTGCAACTGTGCGCGAGTTTTTAAACAGAACCTTTTCAGATCGGTGGATAGGAAAAAGGGGAACAGTGGAATGGCCCGCTAGATCACCTGATCTTAGCCCATTAGAGTTCTTTTTATAATAATAATATTTATTTTCTTCACAGTTACAGGCATGGGCATGAATGATGGAAAAAAAAAAAGAAAATAAATCGGAGATATCCCACGAAGAAAACTTGTTGTGGGCATTCCTAACCTATATATTAATATCTTGCCAATACATCGAAGCAAATGAATGAATACATGCTGAATGAATGAAGTGAGTATAAAATATACAAATATATGAATTAAAAACATGTAAAATAAGTAAAATCCAAACATGTAAAATGAGTAAATGTAAAGATGTTAAATGTTAAAGATGTGAAAATATAAAAATATGAATTAGAAAATGTACAAATGCAAAAATGTAGGAAAGTAAAGGTCGGAATTCCGACTTACAATATATATATAGATATATATATATATATATATATATATATATATATATATATATATATATATATATATATATATATATATATATATATATATATATATATATATATATATATAGAATGTAACAACGTGGGTGGACGATAGCTGCTTCCCTATTTGAGATAAGAAAAAATTACTCAAATAAAAGTTGTAGAAAGCAATGGAAGCTATGTTTCAAAAATAACTTCCAACATACAGGATGTTCGATAAACGTGTGACTCATCAAAGTTGTGCTTTTTTAAATGAAATAAATATCCTATACATTTTCACTCGATTGAATCCCTTTGGAAGAGAGTTTCTCAAAAAAGGTGGTATGGGTTTATACCAGGTGATTCGGGAGTTATGTTGTAATTTTTGTTACAAAATGGATTCATTCGACACCAAATATATAAAAATCAATAATTTGCAATAAGAGAATTTTTCCACACAATATTCTTGAAAATAGTGTATTTTCATTTCCTATTCATAATTTTGCCGAATAGCTCTTTCTCCATACAGGGGTAACCAAACTCGGGATCACTTTTCTCTCAGTTTTTTCAAATAGAGCCGCCTATAAATAAGGCTATACCATTATGTGTTTGCAGAAAAAGTAGTGTTTGCCTACTTAATTTCAATCCCAAATGTATCTTATTCTTAAGGAAAGTATGAAAAAGTCATCATAACAGCAATAACGATTTTTTATTCAATGCTGGACAAAAGAGGTAACAAAGTAAACTCATATAATTAAAAAAATCGTAAATTCACAGGAGATGTTCGAACAATCTCCCATTTTGAGCTATCTTTGGACATCAACTGAAGTTGATCTTGTAATAGAACGAAAAATTTCTCTAATTCTATTCTTTATATCTTCTGTGACCTCTCCTTTATCATATCCCCAGAGATAGAAATCTAGGGAAGTGAAGTCTGGGGACCTTGCTGATCACTGAATGGGTCTGTTTTTTGGTATCCATTTATTTCTGCGCCATCTGTTTAAAAATCTTCTTATCCGATTTTGATTGTGGGGAGGCGCGCTATCATGGTAATATAACCTCTGTCTGGTGTCAATCGGTACATTCCCCAACAAATTTGGTGAATCATTTCGGAGAAAATATCTGTGAATTTCTCCATTCAGTGGCCCATCAAAGAAATATAGTCTTCTAACCTGATCTCCAATTATGCCCCGACATTTATCAACCATCTATTTTGGTTATCAACTCCTCTGACCCAATAAGAATTCTCTGTCGAGTAGTACTGGCAAATTGTGGCTATTTACCATCCCATTACTTTTAAATGTATTTCAGAAAATTTGGTTCCTCGCTACTGAAATTCGATGTATTTTCGCAATAGCAAACTCTTGTATTATGATCCCTTTCATAGAGTTCTTGATGTAATTCAATTCGGTATGGATGAAGATTTTTTTATCAATATTCTGTTCACGGAAGTGTGACTCACATTTAGCTCTTTTGCAATGTTCCTCGTACTAACATGAGGATTCTCATCGGTTGAAAGCATCACCGCTGATTCAATTTCTTCTTTTGGTGCAATTAAATTTACTTCTTATGGCCTGTGAATGTCCTCTATGTAGGAGATTTCAATAGTCACCATAATCTATGGGGATATGAGAATAATGATGACAATGGAGAAGAGCTTGTAGACTGGGCCGGAACCAACAACCTCCATTTAGTTTTCAGTTCCAAAGATAAACCAACGTTTTTCTCAAGAAGGTGGCGTAAGGGCTACAATCCGGATCTCTGTTTTATATCAAGTAATTCACAATCACAACCTCTATCTAACTCACGCACTGTACTAGCGGAGTTCCCACATAATCAGCATCGCCCCGTTGTGATTACAGTAGGAAACGAAATACCAATGGTCGACTCAGTTCCCAGGCCACGATGGAACTTCGGCAAGGCGAAATGGACTACCTTTGCAGCGGAACTCGATATGTGCATCCGCTTCATCCAACCAAAGGCTAAAAACGACCACAAATTTATAGGCCTAATGATAGCTGTAGCCAAAAAACATATCCCCCGAGGTTTCCGCAAGGAGTATATCCCTGGATGGAGCGAGGAAAGCCAGTCTCTATACGAGGAATTCGAGGACTCAGGAAACCCGGAAACTGCTGACCATCTACTAAGATCCCTTGACGCCAGCAGAATGGACAAATGGACTTTGCACGTTCCAGTAGGAAAGCATGGGGTCTACTGCGGAAGCTTGGAGGATGTAACCGAAATGTCGTGGGAAATGCCTCAATAAACCCAAACCAAATAGCCAACCGCATAGTTGACGTTTCTCGTGCACCATCCGATAAAAACCACACAAGAGACGCCAAGAAATCCCTAAGAGACCTTAAACGTTCCACCCCCTCATCGTCCGAGTTCTCGCACGACTTCTCTGCCGAAGAATTAGAACAGGGCCTCAAGGATACAAAAATTGGGAAAGCAGCAGGCTTCGACGGCATCTACCCCGAATTCCTGGATAACTGTGGTAGGGCAACCCGACTGTGGCTTGTGAAATTTTTCAATGATATCCTTAACACAGGCAGCCTACCACCAAAATTTAAGAGAACAAAGATTGTTGCTATTCTAAAACCTGGGAAACCACAGGAGCTACCCGAGAGCTACCGTCCTATAGCTCTCCTCAGCTGCTGCTATAAGCTGTTAGAAAGACTACTCTATAACCGTATATGTCCTGCAATTGATTTCTGTCATGTTTATGTATATATATATATATATATATATATATATATATATATATATATATATATATAATATATATATGTGTGTTCGGATAGGTTTCCGAAGTCATGATTATTATGAATTTCGAAAGTTAGGGTTGAAACGCGTCTAGAAATTTGGTAATTTCGGGTCCCATTTTGGAGCCATTTTTAAGAAAAGGGAGAAAATATATTTAAATATAAGTTATTGATAAGAGCAAAAGGGGAAGTGATTTCCAACAAAAGTCTCAATCTGCCCACTCCTAGGCTATAGTCACTGAGGTAGGGATGTGATTTTCCATGAGGTCTCAATCTGCCTACTCCTCAGTTGTTGTCACTTAGGGAATAAAATGATTTCCAACCGAGGTCTCAATCTGCCTTGTCCTAGATTGTAGTCACTTAGGTGGGGTTCAGGATTTTGTAACTCGTCACTGGGGTCTCAATCTGCCTACTTCCCAGGTTTCACCACTAGCTTTCTCTAAGGTCTCTGAATCTTCCTATTCCTTCGAGGAAACTGAGGATCAGAGAGTGGATGTAGAGTATTCAACCTAGGTGAATTCAGTAGAGCGGAACTTTGGGCACGGCTTGGTTTGGCAGTAAGCCGAGAAAGTAGATGTTTCCAAGTATTGGGTAGTCAGCGTCCATCATCACGTTTGTTGAGGCAGTTCGGGCGCATCTCGATCTCAAGGGCTCCACGAATGACCCTCGCTTGCAGTGTTCTCTCAGTGGCAATGGTCCTGGTGTGGTCGATATCCATTCTGTGGCCTGTCTCTTCATAGTGCTTGGAGATGCCGAGGAAGGGTCTAAGTGTCGGACAGCAAGTTGATGTTCGTTAACTCGACTGGTGACTCGCCTGTTAGTTTGTCCAATATTAGTCCTAGGGCATTCGGAATACAGTTTTTCATATATTCCTTGAGACTCATTAGGCATGTTATCTTTAGGAGACCTGAGTAAATCAGAGATTCTATTATTTGCGGTGAAATAGGTTTTAATGTCGCGTTTCCCTAACATTCTGCCAGTTTTTATTAAAAAAATCTAGACGCGGTTCAACCCGAACTTTCAATATTCATATATATATATATATATATATATATATATATATATATATATATGTTATAATAATCTCATTTGTTTAATGTTTTTGCATTGTTATGACCGGATACAAGTCGGAATTCCGACTTATAAGTCGGGATTCCGACATACAAGTCGGAATTCCGACTTACAAGTCGGAATTCCGAGATACAAGTCGGAATTCTGACTTACAAGTCGGAATTCCGAGATACAAGTCGGAATTCCGACTTGTAAGTCAGAATTCCGACTTATAAGTCGGAATTCCGAGATACAAGTCGGAATTCCGACTTATAAGTCGGAATTCCGACATACAAGTCGGAATTCCGACTTACAAGTCGGAATTCCGAGATACAAGTCGGAATTACGACTTACAAGTCGGAATTCCGAGATACAAGTCGGAATTCCGACTTACAAGTCGGAATTCCGACATACAAGTCGGAATTCCGACTTACAAGTCGGAATTCCGAGATACAAGTCGGAATTCCAACTTACAAGTCGGAATTCCGACATACAAGTCGAAATTCCGACTTACAAGTCGGAATTGCGAGATACAAGTCGAAATTCCAACTTACAAGTCGGAATTCCGAGATACAAGTCGGAATTCCAACTTACAAGTCGGAATTCCGACATACAAGTCGGAATTCCGACTCACAAGTCGGAATTCCGAGATACAAGTCGGAATTCCGACTTATAAGTCGGAATTCCGAAATACAAGTCAGAATTCCGAGATACAAGTCGGAATTCCGACTTATAAGTCGGAATTCCGAGATACAAGTCGGAATTCCGACTTATAAGTCGGAATTCGAGATACAAGTCAGAATTCCGACTTACAAGTCGGAATTCCGAGATACAAGTCGAATTCCGACTTACAAGTCGGAATTCCGAGATACAAGTCGGAATTCCGACATACAAGTCGGAATTCCGACTTACAAGTCGGAATTCCGAGATACAAGTCGGAATTCCAGATACAAGTGGGAATTCCAACATACAAGTCGGAATTGTAAAATGAAAAAAAGTGTGGCACTTCTACGCCTTCGTATAATTCCGACTTGTAAGTCGGAATTCCGACTTACAAGTCGGAATTCCGACTTACAAGTCGGAATTCCGAGATACAAGTCGGAATTCCAACTTACAAGTCGGAATTCCGAGATACAAGTCGGAATTCCGACTTACAAGTCGGAATTCCGACATACAAGTCGGAATTCCGACTTACAAGTCGGAATTCCGAGATACAAGTCGGAATTCCGACATACAAGTCGGAATTCCGACTTACAAGTCGGAATTCCGAGATACAAGTCGGAATTCCGACTTATAAGTCGGAATTCCGAGATACAAGTCAGAATTCCGACTTATAAGTCGGAATTCGAGATACAAGTCAGAATTCCGACTTACAAGTCGGAATTCCGAGATACAAGTCGGAATTCCGACATACAAGTCGGAATTCCGAGATACAAGTCGGAATTCCGACATACAAGTCGGAATTCCGACTTACAAGTCGGAATTCCGACATACAAGTCGGAATTGTAAAATAAAAATAAGCCAATACAAGTTCCGACTTACAAGTCGGAATTCCGAGATACAAGTCGGAATTCCGACTTACAAGTCGGAATTCCGAGACACAAGTCGGAATTCCGAGATACAATTCGGAATTCCGACTTGTAAGTCGGAATTGTAAAATAAAAATAAGTGTGGCACTTCTACGCCTTCGTAAGAATGTAATAATGAATTTTTTTTTAAATTGTGTAAATGTAAAAATGTATAGATACAGAATGCCACTACTACAAATAAATATAAAGTAATCCAATAATAAATGAAAATTGATAAATATACAATAATTATTTAAAATCTAAAGTCTATACTAACAGACCTGGCAATATCCGTGACCTAAAAGACCGAGTCAGGTAAGAAATGCAGAACATAATACTCGATGTGCTACAGGTCATTGTATAGCATTCAATGGAGAACAATTTCTTTTGTTTGTTCTTGGTGGTGTATCCAGTAGCTGCATAACTAGGTTATTTCTTTTATAAATTTTTATTACGTTTATTCTTCATTTATTATTTTGTAAAAATACAGTATAACTTTCTAATAAAATATTTGAAACATCTTCTGTATTGTTGCCCACCCTGTACCAATTTGACGCAGCTTGTGATACATTTTTGGAATCAGCTCAGCAAGGTAACTCCGAAAATTAAAAAAAAAAGGTGTTCCATTTGAAAAAACTGGTGATGACGTCATTACTCGAAGGTAGGTCACCCTGTATATTAAATTATTATAAAAAAAAATGTTTCGGGTAATTTGTAATAATATTGTTTATTTAGCTAATAATGAATTTATGGGTTTCTTAATGGACGCATGTATAAATAAGCATGGCCACATATTTATCATTACCTATTACTACAAAAAAACATATAGAAAATGTTTTTATTGATGACTAAATAACTAAAACCAAGTTGCTCGGAATTCGGAATGCAGGTGGAGAGTGGGTTTTGAGTCTGGTTTCAATCTAACCAGTCCTGTTGCGGATGAAACAATCATCTGCAAAGTGAATTGAACAATTTTTTTTATATTCCGGCCACTCAGTATCATTTCCTATACATTCATAGTTTGATTTTGGAAATACAAAAAACAAGTGTGCACTCACTTATGAAATGATATATTTTTCGTCTTGTTTTCTTTTCTCCAAGTATTGGAGCAGCCACTAATGAAACACTTCATTATATACAACAGTTTTTACTTTATCCACTATGATCACTTTAACAAAAAAGACAACAAAGTACAAAGACACATCCAAACCGAACACAAAGAAATTAAAGAAAATTGAAATGATTTGGCAACGCTTATATAAGTGCCAACTGACAACGCCGTTATGTTTACAAATAGATTATATAAATACTACTGTCAAACGTTCAGCTAATTATCTTCCTCGCCCGCATGTAATATGCTTATGAAGTCATACTCGTCTTTATTATTTGGTGTCCTCCTTGCATATCGCATAAGGGTGCCACAAAATTCGGATGCGCAGTAGACTAAGCGCGTTCTAATCAGTATATTATGATTACAATTCTATGGGTCCTTCTTATGCCACAACTGCTACAGTTATTTTTCTCCTGTCATTGGATTCCGTGTTTCTTTTCTAATATATATTTGCTTTTCATTTTATCCCACAAAAGAACGACCCAACCAAAGAGAATAAACGTTATCTGAATAGGAGGTACTAATGAGCTCTAGCCAATCAGAATCTTGTAGCGCTACCCGTCATAGTGACGTACATGGATATAAGTACAGGTGTCCCACGTAACATACCGAGTGGTCCATATACATTCAAGAGCCTGTCACTCTCAGATACCAGAGTGTGGAGTGCGCTAGTCCGCCACTGTCCAGAGAGAATGGTGACTCACAAACTATTAGAAGTTTATTTGACTATTTTATGTACATGAATACGCTTATATCATGTCACTTCTGGGGGTCATAAGCACACACAAATGATCTTTCATCTCTTTCTACTAGTGTCACCATTGTCTTATAGGGAATAGACTCTCCTCAAAGTGCGGAGTGCGCCACTGTCCAGAGAGAATGGTGGCCATGACATGTCCATATACGTCATTATGACTCATAAATGACCATTGTCTTATGGGGAATAGACTCTCTTTGCCATATATGTACCAATATTGATAATAAAGACAGCAAATGTGAAGCCAAAACAAAAATAGCATGACCATCGCTCAGACTCTTTCTAATCGGCAACGTTGAATTGATGCGCATGGGCGAAAATGGAGGCCTGACATGTATTGGTTGATGTTCGGTTGCCATAACTACGCGCAGCCAATATGACAAGCAGACATATATAACCCATGGACGTATATATTTATACGTCCATGATATAACCCGACTTCACTTTCATTGCATTGCTCTTAATGCCAGTTATCAATATTCGTAGATAATAAATATATGATTGGTACTTAATACCATTGTTTAAACATGTTAATACTAAAATGTCTGAAAATATTGGGACTAACTGGGGTACACCAGCCCACTTGATAAAGTGAGTTATCTAGAGTTTCAGATGGCGCCGACGTTGTTTCTTGTCATAATTCAGTAAACTGCAATTACAGACCACATTAGGGTGTTTTTGTGATTTGTGTCTCTGATCCGTTCTGTGATTGTGCTTTTTTTTCCTGCTTTATTTAACGTCGGCCTATTTCTGCTACCAGCTAAACACCGACGCCGGTGAGCACATTCCTCCCAACCGGAAATTTTTGCCGAATCCTCTGTTGTTTCAGAGGTAGGGTTTCTCAACGAGCCCAACATCTATGAATTCGGGACCGCCATCTTAACGTTCCATCCGAAGGACGGCATATCTATCGTCTTATCTCGTGCTCATTGATAAGACGACTGCAGCTGCGAATATGCTATTACGCTACAGTTGTTAGGACATTTAACGCGGAACTTCCTTGTCCGGTGGGGGTCACCCATTAAAGTACTAACCACGCCCGACGATGCTTGGCTTCAGATATCGATAGGATTCTCGTCAACCTGACCAGCCATCGGTGCCCCATGATTGTGCTTTTGTCACCATTAAGGTTATGTCAATTCGTTGTAAAATATTTTGAGGGTGATCGATCGATGTAACATATTTTAGAAGAACAAACTATTCCATATACTTATGTCAGAGTTATATAAAATTTTCTAGATGTGTTCCGAAATAATTCTAATTATGAACAATTGTAGTGGGTACTAATTTTGTATGGTTAATTATGGTACTTATGTCTTATGTATTTCTGTCAAATATTATAGTTCTACAAACCTCTACCACCTAAGCTGTGCCTCTACCATAGAGAAACTAAAAATAAAGAGAGTTGTCAAACCTGCAGTAAAAGTTGGCACCACGTTTAGACAGTGGCGACATATCTCGCAACTGGCCGAACTAAGTACAGTTGGTAAAACCGATTGAGATGAGGCGGGTTTTTCAAATGTGTTACTTTTATATGATTGATATGGTATATATTTTATAAGTGTTCGATTTGCCATTCTTGTATTGCATATGAATGGTTGTATCATATGAAATACAGGAATGGCAAATCGATCACTAATAAAATATATACAGTAATCGATTCGTAGAATCTGTTAGTTCGTTCGTGGTTAAAATGAAGTTTCAAAGTAAATCTTTATTTCATGATATCAAGAACAAAATTAAAGATCTTATAAAACAAGAATAATACGTTGAACACTATAAAAATACATTTTATTGTATCTAGGACAAGATACAACTACAGACAAAACAATAATAAAACTCCGAAAAACAACAAAATTAAAAATATTCTTCAGTCTTCATCAAATCAACCAAAATAAAAACAAATTACATTTACAACAAACCTTCAATCATTTTGTTCATTCATTAGCACAAAGGAGAACGAGTAGGTATACTCAACAAATACTCCAGTTTGATGATAATCTTCGTACTTCCTCAAATGGTGATAGAAAATGGAAACTAATGGACGGAAATAAGTATCATGCTTGGTTTATGCAACGTTCCCAAGAACTAAGCGAACTAATAACTAAGGATTCAACACTAGCAAATCAATGAGCGCGTTTATGGAATCCCTACTAGTACTAAGAACTAAGAACCATGACTAGAAAGTTGCCCAACTTTTAACTAAGAACCAAAGTTCTTAGTCAAAAAAGGATGTGCGCATGCGCCGAATGAAAAATTTTGACAGTTGACTTTTCAAAAGTAGTAATGAGCAAAAAAAATAGTGCAAAATACGTTTTTCCTTTATTACAAGTCATTTTCCAAATCGTTGTTTTCAATTCGACAGCTTAGGGTATTTTAATTTAATAGTTACATTTATGACTGTCAAACTTCAAATTATCAAATATGGTTGGAGCATGCGCGAATTTCTCCACTAAGAACTAACCAAGAGAGTGCATAAACACTACAGCATTCTTAGGTATAGTTCTTAGTTACTAGTTATTAGTCTTAGTTAATGGGAAATGTTGCATAAACCAAGCATAAGTTTGTGAAAAAAATTCTGCAACTGATGGATGGAAATAAGTATCAGTTTGTGAAAAGCAGCTTATATTTTACCTTGTGAAAGAATATTTCGAGGAATTTCAGCGTCAACTCGAATAACAAAACATTCCATTTTCGACGTTGGGTTCATAATTCAAGTCCATAGTATAATTTCTATAATCAATTTTTCGATGACAATTAACAGTAGAATTATTCTGAAGTTATTACGTGGTTTGTCATTTTCTGACAAATGTCGAAATTGGAAAATTATCATGTCAGTCGTCTATTGACTGCGGGCAGCGCCTCCATGCGCGACTGGCCGTACCAAAAACTTGGTGGTCAAGATCGCCAATGTTTCAAACAGTCTCTTTATTTTTAATTTGTCTATGGCCTCTACCATAGAAATGTAATTATAATATACTGACTAGAATGCGTTTCAAGCTGCGCGAAATGTCCCATGCATGGTGGCCGCCATTGTTGTTTATGTCCTCCTCGCAGTAGCGGAACAATTCCAGTGGCATTGCTTGTAATGGAAAATAGGGTATATCATAATAAAACGTTTTTTTTTAATAGATGCAAAGGTAAATTAAAATTTTAACCTGTGTAAAAATGTTTTCCACCCATCTATTATATGAAGATATATGAGACATGTTTTACATATTCTTATAATTGAATAGGTATTTCTATCAAAATTTTTCATTGCACTATTACATCAATATTTGAAAAATGAGTAAGTTATAAGGTCACATTTGATGTGGGTGCCATTGTCATTGTATATATCCATTTTTCAACCGATGAAACCAAAAAGGAGGAGGTTCTCTAGTCGACGCGTATATTTTTTTTATATATGACCACGCATAACTTTTAACAGAGGAGTCCGATTCCGATTATTCTGTTTTCATTGGATAGGGCATACTCCAAAGTTAGTCCCATTTGAATTCGAAAAAAATCCACTCCTAAGGGTAGCAAAATGGATAATATTTATCGTTCACCCTCTGAATTTCGATCCGTTAATCGATTCTATCAGGCATAACTTTGTACTGGGTTTTCAGATTTGGATGATTTTTTTTATTACCTAGAATATACCTCATAGTTGATCATATTTGGGTTCGGAAGGAATTAATCCACCCCTATGGGTAGAAAAATAGGGGATGATTGATTTTTCACTTGTGAACATTGGCACACATATGTAGTTGACATTGACAGATCGCTATTGTCATTATTTTTGTTCTCCTACATCCGTCACAATAATAACATTCTATGGAAGGATGGAATTATATACAAAGTGATGAAATGAACTTACCAGAACTATCAAAAATAATTTATAATATATTACAATAAATAGTTGAAGTAGATAATCGTATTATTTAACTGTTATTAGTTGAAGTAAGGTGGGTATAAGTAAGTATTTTGGAATTATTCAAAAGTTAAGTAGGTAGTAATTAGTATATTTCAGCCACAAAAAATTGAAAAATAAAAACTTTTTAACAAAAAATTAAACGGAACTGAAAATCAAAAAATAAAATAAACTTCCTTAGTCTTGATAACTAAGCTCCTAAACTAATGTAAGTAACTAATTTCGAGTCGGCGCCAAACGAATAATCACTTATAATACCACAAGAGCTTCAAAATTATCGGGTATTTCCCGATAGGTTCGTTGCAAACAAATTAAGGAGTCAAGTTTTTCAGGTTAAAAAATCACGAGCGCGAAGCGCGAGTGATTTTTCCTGAAAAACTTGACGACTTTATTTGTTTGCAGGGAACCTTGAGGGAAATGCCAGATAATTTTGAAGCTCGTGGGATCGGGATATTTTTCCGTCCCAAAAAAGTAGTAAATTGGTTCCAAACTGTTTTTTTTGCCTTCTCCGTATTAATGGGAACATTTCCTTTGACTTTTTTATCGATGGTGGACAGAGAACAAACTCCAAATCGACTCATTTTCATGCAAAATCTCCAATTGTCACAATTGAATTCAACCTGTCAGTTTGAAGTGTGGTTAATTTGACTGGATCATGTTTTGTTTTTTATATATAGCAACTACCAGAGAAAATTTTCAAAAAATTATCAGTATAATACCATGTAGGTTGTACCACGTGACGTCGAATGGTGCAATTCTATTGGTCGATATTTGGGTCGGAAAAATAATCAACGAAGATCATTAAATTACTTCGAAAAAATTATCAGAATGCCACCGTGCATCTCGATGCCATCATTTTACGCTTTACCTTGCTTGTTTGTTTGGCGCCGACTCAAAATTAGTTACTCACATTAGTTTAGATGCTTAGTTATTAGGACTAAGGAGGTTTATTTTATTTTTTGCTTTTTAGTTCCGTTTTTCGTCGGTTTAATTTTTTGTTAAAAAGTTTTTATCTTAGTGATCTTTGCCTCTCGACTATACCGTATATTTTCATTGTTTGAGAATATTTTTTGCCATTTGTTTAATTCTGTATTGTTGACGCTTCAAAATGTATCATATTAAAACTGTTTTTTGAAAATGCCTTCATCTGAAAGGGAAAGGATTCAAATTTTTATTATGATTGGTGTTGGCGATATGATGCGGACTCAACAAGAGGTATGCAGATTATTCCATGAAATGCACCCAGATAGTGAACTTATTTCACAATCTACTGTAAGCAGAATAGAGCGAAAATACAGAGAATTAGGACACGTGAGGGGTGCACCAAACCAAGGTAGACCTACAGTTAATGAAAATAATCAACAAGACGAGACGTAATTTTGTCGGCACCTGGATTTCTTACAAAATACATTAATTCCTGATTTGACCCAGCTTTTTCCTGATATTCAAATAGCCAATAATTTAGACCGCAGAAGGCGCACCGCAACATTTTGATGCATCTTTGGTAGTGTATCCAGTAGCTGCATAACTACGTAATTTCATATAATAATTCTTAATACGTTTATTCTTCATTTCGTTTTTTGTGAAATACAGTATCGCATAACTTTCTAATAAAATTTTGAAAACACCTTTTGTATTGTTGCCCACCCTCTACCAATTTGGAATCAGCAAGTTAACTCATAAATAAAAAAAAAGAGGGTGTTCATTTAATAAAACCACCGCTGATGACGTCATCTCTCGAAGGTAGATAACCCTGTATATTGGATTATTATTTAAAAAAACAGTAAATTAAAATAAAAAATCGACCTGTTTCGGGAATTTTTAATGATATTGTTCATTTAGCTAATAATGAATGTATGCGTTACTTTATGGACACACTGAAAAGGCAATATGTATAAATAAGCATGGCCACATATCATTACCTACTACTACAAACTAATGTAACACTTCATTATATATAACAGTTTTCAATTTATCCACTATAATCACTATAACAAAAAAGACAACAAAGTACAAAGACACATCCAAACCGAACACAAAGGAATTAAAGAAAATTGGAATGATTTGGCAACGCTTATAAGTGCCAACCGACAACGCCGTTATGTTTACAAATAGATGATATAAATACTACCGTCATACGTTCAGTTGATTATCTTCGTCGCACGCATGTAATATGCTTATGAAGTCATACTCTTCTTCATTGTTTGGTGTCCTCCTTGCTATCGCATAAGGGTGCCACGAAATTCGGGTGTGCAGTAGACTAAACGCGTTCTAGTCAGTATATTATAATTACATTTCTATGGCCTCTACTCGTTAGGTTGTTTTGATTCGAAGCCAGGACGTACGATTCCGAATCGGTTCTAAATTCGGTGCTTGTTCAAAATGTATGTGGATAGTGGAAAATTTCATAAATTATAATTAACATGTGTTTTGAACGTTTCTTATCGCTAAAAGGCGGAAAAAGGGCTTTTCCTGATTTTTGAACCTCCGAAGGTATTTGACAACGACGCATTTTGACTTCGAATTCGTCTTCATGGGGCAAAATACGTAGGTAACACCAAGCGGCAAGACTCAACTCGACGGAGCCATATCAACAATTAATTTGGACAATCCCGCTTTGCTGAAGTAGAATTTTATTTATTTTCTCTGTTCCAAGATATTGAAAATTCATTCCATTTAGACGTGTCTCAGGAAAGAACTTACATGTTTCGTATAATTTTCAACAAATGACATAAATTAATACCTATCAAAATTTTCCGTAAGATTATGTGAAGTGTTGGATTTAGAGTATTATCAGGTGGTTCAGATTGTTCTCCTCCGATTATCTCATGCGGGGTGTCACTTACTGAAAAGTAAAAGAGAAGCTGATTTAGATTATTATTTTCTCTCCTCACCTTTGTTAGTAGGGCTCAAAGAGAGTAAGCGTTATATGAGTAGGATTCCCCAAACAATGGTGACACTAATAGAAAGAGATGAAAGATCATGTGTGAGTCATAGTGACGTATATGGACATGTCATGGCCACCATTCTCTCTGGACAGTGGCGGACTAGCGCACTCTGGTATCTGAGAGTTACAGGCTCTTGAATGTATATTTGACCACCCTGTATGTTACGTGGGCCACCTGCAGTCATGTCCATATGTACGTCACTATGACAGGTTAATGCAACAAGATTCTGATTGGCTAGAGCTTATTAGTACCTCCTATTCAGATAACGTTCACTCTCTTTGAGTAGGGCTCACCATAGACAAATTAAAAATAAAGAGACTGTTTGAAACATTGGCGATCTTGACCACCAAGTTTTTGGTACGGCCAGTCGCGCATGGAGGCGCTGCCCGCAATCAACAGACGACTGGCGACATGATAATTTTCCAATTTCGACATTTGTCAGAAAATGACAAACCACGTAATAATTTCAGAATAATTCTACTGTTAATTGTCATCGAAAAATTAGTTATAGAAATTATACCATGGACTTGAATTATGAACCCAACGTCGAAAATGGAATGTTTTGTTATTCGAGTTGACGCTGAAATTCCTCGAAATATTCTTTCACAAGGTAAAATATAAGCTGCTTTTCACAAACTGATACTTATTTCCATCCATCAGTTGCAGAATTTTTTTCACAAACTGGTACTTATTTCCATCCATCAGTTTTCATTTCCTATCACCATTTGAGGAAGTACGAAGTACATGGTCTCCTTTGTGCTAATAAATTAACAAAATTATTGAAGGTTTGTTGTAAATGTAATATGTTTTTATTTTGGTGGATTTGATAAGCGACTGAAGAATATTTTTAATTTTGTTGTTTTTCGGAGTTTTATTATTGTTTTGTCTGTAGTTGTACCATTGTCTAACAATGGTTGTACATTGTCCTAGATACATTAAAATGTGTTTTTATAGTGTTCAACTTATTATTCTTGTTTTATAAGATGTTTAATTTTGTTCTTGATATCATGAAATAAAGATTTACTTTGAAACTTTATGTTAACCACGAACGAACTAACAGATTCTACGAATCGATTACTGTATATATTTAATTAGTGATCGATTTGCCATTCCTGTATTTTATATGATACAACCATTCATATGGAATACAAGAATGGCAAATCGATCACTTATAAAATATATACCATATCAATCATATAAAAGTAACACATTTGAAAAACCCGCCTTATCTGAATCGGTTCTACCAACTGTACTTAGTTCGGCCAGTTGCGAGATATGTCGCCACTGTCTAAACGTGGTGCCAACTTTTACTGCAGGTTTGACAACTCTCTTTATTTTTAGTTTCTCTATGGGGCTCACCTTCTCCAGAAAAGTCATTCTAAGATAGCTGGAAGCAGCCTAGACTCGCAGACCAGGATTAATCGATCAACTTCAACAGATTTTATGATAAATACAATGAACTCTCTGATTTGTTCAGGTCAGAAGATTGTTAGAGAGTTAATAATA
The DNA here is from genome assembly GCA_018342105.1 of Gonioctena quinquepunctata. Lineage (NCBI taxonomy): Eukaryota > Metazoa > Arthropoda > Insecta > Coleoptera > Chrysomelidae > Gonioctena > Gonioctena quinquepunctata. The sequence continues at coordinate 381,784 of JAFIRS010000543.1, forward strand.
GCCCGGCAGAGATCGACAGTGAATCGCCTGGTAATAGTTTGTATCGGAAAGTTTAATGGAACAATGGCATCGAGGACTTTTTCCAATCCCCATCAATTTTCAAGTCGATTCATCGTCTAGAGACATCAGTCCACTCTCCTACCTTCGTGGAAGTTTCCATGATCCCAACAATCGCCAGGTAGACTTCAAGAAGTCATCTGATTTCTGAAAGATGTAAACATTGTAGTAAATTTCAAGGATTTCATCTGATTTTCGCGCCAACTGTTCTGTGCGGGATCTTGTTCGTAGAACTATAATCTTTGTAAACGATTTTTGCATTGAAATATGCGATAAGCAATAATGTAATGTTCACAGAAAATTAAATTTCATAGGTTTGAAGTTTGACACAAACATTCCATAACCGCGCCATCTACTAATGAAGTTCTAAGCAGAATTCAAAGCCATTCATTCGTTGTCCCCCAAAAATCCTAAACAAAATCGAATCAGTGAATACACCAGGGTTTTTAGGCATCTTATATGGAACCTTTGAATGGAAGGTACAGGACAGGATTGTCAATTTTGCCAGATTGTAAAAGAGTGACAATAACGTGTTGATTTGAATGTGTATTAAAATTGTATTGAAATTCTTGTAAAACATTATGGGAATAATAATATAGTAGAGGAGACCGTGGGAGGTCGACCTTCACCGATCTGATAACTCGATGAGACATATTTTTTATCAAATATTATTTATAAACAAATATGCCCATGATAACTTGCCTATCGAAAAGTGTTCATAGCTATTTTTAATTGAATTAATTTTAATCAATTTTCTTTCATCACCTTCACTCTTTTGATAACCGAATGAGTTTCACTTCAACTGATAGTTTTTAACACACATAATATGCCTAGGTAGGCTTGCCTACTTATTTCTGTGCATGGCTACCTGGCAAGTAGATGTGAACAGGTAAGTCAATATAGGTAAGTACACCGATCTGTTAACCAATCGAAATTGATATCATAGGTAAGATACTTTAATTACAAAACCAATCGTATAGGCTTGCCTGAAAAAAATCGTACATAAAATATTATTGCCAAGCTATACAGTTTTAGAATTTTAGCTATTTGATAGGTGCGAGAGAGAAAGTAGAGCCTCGGACGCTCTTACTGTCAAGGGTAAATAAATGCTGTCACTCACATGTACACGAGCATGCGCACTCGGATACATTCAACGGTCAGGTAGCGTGCAGCTGCTATGTTGTGTCCTGTTCTATCACACGGACCTCGGACGCTCTACTTTCTCTCTTGCACCTATCAAATAGCTAAAATTCTAAAACTTTATAGCTTGGCAATAATATTTTATGTACGACTTTTTGCAGGCAAGCCTATACGATTGGTTTTGTAATTAAATTATCTTACCTATGATATCAATTTCGATTGGTTAACAGATCGGTGAAGTTACCTATATTGACTTACCTGTTCACATCTGCTTGCCAGGTAGCCATGCACAGAAATAAGTAGGCAAGCCTACCTAGGCATATTCTGAGTGTTAAAAACTATCAGTTGAGATGAAACTCATATTCAGTTATCAAAAGAGTGAAGGTGATGAAAGAAAATTGATTAAAATTAATTCAATTAAAAATAGCTATGAACACTTTTCGATAGGCAAGTTATCATAGGCATATTTGTTTATGAATTATATTTGATAAAAAATATGTCTCATCGAGTTATCAGATCGGTGAAGGTCGACCTCCTACCGGCTCTTAGACTATTAGTTAATATATATATATATATATATATATATATATATATATATATATATATATATATATATATATATATATATATATATATATATATATATATATATATATATATATATATATTATATATATATATATATATATTCAAAATTGGATAAGTCAGATACCACGAGATGACTGTGTAAATATCGAGATGTCTGCCCGACCAGGGTACAACAAACCATTTAAAGATTGAAAAATTATTGAAAATGACGGATTTAATACCTCCAACTGGAATTGGAGTTATCCTAACTTATTTTGCCGATTGTTTTATGTTTAGTGATTTATTGACAAGTACACCTGCAGTTGTGACAGTTAATGGACTGCCTAAGTCGTGACGTCAGACACGATGGGCGGAGCTTACGAACCTTTCCATCGAAAATGCATATTAAATGCCCATTAGGAATTTTTATTTTTTTAGTTTATTCGAGATTGTTATGAATAATGGTGGAAATATTAATTTTTTGTTATAGTGTGGCCAAAATTAGGGTTTTCTATCATATTTTATAGAGAGGTAAGGGATAACATATTTAGTTTATTTAAGATAGTTGAGGTTATGTCATTGTTTTGTTCTAATGGACTACCTAAGTCTGACGTCACAAAAGGGAGGGGAACCTTTCCATCTAAAATGCAAATGAATGTTAAATGCCCATAAGGAATTTTTATTTTTCAGTTTATTCGTGATTGTGTTATAAATAAGGGTGGATAAACTGATATTTCATTGTATGGCCAAATTTAGGAATTCCTATCATATTTTATAGAGAGGTAAGGATTATTAAAAGAGTTGAAGTTATGTTATGTCATTGTTTTGATTATTATTCTGTATATTTTATTTTAATTTCAGAATGCTAGCTTAGAATGACTTCAAACCACGTTTTAAAGCTTTCTAGCATTAACGAGTTTCTGGAAAATGAAAATAAAATAATTAAAAAAGTGGCAATAGAATCCAACCATTGCAAAACAATGCAATCTGATAATTAACAGAGGAGAAATACATGCTAGCATGAAAAAAAAATCAACATGTTTATATTGTTGTGGTAATGACATTTTATCCCCCTGGGGGCAAGAACAAGTGCCAGAGGTAATATCAGCTGATTTACTCAGTGTGATCTACAATATAAACATGATATAAAAAAAGTAATTTAAAAAGTACCTAAAGCCTACTTTTACCTTAGATGTTTTATCTTTTATGCTAGCATGTATTTCTTCTCTGAGAATCATCAAATCAGCATCAAATTGCATTGTTTTGCAATGGTTGTATTCCAATGCATTATCTCCTTTTTTAATTATTTTATTGTCATTTTCCAGGAACCCGTTAATGCTAGAAAGCTTTAAAACGTTTTTCTAAGCTAGAATTCTGAAAATAAAACGAAATATTTAAGCAAAACATACTGAGTAACAATCAAAACAATGACATAACTTCAGCTCTTTTAAATAAGCCATAAATATGTTACAATCCTTACCTCTCTACCAAATATGATAGGAATTCCTAAATTTGGCTTTACTTTAACAAAATATTAGTATATCCATCCTAATTTATAATACAATCACGAATAAATTGAATAATAAAAATTCGTTTGGGCATTTAACATGCATTTTCGATTAACGGTTCGTAAGCTCCTCCCTTTTGTGACGTCACTCTTACCCCGTTTGCAGATTATATGTTTTCTCCCGTGCGGGAAAACGATGGTAATCGTTCTGCACATTATACGTTTTCTCCCGTGCGGGAAAACGATGGTAATCGTTCACAAACAATATTTTTACCAGTTATGTAGAAAGTAGCCTGGGATGGATTGTGAACAAGCCATTGCATTATGGATAATTTAACGTCGTCAGAAAAGGCAAAGGCGCAATCTCCTACAGTGGGTTCATCTAACTAATCAGAGACGTGAGGAAGTTGGGATGTTCTACACATTGTTTGAAGACCTAAGAAATGATAACCGAAAGTTTTTTAATTACTTTCGTATGTCAGTTGGCTCATTTGATGAATTGCACAGGAAACTGAAAAAGATTCTTCAACAGCAAAACACGCAATTCAGAAATTGTATACAACCTATAGAAATGCTGGCAATGACTGTATCACTGATGCTCTCGAAATCTGGTTTCAGTGCTAGACATACTTCCCAGGCTTTCCTTGTCGCAATTCTACCCTTACAAATATCTAAGGTTTTGTCCCATAAGATTGGTTTTGTTTCAACTAGCGATATCAAAACTTCAGCGTCAATTCCTTCCATCGTTAAAATCCAACTGAAAACAAAGAAGCGACGCTCACTAGATACAGCTCCCGCAAGACTGAAATCGTCCCGTATGAAAGCGTGCATTCGGTCACGTAGGCCACTGAGCTGCGAGATGATACGGTAGCCGGTGCTTGGACAGCTACAACGCGACTAAAAATCGTGCCCGTGTTGTAACCCTACAATGTGATAGATCTCCTGATCTCCTACTCATCAGTCGACTAAGTAAAATTGCCCGTGCGATTTTTTCCCGCACGGGCGAAAACGTATAATGTGCAAAGAGCGTTAGGCAGTCCATTCATTTTGTTTTGAATTTCTTTTAGAACCAAGAACCCGTGTCACTTTTCTTCAAACAACCGTTTCTCTCTGAACACTTGAATAAAGATTATCAGTATCAAGGTATGCCACAGGCTTCAAAACCAGAAATAATACAGAGTCACGTAAATTGAGAACCGTAAAAATATTTTTTTGGCTATTTGATAAATATTGCCATACTGCATGGCCACTGCAACCATTCCAGCTGCCCGTAATCCATACGGTAGAATCTTGTTTGTTCCAGATCCTTGCATCTTCCTCGTCTTGGCAAAAGCGACACTCTGCACAAATCCGTTTTTGTGAAGATGCTTTTGCAGTCTACAGTGACCTGTCCTTCTTTTCAAAGGGTTTGGTATAAATGCCTTCGAGTGGACTTGTTCCAATGTTTCGTACCAGTACTCGCGTTTTTTCTGCTCGGCCCATTCTGAAAACACTTCTTTGGTTATGATCTTTGATATTCCGAAAAAGGGCTCTGGTTCTATGAACTCCTTCATAGTGCCTTCTGTTGCCAGAATGTCGGCTTTCTCTTTTCCTTCAAATCCTTTAGTCCAGGGACCCATAGCAGAGTTATTCTGTTGTCCCTGTCTACACTTTAAAGGGCTTTTACGCAGTTCCACACTTACCTGAATTCTATCCAACTTGATGCCAGAGCTTTGAGTGCTGCTTGGCTGTCCGAAAAGATTTTGATCGATTGATTTTTACTGTTTTGTGTTTTGAATTTCTTTCAGGCATAGTTTGTTTGCATACTGTCCCAGGTTTACGCTAAGGTTAAATTCTGGTTGTACTCTATGTACTCCGGCCCCAGCTCCATCTTTCGTTTTGGAGCTGTCTGTGTACCATTGTAGATTGGTCCTTGTGAGTTCTCGTTCTTTCGTCTCCCATTCATCTCTTCCCGGGAGGAGAATATCATAACTTCTACCAAAGTTGTATGGGGGGATCATTGTGTCCGATGGCATTGCTGGAATCGGATGGGATTTTATCTCTTTCTCTATTATACTCGTTGACCTCAATAGGTTTCTGTATACCCTCACTCTTGCCTCCTTCTATAAGCAAATGTGCAAAGGAGAGATGTTGAGGAGGACCTCCATTGCTGCTGTCGGGGTGGTGGACATTGCCGCTGTTATGATCAGCCACACTGCTCCGTAGGTGACCATAGGTAAAGCAAACATTGGGTTGCAGTCCTAAGAGTTTTCCCACATATTCTTCTACAAGTCCATAGGGCTTGCCTTTCTCTGTTGGATACTTTTTCTAGATGATGACGTGTCCTGAGTTTCTTACATAGAATTACCCCTAGGTAATTGACTTCTTCCTTGAATGGAATTGTTTGACCATAGAGGACCGGCTTTCTTAGCCAACCTAGCTTCCTCCTTCTGGTGAATGGTTCTATCACTGTATTGCTGGGGTTGAGATAATTCTTTTTCTTCAAGCCACCTAGTGATAGTCCTAAGAGCCACTTGGAATATGTTCGATATCACCTCTTCAAACTTTCCTCTATCCGTTTTAACTATGTCGTCAGTGTAGGCTTTAACCTCGATTCCCTCCACCATAAGGGTCCTAATCAGATCGTCTACGAGAAGTGCCCACCCGGTGGACAGCCTCTCACTGCCCTGGTCACGATTTTCTCCTGGTAGAGGGAACTCAAGATTATTCTGTATCTTAATATCGCTTCGATCCAGTAACAGTTTCCTACATCCCTTTGTTGAATGCTGCTCTGTGTAGGGATATCGGTAGTGCATTGTTGAATGCTCCTTCAATGTCGACAAAGGCTGCTAATGTGATTTCTTAGCATCTCAGTGTCCCGATGAGGTTGTCTAATGCAGTTTCTGTTGGTTTTCCTGCCTGGTAAGCATACTGATGGGTGCCGAGAGGATTTTCCTTCAGCACGTCTTTCGTATGTGCCTATCCAGGATCTTCTCTGTGGCTTTCAGCAGAAATGATGTAAGCTAATCAGGCGAAGGGATTTGGGAAAGTTTTTAGTGTTCCCGACTTTACAGAATCCGTTTTGACGTCCAGCTTTAGGTAGGCTGGCTCTATAAAGTTTAGTGAGTATGGGCTTTAGTATCTTGGCTCCATTCTGTACTAGTGCCAGGCGCAGATACAGGGAGAGGGCAATGGGTGCAATTGCCCCCCCCCTGACACACAATCAAAGGATTGTTTTCAACCAATTTCAAAATTTTGAAATCGTCATTAGAACATCTCTATTTTTACTAAGGTTGTTATTAACGCATAACTACTATAATAAAAAAATCTTATATGCGTAGAGTCCGCGCCAACACAAATTATGTGTTTTGTTTCCCCCTGCGGCTCCTTCCTCCCGCGCACTTGAGGATACAGAAATCCGGTCTTGCCCTTATGCACATCCATGGGCACATCCTATTGATGCCAAGAAAGTTATTACAAGATTAGCAAAGACTGGCCGTAAGAAGAGATTGGACTTTGTTATTTAAGTCAAGAATAACTATTATTATAATATTAATTACTTCAAATTTAATTTGTTTTTGTTGAAACGAAGTTCCTTTATGCGGCTTGCAGTAGGTATTGAAATTGTCACGTAAAAAAGCGTTATGCCCCCTCTCTCGTCCTATTATACACGAGTCTATGTGACAAGCGCCTAGCCCTTGCTCATTATGATCCCGAAGGTGTACGGAACCATCCAAACTGCTGTTCTGCTTGCAGGAAATTTCAAAATGATACATGAGCGGTAGGATATCTATGTGATTACAAGTCGAATATTATCGTTGAGTGGTAATACGTGGAAGATATTTTTGTTTCTTTTATATTTCTATATAACGTGTTTAGATGATTATATCCTTTTTTGGACACAATTTCTTATGTTTTTTGTATGCCGAAGTTGGATTAATGGTTACATTGAATATGTGGCACATCAAATTGATATAATATAACGAATAGTATTATCAGGAATAGATGTAAAAAATATTTTATTGCAAGTTGAGCCGTATTCCATTTATGAGTTTTCAGATTATATATTTTAACGTGTATTGTCCTGTAAGTAATCTGTCCTGATTGCATGAATATTTGTACAAATGATTCTAGTATCAGATATCTTTTAATAATTTCTTTGTAACGGATTTGATAACTGACACTTATTATTCTATTGTAACAATTTTGTTTGTGTACAATTTTTCTAATAAAAGACATTTTGAATTTGAATACCTTTTACTGTGGCGGAGGAGTTTGAAAAAAGGATATATAAGTCTAGTATTGCATGGTATAATGACAATTAAATGTGATGGAATAGAAAACGTCACTTTCAAATCGAAAAATATGGAGAAAAACGAAACACAAAATGGTGGATACATGAGATTGATGGCAACATATTATTTATAATTAACTATTTTATATCTAATTTTCAATAAATAAAATATTTAATGAAACTTTGTGATTTGATTCCTTATTTTACATTATTTGCATTGAAAAAATAATATTAAATAAAAAAAAAAAATTACAGATTACAGAAAGTCGCATGGAGGGAGCATAACGCTTTTCCTTACGTGATGATAAATCTCCATATCGAATTACATTCGGAGATGAAGAAAAAGTGTAAGGAACTTTGTTCCTGATGGGGGTTCCCCGACCTCACACGATATTTTTTCTTTTCTTTTGTCTACACCCATGCGTTTTTATTTAATATTTAATTATATTAAAGGGGCCTAAGGAGCAAGATATCAAAAACTGGCTCTGAAAAAGTTCCCTTTTTAGTGGAAATAGTTTGTTAAAAATTGTCAGACTTTGCTTAATCAATAGTGCAAAGACTTGTGAAAAGTTTGATCAATGTTTCAACTAAGAAACATCGCAATTTATCCAAAAAAAGTGCATAGTTTGAAATAATCGATTCCAAAGTGATCTGTTTATACCTTATCAGCAACTGTTTTTGTCTTCATTTTTTGCCTCCCTAGATAAAATCGTAGTTATTCCTTAACCAGTGCAGGAGTGAGAATACTTTTCTGAAGGGAATAATACATAAAAATGGAATGCTCACTGTGCAAGGAGATAAAACAACCACCCAAAGATGCAAAAATCCCTTGCCACTCTTGTGACTCTTGTAGACGTCTAATATGCCTGGAATGCAGCGAACTTTCCTCCTCGGAAATAAGATGTTTACCCTTACAACGGCATTTACTGATGTTTCACTGTAAATCTTGTCGTAATGAAGATCATGTAAAGCTTTTACAAAGTAAAATTGAGGATAAAGAAGCGTTAATCAACGACAAAATTGAGATCATCAAATTGCTTCAAAACTACATAGCTATTAAAACGAAATGATGAATAAACACACTTATGCGAATGTATTAATTACAAATAATAATCAAAAACTGATTTTTAAACCAATAAATGTACCTGACTTAATTATTAAATCAAACAGCAATAAAAAATAACCAAACAGGATATAGACAACAAAATAAAATTATCTGAATTGAAAATTGGTGTAAAGAAATGTAGGTATAGCTACAAAAACAGGCTCAGTTGTTATAAAATGTCAGAGTAAAACAGAATTGGAGATCCTGGAAAATGTAGTACGTGATAAGTTACATTATGAATATGATATTGAACGAAGTAACTTAAGAAAACCCAGAATTAAAATCCCGAATTTTGACCAAGAAATGACCTTGGAAGAAATTGAAAAATCTATTATCAATCAAAATGATTTGTCTGATGATTTAAAAATCACTTACATTAAGAAAGGTCGTACCGGTAAGCATATATTATTTGATGAATGCTCAGCTGCAATATTCAAAAAGCTGACCGGCACAAATAAGATGTACATTGGATGGGAAAGATACGCAATCTACAAAGACCTAAATATACCTCGATGCCACAACTGTCATGGATTCTACCACAAAAAAGATCACGTTATTTGCCCTAAATGCAGTGAAAATCATAATGAAAATGAGTGTACAAAAGCTATCACTTGCTGCGTGAACTGTGTGAAGAGTAATCAGATATACAAGATGAATTATAATGTGAGTCATAAGGCAACGGATGGGGGATGTCCCTCCCTGGAACATCAGCTTAAGATACTACAAAACAAAACCGACTATAACACATAATGGTTTTACTGGACGAAGATGTTATTTTGCAGAACTTGAGTTTAGTCTACGAAGAACATAAGGGAAATTACCTGAACCCAGCAGAGTATGCTTCTCTCTTCAATAACATGCCCAATAAAGTGTTGAAAATCATGCATTCTAACATAAGAAGTATAAGAAAGAGTTCCTGGCCATGTACGAAATATATGCATTATACAGTTGTGACATTTTTATTTTGAGTGAGTGCTTTCGGCTGGAATCTACTGAAAACTTACATATTCCTGGATATGACCAAATATAATGGAGCTGACTTCAATAAAAATGATGGGACAGTGATTTTAATCAAATCTAAAATTATAATGTCAAAAACATCAAGCTTGCGGTAAGTGGTGTAACCCTATCCATTTTGGAACTTGCTTGCAATGGCTTATCTTATAGGATCATAGGCCTATACAGACCCTGTCCTAGTAATCTGACTGCTTTCATTGAAGAGATTGACGACTTTTTCATGATGAGTGAAGTTAGTCCCAAATTTGATTTTATCATTGGCGACATTAATATAGATATTATGCAAAATGATGATATAAATGTAAATAAATATATTTCCCTCCTGGCTAAACATGGCTTTAAGCCGTACATTCGAAGGCCCACTCGTATAACAACAGACAATGCCACATGTTTAGATCATATATTTGTCAAAATGGAATTCAACCTAAACGGAAAATATATACCAAGCTCATTCATTATCGAATGTAATATCACAGACCAATATCCTGTGATGATTAATATTAACAGGGAAGCTAATAGTAATAACCATAACGAAAATAATAAAATAACCTTCGGCGGATATAATATTGCAAAACTAAATAACCACTTATCACAAGAAAATTGGCATAATGTTTTACAATCTGGCCATGCACAACATGCTACTAATATATTCTATGCAACCTTTGATAATCATTTAGAGGCAAGTAAGAAGATATTCAAGAAAAACACTAATGAATCTAAAAAAAAAATAAGCCTTGGATAACAGCAGGTTTAATACAATCAATAAAACATAGAGACAAAATGAAAAAAAAGCTTAATGGTAAATACTCACCTCTTCTAGAATTAGAGTACAAACGTTATAGAAATCATTTAAATAAATGATATGAAGAAAATTTACCATATCATAAGTGAGGCAACCAATGAAAAAAATTATAAATTATCCAGCAAATTCCACGTTGTTGACGATCATGGCAAAGATTTTGATGATGATAATGAAATGGCAAACTATTGTCAAATATTTCACCAATATAGGTATCGATTTGCTAAAAAATGTCCCTACTCAGCAATTTATGCTGCCACAACTTACTCCAAATCGAAATTCCATGTTACTAACTCCCGTAACTGATACTGAATTGATACAACAAATATCCTCACTAAAAAACAAATGTTCGCCCGGAATAGATAATATTACCATTAAGATGATCAAAAATACTCACCCTCACCTCCTGGTCCCTCTTGTACACATTTTCAACCTCATCTTCTCAACAGGAGCTGTCCCGTATCAGTTCAAACAATCAATAATTCAAAGCAGATGACAAAACAAAAAGTAAATAACTACAGACCGATAAGTGTAATAAACAACTTCGGTAAAATCTTTGAAAATTGCCTCAAAAATCGTTTAATGGAGTTCCTCAACGCTAATCAGATATTGAATGATTATCAATTTGGTTTTCGGGCGGGTAAATCAACAAGTGATGCCATGTACACTGTAGTGAATTAAATTATAAGCAAGTTGGACAAGAATAGAAAATGTATAGGGGTCTTTCTAGACCTGGGGAAAGCATTCGACACAGTGAACCATCAGAAACTCCTTTCTATTCTTGAAACAAATGGGATTCGTGGTACTATGTTGGATGTTTTCCGCCATTATTTAGATAATAGACAACAAGTTAAAGTCCATGTTTCGCTAAGTGTCCCAACTACCGTCAAGATAGGTGTTCCTCAAGGAACGGTACTGGGACCAGTACTCTTTCTACTCTACATCAATTCAATGCTTTCACTATCAAATGCTAAAATTGTTTCCTATGCTAATGACACTGTGATCTTATTCGAGGGTGATTCCTGGTCACAAGCTAAATTACATGTCCAAAGAGAACTAAACATAACGGATTGGCTGAATGCTTTCCAGCTATCTCTGAATGTTGAAAAAACACACTATATAGCTTTTTCTGCTAATAATGCAAATAGGCCAGAGTTCCAGAATATTAGCATCACTAATCTAAATAAAAACATCAAAGAAGTTAGCCAAATCAAATATTTAGGCATTATAATCGACAAAAATCTCAGGTGGGAAACTCACATCAACTATCTAACCACAAAACTCAGAAAACTGATTTACAAATTTTATATACTGAGAGAGATACTGTCGATTAAACTGTTGCTTATAATATACAAATCACTTATGGAGTCACTCCTACGCTATGGAATACTAGTGTGGGGTGGTCTGTATGAAAACTCATTAGAAAATCTCTAAGTGATCCAGAATTTTATATTAAAAATTATCTTTAGACGAAAAAAACGATCTTCGACAAATGCACTGTATTCTCCAGATATACTTAATATTCGGTCATTATATTTTTTAACAATTTTAATATCTGCCTATAAGAGTGATCATTGTCAGCAAACATTCAATCATGGTTACAATACACGCGGCACGTTGAACCAACTACTCGTTACACCACTTAACAACAAGAACATTAGTCACCGTTTTGTAACATATATTCAACCTAAAGCATATTATCTATTACCTCTCGCTATTCGAAAATATACTAACCTCAAGAAATTCACTTCAGCCATTAAACTTTATATCCATAGTAATTATAGGAACTTCTTGAGAATTATAGAAACATAAAAAATTTGTATATTTATTATTATTCACTAACTTACAGCCATGTTAACTGCACTGTTGACACTACACAATACAAGTGTGTACTCACTAAAGTGTGGGAAAAAAAACATTTGAACTTTTTTTTTTTTTCCAATTATCAGTAGTATTATAATTGATTTGTATTGTAGGAATGTATAGCAAAGACAGAGCACTATTCAAATTCAACTAAATTTCTCGACAGCAACTGCACTATTGGTTTCTATATTTTTTAGAACACATTTGCTGAAAGATAAGTTATCACACAAAAAATGCCCCCCCCCTGAACGAAATCCTGGATCCGCGCCTGACTAGTGCAGGAAAGATTCCATCCTCCCCTAGTGCCTTGTACGGTTCGAAGTAGCTGATGGCCCATTCTACCAATGCTGTTTTGATGATTTTGTTTGCTTTCTTCCAATCTTCTCGACTAGGTCGTCCTGGTTGACGTAGAATTGGCAGGTTTTCATCAAGAATCATGGCGCCTCGGAAATGGTTTTGTACTAGAAGCTCTAAGGTCTTTCTTCGAGATTCCGTCAGATCGTTTAATCAGACCCACTTCTTGCTCTGGCTCTCTAGTGAGGATCTTATGGATCCTTGACATGTAATTAAATGTGCTAAAGAAATGTACTACAATGACAGAATAAAAAAGGCTGATAACAAAGTCAAAGAAAACTGGGCCATAGTGAAGAGTCTGAATGGTAAATCAAACTCACCACAAGATCATATGAACATAAATCCCGAAACTCTTAATGACTTCTATTGCACAATTGCTCAAAAACTAACATCTACCCTAGAACCTCAGTCAGCTCCCATGGAATATATTAACCACATTGATATATCCAATAACTTTCACTTTACTGATACAAATTTATTTAAATTGAAAGGAATACTACTGGACATAAAAAAAAATATTCTACTGGCATCGATGAAATCTCGGTAAAATTTCTACTAAACCTCCCAGATGCTGCTTTAGATTCGTTGGCCAGAGCTATCAATAGATCTTTTGCACTTGGAAAATGTCCCTCATGTCTCAAAACAGCTCTTATCATTCCACTATTCAAAGGTGGTGATTCAGAAGAACCGAGCAATTTCAGACCAATCTCTTTACTCTCTACACTTTCGAAAATAATGAAAAACTTGTCAAAAAAAGAGTACTAGCTTTTCTAGATAGTCATGAAATCCTAACAAATACACAATTTGGTTTTCAAAGCTCAAAAAGTACCAATGATGCAATCTTTCATTTTCTTGAGCATGCTTACACCAATCTCAACAACGGGGAAACTGTGGTAGCAGTATTTTGCGACTTTACAAAAGCCTTCGATTGTGTAAATCATAACTCCCCTTCTACTGTTATGGTTTCAGAGGGGTATGTTATGACTGGTTCGCCTCTTACTTGAGTGAAGAAAACAAATAGTAAAATCGAATGGACAACTATCACCCATTAGAGATCTTATTGGGTGTCCCACAAGGATCAGTTCTCGGTCCAATCCTTTTTCTTCTGTATTTAAATGATCTGGCTTTCATCCCAATTAGAGGAAATTTGACCATTTTTTCAGATGATACTACCATCCTCTGGCATGAAAAAAATGGCCAGCAATTGAAAGATACTATTACTAATGATCTTGGAATGATAAAAAAATGGTGCGATTCAAACTAGTTATGTTTTAATACAAAGAAAACAAATGTACCCACTTTCAGTACTTTTTGTGATGATTTGAGTCTAAACGGACACATTTTAGAGAACAAAAATCATCCAAAATTCCTAGGAATATTAATTGATGACAAATTAAAATTTGATCAGCATGTTACAGCATTAACAAAAAAACTGGCATCGGGATGTTATGTACTCAGAGTTGTCACAAATGAATTGCAGCGAAGATGGTTGACCACTCTATGATTGAAGCTCATTTGAGATATGGAATTGCCTTTTGGGGTTTCTGTAGTTAACAATTATTTGAATCAGTGTTTCTCTTACAAAAAAAGAGCAGTTAGATACCTTTGCAAAGCTCGAATGCGAGAGTCTTATAGACCACCCAAGGAGCACACAGAGTTCATAATTCGGTTATTCAGACGTCTACAAGACATTTTGCAAAAGTCCGTAACTTATGTCTTGTAATATGCTCAGACGTCAGTATGTTTGCCAACACGACAAAAAGGCACACTTTTATGATGTCACATCGACGTTACAAAGTAGTGGTAATGACTTGTCAATATAGACTTATATAAGCCAGTCGCAAAAGGGTTGGATTGAATATTATTATTACGTCGTTCTGTGGTCTTAGTGTAGTGCATGAAGGTCATACACTTTCTAATATAGTATTACAATATGTTTACCATATTAAAACATTTTATTTAATATTATTATAATATATAATTCAGTCTTCCTTTCCATTTTCATAAGACTCTGTGGTAATGTCACTATGAATACTAACAGCAAATGGCCGTGATAGTTGAGATAAAAGTGATTTTCATTAATGTGTGTTAGAGAATTGTTCTGAAGCACTAGTGACCAAGCAAACCCATTTTCACGATCAAAATCTAATTCTACTCACTTAAAATTCACGCGCCTCGTAAATAAAGAGAAATAATTTTTTTTTTCATTTCAGAAAAAATATATTTCATAAATTTTTCTCATTAATCGTTGAAATATGTTCACCATATGTCGAAACATACTTCATTTGCTCATCTTTAATGATTTTAAAATTGCTATAATTCCCAGGGTCCCAAATTTTTCATTTTAAATATTTTTGTTCCAATATGGCTACCATGATGCTGTATCAATCGAACGAAGAACTCCCCCGATTCTGAAATCGACCCTGGCAAAGGATTCTCTGATCTATGAAAGCAAAAAGATATATAATCATGTACCCTCCAAAATCAGAAATGAGAAAGTGTATTACAAATTTTGAAAAATAATGAAAGAAGCTCTACTCAAAAAGCATACTATAATCTTGAGGAATTTTACAGTGAAACTCTGCTATGATTTTATTTTACATGTGATTTTAATCCCCGTACGTATTTCTACATTTTGTTCGTTTTTTTTAATAAAATTATATAATCTTTATATACAAATTTATTTTATCTCTGACATATGTTTATATTTTAACGAATTTAGTATGATTGTTCTTCTTTTTTTTGATAATCCCTATGTGTATTTGAAAAGAAATTATAGTTTAAAAAAACTAAAAAACACGCTTTTTATAAAAAACCGAACTGAAAACTAAATAAATAATAGTTTGCAAAAATTAAAAAACCAAACTGAAAAAATATAAAATAAATTTGAATTAAGAATAGTGTAAATTTTTTTTATAAATATAAATTAATAATAATGTAAATGAGAAAAAAATAATTTATTGTAAAAAAGCGTGGGGTGCTTTGTAAGATTCAGATTAAGCACCCCACGCTTTTTTTAAAATAAAATAATGTTTTTTCTTATTTACATTATTAATTTATATTTATTAAAAATGTTTACACTATTCTTAATTCAAATTTATTTTCTATTTTTTTAGTTTGGTTTCTATAAAAGCATGTTTTTTAGTTTTTTTAAACTATTATTTATCTATTTTTTAGTTCGGTTTTTTATAAAAAGCGTGTTTTTTAGTTTTTTTAAACTATTATTTATTTTCAACTTTTTAATTTGATTTATTTAAAAAAGCGTGTTTTTTTAGTGTTTTTAAACTATTATTTGTTCTAATCTACTATTAATTCCGTGATTACTATTGATAACTGTAATTATTTTCTAAATCATTAATGTGTACAGCTGTATTAATAGTCAAATCTCGATTTTAGAAGTCATTCGAAGATTTTAACGTCAATATATACAGTGAGCCGCCATCTTAAATTTTTCAATTTTCACGAAAGAATCATAATATCCTACTCCAAAAACCCCCACATACCAATTTTGAATAGAATCGGACCATAATCACAAAACTCGTCCACCATTTTGGAGCCGCCATCTTGAATTTTTCAATTTTCACGAAAGAATCATAATATTCGACTCCAAAAACCCCCACATACCAATTTTGAATAGAATCGGACCATAATCACAAAACTCGTCCACCATTTTGGAGCCGCCATCTTAAATTTTCCAATTTTTACAAAAGAATCATAATATTCGACTCCAAAAATCCCCCACATACCAACTTTGAATAGAATCTGGCCATAATCACAAAACTCGTCCATCATTTTGGAGCCGCCATCTTGAATTTTTCAATTTTGACAAAAGAATCATAATCTCCGACCACAAAAACCCTCAGATACCAATTTTGAAGCGAATCGGACCATAATCACAAAACTCGTCCGCCATATTGGAGCCGCCATTTTGTTTTTTTTTCACACAAAAATTTCTTAATGCATTTTCACCGGAATTATGTACACCTGCCAAATTTCAAATCATTCGGACGTCTGGAAGTGGGTGAAAATCAAGCCCAAAGGAGTCGGTTACAAACATACAAGTGAAGCTAATATAAAGCATGTAATCACCCTTGAACCTTTTTTTTAATTTTTTTTAACATGCTTAGTCAATAAGAATTTGATATCTTAGACAATAAAGTATGTTTTTCTCTCTTTCTCTCTCTCTCTCTCTCTTGCACTTGTGGGCATATCGGATATACTCTGGCAGAATTTCCTCCAAGATTCCCTCTTGGCCTTCCCTATCACTTTGTTGTATTCCATTGGGGTAGAGCAGTATTCTTCACAGCGTCCCGATTTTTTGGCTATCTTGAAAAGCCTCCTACTTCCGCTGTCCTCTTTTCTAGGTTTTTGCTCTTCCGAGAAGTTGCTCATTATCTTTTTTGTCAAATCTAATGTGCCGGTGGTCCGTACCGTATATTACTTATGTACCTCGTGCTAACCGTCAGGTCTAGAACTTCCTGTCTGTTGCTAGTCACAAAGGTTGGTTCCGAGCCGATATTCCGAATAATGAGCCCAGTATAAATTCAATAAGTTGCTCACCTCTGTTATTCATGTCTGTGCTTCCCCAGATGGTGTGTTGTGAGTTTGCATCGCACCCCACGATTAGTTGGTGGTTGTTCCTTCTACAGTGGCAGACTAGGTTCTTTACTAGTGTAGGAGGATTTTCTGCTCCGATGACCCTGGCAAAGTGGGCTGAAAGACGGTCAGTTCCAGCCGCCTTCCTCTTCTTAACTCATCACCGGATGAATTTGCAATATTAAAGTATTACAGATAAAACAATATTGAATATGTTTGTTTAATAATCAGCATGTTTCATAGTTATTCAAACGCTTATAAACAAAGAGAGAAGCGACAAAAGAATTTATTCAAAAAATAAAAAGTAAACAAAAAAAAAATAAATAGTAGAAATTACAAAAATGAGATAACGAATAAATATGGCAAATAAATAACAGATCTTGATATCTGTCTTATGAATGATTGAAAACGTCATATACAACCAATAGTCTGATAAAATGTACAAAATTTATAACTTCCCTCAAAATAAAGATAACAATTCTAGCCGATAAGCCATGTGAAAATAGAAAAAATAAAATAAAAATAAGTACAACTGTGGAATAAATAAATACCCAAATATTTAGTTTTTGAAACTGGACATCTTTATTGTTAAACAATATTAGAAAAATACCAATGAAAATTTTGTCAAAGACAATGTCAAAAAATAAAGATTTCACCTTAAATAAAAAATATCCCAAAATATATATAAGAAACTCAAAAGCACGAAATATTGATAAACAACCAAGTGAGTCAAAGTAAAACTACTAGTTTGCTACCTACCGAATATATTTTCACAATCAAATCAGTCGACTCGAATAAAACATCAAATGAATCAATATCGTGGCCTTTGAATTTTTTATCATTTGAACAACCCCAAAAGTATTTCTTTTTTTGTTAAACAAGATTTAAGTTTTATTCAACAGAGATCAATTCGAGTCAGCCAATAGCAAGCTATTTTTCAAAAAAAATCAGTACCCTTGTGCTCAATCATACAAAAAAGAGGAGCCATTACGCTTCCCAAGGTTAGGTACCATAATCATATAAATAATCATATCACATTATTTTAAGCTAACAAACGAGATTATTTCGAAAATTACGCAAAATAATTATCAACCAATGTTATTCTCCTGTGGTTACTGATAGAGAACTTGTTATTTTGGGTTAAAGCTCTTTAATTTTAATTATCCAATTGTTCCTGTTTATTGCAAATACCTCCGTGTGCAGTAAACGGAATTCGACTAAGATTTATATTATTTATTAGTGTTACATCCTTTTAAAGAATCTCTGCATGTAACATATTTATTGCCTAGTTTTTTTTTAACGAAACAATTTTTATTTCTCACCAAAGAAAATATTTCTATCCCAAATAAGTCAATTGGAAATATTTTTGGTTTTTCTTTAAAAATATTTAATTTTTATTGCTTAACATAATTCATAAAATGTGAAATATAATCTTATAAATTCCTTGAAAATAAAAAACCTTTTCCCATTTTTTGTCATAGTCTCTTATAACATATAGAAATATATGAGATATCGAAATATAATAATGTATACCCAAACATAGACTGTAAAAGTCTATTGAACCAAATTTCCAAAATGAATATTGAAACATAAATGGCAAGCATAGTATTCAAATTGAATAAAAAACATGACTCATTTTGAATAATTTATTCATTGATTTTCCACGCAACTTTTACTGAATTGAAATTAATACGAATTAGCATTCAAACCTCACAACAGGAGAATAACACAGGTACAAACGTAACAATAAACAGCTTCAGCAGGTGAGACTGAGGCTCAGTACGAGAGGAAAAACAAATCAGGCTTCCGTGGAAGCCACAAGGGAACCTTTGGGAGTATAGGCTGTGGCGTTAGGGTCGAGATTAGACGGGGGACTTTCGGCCAGACGTACTCTGGAAATGTTGTTGGAAGGGGAGGGGGTTCCAAACGAGTCGTTCGGCATCACAGCCAACACCTGTGCTATTTTGCCCTTCAGCTCTTCTATTTCTTTCTCTTGATTTCTATTGGCGCCTGAAATTGATAAATGGGTACAATACAACAACTGAATAAGAGAGCTATTTTTAACAACAGGAAGTTACATGGTATCTTTCATTCAAAAAATATGTTTAATTTAAATGGTACCCTCCGTTTCCTGATTGACGAAGCGGTGTCTTTAGGATATTCTTCATCATTGGGAACATCATATATTTTTATTGGGGTATGAATGTAAAAAAATATCATTAGGTCGCCTAATTCAAAAGATGAAACTTCACTGAAATGGGATCTATAATTCCATGTAGTATTGTGCCAAAATTAAAATTGTTTTTTTCAATACGTGGTGCATATCCCTGGCTTTCCATTTCTTGGACTCTCACACTTAATGTGTTCTATAGATTAATTTATGTCTGAACATTCATATTTCAACACTTCCGTGCATCTATAGTGATAAAAAACAAACTGTAAATTTGCCCATCAGGAAGATCATCTAGAAATTAATGAAATTATTCTTCTCTACTCCAAAAGTTAACTGGGGGTACATGTATATATATATATATATATATATATATATATATATATATATATATATATACAGTGCTTCTCAAAAGTCACGTAAAACAATTCAATCGGTGATGATTAGAGATTTTTCAATAATTGATATGATTTCAATGAGAACTCAACATATGCAATGATTGCAAAATGACAATTCAGTATTTGTTAAACAAATGTATATGGTTGCTATATGTCAATCCAAACCAGAGCCATTCTGACCAAACTAAAGTTTAGCTATTCCATCTCCTCTCCAAGTGTGGGTACTTTTTAAATGAAATTAGGGTCGGGATAGTATACATGACTTGGAATGAACATTTTATGGCATAGGCTTACAAATGGAAAGTGTGAGTCCATATTTATTCATAATAAAGAAAGAATTTATATGAGATTATATTGGCCACAAATGGTTCACATCAGGCTACTAAACATGTATTCCTTACCATATACAGGAAGTTTCAATTACCAATCAATCGACATTTCACCAATTGAGGTGTGAATTTGAGTAACGAGTATGTTTTGCGAATTGGTAGTTTTTCTAGTCATTGGTGGGAAGTCGATTGTGGTTTATTCTAAAATTCCATATGCAACATACAGTGCTTCTCAAAAGTCCCCTCCCCCCCTCTTATTTTTGGAACGATTATACATAAACAAGTGAAATTTGAAAACTGAATATTAAAGGTTGTAAACTTTCCTACTAGTGATGATAGATGACGAAATCGTCAGAGATGACGTCACAAGGCCATTGTGACCAATAATTTTAAATGGAACCCTACGGCAAGCGACACCTCTTTTAAAAGGTATCGAAAAAACCTATTCAATGATACTAATTTTGTTTGTGTTTATGGCAGTTTTAATGGCTCATTAGTAAACATTAAAATTTAAATTCAATTTAGTATGATATTAATTACAGATTTAAGAATCAGTATCTACTTAAAGAAATTGCTCGAAGTGACCTCCATTTACTTCCTGACAGTGAAATATCCAATTTTTAAACTCTTCTCGTACTTTTGCAAATGTGTCTGCGGAAACAGCCTCACATTCTGCAACAATACGTTGTTTTAAAACGTCAATATTGTCAGGTTCAGTGGCGTAAACCTTCGATTTAAGGTACCCCCACAGAAAAAAATCCAAAGGTGTGAGGTCCGGTGATCGAGCTGGCCATTCCGTTCAATCTCGTCGTCCAATCCATCTACCACGATACTCCTCATCCAAATACCGTCTTACTGCACCGTAATAGTGCGGAGGAGCACCATCCTGTTGGAATGTTATTTCCTAATTGCCGAATTCATCTGGATTATCTTCCAAAATTTCAAGGATTAACGGTTCTATTGCGTTTTGCAACAGCTCCAGATAAACCTCACCAGTTAAATTAGTATTTAAAAAAAGAGGCCCAACGATGTGGTTTCCCAGGATACCTGCCCAAACATTCACCTTCTGGGGAAATTGGGTATGTGTTTCACGACACAGGTGAGGATTTGCGTCACTCCAATACCTCACATTCTGTGTATTTACATTTCCATTTAGATAGAAAGTACTTTCGTCGCTAAACAAATTGCTTTGAAATAGTCTGGCTGTTGGTTAATTTTAGTTTACATATTTTCACAAAATTCTAGTCTTCGGTCTGGGTCGTCGTCTGAGAGTTGATGAACCATTTTTAATTTGTATGGATGAAATTTGTTTTTTCAACACCCTGTGTACTGTACTTCGACTGACTTCACAGGTAGATGCAACGTGAGTTGTTGAAGAAGTAGGATTAACTATTACTTCTGCTAGTATATCAATTTTTCTCATCAGAAATTTGTGGTCTGCCAGATCGTTTCGCATCATTAATACTACCGTTGTTTCAAACTTACGAAGAAGCTCCTTAAATAAGTCCTCGAACGGGCGATCGAGAAACCTCTCATTAAAAATGCATTCTGCTGCATGAATATTTTGTCCAGTTTCACCAAGAATTAGGATCGCTGCTACTTTATCACCTAAAGCAAGTACCATTTCGCTTCTTGAAGCACTTAATTGTTCGGCTCACAACTGTTTAACAAATTATTAAAATGTACAAAAATATTAAAAGTACCAAAAGCTGCTAAAACAGTTAAACGATCGATCAACAATACACAAATTATTAAATGTACAAAAACTGGACAATTACAAAAACGTCGAATTAGGGAGACTAACAAAAACGTCAGCTTATTTGACAACTATCCAGAGGCGGAGCTTGAATTTGGAATTTTAGTATTAACTGATTTAATTCATCACAGCTTTGCGTTTTTTAAAAGCGAGTTGCCAAAACTGCCATAAACACAAACAAAATTAGTATCATTGAATAGGTTTTTCGATACCTTTTAAAGAGGTGTATACGCAGGGTTCCATTTGAGAAGCACTGTATATATATAAATGGCCTTGTGACGTCATCTTTGACGATTTCGTCATCTATCATCACTAGTAGGAAGTTTACAACCTTTAATATTCAGTTTCCAAATTTCACTTGTTTATGTATAATCATTCCAAAAATAAGAGGGGGGGAGGGGACTTTTGAGAAGCACTGTATATATATATATATATATATATATACAGTAAAAACCGAATATAACGACATCGTTTATAACGACAGATCGGTTATAACAACTGATTGGCAAGGTCCCGGACGAATCTATATAAACTAATAAGTACACATACCGCATATAACGACATCGGATACAGCGACATATCGCTTAAAACGACGAAACTTTATCGATATTCATCGGCTATAACGACCAACCGTTTACCTATTCCAGAAAAACAAAACATTACGAACAATTTTCACCTTTAAACTAATAATATGAAGGAATATTTATAGAACCTCTTTCCCGCTCTTTGCCATTTGACCTTGCATGTTTTCAGTGCGATAGTTCACCGCGTGAATTACAGGTTGATTTTAAAACTTCTGGATTAGATCGTGTGATTACGCGTTACTATGTCGCAAAAAAGAAATAGGAAAGTGTTTAATATTGAAGAAAAATCACATATTATATGGAGATTAGGAAATGGCGAGTCAAATAGTGAAATTGCAAAGGAATGTGGAGTCTCACACTCTACGATATCAACGATTTGGAAGGATAGAGATAAAATAAAAGCTCTTTTCGAGAACAACTCTTTGAAAATTAAACGATCGAGGACATCTGAACATTAAGTTATTTGAAAACAAGTTCATATGCATAACTTATCCCCATACTACAAACAGACATAATATATACATACATACTTGTGTATATTGCTTATAACAACTATCGGACATAACGTCCGAAGTATACGGTCCCTTCAATGTCGTTATATCCGGTTTTTACTGTATATATATATATATATATATATATATCTGACATCTTTTACCATGACTGGGAATAATTGCTTATTACAAATAATTTTTGTCCATACTCTTATTTTATGATATATATATATATATATATATATATATATACAGAGTGGGCCATCAAAAACGAAACAGCGGCTCTGTAGGTCGGCAGAACCGAATTATATAAAAACGCTCGGACACGTCAACTACATTTTCGAGGGGAACATCGTTCGCGATGAAATTCCCCCGAAATACATTCCATCCCTCGGAGCTGTGACCGCCACCCCTAAATTTTTATATGGCAACATATGGCAAGTGATACCTCATTTGAAAGGTATTTTCCTTCTTAATATCAAACAACAAAAATAAATTAATTCTATCGATTCGTTTTCGAGATATAGGAACTTGAAGTTGGGAAATCACTTTTTATTCACTTAATCAATAAAAATAACATCTAACAATGCAAATGTTTGAAGATAATCATCATTGACAAGGAATTACATGATTTAACTGTTTACCAACAAATAACATGCAATTCCGTTTCAAATTATTATTTCATCCTCATTTACTTGATTGAAAAAAATGTAAGGTTCTTAAGAATCGCTAAAAAGACGTTTTCTCGAATTTGACTCAAATGCAAGTACAACAAAAACATGTATGAGATAATTTTTTATCGCCAAATCGCAATTGTGGACGTCTATCAGTGTCAAACTGATCTTTGATTGAACGACATTAGAGTGAATTACTAGACCAAAGCTTCTGAATATATTTCCGCAATAATGGTTTATACGATCGCAGAAAGAGTTGAAATAATTTTTTTTTTTAAGGATGATGAGTGCGGTAACCGTACAGCTGATTAGTTCAATGAAACGCATCCAGATAAACTTGTTGCTAGAAAATAAGTTCTAGAATTAGTGCAAAAATGTCGTCCAACTGGATCAGTAGCCAACAAGAAACGAGACCCAGAACGTGAATTTCTGTTGAGAAATGAAGCTGTTGAAGTTGCACTTTTAGGACAAATTCATGCAGACCCAACATTGAGCACAAGGAAATTGGCTAGTGTTACCAATATCAGTAGAACCAGTATCCGCCGAATCGTGAAACATCATAAATTCCACCTCTACAAAATATATTTGGTACACCAATTGAATGAAGATGATTTTGATAGGCGACAGGAATTTTGTGAAATTATGACTACGAGAATAGATGCTGATGAGAATTTCCTTTTCAACATCTGCTTTTCTGATGAGTCTACATCGTCATAATTATCGCTATTGGTCAGATGCCAATCCACATGTTTTCCATACTCAAACTCCCCAAAAACTCAATGTCTGGGCCAGTATTTTTGGGGACCGTTTGATTGGACCAGTATTTCTCGACGGTAACCTGACACTAGAAACTTATTTGAAATTATTGAATGAATTTGTTTATCCACAATTAGTAGACATCATTGAAAATGACGATCGTTATCATGAAGACCACTTGATATTTCAACAAGACGGGGCACCTCCACATTATGCACAGCCTGTTAGGGCGTTTTTGGATAGAATATTTCCTGAAAGTTGGATTGGAAGAAGAGGCTCTATAGAGTGGCCAGATAGATCTCCAGATTTAACCCCACTCTACTTTTTCCTGTGGGGTCACTTGAAAAACAAAATCTTTGCAACCGAACCAGAATCTCTGGAAGATTTACGAAAGAGAATTATTGAAGAATGCCGTCGAATAACTCCGGAAATGCTACAAAATGTGAGGTTTTGTTTCGAACAGAACTTATACTATTTTATGGAAATGGGTGGTAAACAGTTTGAACATTTAGTTAATTGACAATAATTATTATTGCGACAGTTGCTTTATCAGATATTGTTTTAATTGATTGAGTGAATAAAAAGTGATTTCCCAACTTCAAGTTCCTATATCTCGAAAACGAATCGATAGAATTAATATATTTTTGTTGTTTGATATTAAGAAGGAAAATACCTTTCAAATGAGGTATCACTTGCCATATGTTGCCATTTAAAAATTTAGGGGTGGCGGTCATAGCTCCGAGCGACGGATTGTATTTCGGGTGAATTTCATCGCGAACGATGTCCCCCTTGAAAATGTAGTGGTCGAGCGTTTTTATATAATTCGGTTCTGCCGACCTACAGAGCCGCTGTTTCGTTTTCAATGGCCCACTCTGTATATATATATATATATATATATATATATACATATATATATATACATATATATATATATATATATATATATATATATATATATATATATATATATATATATATATTTATGTCTTAATTATGTCTTAGCTACTTTTTAATGCAATTTTTAGCAATGTCATAATCTGTATATATCATGAACCATTTACCATTGAAGAAGAATATATTATTTTATCTTGGTTTGGTTCACTCATTAATTATTTTATCATATGAATACCATCAAGATGTGTTATGTTCCTCTTGCTGTACTGACAATGGTCGCGAGGTTTCACCTATATAACTTTCACCTCATGGACAAAGTATGATAAAAACACAATTTTTGGTACTCTAATCAGAGATTAAACCTTATGTCCCCAGATTAACAGGAAATATCAAACGGATCGGCCATAAGTATAATGTTACAACAATATTCAAAACAACCAATACATTGAGATCGATACTGACACATAATACAAAACCAAAAAACGCTGATGAAAATAAAGAAAAATGTGTTTATATCACACCTTGTCCATGTGGTGAGTTATGTAGATGAAACAAAAATGTGGAAAGTGAAAAGTGCTCATACCCCAAAGAATTGTTAAGGCCATAGTTTATGCAATGAAAAGGTATACTAAATGGAACAGCATTGTGATGTGTACTTGACGATATAACACTCAATGCAGGCAAACCCACACAAAATACTAACGAGTTTACATTGATGTCAATCTAAAATATGAGGAACATGATAGCATTGACAAAAATTTGTCTTCTAGGTATTACGCTTTAGAACTAGTACCACTCTCTCATTGAATCTTACTTGCTATAATGTATTCCATTTTGGCGAAGCTGTAGTAATCAATTATTGAATTGAACAGTATGTTTGTGAAAAGAACCATACGATTCATGTGTAGAGCTACAACTCGCAACACTTGCAAACCTCTGTTCAAATCGCACAGAATTCTTACTATAATGGCATTGTATAGATTATTAAAACTATTCAATTATTTAAATACACACATATATATATATATATATATATATATATATATATATAAAGTTTAGCTCTCATTCGGTACACTATCGTACTCGACAAAATAGAAACATCAAACTTCCACTACCTGCATCTACTTGCATCAAAGTTCCTTTATTGGTCCGTGAAACCATCAGAGATTTATTTATAATGGGTGTAAAATTTACAATCACTTGTCTAATATTTCTATTTCTATGCTACCTACCCTCGCGAAAATCATAGAAAAACTTGTTAAAAAAAGAATTATGTTGTTTCTAAATAGAAATAATATTATTAGTTCCAGTCAGTTTGGATTTCAAAGCTCAAAAAGTACGGGAGATGCTATGTTCCATCTGTTAGAAGAGGTATATCTACGTCTTAATAATCGAGAAATGGCAGCAGCGGTTTTTTGTGATCTTTCAAAAGCGTTTGATTGTGTGGATCACGAAATCCTGCTGCAAAAGCTAGAAGAATATGGCTTTAGAGACGTTTCGTTGAGATGGTTCAGATCATACCTATCAGATCGCACTCAATAAGTCACACTCCATGGCAACATATCACAATCCCAGACAGTAACTC
Organism: Gonioctena quinquepunctata; assembly: GCA_018342105.1. Lineage (NCBI taxonomy): Eukaryota > Metazoa > Arthropoda > Insecta > Coleoptera > Chrysomelidae > Gonioctena > Gonioctena quinquepunctata. Next base: position 408,699 of record JAFIRS010000543.1, read on the forward strand.
GTGGAGTTCCACAAGGGTCGGTTCTCGGCCCAATTCTCTTCTTGCTATATATCAACGATTTAGCTTGCATTGATATATCTGCAAATATAACTTAATTTGCAGATGACACTACATTATTTTGGCACAGCAATAATGAGATGCAACTGCAGCAAAGGATTAGCCAAGATATAAAAAAAATAAAAGAATGGTGTGATGCTAACCTTTTATCATTCAACATCACGAAGACTAGCATTATCACACTCAAGTGCTCCTCGCTGGAAATTTACCTAGGTTCTCAACTAATTGAAAACAAGGAGTCTGCAAAATTTTTAGGATTGCAAATAGACAAAAACTTGGTTTTCTAATCTTTGTAAGAAAGTTTCTTCAGGTTGCTTTGCTGTCAGAGTATCAGCAAATGAATTGGGCACTATGTCGGCCAAAAAGGTGTACTTTGCTCTGATTGATTCCCATTTACGCTATGGTATATGTTTTTGGGGAACATCTTGCCAATATTTATTTGATAGGGTATTTGTACTGCAAAAAAGAGGAGTTAGAAATATGTGTAAGGCAGGATTCAGGGACTCCTGTAGGTCCTTATTAAAAAAACACAATATCCTGACCTTGCCTTGCATTCTTATTTTGGAAAAGGTATGCCTAATGCAAAAAAATACAAAGATGAAATTTCTACTATATCTCGACGTCATACTAGAAATACGTTCAATATAAGTTTACCAATTCCAATTTCTTCAAAAATTAAGAGATCGTTCATTTACAACGGCAAGAAAATGTTTAATCACTTGTCAAATTAAATTAAAGGTGAAACATGTTCCACAAAATTTAGAAAATCAGTAAAAAAGTTTTTGATATCGAAGGCCTATTATTCATTAGACGAATTCTACTCAGATCGGAATATCAGCATAAAATCTTAAATTATTTTAAATTGTGACTATTTATAATATATGTTATATGTTTTTATATATTTTATATGTATGATATGTTTTATATATTTTATTTTCTTATTTTAATTTTTAATTTTTTTCCTATTTACATTGTTATTTATATATTTACATATTTACCTTCAAGTAATAAAGCATATTTTGATTTGATTTGATAATAGGAAAGATCACTAATTTCTGAAAAAAAAACACGATTTCCAGAACAATTAGAAAAGTTGTTGTTTTTTTTTAAATTTCAAAGTAGTTTTTCCAAAAAAAATTACCAAAGAAATGTTCCTGTTTGAACACTGAGGAAACCGAGGGCGTGAGATAATTACAGAGTTGCGAAGTGTTATTCATAATATTTCTGAGCAGGCCGAAAAAATAATGACATACTCGGTATACATACATATTATTTTTTTTTATTTGAATTTTTTGAGTCGCATCTATCTTTCGATCATTAGCGACTGTATACAGTTATATTTTAGATTTAACATTTATATCCGTTAAGTATAATAATAAGTGATCGTTAGAGTCCTTGAAGATATCCGCTAAAGTTTCTTGAATTTGATATTTTTGTCTCTGTTTAATGTATTTCGTACACTCGATTAAAATGTGTTTCACTGTTAGACTTGTGTCACATACTTCACATAAAGGTTTTTCACTATGTTTTAAGAGATATTCGTGGGTAAGGCGTGTAAGACCCAACCGTATACGTGTGATAGTAACCTCATCTCTTCGGCATTTGAACTTGGTTTTACGAGGGAGCACTGATTGTTTGATTTCTTTCAGTTTGGCGTTAGAACGATCCCACTCTTGTTGCCACTTGTTGGTCACTTTCTGTCGGATGTAAGCCCTCGTATCGCTGAGTACTGTTTGTTCGGTTTTTGGGATGTCTTGGTTGGATGTGGTTTCCCGTGCTAGTTTGTCTACTGCCTCGTTGCCGTCCACTCCTACGTGCGACGGTACCCATATTACACGCAATGCTACTTTTTTCATTTGGAGATAGTAGAGTTCCCTCTTTATCAGCTGAATCATTGGATGGTTGGGGTATTGTTGATTCAATCCTGATATGGCACTTACAGAATCAGTGATTATTAGACATTTATTTATGTTTTTTTCATTCGCATATTCAAGCGCTTTCAGTATGGCGAAGAGTTCGCCAGTATAGTGCTTATCGTTGGTATCCTGAATGACTTCTGATAATTTTCTGATATGAAAGCTGCTGCTACTCCCGATTCTGTTTTAGAAGCATCGGTGTATATGTGGTGGTAACTTTTGTATTTTTCTAGTAGTGTAGAGAAGTGAATCCGAATTGTTCTGGGGTTCACAGTGTTTTTGCCAAGTTCTGTCAAGCTTAAGTCGGAGATAGGGAGGGTTATTGACCAGGGGGGTGGAGTATGTATGTTAGATTCGTAGCATGTTGGGATAAGGATATTCAGATAGGATAGATATTGATTTACTCTTTCGTAAAATGGGGGGTCGGTTCTCTTTTTCTCTCTGTAAATATATCTGAATCGATCTGCATTACGTGGTGGTATGCCAGGTTATTGGTATTGGCTGCATATGTTAGTGAGAGATATTGTCTTCTGAATGTCAGTGAAGATTCTCCGGTTTCGCATAGTAAGCTCTCGGTTAGAGTTGGGTGGTAAGCTCCTAAGGCTATTCTTATCGCAGTATTGTGGATAACATCTAGACTTTTCAGGGTTGTTTTTTTGGCAGAGTCATAAACCGTGGATCCATTGTCGATTCTGGATCTGATCATAGTTTTATAGATTCTCATCAACATAGAGTAGTCTGCTCCCCAGTTTTTCGCTGCAATAATTCTCATTAGATTGAGGTTTTTTGGCATGTTGTTTTGAGTTGTTCTATATGGCTTTTCCAATTTAGTTTCTGATCGAAAGTCATTCCAAGGAATCTATGGGTCTCAACATATTCCAATGGTCTATCCAGGAAGATTAACTCAGGAGGAGTATGGATTTGTTTCCTTGAGAATCTTATTCATTTTGTTTTGGTAGAGGAGAACTTGAAACCTGTTTCGTTGGACCACTGGTCAATGTCGTTGAGTGTTACTTGTAACTGTAACAGTCTAGCTCGGACTGTGGATTTACAATTTTGAAGTATATTATTGATGGATATTAGGAACAGAGCCACACTAAGGGTGGATCCTTGGGGTACTCCATTTTCTTGTGTCTTTGTTGAAGATATCTTGTCATCTACTCTCACTCGGAATTTCCTTTCTTTCAAGAAATTTGTTATGAAGCGGAGGCAGTTTTTTCTAATGCCAAGCTTACTCAATGTATTCACTATATCGTGGCGCCAGACAGCATCTAGGTTCTTGTGATGTCGAAAAATACTGCAATACATTATTGCTTGTTAGCCAGTGCTTCATGTATTTCTGACTCTAAGTCTATTAGGTTGTCTAGTGTGGATCGGTTTTTTCTAAAACCGTTTTGTTCTGGGATAAGTATATTTTTTTGTCCTAGGGTCCATATGAGTCTTTTGTTTATAATTTTTTCCAATATTTTGCACATTGCGCATGTCAAGGATATAGGTCGATAAGAATTCGGTTTCAAAATAGGGATGATGATAGCCTCGGTCCATTTCCGTGGAAAGACATCCTCTGTCCAGATAATATTAAATATTTCGAGCAGGTACTCTTTGGCGTTCGCGGGGAAGTTCTTCAGAAAGATAACGGGTATGTCGTCGGGACCTGGGCTCGAATTTTTTAAGTTCAGGAGCACTTTGTTGAGTTCCTCTATCGTTATTGGTATATTTATGGGATTTTCTTCTGATTCTTTATAATTTATTGGTGTTGATTCCTCAGTGTGTTTTCGGTTCAGGAAAAGTGGTGAATAGATATTGTTACTCGAGTGTTCCTCATATGTTGTTGCCAGTATTTCTGTGATTTCTTGTTTGTCTGATGTTATAGTGATCTCGTTTTCCAGAAAATTAACGGAACTTCGGTATTTTTTTCCTTCTTTTTTCCAAACCTCAGTTGAAGTGGTTGAGATATTGATGCAGGAGACAAATTTTTTCCATGATAGTTCTAAACTTTTTTTGGTGATCTGTCTAAATTTGGCTCTGTGGTGTTTGAATTCGAGGAGATTTTCTAATGTTTTTTGTATAGGTTAAATGCTCTATGGGTGAGTTGTTTACTCTGTTGGCACTCATCGTTCCACCAGGGTATATATATATATTTCTTTGCTGCCTCGATAATTATTTTTGAAAATTTATCAAGTGTTTCATTTATGTATTGTCTGTTGTTGATGTGAGTATTATGTAGTCCTTCAGTTCATTCTTCTATTTCCGCAGAAAAGTGTGTCCAGTTCGCAGAGTCTGTTTTCCATTTCGAGTCTGTTTTTCATCTGCTGTTTCATTTCTGATTAGTATTGGGAAGTGATCACTTCCATATAGTTGAGGGAGTACTTCCCATTCCAGTGATATCGAAAGGGTTGGTTCGCAGAAAGATAGATCGATTGCTGAGAGTTCTCCCGAAATTGAATTGAATCTGGTGTTGGTGCCATCATTAAGGGTATTGATATTCAGTTCATTCATTGTAGTTTCTACAATGTTTCCTTTCCTATTGGATACTTTTGATCCCCATATTGGGTTATGGGCGTTGAAGTCGCCTACGATTATTCGGGGAGTAGGGATTTGTTCGATAAGTGTTTTCAGTTGATTGCTTTGTAGATCAAAGTTTGGTGCTATGTAGACATTACATATATTCATAGTATTTGGGATTTTGACCGAAACTGCTACCGCCTCTAGATTGGTATTCATAGGAATGTTTTGTGACTCATAAGTATTGCTAATGTAGATAGTAACTCCTCCACTGGCTCGAGGTCCATCCTGTCTATTATTATGTTATCCGGTGAAGTGTTTCAAATTATGAGTTTTTTGGTCCCGAAAGTTTGTCTCTTGCAGGCAAAGGATCGATGGTTTAAAATTAGAAATAAGGATTTGCAGCATATTTAGTCGGGTATAATACCTGTTCAAGTTCCATTGTAAAATAGACATTAATTGATTATTTTCAGAATAGATCTTGAGAGGTATCGCTTTCGTTGTCGGATGTTGATTCCAGTAGGTATTGCTTTGTGATTTTTCGTTTGATGTTGGTGCATCTAGCTTTGATTTTCCTTTCGGTGAGGAATGGGTATATTTTCGTGAGCATATCCAGTAAGGCCTGTATGTCGTTTGTATATGTTTTGGCTATGCTGAGTTGGGTGAGCCTTGGGTATTTTCGAAAAATTCTGTGATTTGTTCATAATCTAACACGTATTTTTCTGTAGTATTTGTGAATATTTCTTTTATGGGTGCCAGCAGTTTTTCTATTTCAGTATCTTCTTTTGAGTTATTTTTCGGTTTTTTTAATGCCCTGAGTTTGGGTTTCCGGAATATTTCATCGTTTGATAATATTGGTGGAGGGGGAGTAATTATTTCGGATATGGTGCGTTTGATTGACCTACTTGTAGGCTGTTCGAAATGTATACGTGTTTTTGGTTGGAGGTCGGATGATGCTTTTCCTGTTTTGTTTATTGGTTCGTGTTGTTTTTCTTGAGAGTTTTCTGGTAGCTCAGTTTGGTGGTTTTGGGAATGATTATTTGGAGGGATAAGGGATTCATTGGTCTTCGAGGTACAGTTGGCAGCGACATGATCCATTTGTTTACAAATGAAGCATGATTGGTTTTCAAGTGAAACGAAGATGCGGTATGATGTGCCTTCATGAAAGGTCACAATGGATTCTGGGATTGGATTTTCTTCATGCGGTGCGATGTATACCTGGCGGCGAAAGCTGAGGATGTGTTTATAGTCTGGATTGGATGTGCCTATTCTCAGGAATCATATAGTTGACATAAGTTTGATTACATATTTTTGAAGTTCCAGGGTGGTGTGAGGAATTGTGGGGCAAACATTTGACATAAAGAGCCGTTCATTAGGTGTGATTAGTCTCCGACCTTGTATGTATTCCCCGTTGATTTGTATTTTTCCGGCATAGTCATTCATAAAAGCATCAACTATTTTGGTGCTCGCAAGATTAATGCATATTCTACCATTTGAGATTCTTGAGGAGAATAGGATATTTTTTGGTTCTATTAGAGATCCAACGGCTATAAGGTATTCTTCCAACTTTTTGTTGTCGAGTGAGGTAAATACAACGGCTTGTTGTTTGGTTGGGAATTTAGGGGTAGTGGTTACTGATGAATATAACCTAATATTTTGGATTTGAGGAGTTGAAGTTTGAGGTCCCCCTTAGTCAACGGACCCCATATTTGATTATTTTATCTGCATTTACGTTTCATAGGTGAGTTGGAAGGTTCCTTAATGCGGTCCTGTTCCCTCGCGACTATCGTTTTGATGATCGCCTTTCTAACCTTATTATATCTCAACCTAATCTTTGCCAGGTCCCTTGAGGACATTATAAAGTTCACTTACAGTTTATATGGATGTTTTGTTCACTCTTAGGGTGACCTGTCACTTATATTTGGTTCGAGAATCTTTCTATTTGGAAATTATTAAGAACTGTCCTACGTACGTTTCACTGTTCGGTGTCAGGACCATACATATTATTCAAGAATAACTAAATCAAGAACAGCTACCAAATGAGAAGTCTTTATTTCAATATGACACATGCTGACACAAGTTCTGTTTCATTCATAGGTTGAAACAGAATAACATTTTCTCAGAAATTCCTCAAAATAGTGACACTGGCAACTCGCCAATCATCGACAGTGCAAGGAAGTAGAGCATTGCCAAGCGTTATTCAAAATATTTCTTTACAATGTGAGCAGACCGAAAAAATAATGACATAGCACTTGGTATACATTCATTTATTCAAGAATATCTAAATCAAGAACAGCTATCGAATATGAAGTCTCCATTTCAATATAACACATGCTGACACAAATTTTGTTTTATTCATAGGATGAAACAGTATAATATTTCCTCAGAAGTTCCGCAAAATAGTGACATTGGCAACTCGGTAAAATGCCAAATCAATGGACTTATGACGTCAAAAGAAGCGGCAATAGCGCTGAGTTTGAATGTCTCACTGACTTTGAGGATTTATTTATTCGAATATTACACAATATCTTCTAGGAAAAACTATGCATACATAATATTTTATCACTATATTTCAACTTAGCACATATGAAGCAAATTTGTGAGTTTGTGATCTCGCCTATTACATAAAATATATTGCACCACTTGATATATTTAGGAAATATATCAAACATTTATTAATAAATAGAGGATGTGATAATATGTTATATACTATTTTATGAACTGCTTGTAATTGACTATTTATCAGTTTAATCACAATTAAATATATTTGTGATATATCACAGAAGTTTGGCCTTGTATCTGCAGGCTTAGTGACCATGATTGAATCATGAAACAATAAGACCTCTATTTTATTCAGTGTTTAGTGAAATGTGTTATAATCAACAACTTTATAATTTTAACTTTGATCTACAAGACTTTGTTAATGAGATGTAAATCTTAGACAATAAAGTATATTTGATTGAATGATATAAAAAAATCAGGCGTCTCATACCGAATTTCTTTTTTTTAATCCATAATGGTGTATCTTGAAATATTATATTTTTCCTTAGTACAATCACAATTGTAAAACAAATTCATCTTCATAATTATATATGATAAGTTCTTCATTCTTTTTAATTTTTATTTTTATTATTATTCAAATCATATATTACTTTCCCCTGATATAATCACAAAATATTTATTCACATAATATATACACCTATTTCTATATTCATCACATTTTACTGCTCCACAGCGCGAACAAATTTAAGGGAGGAATGGAAAGACAATGCGCCTGACAGACCCCCAAACCAAGGATCAACCTGGTACACAGATGGATCAAGATTTGGGGGAATGTCCGGCGCAGGGGTCTACGAAGAAGGAACAAAGAGAGAAATATCAGTTCCTTTAGGAAAATATGCCTCAGTGTTCCAGGCTGAAGTATATGCTATACTCACATAATCCACAAGAACAGAGCTAATTATGAAGTCACAAACACTGCATATTCAACCCGTCAAGCTAACCAACTCAGGCTTCCAATACCCAATTCAACTTTGACACATAACTCATTTATATATAATGGTATTAAGATGTACAATAAACTCCCGCTAGAAATTAAAGAAACAACATCGCTAAAACTATTTAAAAAAAAAACAAAAAGCATATTGAGTGATAAAGCCTATTATAATCTACAAGATTACTTTAATGACACACTGTGATATCCTAGTTTATTAAGTATACCAATCTTTCAATCTCTTTATATTATCTGTTTAATCTATATTATTTATGTTCTTTTATTGTATTATATTACATTTTATTAATGTTATTGTGAAAACTTAACTATTTACAATAAGCTAATGTCTGTTATAATTTTAAAATAAGCTGTACAAAATTTGTAAATTGACTGATTATCGATAATCTTACTGTATAACATTGTGTTTGTTAACAAGAGATAACTCTTAGCAACAATAAACATATTCTCTCTCTCTCTCTCTCTCTCTCTCTCACCTGTGTCCAGGAAAATCTCGACAATAAAAGTCGATGGCCTACTGCCATCTACTCGGACAGCAAAGCTGCTATTATGGCGATAGGCGGAAATAGGATTGTATCCAAACTGGTGTCCGAGTGTAGAAACGCCATAGAAAGTTTATCGAAAACAAGCAAAGTCAGCCTCATATGGGTCCCGGGACACTCAGGTGTCCCGGGACGAGATCGAACAGATTAGCCAAGATAGGATCGGGAAAGAACCCAGTCGGACCTGAACCCATCCTGGGAATACCCAGCAGCCTGGCAATCAAAAAAATGGAGGAACTGCTACAAAAGCAGTTCCCTAAAACATAGCAAGAGGCGCCAGGCATGAGGCAATCAAAGCTCCACATAAAGGAGCCAAGGAAAAAAATGTCTAAAGAGATCCTGTCACTTAACAGACGCGACATCAAGACTGTGACTGGGCTCCTAACGGGACATAATCACCTGAACAGGCACATGGAGCTCATCGGGATCACAGATCCCCTATGCAGATGGTGCCTGGAAGATGACGAGACATCGTCGCACATCCTCACTGAGTGCCCAGCCTTGGTGCACCAGAGGGAGATCAACCTTGGGAGCATAATTCTGAACCCAGAGGACGTCAAGGAGATTCAGCTGAGGAAGTTTCTGAATTTTGTCAAAGAAATCGGCATGCCCAGCTGATTTTCTTAGAACAAGTGGGCGCACAATGGGCACAAATAGAGAGGCCTACGTGTACGGGGTTCTTCGGAACCAGCCCACCTTGTGTGAAGAAGAAAAGAAGAACAAATTTAATCTTGCATTCTCCAATTGAATATATGTGTGATAATTACAACTCCATATGCAGTTTTTGCGATATCAATACTTGTTCTGTGAAGCATATGAAAAAAGTAGCAATGGAAATATGGAATTGACTATAGTTAATCTGTTTTTGTTTTTTTTTCTCTTTCTCTTTTGTTAGCGTAAGAAATTATGTACCATCACTTTTACCGTTTATTACCGTTCATTACCAGTCATAACCGTGCATTACCATTAATTAGTTTAGTGATTTTTCGTCTCACTAGTGTAATTTACACTTTGTTTTTTCTTTTTTCTTCTTTTTTTATATATTAATATTGTATCACATGTCACATGTGAACTTAATATTACTTGTTAATTATCTACTACTTAACAGTACTGATGTATTTAATTATGTCCTGTAATTGGGTTTTACCTGTTGGGCAATAAATGATTATTATTATTATTATTATTCATATTGAAGCATTGTTTTTTTAATAAATTTTTTCACAAATTTCCGTATTTAGTGGTGGTCACCGACATTTGAACATGCTGAACAATAAGTCATGTTTCTTTAACACGTTCGCTGCGCATGACTCTGAGAGTTGCCCCTCAGAGATATCGGTTCCTTGTATACGGCAGTTTGAGGCCAGCCTTGCTCGGAGGAGGATTTATCTGTATCAGCGTGTAGAGTACAATCTAGGACGTCGAAATTTTATAGGCGTTTCTAATTTTTTTCTTTTCCGAATTTAATATGGCGGAAAATGTGCCGGGTCCCTCAAAAATGAAGAAACCCAGACTTACTTTAAAAAATCCAAATAAATTGACTGAGGAATAACTTTTGGCAGCGGTGATATATTCAAGTGATGAAGACGATGATTATTTGCGTGAATCAGGTAATCTGAGTGACACGGATTCCGATTTTTTCCTCGAACAGGGTGAGTCTGATTCGAAAGGATGATTCAGATGATGATGGAGAGATGAAGATCTTCTCCACAGCCAGATCCTGCAGATGACGACGATCCAAACTGGATTGATGCCTCTATGGATAAGAAAGACTCCTTTTTTGAAAAACACTTTTAGTGCCAATTCCTGATAGCAATGAACCCATAGATTATTTTCGAATGCTTTCCGACGACGTTCTTCTCAATCTAATAGTAGATGAAACCAACTACAATGCTGAAGAGATCTTTGTTGGGAAAGGGGTTTCGGAAAAGTCGAGGATTACTCGCTAGAAGCCCGTCGTCACTGCCGAAGAAATGTTGACATTTGTGGCATTACTGCTACACACAGGAACCATCAAATTCAGGATTACTGGAAAGGATCCATTGTTTGATCTAAAATATTTTTCAGCACATATGAGCCACGAAAGGTTTCTTTTGATATTGTCGTGTGGAAAACGATTTTCTGGGCCGCCAAAACCCTGACATCAAATTACCCTGTGTACATTTAATCTCAGAGCGCATATGCATATGAGAAATGAACACGGTATAAAAAAAATCGTACGAAGAAACGTCGTTTCCTACAAATCCAAATAAATCGACAATTTTCACACCTTCGGATTAGCGTGGCAAAAAGGTTGAAGGAATTGGGGTTCACGCCGAGTGCCCTCGACGGGGGGGCCCATAAACATTAACTATGGACAATGGCACTTGAGATTTTCGGCTAGAAACGCGTAATTTACCATTGCGGATAATCCTTAGAAGGCCTTTAGAAAGTTTGGGATTTCTAAAGCAAGGGTACGAAATATTGTTTTTTGTTCGGCATCCGATATGTTCTCAAGATGTCGAACTTTCTCTGGGACTGCAGGGAAAAAAATACAATGGAAGAGACGAGATTTTGCCGGCTTCGAGTGGGAGACTAAAGTCTTCGAAGCCTGGAAGGCTTTTAAAAAAATCGAAAATAGTGAGATCACTTCGCTTCACCGGCCTCTCAAGCTCGAATACGTGAGTGATATATTTTCTTTTACTCTGCGAAGGCGCGCTGACGGCGTGCGATTTTCTGCGACTGTAGCCAGTCCAGTGGGAGTTCACTTCGCCGGCCTTTCGAGCTGGAATACGCTCTACGACCTGGGGGTGAGTGATATATTTTTTTTTATTCTGCGAAGGCGCGCTGCGCGCGTTTTCTCCCCCGGTTAAAAGCAGCTCATTCTTTCACAGTTATTTGGAGTCCTAACTGTGATCTCGAAGCCTAGCGATAATTTTTATTTTTGAGAATTCCTAAGGACTAGATACGAGGGTTGATAGCCAACGGCAGCAGATTGAGGGATTTTTGGATAGTCAACTTCAAAAGTTCTAGCCTCTAGTATTTTGATTAATCAACCTTTTCGTTTTAGCTCCTGATACAGGTTTTTCCAGCGTCCAGCGGATTTCTACGTTATACGTTGATTTGTATACTAATTAACCCTTCTCTTGCAGGATCCTGCACACGTGTGCTTTGGTATGCGGGGTGGAACAAGCCTAATTTGATTTCTCCTGAGGCTGGGAGAAAACCCCCTTATCGTCGGCAGCTCACTGACGTGATATCCCTCGCAAACCGCGATTTGTGACAGATACACTGAAGCGAGACGTCCACCAGACTGAACCTAGAGATCATACACGTGTATGAACCTCAGTGCACGGGTCTTTCTGCGACTAAAAACGTATCAGTTACACTGCGGTGACAGATGTAAATACGAGTTATTAATAATAAATTCTGTCAACAAAACTAAAGGTTTTAGTTCATGTGTGTCGAATATGTGTAGGGATCGTAGGTGCCTCTGTATGACCGTCGTGTTTGCAGTTGTACGTGTTATATAGTTCCGTCTTAGGGAAATTTTATTAAGATAGGCCCGATGCAGCGTTTAATTTTAGGGAGTAAATTCATTTTGACATCCCCATGTCCTACAATTTATGCTCGAGGACTGCCCGAAACACAAATTCAACAAACTTCATGTGTACTTCACACGTTGAAGGTATCACCGAGTTTCATATACCCAAGCTCTTGTTTGTTCTCCACATGAGAACGATTGACTTTTCAGCCCATCTTAACAGGGCCAGTCCGTGATACATTTTCTGTTGAAAATAATTTTTCTTTTGGCTCTAGCTTGGAGAGACCTGAAATCAATAGGGATAATTCTGTCTCAGAAAGTTTAGGCCCGAAGAGCGCACAGCTGTTTGTTGAATCGCGACGCGTCGAAAATTGCGCAACAGAATCTAGCGTCCCACTAGATTCGCAAAAAGCGGTGCATTTAAATTCACTTACATCCTAGGTTAAACCGTGTGAGAGGAAGTATGGATTGTATGAATGCGAACAGAATTCCCGTGGGGAACTTTCCTGTTGAAGACAATGATGAAACACCGAATAATTTTTCTGTTGAACAGAATACAATGCGTGATCTGAGTCAGAGGGAAACTTCCAATAATTTTTGTTTCAATAGGCCATTGAGAGCCTCCAGTAATATTTTGAATTTCGGCGATAGACTCGCCAGGGTAAGTCAAACCCCTGTAAATAATGGCTCACCTCAACGAGTTGTGGAAGCTTTCCAAAATTTAGAACGAAATACATTCAGTTCAGGGTCCTCCAGCCCACTCAATTTTTTTAAACCAGTTTCAACTTATTCCGGAATGAATGAAGTGAGAATGTATGAGTCAAACCGCCTCCGCACTCCAGACAATGACTCTCGTATATCAGAGCCCAATTGTTCGCGAGCTAGCGAAGAGCCCCCGATCGAAGGGGTCCCATCTGCATGCGAGGCCGTTCATCAGACGGCCCGCCCGAATAGTGAAATCCCTACTATTCGGCAGGTGGTATCGCAGGAGGAACGGGAAGAATGGGAATTATTCTTAAGGTTCGAGAGATTCCGTGAAATGAAACGGAAGACACCGGTAATAAATGTCGGTGAGGAAGTCTCACCGATCCCGTCCCCTGTAGGTAATCGACCTGTTTCGAGACAATATTGCGTTATCTTCAATTTGCTAGAAATCCAGCTCGTGGAGAACTTCCCACTGACCAATTACACAAAATAAGGCATGTGATAAAATTTTTCAATAATAAGATTGCATACATCTATTATCCAGGAAAAGAACTCTCCCTCAATGAGACAATGGTGCTGTGGCATGATCGATTGATTTTCCGCCAATATATAAAGAATAAACGCCACAGATACGGTATAAAGCTTTATATTGTAACGTAAATAAACTTAACTTGGTTTAACTAATTTATTTAACACTTAATCTACAACTTAATTTATATTACTAACTCCACTGTATAGCTCGATCGTATGGGCTCGTTCAGACTGTGCTACTCCACTTGAGGTTTGCCTATTTATCTCCGATACAGCATTCTCGATGTTTCGAATTCTTTCAGTTGGCGACCGGCGTGTTCCAATTGTTTCCAATATTGACCGTTGTTTTCCGCGGCAGAGCGCACTGGATGGTTCTCAAATATCTCCGGGGATGATCTCATCGCTGTCGACGGCAACGCGCGAGGCGACAGGTCCGGCCTAGGTTCGTTACATTGCCCCCTTCTTAAAGACATTTCGTCCCGAAATTTCATCCTTGGAGTGTGACGATATCTGCATGACTCCCCATATCTGCACCGTGAAGTTCGATGGAAGTAACACTCCACGGTCTTCATGATCGGTCGTGGAAGAGGGTTACAGCAAACCAAAATCTTGACGCCGCTGGATCTGAATATCGCCTCCAGCATACTTATGACTCTCCAGTCCAACCCATCAATACCACAGGACAATTTTGGAATTGCTAGATCCACCAGATTCTGGTCCACCATAGTATCTCTTAGTTTGGTGAGACTCTTCCAGACATCTTCATAGGACGGTTTATCTTGGGAATGCCTCTTGGTAACTATGGTAGTAGATGTTTCTCTGGCCTTTCTTCAAATGTAGCACCCCACCAACTTCTGGATTCTGCCCCGCAGTGTTTGGAGTTGACCAAATTTCTTGGAGAACACTACGGCGATGCCCTGGACATTCGAAGATCTTCTGCCACACAGTGCGCTAGTGCATAGTCAGCAGGCACCTCGAAAGGTCTACGTGACTCCTCTCTAGTAACCCCATGTAGAACTTTCTGCCCGTTTGAATACAAGGACATAAACTTCTCGAACGTCATATCATCCTCCGGTGGCTTGAGGGTGCGAACTTGGTCATGGTTTCCAGCGTAAGGGGCCAACCTGTTGAAATGGACGACCCTTGGTTTTCCTCGGGGTGGCTTATGGATTCGGTACACAAGGTCGTTTATCCTTTTCACGATTTTATACGGGCCTTCCCACGAGTTCCGCAACTTTGGTGATAGTCCACGACGACGTTTAGGGTTGTACAGCCAAACCAGGTCATCAACCTTAAATCCTCCTGCGTCGGCCTTGATGTCATAGGTCTTCTTCATTTTATCGCTGGCACTCTGGATGTTCAACCGGACTCGTTCGTGGATGTCGTCCATTCTCTGCGAAGTTTGCTGGCGTAGTCCTCTCCGCAGTGTCTTGTCCTGGCGGTATCCCAAACTTCAGGTCACAAGGCAGTCGCAGTTCTCGGCCCATTATAATACTAGCAGGAGTTTGACCGGTTGACTCGTGTACTGCGAATCGATAGGCCATCAGGAACAAATGAAGATACTGGTCCCAGTCTCTTTGATGGTCAGAGACAACCTTGGACAAGTGGCGGTTGATCGTCCTGTTCATCCGTTCCACCATTCCATCGGACTGCGGATGTAGGGCCGTGGTTCTTGTCTTGCGGATGTTCAGCAGTAGACATATTTCTTGGAAAAGGTTGGATTCGAAATTTCTGCCTTGATCCGAGTGCAGCTCCATTGGAATACCGAATCGACATATCCACTCTTTCACCAAGGGCGTCGGCGCGGTGATGGCTTCCTGGTTGGGCAGGGCATAGGCTTCCGCCCACTTACTGAAGTAGTCCATTGCCACAAGGATGTATTTATTCCCGTGATCGGATACGGGAAACGGGCCGGCGATGTCAATGGCGATTCTCTCGAACGGGCTGCCTACGTTGTACTGACGCATCGGGGCCTTGGTTCGTATTCGAGGTCCATTGCTAGCAGCGCATACAGCGCACTTCCTGCACCAGTCCTGGACGTCAGCTTGACAATTGGCCCAGTAAAACCGTTGCCTCACTTTCTGCAGGGTCTTCGTCACTCCCAGATGTCCTCCGGCGACTCCATCATGGATTTCCCGCAGCACTTCCTCTCTTCTGTTCCTGGGAACAATTATTTGGCGTCTGTCTTCCCCACCAATATCGGCCTCCAACACACGTTTCAGGATCCCATTGTCCAGAATAAGAGAGTTCCATTGTGCCCAATAGGACTTAACAGCCGGCGAGTAACCTGCGACTTCCTGCCATGATGGTCTTCGATTGCCCTTCTTCCAGCTGACGACTAAGCCAAGGTCGGGGTCTCTCTCTTGGTCTTTCTGGATCCTGCTGTCATTCCAGTTGTCATCCATTGCCGCGGTTCTACAAAGTGTTGCTTCTTTCTCTTCTGCTCGTCGGCAATGTGAGGCAATCATCCGGACATGGTCTTAGCGACAAGGCATCTGCATTCTTATGGCTAGTTCCGGCTCGATGTTCGATCTCGAAATCGAATTCCTGGAGTCTCTCGATCCAACGTGCTACTTGACCCTCAGGATTTTTGAACTGTAAGAGCCATTTGAGAGCTGCATGGTCAGTTCTCAACAGGAATCTTCTTCCATACCGTACTTGTAGAAGTGTTCCACTCCCTTTACAACAGCTAACAGCTCTCGCCTGGTGACACAGTAATTGCGCTCTGGTTTTTCTAAGCGTCTTGCTGAAATAACCAATGACCTTCTCCTGTCCCTCCTGGATCTGAGATAGGACAGCTCAAGTCCCACGTTGCTGGCGTCCGTATCCAAAATGAATTTCCCTTTGGGTAGGGGATAGCTCAGTATAGGTGCGTTGATCAAAGCTCCTTTCAGCTTCCTGAATGAATCTTGACATTCTTGGACCACTGGAACTTTGTTTGGCCTTCCGTGAGCCTGGTCAGTGGTTTAGCGATGTTGGAGAATCCCAGCACATATCGGCGATAGTATGTGCATAAACCAAGGAAACTTCGAAGTTGGTGAATGTCTTTTGGGATGGGCCAATCCTTAACAGCTTTGATCTTCTGGTCATCCACTGCTACTCCTTCTCCAGAGACAACGTGGCGAGGTATCGTACTTCTTTTGGAACAGATGGCATTTCTTAGGGCTCAGCTTCAATCGGAGTTCCTCAGTCGCAGGAATACTTCCTCCAAGTTTTCACGTGGTCCTCAAACGATCTGCCGACCACAATTATGTCGTCGAGATACACTAGACACGTGTTCCATGAGAGTCCTTTCAGCACTGTCTCCATCAATCTTTCGAATGTGGCGGGAGCATTCAGAGCCGAATGGCATAACGGTGAACTGCCACAATCCTGAGCCGATGGTAAAAGCAGTCTTTTCTCGATCTTCCTGAGCCAGTTCTACTTGCCAGTATCCACTCTTCAGATCAAGGGTCGAAAAATCGTGGAACCAGCCAACGTGTCTGGGGTGTCATCTATTCTCGGGAGGGTAACTGTCCTTCTTCGTGACATTATTAAGTTGGCGATAGTCTACACAAAGCGTGTCGATCCATCCTTTTTCTTCACCAGTACGACTGGAGAGGACCAGGGACTGTCAGATGGTTCGATAACTCCTTCTTTTCCCATATCGCTGACTATTTTGTCAGCCTCTTCCTTCTTGGCAAGAGGAAGTCTTCTTGCTGATTGCCGGATCGGTCGGGCACCCCAGTATCAATCTTGTGCTGGACCACATTAGTTCGACCCCTTTTCCTTGTCCGGTATCGAAGATGTCTTGGTACTTTTGACTAAATCTCTTAGTTTGGGCTGTTGAGCTGGTTTTATGTCTTTGGAAGAGATGGCAACTAATTTTCTAGTTCTGTGGGCAAGTTGTTGGGTTGGCTAATCGTACCTCTCGCCCGGATCACAGATGAAACTGACGAGCAGTGCCCTAAAATTGTTCCTTTCTTTAAGGTCACTGGAAAGTAATTGACATTCATGACCCTTACGGTACAAATTTTTCAGCCGTAACAGGGTTTTCCCTAGGGCAATCCCTCGTCCAATTTTCTCATCATGAAGTTTGGGCTCGAACATCATCACGCTCTCCACTGCTTCGCACTCCGTCCAGGCGAGCCTCCAGGATGGTTTCAGCCCTCTCAGATGACGCTTACATCTTCAGCCAACAGCACCGGATCAACTCTTCACTTCTCCCATGAAGTACCAGCTCTTCTCCGTTGACCGTGGGGCGCCGTCTTTGAAATCCAATTCAAACCCTCTGGAATTCATGATGTCCATTCCGATGATTGCATCGTCTTCGATGTCGCTACAAGTGCCTGATGTTTCACTTTAGTGCTGCCCAAAATTATTTCAATCGGTGCTCGCCATATACAGTAGCTGGCTCCCCTGTTGCTGTCGCGTAGCTTCAAGTTGTCGGTTCAATCCGTTCGGTGTTCTGGCAAAGGAAGGCCGAGAATTGTCCTAGTCGCACCTGTATCTAGCAGCATGGTGCAAGGCTCGTTATTGATGAGACCGTCTAGACCGCCTTTGTTCTGTCGTTGAAGGATAGCGACATATCGTTGTTAACCGGGGCTTGCGGACACATGCCGGATTGCCCCTTCTCGTCGACCTTTTTAGTTTTCCTGCATCGGTCGATGAATGTTGGACATTGCTACCACATGTCCAATTTTCCCAATTCCGGCATCTTATCTGTCTTTTCTCAGGCAACACTTCCTTCATCACTTTTCTTATGGCAGCTTCCAAGTTAGCATGCTCCTGTGAGTCTTCCTCAATCGTTTGAACTTTACTTTGGCTTTTGCAGCATTGTTTTGCTGCTTCGAATTCAAAGCGTGCCAGTCGTCTCACGAGATGTGTTGACGAGCTAATATCAACGCTTGTCTGGTTTCTTGGTCACGGAGTCCATCCAAGAATGCCTGAACCGCTAATCGCTCCATTACATTTTCGTGTGGCTGGATATGCGAGGGCGAACCAAGCGTGCAATGTCAGCTTCGAATTCTTGTAAGGATTCGCCCGATTTCTGGCAGCGATTTTTCAGTTGGGGGGTGGTAATCGTGTTCCAAATGGGCCTGGCCATATCGTAATTCTAGATGTTTAATCAGCTGATCATAGTCCTCCTGTTCTTGGCGGTAAAAGTTTGTAGAATATTCGTCGCTTCTCCCGTAATGCAAGTGTTAGTGCTACAGCTCTTTCCCTGCATTCCATCCATTTGCTTTGGCCGCTGCTTCAAACTGTCGGCGGTAATTTTCCCATGGAGTTTTTCCGTCGAATTGGTGCTTCATGGAAAGCTTCCCTAGTTCAGAAATGACCTTGACATCTTTTATACCCTCTTGAACTTTATCCAAGTTCAAACTCAAGTCCAGCATTGCATTTTCGTTAACCATCTCTGTGGAGGGCGCACTATTAATTTGTTTTTCCAGCTTACTGATCGTTTCCTTTATTTTGTCCATTTCTGTCTCAACGGTTCCCATTCTTTCTTCTAGAAAATTAGCCACACCACACAATTCTTTTTTTAGGCCTTCTGTGTTTTCCAGGAACTTCTCTTCCAGGCTTCTTGAATTTTCTAGAAGCTTCTCTTCCAATTTCTAGAATTTTCTTGAAGCTTCTCTTCCAGATTTCTAAAACTTCCTTCCAGATTTATAGAATTTTCCTGAAGTTTCTCTTCCAGATTTCTAGAATTTTCCTGAAGTTTCTCTTCCAGATTTCTAGAATTTTGTTGCAGTTCTTCTTTCACGGATTTAGTAGTTTCTTCGAGTTTATTCATTACCAAACTTAAATCACCTCCGAACTTCGAATAAAAATGTTTCGGGTCCTCACCTTCTTGTATAAGTCCTTCTGCAAGTCTTTCCTGGAGTACTTGCTTTTTACCTGTTGTTTCCAGTTCCCTTTCCTCCAATTCCTGTTTCAATTCCGCTACCTTCAAATCCATAGGCAACTTTTCTTGAACACATTTTGTCTTTGACGAGGTATCAGTCTGTTTTACACGAAAAGTTATCAGTTTGTTAAAATTCACTTCGAATTCTTTCCACGGGCCACCAGTCTATTGTCTGTTTCACTGCAAGAGTGTATCAGTTTATATTCCCACGCACAATTGTCCACTTCGTGAAAACCGGCCACTGTCTATTTTCTGTTTCACGCAACAGCGTATCAGTTTATATTCCCACGCACAATTGTCCACTTCGCGAAAACCGGGCCACTGTCTATTTTGGGCGTACAGAAAGGTCTATCAATTTATTTTTCTGACTATCCACTCCACGATCACTTGTTTATTTCCAAAATCTCACTTCCGACACCAATTGTAACGTAAATAAACTTAACTTGGTTTAACTAATTTATTTAACACTTAATCTACAACTTAATTTATATTACTAACTCCACTGTATAGCTCGATTGTATGGGCTCGTTCAGACTGTGCTACTCCACTTGAGGTTTGCCTATTTATCTCCGATACAGCATTCTCGATGTTTCGAATTCTTTCAGTTGGCGACCGGCGTGTTCCAATTGTTTCCAATATTGACCGTTGTTTTCCGCGGCAGAGCGCACTGGATGGTTCTCGAATATCTCCGGGGATGATCTCATCGCTGTCGACGGCAACGCGCGAGGCGACAGGTCCGGCCTAGGTTCGTTACAATATGCTCACTGAGCCAAATGGCATTATTCTGAAAGTAAATGTATATTCTGGGGCACTGGATGACACTAGTGGGAAAGGCCACACCAAGAAAGTGGTTTTGGATTTGCTGAAAAATTATTTCGACTCTGGACATTCCATATATATGGATAATTTTTACAATTCGTAGGAATTGGCTAATAATCTAACAAAACGCAGAACTCACTGCACGGGAACACTGAGTTACAAATGAAAGAATAATCCTAAAGCAGTTATTGATAAAAAACCAAAAAAAAGGAGAAACAGTCGTTAGATATGCTAACAATATTATGACGTAATGTTCTGTTCTTTGTATAAGTACAAAAACGAATCAGTATATCGTTAAGAGAAACCACAATAAGAAAAAACCTGTTCTCATTTTTCATTATAACAAGCATATGGCTGGTGTTGACCGCCCAGATCAACTCAATTCATACTACCCGTGTGAGAGAAAATCCAGCAGGTGGTACAAAAAATAAGTTATAAATTTGTTTCAGATGTTGCTATTGAATGCCTATCTGCTACATAGAAAATATTCTGGAAACAAAATATCAATGTACGACTTTCGAATATCACTTCTCAGCAGTCTTCTCCACATTGAGAAAACGAAGACGCCTGTACGGAGGGCTATGCCTCAGCAGTGCTGAAGAAAATTAATGCAGTCAGGAGTGATGGAAGAGTAAAAAGGAAGTGCTACAAAGAATGCACCAAAAATAAAATTAGAAAACAAACAATATACCATTGCGAAAATTGCCCAGTACAACCTGGATTTTGTGTTGGTGAATGTTTCGAAAATGCTCATGAGTAGAATATAGTTCACTCATTCAGGTGTGCCCTGGAAATTTACTTTATTTTATTAAACAAGAAAGCCAAAATGAAGAAAATTAGAAGAAGAAGTCTTTTAACAAAGTTCAATATAAATTGAAACAATTGGTAGACTATAAGCGGAAAACAACTACTCTCCTGGCAAATCTGCATGGTATTTGCCAGGAGAGTAGTTGTTCTTCGCTTATAGTCTACCAATTGTTTCAATTTATATTGAACTTTTTAAAAGACTTAAGAGTTTTCCTCTCTGCCCTTCTAATTTATTTTATATTTAATTTTTCAGTTCTTATGTATTTGTACAAAGTAATTTTTTATTTTTGTTGTGAAAATTATTTTTTTTTTGTTTTGTGCAATAAATACATAAATTTGTGTTTTTCAATAATTTTGTAATCTCTTTTTATGACCAGGTGCGCATGGCTCCCATACCAAAAATTAAGGAACACCCTGTATAAACAATTTTTATTAACATGTCCCGAATTCTGACACCTTAACCAACAGAATTTTCAAAAATAAAATATTCAGCATCTGGGATGACCCACAACATGAACAGTAGCAGCGAATGTATTGAATAGCTGAATATTCAGAACTCGGAGAGATATTTGCGAAAAACTGAGAACTTTTCTACTCAACTTTAATAAATAAGAGGAATTAACATTTTATATTTGCTTTGTTTAAATGTGTGAATTTAACCATAGTGTACTTGTACACCAGTACAATATTCCAGGCAGAGGTTCGTGCAATCAAACTCTGTCTACATAAAATCAATCAGTTAAAATCATGTCAGACAGCCATGTTGAAAGCCTTGGTATCAAGTCTGATAGAATCAAATTAGTATTGACAACTTCAAGATGAATGTGTTTCAATCGCTTATATTTGTAATAATCTTCAGGTGAATACTGAAAAGATCTCATTGGAAGGGCAGTTATTGCTACACTCGAATAGAACCTAACCAGTTACTAGCTTTTAAAGTAGTGTAATATTATTTTGTTTCTTACTGTATATGATATCTAAAACGTGATAATATGTAATGTATATTTCTTGAAATTTTTTAATTATCCTACTGAAGATATAGGTCATACCTATATACAATGTTGCTGTCATTTTCTTGGTGTAGAAATCGAAAAAAATAAAGTAACATTTTTCTAAATACATCGGTCAATCTAGACTAGGCAATCAAGTAGCAAAATGTTTTACTACTAATTACTCCAATAATTTTTTTGGCGTTCCTGATTACAGATGATATATCGTATACTCGCCGCTTAGATTAGATTCTGTGGGGTTTTGACATGAGGAGTTGAGGAATAAATATGTTGTTATAAGATGAATAGTAAAAACTCACTATCTCTTATCTCCAGCTGCCTTTTAGCTTCTCCCAATGCACTGAAAAGATCCAATTTGACTCGATTTTCCGCAGATAGCGAATTTTCCAGATGCGTGTTTTTCTCTTGCATCGCTGATAATGCAGACATCAATAGATCTGTGTCGCGGAGCTGCTCCACCAGCGCGGCATTCTCTCTATCGAGACCCTGAAGACGTTCTTCCTGCCAATGTTTGGAAGTTCGAAGATCGGATATCTCTGCTTCGAGTTCTCGCCTTCTGGCTCTACATGCTTCTGTGCATTCCCCTCTTGATGATTGCTGTGCTGCAACCTATAGAATGATCCAAATATAAATTGGTACCAGATACAATTTCAAAACATAGTTGAATTAATTTCTCACATCGAGTATGAATTGCGATATTTATTATTATTATTATCAAGGGTATAGCAACAATGAGAATAATAACGAGAAACACCTTAAAATATAAACAGAACAATAGTTTCCCAACAATCAGATAGTGCTTTATAGCTTGGGATGTTAATAATATCAAAATACTTTTATGAAAGGTACATTAACAGTCATACTAACATTTTGCATGTATAATAAAGTGTATCAAACGAATAATAGTAATAATATTAACAAGAATTTATTTGTCTAATTATATCATTGCGACAAATATGAAGAAAGCAGAAATTCAATCATTATTGAAAATTCTACAATTGTAAACATACATCTATAAAATTTTATCAGACTAGTCAAGAACAAGAGTACACCTATATAAAATTGATTGTGAAACTGAGAAGGTAGTTATATCGGATGCTAAACGTTACAATTTCCGAAAAATTCACATCCAAAAGTTTTCCCAACACATTAGCGAAATCAACTGGAATTATTTGGAATCTATCCGATGTTAATCTAGCTTGTGAAGAGTTCAATGCTACCATACAAAGTGCAATTTGTCAGTGCACCCCTTTAGTAGTTAACAATACTCGCAAATACCCAACGTGGTTCACCAAAAACATTATCAATAATATTTATAAAAAAATTACTACCACAAAATGTATAGAAATTGCAAATATAATTTTTACTTGGAAAGTTATAAACACCTCCGGCTTATCATTAAAACTGAAATAGACCTTGCTTACTCAGAGTTCATTAAAAAATCAGAAAATAGTCTCGACTAGTAATCCCCGTGAGTTTTGGTCATTCAACACAAAAAAAAACAACCCGTATCCCTGGACTTATGTTCATCAATGATGGAAAGCTAACATCATCCCAATCTATAGTCAACGTCTTTGCTGAGCACTTCAGCAATGCATATGTCTCTGATTCTCCTCTCTCAAATGAACGTACGTTTCCTGAGTGCTTTATCAGTTCCAGTCATTATTTACATATTAATAAAATCACCGAGGAACTCATTCTAACGGCGGCAAAAAAGTTAAAAAACAAATTGACATGTGGTCCTGATAATGTCCCCGTTAGACTAATTAAATCCCAGGTGAAAGTGCTATGTAGGCCTCTACTTTTTATTTATAACCCCATCTTGAATACCGAAACATTTCCCCACCATATGGATACAATCCCGTATTTGTCCTGTCTTCAAATCAGGAATAATAGGAGACATTCGTAACTATAGGCCAATAGCCTTAATTTCTGGTTTCTCAGAATTACTCAAAATCATTATTTTCGATCTCATCTATATACATGTGAGTAAATCCCTGTCAGATTTCCAAATGGTTTTATGAAATCACGTAGCACTGTATCTAACCTTTGCACGTTTACGCAGTTCATATCTAATTCCCTTGATAATCGTCGCCAAATTGATGTTGTATATACTTATTTCAGTAAAGCGTTTGATACAGTATCCCACAAACAGCTATTGTTAAAATTGGGAGCTTTTGGTCTTTCGTCCAAGATTCAGCTTCTATTGAAATCCTACTTGAGCGATAGACAACTATTTGTGGAATATGAAGGTGTGAAATCTTTCAATTCCGTAGCTTACTCAGAAGTACCACAGGTATCGAACTTAGGGTCACTCCTATTCCTAATATTCATCGATGAAATATGTACTTCTTTTCAGTCGAGCAAACTACTTTTTGCTGAAGATATGAAAATCTATACAGAAATCTCAGACACTACAGATTGCTTTCGTCTCCAGCACGATTTAAATCTCTTATCGGAAATAATCAAGTCGACTTAACGTCTCTATTATCACTATTAAATTTCAATACTCCACATATTTCCTCAGGGTCACATTTGTCTTTTCGAATCGACATGCCAAATTCACAGCATCACTACAATAGTCCAATCTCAACTATGTGTAGAAGCCTCAACAATGTACCCTCTGTAGACATCTTCTTTTCTAACTTGAATCAATTAAGAAAGCAACTGTATAGACCAAATTAGCTTCGGCATATATACACTTTCAATTTTTCAATTGTATCTCCTTCTTGCATCTGTACATTATTCTAAGTTATCACCTTCTCTATTTATCACCTTCACTCTCTTGAATGACCTATAGCTAGGCATTTTTTTGTTATGATTTTGTTATTATTTGTTACCATGGATATCATTTCCTCCTGATTTACTATTATATTCCCTTCAAATTGTTATAATTATTATTATATACTCCTGTTATACTATACTACCTACGCATCTATCGTGAGAAATACAGTTAATACTACAATTAAAACAAATGTTCCAGACCTTGTCATAAAACCATTAAATGGTCAAAAGATAGATGTAAATACAATGAAGAGAGATATACAGGAAAAAATTAATCCAGCAGATTTAAATATCGGAGTCACTAACATAAGAACAGCCAAAAATGGGAGCATAATCATCAAATGTCCCACAAAACAAGATATCAACGATATGAAAAAAGCCACGGAATCTATATTCAAGGATAAATACCAAATAGAAACTACACAGTTGAAAAAACCGAAAATAAAAATCATTGGCTATGAAGGAAATAAACAGGGAACAGAACTTGAGACTTCCATCAGGAAACAAAATAAATAATCATGGAACAAGAAGAATTAAAAGTCACTTTATCAAGAAGAGAATCAATAGAACATCCACCATATTTGCAGAATGTTCAGCAGAATTACATCATAAAATACTAAACCATAAGAAGATATATATATAGATTGGCAAAGATATGTAGTTTATGAAGACCTAAGTGTTTCCAGATGTTTCAAATGTCAAGGCTTCTATCATAAAAGTGATAAGTGCAATAGAAATGACATTGTTTGTGAATGTTGTACAGAAAACCATGCCAACACAGCTTGCACAAATGTATCAACTGTATAGAGTCAAATGCTAAATATAAAACTAAATATAATACAAATCACAAGACATCAATCAGATACCCAATGTTCATCATACATGTATCACTTGAATATATTGAAAAGTAAAATTGATTACACGTTTTAATGTTTCAACCTGAAGAGGATGAAATATAGAAAAATTTTAGAACAGGATCTTGATGGCGACTTAGTTGATGAAAATTTACTCAAACAGAGAGTGGTATTAGAGGATAAAATTTTGAATCTACTGCACCTTAATATTAGAAGTATCAACAAAAATTTCGACCAACTTCTCATTTTAATTGAACAATATGAGCTACAATACTGTGATATAATTATCTTAAGCGAGTGTTTTCAAATTGTATCAACCGACCTATACAATATTCCTGGCTATAATACCTTCTATAATAATGCAGATCTCAACAAAAATGATGGATTGATGATTTTTACAAAAAAGCAACTTGATGTAGAAGTAAGTAATATCAAATTAACTTCTAGCCAAACAACGGTCAGTAGAATTACTTTTATAAAAGAAGATATTTCTTTTGGTATCACAGCTGTATATAAGCCTCCTCCAGTCAAAGAAAATTTATTCAATTCGGATTTATTAACATATTTTGAAAGCCACTTGAATAAGAACATTGAAATTTTCACAGGGGATATAAATATTAATATTAGAGAGAATACTAACAATCACGTTAATGAATACCTATCTTTAATGGGACGGCATGGATTCGCTCCCTACATAACATCCCTGTTAGCATGTCTCGATCACATCTTTGTTAGACAAAAATTAAAAATGAATACACTGAAATTAAAATCTTTCAGATTAGATACTGATGTGACTGATCATCTGCCAGTAATGATTAATATAAGCAGAAATAATCCAAGTTACCAAAACAACGGACCAAACTCATATGAATACATAAACTATAACAAACTAAAACAAAAAATCTCAAAAACAAGTTGGCATGAAGTTATTCAATGTAACTGCGTTCACTTAGCTACAGAAAACTTTATTAAAAGCTTCAAGGAAATCATAAAATCATGTACAACAAAACGCATGATAAAAAATAGCAAACACAAGAAAATTAAAGATTGGATTTCAGATGGTCTGATTACTTCCATAAAGCACAGAGACAAACTTAAGAGACAACTTATGAAAAATCATAGTCCAGAATTAGAAGCAGAATATAAACATTATCGTAACTATGTCAATAAATTAATAAAAACCCAAAAATTCAAACAATATAAACAGAAAATAGATGACAACAAAACAAATATAATTTTTTTTATAAAGTAATGGCAGATGCTACAAATGAAAAGAGTAAAAAAAATAAAACAACTCTCAATATAACAGATGAAAATGGTCATGAGTTCATTAATAATATCGAAATAGCTAATTTCTGTAATAATTACTTCATTAATATAGGCACTGAAATGGAGAAAAAAATTGATTATGCACAAAACCCGTACCCCATAAATACATACTCAAATTCATCAATGTTTTTAAAACCAGTGAATGAAAATGAAGTGATTGAACAAATCAACAATTTAAAAAATAACTCTGCCCCGGGCAAAGACAGAATTAAAAGTGAAATCATCAAGTTCACCCATCTTCACATTGCAAAACCTCTAACTCACATTATCAATCTTATGTTCACCTCTGGGCAAATCCCATCCTACTTCAAAACATCCATAGTAACACCAATACATAAGTCCGGACAAAAGAACAAAATTGAAAATTATCGCCCTATAAGCCTAATAAATAACTTTGCCAAAATATTTGAAAAATGTCTAAAAACCAGATTAACTAACTTTTTGAAATCTAATAACTTATTATCTGAAAATCAATTTGGTTTCACACAAGAAAAAAGCACTACAGATGTAATATACAGTCTAACATCAGAAATAGACCTGGCGAAGGCATTCGATACAGTACCCCGTGAAAAACTTACAGATGTATTAAACCACTCTGGAGTCAGGGGTACTGTGTTGGAAATTTTCAAAAATTACCTTTCAAATAGAGATCAATACGTAAGAATTAATGAAAGCATCAGCTCACCTCAAAAAATAAAGATCGGTGTTCCACAAGGTACAATCCTGGGACCAATCCTTTTCATAACATATATAAACTCCCTGCTTAACACAAATATTGAAGGTAAAATACTATCTTACGCAGATGATACAGCTGTCATATTCACGGGAGAAAACTGGGAAGAAGTCGATCGGTGTTCCACAAGGTACAATCCTGGGACCAATCCTTTTCATAACATATATAAACTCCCTACTTAACACAAATATTGAAGGTAAAATACTATCTTACGCAGATGATACAGCTGTCATATTCACGGGAGAAAACTGGGAAGAAGTCGAAAAACGTGTAAAAGAAGGTATGAAGAAGATGAAAAACTGGCTACAAACCTTCAAACTATCATTGAACATAACTAAAACAAATTACATAGCTTTCTCATTCACAAATGCTAACAGACCTACGTATAATAAAATATTAGTAGAAGAAAACACAAATTTTGAAATAACATCAGTATCAAAAACAAAGTATCTAGGTGTGATAATTGATCAAAATCTTAAATGGACAGACCACATAAACTATCTAACTAATAAAATTCGGAAATTGATTAGAAAGTTCTACATTTTACGAGAGTTTTTGAGCACTAAATTGTTAATAACTGTCTATAAAACATTGATAGAGTCACTTATTATGTATGGTATAATAGTGTGGGGTGGAACATACAAAAACAACACAAAACCATTACAGGTAATACAAAATTACATCTTGAAAATAATTTTCAACAAAAACAGATTATATGCTACCAGTCTATTATACAACGAGAGTATCTGTGATATGAGTTGCCTATATATCCATTTATCATGTTCTTATTTTTATAAATCACAGAATTTAAAAAATTCATTGATCATCAGTATTCTACCAGATCGAACACCAAAAAACTATTGAAAATTCCACAATGCAATACAACCCTTAACCTGAAATTCATTGACTACTTAGCTCCTAAATTTTATAATCTGTTGCCCATAAATATTAGAAATATAAACAAATTGAACATTTTTAAGCAACAATGTAAAACATACATTGTCACCAACCTCGAAACATTCAGAAATATTCTCTAATACCTCTCAACAAGCAGTAACAAAATATTTCAAATTTTTATTTATATTGGCTATAAATTTTATATTTTAATCACATATTTATGTTATGGTAAATTAAGTTTATGATTGCAATTCAATTAACTAACTATATGCTCCGTATGCAATCTTAAGGCACATACATGTGTTGTAACACCTAGGTGCATACAATAGATTGTATAAATGTATATGTCAGAAAATTATTAGATTATCCTAGAAACATACTAATGGACCGAACATTGTAAACATGGTAATCATGTAGTTGTGAATTGTTAACTGAAATTGTTAATTGTAATTAATATAGTTATTGGGCTTAGGCCTGTTGGATGTATTATGTATAGAAAAAAAAGGACGGACTGTTTTAAAGTAGGGTTAAATTAAAAGTTGAAAATATTAAGTGTTAGTCATGTGTAAAAATTTCTCAATAGAGTAGAATTGGTTTTGGACGAGATGATCCTGCAGAGATGATTTGAAGCTTGATAATTCGCAGAATCCTGGCATAGAGCTAAACGAGACTAGGATAGTCGTAGTTCATTACCTCTTCGTGAATTATAGTTGTGACTCATGTTATTTTTGGAGTAGTGTGATTAATTTTTTTTATATTTACGGTTTTCTTATAAATGTACAGGTATGGCTAACTGTGTGAATGTACCCTTCATGGTTCTTTGTAATGTAGTCTAGCTAGACATCTCATAACTTTTTTACTTGACCAGCCCCCTCAAGTGGTCAAGTAATGTAATCGTGCAAAAAAAACGAGATATTGACGAAAATATCCGTTTTGAGGCCACCGAGACGATTGAGACCATTTCCAGAGTGAAGTATGTCTGTGTCCTCTGTGTGTGTGAGAGTCTGTAATCTTCCACAATAAGTGCCGAACCGTTTAGCCAATCGAGCTGAAATTTTGTATGAAGGTACAGTTCCTGCCCTGAATGCGACCATTAGTTTTTGACTGTCATCTGTCAAACGGAAGTGTCACTATTAAAAAATTAGTAGTAGTAGTAGATCTTTATTCAGTAGAGGAACCTAATTTACAAATAACAATAACTTACATAATAATAAAATAAAATAACATTCAATAAACAGACAAGTAATACAATAAAAGATAAAATGAGAAAAATATAAAAATGAAATATAAAAGTGATGTACTAAGTACACAATTTCTATCACTAACAACAAGTAAGAATACTTATTTCTTAAAGAAATCATAATTATTAAAATTAAAACAATAACAATAATAATTAACTTCTTATGTGTCTCAAAAGATTCTGTTTGAAATTCTGAATGTTGTTAGTATTTTTTATGCAATTTCGCAATTTAAATAATCCTTTAACGAATAAACTATTCATGTCCAGTGCTAGATTAATTCTTACTATATAGAAGTTGTTTCTGTTTCGAGTATCATGGTCATGAATCTCATAATTCAGTGTAACAAAATCTCTAAAATATGAAGGAAGTAATTCTTTGATCAGCTTAAAAATGAAAATCATAGCAAACAAGAATAGACGTTTAGCAACAGGAAGCCAGTTCAGTGTATTCAACATATTTAGAATAGGGACATATCTGACACATTTCAAAATAATTCGCATACTACGATTTTGTAGTTTTTCCAATTGAGATATTTTGTTTAGATTAAATAAATACAGGAAGCTAGCACAATAATCAAAATGTGGTCGAATGATACAGTTATATGTAGTAATTTTGGCGTAAGTACTTAAACATTTGGAAATTCTAGAGAAGAAAAAAGTTTCTTCGATATTTTTTGATTAAATATTCGTTCGGCATGTTTATTTAAGGATAATGAGTTAGTTATCAACAATAAATCCCAAATAATTAATTTATTTTACTAACTCAATCGGTTCTCATTTGTGTGGATATTAATTCAATCCAAGTCAATACGCGATAGTTTGAAGCTGGATGCGATGACCATCTCTTTGGTTTTATTTACGTTCAGTTTCAGTTCAGTGAGTTATTTACATTGTTGATGAAAGCTTCTAAATCATTGTCATAATAAAATAAAACAGTATCGTCTGCAAATAAACCTAGTGAGTGGGCACCAGGAACATAATAAATGTCATTTAAATATATAACAAATAAAAGCTGTCCCAACACTCCTATATTATTTGACATTTTTTCAGATACGGTATAATTAATTTTAGTCATTTGCAAACGATTACTCAAGTAACTCTCGAACCAACCGAGCACTGTGCCATTTATCCCATAATATCTCAACTTACCCAACAATATCTCCCGGTCGATAGTCTCAAAAGCTCTCTTGAGATCAAGAAATACTGATAGCTTTGACTTGACCATGTTTGATTAGAATTGATACTATCTGCAATATCTTTGACACTGTTAATAAAATAATAATTGAATCTATGTGCAATATCTATGTTATCAGAACATAAATAATGTGCGTCACTATCATTTTCAAAAATTATTTTATTAAACGGAAAATCCGATTTTGAACCAACACAAGTCTTTAAGTGTTTCCACATCTGTTTAGGTTCATTTTTGAAAGCATCCATTTGTTGTTCATAATAATGGATTTTCTTTTGTTTAAGTAAATTAACATAATGACTCCTGACATTTTAAAAAATTCCCAAGCATCATTTTTTGAATGTTTAACACTATTTTTAAAATCTCTATATGCTTTATCCTTTGATTTGTTGTTCAATTCTTTGTCATAGTAGGGGAGTTGATTTTGTTTTATAAATACTTTGTGTTCGGAGCATGGAGATTGACAGTAGTTTTTACTATGATATCTTCTAAAATACCATTTACATTGAGTCTAAAAGCCAATTTTGGGTAAGTAAATCTAAATTTATGTTTCTATAAGTATTTATAGAATAAGTCTGAATTGTCAAGGCAAAAAAGGCATATGATGAATACATTGTCAGTTCTCCTAATCTATCACGAGCGTGCTGGAATATAATAAATTCCCAGAGAAATAAAACACATCATGACTTTAATGTATTTTTCTGCACAATAGCTGAGGAAACCATCAAATCTCTTCCGAAAATGGACTCTCATAGCACATACAATTTCAGAAGTTTTCCCTCTTTTGTCAACTCTTTCTTTTTGGAACCTGTGTGTTCCCAAGAAGTATTTGCTGCAATTAATAGACTGAGCTCCTCTAGCTCTCGTGATATCTATGATTTAAACAGCTATTTGATTAAGGCAGTTGCTGAACTGATTGTTCCACCTCTGACCAACTTGATAAATCTCATTTTCAACAAAGGCGTCTTCCCGGATGCACTCAAAATCTCTAAAGTAATACCATTATTCAAAAAGGGAGACAAATCCTCTATGGACAACTATTGTCCAATCAGCATTATTTCCGTTATCGCCAAAATCATTGAATATATTCTAAAAGATAGACTGTACTCCTATTTGAAAAAAGTTTTTTTTTAGCGAATTATAATATGGTTTCTGCAAAAATAAATCCACGACCCAAGCTGCTTTCAAAATTGTGACTGATATAGTAGAGGGTCTTGATCAAAACAGACATACCTCACTGACACTATGCGACTTAACAAAGGCTTTCGATTGTATATCGCACGATATACTAATTGATAAACTAAGCCACTATGGAATAAGAGGCATCACCTTAGACCCGCTTCGATCTGTAAAGTCCGGCTACAAAAAAATTGATCATGGGGTAGCACAGGGCTCAGTCCTCGGATCTTTATTGTTTATCGTTTACATTAACGACTTGTGCCAATACATTGCACCTACAAAATGTGTTTTATTCGCTGATGATACAACCCTTATTTGCTCTGGACAATCGTATACTAACCTTATTGAATAAAAATCGGAGAGTCTAAGTTCAGCCAATAAATGATTCGTTCAAAATAAACTCAAATTAAATGAAAACAAAACCCAAAATATGATAGTCTCTTCAAACACAAATTATCAAGAAGGAAAAAATGTTACGTTTCTTGGTCTCATCATTGATGATAGATTGAACTGGTACAATCATGTAAATCATGTTCTTCGAAAATTATCCAGTACTCTGTTTTTATTGAGACGACTGAAACATATCACAAATTGCAGTACATTGAGAATGACATACTATTCCCTATTCCATTCAGTGCTCTCTTATGGTATTTTAATTTGGGAAATTCATCGAATACTATAGCAGTTTTCAGATGTAAAAAAAAAGCTATCTGAATATTGTCAAATCTGGGTTACAGAGACCATTGTCTTCAACATTTCATCCAACTAGGTATCATGCCACTGCCTACTCTTTACAGTTTTACAGTATTATTAGAAATACACCAAAACGCAAGCAAATTCTCCAGACCCTCTGATTCGCACATTATAACACAAGATCGGCTGATTTACTGTCTATTCCACGACATAGATTAGCCGTCAGCTGCAAACATTCTCTGAACCTCAATCTCTATAACATCCTTGATAACTCTGTCAAAATATTGGAATTCAAAAGATTCAAAATTGTGATAAAAAAAATTCTGCTCAGCCATTGTTTCTATGATATTGATAGCTATGTTGCTTCAGCCAGCTCATTGTGTATTTAAAATGTTTACCTCTCATAAAAAAAATTAATCTCTATTCTCTTTTAAAATGTTCTGTATTGTTCTAACAATTTATATACCCAATTATGAAGAGTTTTTTGGTTGTTATACTGTCGATTTTTCAGCTATAATTTTATATGTAAACTTGTAGTTTTTGAATATTTTATGTAAATTTGTTGTTTTTAAATATTATCTTTTATTGTTTTAACTGTCAATATTGAGCTTAAAGCTATATTGGTTTTTGACTTGCCATAAATGTTCTTTGTACCTAACATGGTCAAATAAACTACTCTACTCTAACTTCTAATTTTGATACGTTTTTCGGATGCACATATTCTAGACTCAAAGCAGCTTATACCTATTATTGAGTGATCGGAAATTTTAGAAGTATCGTAAACACTTGCGCCTACGTTATTGAAGTCTGCAATGACATAATGAACAAGTATTTTGGAACTATTTGTAACCCTAGTAAACTGATTTACAATTTGTTCAAGACCATAAGTGTTAAACACATTCAGTATTTTTGTTCTTGGATGTTCCTGGCTTTGCAGCATTGTGTCCAATGTTTGTTATTATTTCCTTAAGATCTTCTATTTGTTTGATTAGTTCAGGCACCTTCCAAAAACCGTGTTCACATCTTTCACATAAAAATATAAGTTTCCTGCCGTTTTTTAATTTCAGACAGTCAACTTCCGTACGGGTTAAACCCGCACACTCACTACATATAAGACTTTTACAAGAGTCACACGGAAAAATAAATCTGTCCTCTTCACCTTGATCACATAAGGAACATTTCTTCACATCCATTATTTCTGGAGTTGGCTTCCTGACTAATTATACATTATTTCTAATTCACACCTGCTGTTTTATTTTTATCAGCTGCACTTTTTTAGTATTCCCAACTCGTTTTTTATAATATGAGAACTACTTACTTGATTAACTTCAGATCAAAGTTCCCATTGATGTTTACCATTGTTTAACATGAAAATTTCATCCTTGTTTATCGGTTTGTAACAATGATATATAGAAAAATTCAAATTTATTACTTTAGTTTAAACCACTTTTACTAGCATTATAGAGGAGCACATGTCACCTGTTTATAGCATTCCTTACAGAAACTACATATATCGCACAAAACTTGACTTGCAATATGACATTTGAAAGCCCTTGGAAAACTGTATCCAGAACAGTCAAAATTATTTCTCCAACTGACAGCTGTCAAAAATTTAAAAAATGTCAAAGTTCAAAACTTTGCCATTCAATTATTCAAAATCTATCAGATGGATTAGTATTAAATTCGGCAGGGAGCAACACAACAGAAGATTCAAATTAAGTCTGCTGTTGGAGCTTTCCTCCGTTTCCCAGTCTGGCACTATG
This sequence comes from Gonioctena quinquepunctata, assembly GCA_018342105.1. Classification (NCBI taxonomy): domain Eukaryota; kingdom Metazoa; phylum Arthropoda; class Insecta; order Coleoptera; family Chrysomelidae; genus Gonioctena; species Gonioctena quinquepunctata. The sequence continues at coordinate 443,170 of JAFIRS010000543.1, forward strand.
TTTAATTTTTCTCCTGGGTGTTACCATCCGAGCCGGCCGCTTTGACTCGGACGACCGGCGTTTGGTGCTGGACCGCTCAATTGACTAGGGTCAAATATCTCCCTTGGTCAATTGACCATTAAATTGACTAAGAAATGAAATGCATAAAGCACACAAAAGGTTCGATATAAATTGAAACACAATTGGTAGACTGACAGGCGAAAAACAACTACTTTCCTAGCAAATATCACGCAGAACGTTGAATGATATTCACCTGACAATCCATGCAAACTTCCATATAAATGGATATTGTTCGCAAATGTTTCTTTCTGATAAGCTCGATTATGTTTAAATTCATGTTGTGTCCGCCTAACAATCTGCATACCGGTTACAGGCTTTGGCCCTCATCGGTACAGAGTAGTCACCAGCCAGAGATCCGGAGAGCTCTGGCCGAAGCGAGACAACATAAATAAAATCATCATCGAGCTTAAAACATCTTTAGGTGCGTCGGAAAAGATAACTTTTAACCGGCGGCACCTAGTGACAGAAAGAAACACTCCATACATTTCTCCTACCACGATAGGATTCTAAATAACAGATTCCTACTCAGTAGGGGTGGCTCAACGAAGAATGTCAATGGGTCCGTCAAATGACTTGAAACTTCATGACCGTGTAGCCTAAATGTATAGAAATACACCTGTTTTTGTTTCATTTCAATCAAGCGAGTAGTGTTGAAGTTATGGCAATTTTAGTTTCCGTTCTATTCAAATATTTCGGGCGAGCGCGCCATGCCTGCGTGACGTCATTTTACAACGTAACGTTCTCACCGAACACTCAATCATTGCTTTGCTATCGGATGTTCGACTAGAATAACGTTTTTAAATCAAATTTTCATTGGAATCAATGTTACAATAGTGTTATAAGTATAATATTAGATATGGATGACGGTTTTGAAAAAGGACAATCTGATAACTTGCCTGAAATAGACGGGTTAATGGTTGCCCACTATTTTTCAAATAACTCCGATTTCTTGGCTGCCGAGATGAGAGGAGTAAAAATGCAAACGTAAGTATTACTTAATAACATTTTACATTTTATCATAAATCTTTTGATCCCAATAAGTACATATTTCTCATTACTAGTGTTTTATAAATGTACGTCATACGTCATAATATTGATACTATGAATATCTTACTTGACATTAAGTTCCTGAGAAGGAAGAATGCATAGGTATTTGTTACATGGTGGGACTTATTAAAAACAATACTGTGTTATTGTACCTACATAGTTTGGATCATGACTTACATTTTGTATTTTTTTTAATATATAATGTAACAAAAAATTAACATATTAAACCTAACCTGAACATTATGTACCAGAGGTACAAAACTTTGAACCGATGAAATATTTTTTTCATAAGTAGGTTATTATTAGGATGCACGCGACTAAATCTAATAAATATTATTAAGCTAAGATGAAAAACTTCTCATATTAATTTCCTCTTTCATGTGATCCTGGATAAGTGCATTTTTATGTATTTTATTTTTTATATATTAGATCAACTTACGTTTATTTTATTTTAGATCGGCTAGAAACAGCTTCGGCGACGACGCTATTGGATATGCAAAAGTTAAAAGAGATATTTGTACAGTGAAATGCCGAATCTCCCCAGAACATCATGATTTGCATCCATTTCTTTCGACTTTTAGGTTCGAAAGCAACAATCAAAAACAACTTTTCGGGTGCATTAGTAGTTTTATTTAAAAACTTTGGCACAATACACAATTTTCTAGTTTCTGGATTCGACATTTTTATTAATTTTCGGCGCAAACTTCATACACACAGCTTGGAAGCAGAGCACGCAGTGACCGACCGTTGTACAGTGACGTCACAGCGGCAGATGACTCCGCGGCGTCGCACGCCTGATAAACAATTAAATATCTCGGAAACTATAACACGTATCAAAAAAATATTTTCACGGTATTTTTTCATTTTTAATAGAGTGTATTGTAAGGTAAAAATCAAAAGTTGGTGATATTCTTCATTGCCCGACTGGCATATTTAATGAAAGTATGAAGGAGAGAATAAGAATGAATGCATAGAAACGATAAGGTTAAATTAATTGAAATACATTGGTAGACGATAGCATAAATTTTCCTAGCATAGAACGTTGAATGATATTCCACTGACAATACATGCAAACTTCAATAAGTGGATATTGTTCGCAAATGTTTTTTTCTGTCACTAGGTGCCGCCGGTTAAAAGTTATCTTTTCCGACGCACCTAAAGATGTTTTAAGCTCGATGATGATTTTATTTAGGTTGTGTCTCGCCGCCAGAGCTCTCGGATCTCTGGCTGGTGACTACTCGTACGTGATGAGGGCCAAAGCCTGAAACCGGTATCGGATTGTTAGCGGACACGACATGAATTTAAACATAATCGAGCTTATCAGAAAGAAACATTTGCGAACAATATCCATTTATATGGAAGTTTGCATGGATTGTCAGGTGAATATCATTCAACGTTCTGCGTAGTATTTGCTAGGAAAGTAGTTGTTTTTTGCCTGTCGGTCTACCAATTGTGTTCCAATTTATATTGAACCTTTTGTGAAGACGACTTTTTGTGCTTTATGTATTTCATTTCTTATTTTCTCTCTCTTCATATGGCTTTTTTTTTTTTCATTGAATTGACTGTTGAATTGACTGATCAAATTGACTTCGTACAGTGCTAAAAATGTTTTATTTCAAAATAACCCTATTCTCCCGAAGCCTGTGCCAGTCAAGTTCTGGGGTATCACACAGATAATTTTTTTACTTTCAAAATTTTAACCCCCCCCACCAAAATCTGTAAAATATATCTGGAATAAGGTGAGAAAAAAAAAGTGTGTGTAATAAATTTTGATTAAACGTACATTGCATTATTTACTTTAGAACCAACCTCCCCCCCTCGAAATTTTTCTCTGGATACGGCTTAGCCCAGAAGGGTAGTCCATAAGATAGGATGGATTGTACAAGTCTATAGCAGGTTAGCTCTAGTAAACTTTTTTCAAATAAGGTTTTTTATGTGTGCCTCCCATGTTCATTTTTCATCTATAGTTAGGCCTAAGTATTTGAACTGTCTCACTTGCTCTACGGATTAAATTTGTAACCTTTGGTTTTTCTCCGGTGAAAACAGATTACATGTCCACGGTGGTTTTCATTGGAGAACATTTATAGGTCGTTGAGATGAGAAAATATTTTAGCAGTGGCTGAGATACTTTTTTCCAGAGATATGATAATTTGTTGAGCGCCACTTGGTTATATAAAAAATATTGAGCTTATATTAAACAAGAAAATAAAATTATTTCAATGCTGATGTATTGTTAGTCTGAGAGATTGTGAATAAATTAGTAGAGAAACACAGATTAAAATTGAATACCCTTTATTACAAAAAAATAACCATCACCAATTAAATATGTACATAAACGTATAACTATGCATCAAGTGAAAGTAACATTATTATAAAATTAACACTAGGTGACCCATGTATACTGAGCTCTCTCCGTTCATAGTACTACGTACCAGGGTTACAGCGGAATATGTAAAATATAGTGAAATATACTACCTTATCTAGTCTGTAATACTTTTTTTTTATCATAAGCTTATTCTGTATAATCTGAATATTTAATTATTTTGGCTACCACAATAGAATACCACAAAATACATAATTTTTAAGCTACAACGCAATAAATTAATTATGGGTAGAATAAAAATATGAAAACCAAATATGGGTTGTGATAAAAGTATGAACTAAACAATTACCGCTTGTGATAAAATTATGATATAAACATTTACTTCCAGCCTTTGGGGCAGACTCACATGAAAAAATTACAAAAATAGTAACAGCCAGTCATCGATACCAAGGTTTGATATCCTCGAAGATTCTATGGTGAGTCTTGCAGCAGCTAATACAAACGAGTACTTCGAGGACTACTAATGTAAAAGATTACCTCTAAGACAACAAACAGGGCTCCACAAACAGGAATCCAATCATAAAATACCTCCTTTCGGCAATCAAAACCGACATTCAGACTACGCAGTATCTTCAAGAAACCAACTCCTTGAAACTGGGTATAATCTTGCTATTCCTGCTTGTCTTTGCTCGACTTCAGTATAACTGTGACTGGTCTGTACTTCGAATACAACATTTAGATTGTGGACTGTGCACTGTGTATTGCGGATTGTGCCGCTACTTCCTACATGAAACTGCACCATGAAACCTTATGAACAATGGAAAGTGTTAATGTGGTAATAAGGCGAGGCAACTAAAATAGGACTTAGCGAACATACATCTCATTCAGTCTCAGCAAAAACAAATTATAACTCACCTCAGAAACGTAGAGGGTTTCGAATAGAATTTGTGATGAGGGTCTCCACACGTCTGTGACAACTGTTAGGTTTTCTTGTCGAATCCGTTTTCCAAATCTAACACAACGTATTATTTTTAACGAACAGGACACCTAGGAGGGCTGCCGGTATTCTTGATCCTCACAAAACGACGAAAAACATGCCGATGATCATGGATAACCTTTTCTACTTTTCCCAATCAATCTTCATTCTCACTCGAATGTCAAAAATTCCCTTTTCAGAATTTCAGACAAGAAGAATATACGAGAGAGTTGTAATCTTACCGCCACCTAGTAACAGAGACGCAATTCTTGTAATGGTAATTCAACTAAATTCTCAACGCTTCCAGACTTCTGCATTTGACACCGAATACAGGTTTCGTGAAAGATTGATATTACTCTACTATAGAATGTAGCACAATGATGGAATAAATCAACAGAAATATGATACCAACTAACCAAAATAAAAGAATAATTTAATGTAGCACTTTTAAACGCTACAATTTTTAGCAGAGGACAGAAATCATACGTTTTTTTTTTGTTGAAAGACCATGAAAACTGTTTTACTGATGTTCTAAACTACTGTTTTCACACCATTTGGAAAATTCTTCTAGCTGAATTTGCTACTTTTATGGAATGCGGGAGCTCGTTTTGTGCCACTATTTTACTCGTGTCATCTGCGTACAAGATAGTTTTTTGCTGTGAGGTACTCATAAACATTATAAAAAAAGTGGTGTCAATAACTACTATCTGTGATCCGTTTTATTTATTTATACGGGATAAACCCCATTACAAGGAAAAATTTCCCAAAATAGTACTAATGATATAAATATAATATACAGAATATATATATATATATATATGTAAGAATATAAAAGGAATATGTTCTCAATAAAAAAGGAACCTATTGCAGAAAGCCAATATGTACAGCATAAAATAACTAGCTTATAAAATTAGGATTTACTATATAACATAAATTTAAACAATCACCAACTTATAATATTCAATGATTTCTTGAATTTATCATAAGAGACTCCAAAAACACAGATGTCTTTTTCATTCAATAACTTTAGGGTTCTTTCTAAAGGTGTATGTTTGCCATAATTTATAAGATGGAGGGGTATAAAAAATAAATAGCTGTGCCTGAGGTTTTTGTTCGGAACATGAAAGTTGACAGATTCAAGTAATTCAGGACAAGCCACCAGTCCATTGAGTAGCTTGAATGCATAACAAAGATCTTTGTGAATTCTTCTTGTTTGCAATAGTTTTAGATCCAATTCTTGCAATACAATCGAATAGTCATGGTTTTGTACTTGACGTCCCAATTTGAAAGAACAAAATCTTAAAAATTTATTTTGCACTCTTTCTAGAGTAACACAGTGAACATGATAAAACGGAGACCAAATGATACTTGCATATTCTAACTGAGATACCACTAGAGCTAAGTAAACCCTCTTTAATGCTTCCTTGAAAAAACCTGAACACAATTGTTAACAATTTCTCTTATTCCAGTTCGGTATAGTTTTTCCAATAGTAAATTATGCTTCACTGTATCAAAAGCTCTAGTTAAGTCGAAAAACAGATAAACTGGGAATATTTTGCTATTGAGGTGCATGTATATATCATTGCAGAGTTCGTTTATTGCAGTTGGGGTTGATCTTCGTTGCCTTTAGCCATGTTGTTAGTTCGCAACCTGTGATTGCAGGCATATTTCAGTAGTTAGCTACTTTGGATCCTTTTTTAAATATGGGTACAGACTTTGAAATTTAGAGTGCTTACGGGTATGTTCCATTGACAAATGATTTATCTATTATGCGAGATAGCATCATCACGAACTATTTTCAAGTCTTTGCCATGAATTTCGTTTTTTTGATGACCTCTTGAACTTCTGTATAGGTTGTAGGGTATGAAAATAACGTAGTATTGGAGAAGAGGATAGCTTCAGATTATCTATTTTTGGGTCATTTTCTTTGATTCCTAAGGAAAACTCATTGAAGTGGTTGCCGATACTAGATTTACCTGTGATATGATTATTATTGATAATAAGCTCAAATTTGTCATTAGCTTTTGTATTATTCCTAGTTTCGTTAATAATTTTCCAATACTCCTTGCTTATGTTCTTTGCATTATTTTTTCTTATTATATTCGGCTTCAGTTTTTTTACCAGTTCTTTATAAACATACTTGAGTTCTTTATATTTATGTAAACAAAAGACACTACTTCACTAAATGATTTTTACTAAACTGGGTTTATAAAACCATCACACGTGTTTCGCTATACAATAGCTTCTTCAAGTGGAGATCACTATTATCTCCCTTGAACTCCATAGTGCCTTCTTTTGCTAAAAGGTGGGCTTTCTCATTTTCTTCGAAGCCTTTATGTCCAGGGACCCATAGCAGAGTTATTCCGTTGTCCATGCCTACGCTTTGAAGGGCTTTCACGCAGTTCCATACTAATCTGGATTCTATCCGACTTGATGACAGAGCTTTCCGTGCTGTCCCAGGTTTACACTAAGGTTAAATTCTGGCTGTACTCCATGTACTCAGGCCCCAACTCCGTCGTCTGTTTTGGAGCCGCCTGTGTACCATTGTAGATAAGGAGATCATTGTGTCTGATGTCATTGCTAGAATCGGATGGGATATTATCTCGTTCTTGATCTTGCGACGACAACTTCCTCCCTATTACTCGTTGATTTGCAATCATTTAGTGAAGTGAGTGCCTTTTGTTTACTTTAATATGGATTTTTATCAAGTATCGGCCGCATCAATTCAAAACTTTATATTTATTTTTTATTATTTTATTAAGTGAACACTTTCTTATTTTACACATACCATTTGAGTAATTCCTTGATTCTTTATTTATCCACGGTTTATTCCCATATATTTTTCAGTGGAAAAGCATTGTTGTAGTAGTACATAAGGGTTGTATGATATACATTATATTCTTCATTCTCATCACCAGCTGTATATCAATCAATCAATCAAATATACACAACTTCCCATTTTTCATTTATCAAGTTATCATCTGAATAGTTTCGTATATAAATAGTTTCTATACCATCTGATTTTATGAACATCCTGTTTATATTTTCAACAAATCATAGAATATATTTTGAATTTTTCTCGATTAATAGTTATCTGTTGAAGAGTCTACATTGATATCACCACATAAGATGTAGAAATGTGTTGCCATGAAGATTTTGCATGTCAGATCATAAAATTCTTCTAAAAATCCTCACGTCATTGATCATATCCGTGGTATTTCCTGAAATCCAACCTTTTGAATGTAAAATACTTTGGCCAGATGGAAGTTTATAGATTTCATCCTTGAGCTCAAAGTTCACTCCGCACATAAAGCTTTTGTTTTTATTTTCACTTTTTGGCAGTTCATTTACAATAAAATTGGCATTTTTATCTTTAAGGTATTTAGAAATATTTTCAGCTGTAATATGACGGTTTACCCAATATAAACATAACCTGGCTTTCCTCTGAGCACCAAAGTCCTTATAAGCATAATTTTCACCATAGTTTTTTTTCTGTGTTTTCCTCTTGTATGTAACTTACATGAAGCCATAATCAATATCGTGATAACTACTATCTTGATTGATATTCATAATATGGGCCATGGTAGTTCTTTGCGCTTCTTCAACTTTCGATATTTTTGAGACACTTGGCAACATGGAAAATTTCTTTTTTATGTTTATATTGTCTGCATTTGCAGCTGAAGAAGTTTGGTGTGGTTTCATAGTTTCTTTTGTCAGTTTTTTGTTTACATTACTGATAATGGTTTTCAACATAATATTAAACTTAAGAAAATTCTAGCCAATATGAAGATTAAATGGAAATTTGAGCATCAACTCAGAGTGACAATTGTGAATTCTGTGTATATGCTTAATGGATGGAAATACAATAACTGACCTTTGAGAGCCTCATTAATGAATAATAGATTTTCTAAATGTTTTAAAAATTAAAAGGTTACTACTACAATATATGCTACCCATCCCTTTAATTTAATCTCACTTAGGGAATGATTGCCAAATGAAATACTCTTTGGTCTTATTGCATCCCACATCTGCCAGTTGCAATATTATAGCTGAATTATTTACTACAATCAGTCTCTTATATACCAATAAATATTCAATTTTAAACAGCAAATATATGTGAAAATAAGATATTCACTCACTTGTGCTGCTCTAGCTTCTTCCTGTTTTCGACTCTTTCTTTCTTGGTTTAGCTGAGATTCCACATTTGATCTCAAGCGCCTTTCCTCTGCTATTCGTCTCTCCAAGTTACTTATCGTCTGTTTATCAGAAGATTTTGAACTCAAAGCGCTTTGCAACCTTTGCTGTATATCTTCCAATTCCCTTTGTATGGACGTGATTTCTCCTTTAGAAACTTTTTCAGATGTTGTCAGTGCAGCGACCTGATAGAAAACAAAATCTTCAATAATGTGCCAAAAATATTAATTTCAAATATAGTTTCATCTGAACTTTTAGAATCCTTGAAAAAATTATTATCTAAAGTGTGTCCAAGCTTCATCTGCATCATTTTGTTTATGGTGGAATAAAATTATATACAAATGAAATAAAAAAGGAGGAGGTTCTCTAGTCGACGCGTATATATATAATTTTTTTTATGTATGATCACGCTTAACTTTTCACGGAGCAGTTCGATTTCGATGATTCTTTCTTTATTGGATAGGGTATACTTCAAAGTTGGTCCCATTTGAATTTGAAAAACACTAATATCACCCTTAAGGTTAGAAAAATAGGGGATATTTATCGTTCATCCACTGAATTTTTATCCGTTAACCGATTCACCCCTCATAAATTTGTACTGGGTTATCCGATTTAGATGATTCTTTTTTTAATGGCCAGGGTATACTTCAGAGTTGGTCATTTTCAGATTTGGAAAGGGTAGAAAAATGGGGGATTATTAATTTTTCATCTGTGAACCGATTCTGTTGGAACTTGGCACACATATAGGTAGTCTGATGACACTACAACATAATAGATACTTGGAGTCAATTGAGTAGATAGTTATTAGTTGATTTTAGCCACAAAAAAGTGAAAAATATAAAATTAAAAAAAAAAATAAACCAACGAAAAAATCAACTGAAAAGCAAAAAATAAAATAAACCTTAGTCTTAATGATAATTGAGCTCCTAAACTAATGTGAGTAACTAATTTTGAGTCGGCGCCAAACAAACAATTAACGAAGATCATTATATTACTTTGAAGAAATAATCAAAACGCAGCTGTGCATCCTGCTGCCATCATTTTATGATTTACCTAATTCAATTGCCAACTCAAAATTAGTTACTCGCATTAGTTTAGGCGCTCATTTATCATTAATACTAAGGTTTATTTTATTTTTTGCTTTGCAGTTGATTTTTTCGTCGGTTTAATTTTTTGTTAAAAAGTTTTTATTAACAATCAATAATTTCAATATAACTCTAGAAATTAATGCATTTACTATAGGTCAAGAGCTGTGCATGAATCCAAACAGGCACAAAATTCAAACCGGCAAAAACTATAGTTAAATCAGAAAATCAATCGTAGCTCATCTGTAAGCAAGAGGACATAGAGTGGTATTTTTTTTCAATCATAAGGTTTTTTTACTAAATATTAGACAATGTTTCAGACAAATATTTATATTTTAAAAATTATCAGAAGAAATGTGATATTGATAGATCTAAAAAATACTTGCAAATATGTACTATTCCAACCCCACACTCCAAAAAATATATGTTTCTTAATCAGAAATAAAATATTGTTGTTTAAAATTAATATAAAATGATTAACTACCTGATGTTCAAATTTCCAGGAAATACTTTGACATATCAAATCAATCAAAATATACTGTAGATGCTTCATCACATAATGCAAGTACTTCTAGTTGTTTTTTCGGTCCAAATATATTTATTGGACTTTCTTCGTTTTATTTTGCAACACATATACAACATTTCTTTCGGGTTCGGGTTCATTAATTTCACAGGATTCTCGGGTCTTGTGTAACAGTTGATGATGGAAGAGTCTACATCCATTTATTCCACACGGTTTTTCTTCCTACATTTCATTTTCATTTTTTCTCAAACAGGAAAAACAGTTTCTTTTCCGTGACGGTTTTCCATCTCTTTTCAATGTCGTCCTCTCTCATTTTTGGGCTATAACTTCCATGAACGTTTTCGTCCCTATAGCCGCATTTCTCAGTTGATTTTTCGTTTGTACTGAGTACTCTATCGGGATTATTAGTGAAGGTAGATTTGTCTCCAAATCTAGGAGTATCATGGGTATAGGGAGTGCTTACATAACATGTAGCCTTTGCATTTTCTCCCACCCATTTGGAGAAATCCTCCAAATCACATTCTTCCTCAACTGTGGCTATTTTATTTCCCCATTTCAACTTCAAATGCCCTGGAAGTTTGTTCAAAAGATCTCTCATGAGCTGAGGGTTCTTGAGATGACTCGATGATTTAAGGGTTTTATTATGACACCATATTGTTGACCTCACTTGAGAATTGAATGAGTTTTTCAAAGTTAAGGTGGATTTAGTCAACTTTTTTTTAGCAATAGCAATAGGAATAAGAATAGCAATAAGCGTAAGAATAATTATGTACTGGACCTATTTTATACAACGAATTTAGATTTAGCAATAACTTTAAGAAAGATAGGATACGTATGACAAGTGACAGTTCGCTTAGTTCTGTTTTCTAGTAAATATAACTTATTTGGCAAATTTCAATTTGAAATGTGTTTTGTTCATATTGCGATCATGGAGATGAACAAAAGGGAAAGCATCGACGGCATTGCAAGTATGTCTCAGCAGTTTAATTGTGATCAACAAATTTACATGGACCTATGAAACATATATTCGTATCTGTCAGTTGTCCTGACATGAGCATTAAAGACAAGACAAGAATGTGTGCGAGATTTCGGTGCGATCGGTGGTGTTTATTAGAGCCGGTGTTTTCATCTGTTTATAACGGCGTTTTTTACTTTTGGAAATCAATTCCTCAACTTCCTCAAGAAACCTATGCTACGTGATAAAGTTTTTACTATTGCACTGTTGTGATAAAATCCGTTTTTTCTACATTGTGGATTGAATATCGAATCCGAATTTTATGAACTTATTTGGCTAACTTGCTCACAGTTGACCTTACTTTGTGTGAGTTTTTGTCACCGCTGAGTTTTTGCTGCCATGCCGGACACCTGTGAATGTTGCAACAACTCTGTGCTGGCCTACAACCAAGTGTGTCGTGTACAGGGTGTTCAAGAATATTCCACATCAAATGCCTGAATATCCCAAATTTTCCGGAAAAACCCATACCTGGATTGCTGTGGAGATGTTCAGTATGTCAGAAGACTGCAGCAGCAGGTGGCAGTAAACAAATGGATATAATTCTGTCAAAGTTAACTTCCCTTCAGGATGATATGACAGTTCTGAAAACTCAACAGAGAGATGTAACTGACTCTTTCCAATTTTATGGAAATAAAATTGATGACTTCAATGATAAGCTTCTAAAGTTCGAGCATCGACTTGGCGTCGTTCCTCAATTACAATCCAAAATAAGCGATGTCCAGTCGGACGTGGATCTAATGAGAAATGAAGTGGACCAACTACAACAACAACTCCGTATGAATAACTTGGAGATTCAAGGAGTCCTAGAGAAAAATTCTGAGAACGTAGAATCTATCGTTAAGGACATTCTGGAAGTACTGGGAGTGCCTAAGGACAACTCAGTTGGGTCTTGTCATAGAGTTCCCCATATGGATCTGCACAACATTCCAAAATATGGGAAAAAACAATCATATAATAAACTCAAATTTTATGCAGCGGAATATGATAGGTTAAATGATAGTATTTCGAGTATTGACTGGCCCGAGCTTTTTTCAAGTCAGAAAGCTGATGATTGCCTGAAAATTTTCTACGATAAAATTGGCCGTTCGGTATGTTCCGCTTAAGAGAGTTAATGCTCAATTTCCATTATGGTACTCAAGAAACACTATTTCCTTAATTAAAGAAAAAGAAAAGCTGCACTCTAAATGGAAAACTTATAGAAATCAGGTTGATTATACTTTGTTCTCTAATCTGAGAAAGTCTGTTAAGACATCCATTAAGGATGACTACAGGAGTTATATTAATAAGGTTCAAAATAATATGAATGGTGAAGTTAAACAATTCTGGAGATTTGTCTCAAGCAAAAATAACCGTAAAAATATACCTGATTCATTGTTCCACGACGGACAGGAAATTACTAGTGACGAAAAAATTTGCGAGGCATTCTGCGAATATTTCGCATCAGTGTACGAGCCTTCTGGAAGACCCATTCAGATAAATCCCAACCCACAACACACTGATATGTTAATTACTTTAAACGAAGTCACTCATAAGCAGATCAGTAGAAATTGACAAATTAAAACTTGATAAGAGTCCTGGTCTTGACGAAATTCCGTTATTTTTGTTAAAAGTGCAAGATATAGCTGTTGAATCCTCTTTGCCTTCTTTTTAATAAATGTTTGTCGAGGGAACTTACCCAACCTATTGGAAACAAGCTAAGGTGATACCAATTCACAAGGTGGGAATAAGCGAGATGTAGCGTAATTTTCGTCCCATTTCTTTATTGTCTATACTAGGTAAATTATTTGAAGCAATAATAAAAAATACTCTGTTTTCAGATATAAAGCATTTGATCATCGAACAACAACACGGTTTCTTCGCGGACGCTCTACTGTAACCAATCTAGCCTTTCATTCAAGATGTCTATAACAGCATGGATGACATGAACAGATTGATGCAGTGTACACGATTTCTCAAAGCATTGATAAAGTTCATCATGAAACACTCAAAGTGAAGTTGGGAGAATCGGTGTACCGATATCTACTCAATCATATCTAAATGATGTAGGCAATGTGTCCAAGTTGGAAACTCAGATCGTCGTTTGTTGATGTGTCCTCAGGAGTTCCACAGGGGTCACACCTGGGCCCGTTGTTATTTCTTATCTTCATTAATGATATGCTTTGAAAATTCCAGGTTTAGTCTATATGCTGACGATCTCAAGATATATAGACCAGTTACGAGCCTATCTGACTGTCAAAAACTACAGGATGATATCACGAGATTAACTGATTATTGCACTACAAATTACCTCTCGCTAAACGTAGACAAATGTATGAAAATAACCTTCTCTAGATCACATGGTGAATTGGACTTCAATTATCGCATTGGAAATCAGAATTTGACTAATGTTTCAAACATTAAGGATCTGGGGGTATATTTAGATGAAAAACTCTCCTTTGATTTGCACATTGAACATATCGTTAGGAAGGCTCTGCGTAATCTGGGTTTCATAATGAGGGTAACTAGGCAATTTCGATCCCAGAAAAAATTCGTGAATTATCGTCGTTAATTTGGAATCCCAATATGTTAAATATATTGAGAGAATTGAGAGAGTCCAGATTAAATTCGTGAATTATTTGAATTTCCGATTTAACAGATTGTATCATCAAAATTCGTATGACAATAATATTGTGAAGTATAGTATATCTAAACTCTCATCTAGAAGGACTGTTAGCTACATTATTTTTTTGCACAAACTGGTATCTGGTTTCATTGACTGCTCAAATATATTGAGTAAATTACAGTTCAATGTTGGAAGACGTTGCTTACGATCACCAAATCTGTTCTACCCTCAGAAATATAGAACAAATGCGTCGGAGAACTCACCTATAATTGCTTTGCAGAGGTTATATGACTTATTTTTTTGTCATGTTGATATATTCCATTGTTCACTCCTAGTGTAGCTAGGCATGATGCTTATTCTATTTTTTGGTGACATGTGTAAGGATGGTTCAAAGTTGTACATTCATTGTTTTTCTGTTTTCTAATTAAGTAGAATTATATTAAACTCAATTGTTGTATAGCAAAGTCAGAATGGTGTATCTATCTTAGCAATAATGATTGTTTTCAGGTCACATATACCTAATTTAATTATTTTTGAATTGTACCGAAATTACATGATCTGTGTTTAATGTATTGTGCGGTTTTCTGTTACTGGGTTGTTAACTCAACCTGTTGAAAACCCGAATAATAAATAAATAAATATTTTTGCGATAGTTGTAAGATCCTGAAAGTTGGAATATTCAAGGTCGCGTTCTTAAAGTTATCGTTATTGCTCAAATTAAAATTGTTGACTAAATGAAACCATTTGATCCAATAACTCTCAACGTTATTGATATTGCAAAAAAAAGGTGACTAAATCCACCTTTGGAGTCTTTCAAAAAGGGTACACCTCTCATTTTTGACTAATTCCATCGATTATATATTCCGGTCAACCAAAGCGTGTTTCTAAGATTTGTATCACTAAATCAATATTGTCTGCTGTAAACATCATATCAGCAACCGTAGACTTAGCTTCACCTTTCAAACACCGCTGGGGCTTAATCATAATTTCTTCGTTGGAAAATTCGCATAAATTGCAAATGTTTGTATACTGTATATTCCATCAAAGTAGGGAAAATCTTTTTCCATAGCATGCCGTGCTAGGAGTTTGTCATGTTTAAATTGGCTTGGAGATGATACACTTTTAATTGCACTTGTGATTGTTTCACACAAAAGTTTAATGTAATTTTTTGGTCAATTTTCTTCTTTGGCTTCGTGAATTCCTCTTGTATGCTATTTACCCATTCTGCTACTGATTTTATTTTATCTTGATTTATCTCTTGGGGAAATAGGTCTGAACTTTCTGAAACACTGTCTAACTCATGGGCTTCCAACTCAGCGTTGGAGTACTTGCTCTAGATTTAATAATTTCAAATTGTTTTCTAATTCATTTTGTTCAAACTCAAACTGAAGCTGCCTTTGTCTCCTTCCCAGCTCTTGTTTCTTTCTCTCGTTTTCTAGAGCTAAACGTTTCTTCTCTATATTCAGTATAGAGAGTTGAGAACTTGTTTTTCTCGGTGTGTGCTTTGAGTGCATTGAAGGGACATATTGGTCACCGTCGAGGTGGGATTTCTGTTTCCACCAAAATTGTCTGGTCATATGAAATCTGCGGAAAGACTTTCATTAACGCCTGCACCTGCCCGCTTTGGCCGTTCATTTCCATCCTTCTCCATATCGTGCACTGGTCGGGGTCACCAAACATTTGAGCTGTTTCTCAAATTAATAACTTTTTCAGACAAAATCTTTTTCTCGATGTTTTAATTGACAATTATTACATCAAACTGACTTTTTACAATAACTCTCTTTTTTATATAGTACAGGAATAAACTGTAAAATGAATAAGGGATAAATAGTAAAGGAACTAAAAGAACAAATAATTAATAAAGTATCAACAGACGGCATATCAATATTAATGAATATTCTGACCAATTTTGGGTGAAAATTTGTTTGTAAAAAATCAATGGTTTTCAACATTTCATGGTATCATTGTATGACAGTTGCATAGGTATGACAAATCCGTAACCTCTTTTTCAATGAAAATAATAATAACCTCTTTGATTATATTTTTATGGAAAATCATCAGCACATTCATTGAAATATACCAAGAAACATACAAGCATTCAAAAATACTTCCTGGTCATTTGGACTTGAGTTAATTGCTTATTTACCAAAGAGCAAGATACACAGTTAAATATTTCAGTTTCTTGGATGTTGTTACACCACTTAAATTGATATTCATTTAGAATGAATAAAGATTTTATTCCATATTAGAGCAACATGTTTGAAACAATTAAAAAATTATCTCCTAAAGGAAAATAGCTAGCGAAAAATATTAAGACACAAAAGTTTAAGGGTTTTTTAAAATCATTACAATAAAGAAAAATTAAGTATACAGGATCAGTCAAAAAGTCATGACAAAACAAAGTTGCTTTTTCTTTAATGGAACATCCTGTATATTATTCCATATTTCAATTCTCAAAATTTTAAATAAAATTGATATTCATATCCTAAATTTAACCGTTTTGGAGATATCAAATTTTAAAAATAACGTTCTTATAATTATACAAAAATATTTTAGTCCATTAAGTTTATAGTCGATCAAGTTACCTTTGAAAGTTTCTAGCTCCATAACAATGCCGCATCGTTCTTTTGTCTAACAGTGATGATCTTGACAACACATGTCAAAAAAATACAATTAGTGTGAATAATTTTCGCTCAAAAATGGCACGTTTAAGTGAAACTGAGTGTATTGAAATTTTAATGATTATAGGATATGGTGATAGAAGACGAAGTTGCGACCACATAGTGGATATTTTTAATGAATTGCATCCGATCGGGAACCTCTTTCTAAATCAACCGTTTCAAAAACATTGCAGCGTTTTCATGAAACTGGAGGTGTAAAAGATCGACCAAAAAGTGGAAGACCAGTAAGCGTTACAAATGAAGAAAATTCTTTGAAAGTCATGTTAGATGTGGGCTTTAAATCATAACATGAGTCAATATTCCATTCAAAAAATTTGCAAACTGTAAAAATTCCATCCATATAAAATTAATTTGTTACAAGAATTGAGGAGTGAAAACTATTTTGATTGTAGAATCGAGTTCTGTGAAGTTATTATGGATAAATTAAACTAAAATGTCAACTTTGTCAACCACATATTGTTTTCTGACGAATCTACATTTTGTTTAAACGGGCAGGTAACCCGACACAACTGTAGGTATTGGTCAGACCAAAATCCACATTGGATGGAGGAAGTTCACACTCAACGACCACAAAAAGTAAATGTTTGGTGTGGCATTATTGGTGGACACGTCATAGGACCCTATTTTATAAACGGAAATTTGAACTCTGAACGATATTCATTACTTTTACCAGAGCATATTATTCCAGAGCTTGGACGATTATTCCCGAACAATAACAATCCCAATTTGCCGACAGAACAAATATGGTTTCACAAGATAGGGCTCCTCCACATTTTGGACGTGTGGTACGGGCATATCTAGATGAAACTTTTCCTGATAAATGGTCTAGGTCTACCGATATGACCCCACTTGTCTTTTTTCTGTGGGGTTACATAAAAGATGTAGTGTACAAAAATACACCGCAAAATATCGAAGAGTTGCAAGAAAGGATAAGGCAAGAAATTTCCACCATTCCTCCCAACATGATTTTAGATTCATTACAAAATTTTGTTCAGCGAATTTATTACTGTCAGGAGGTAAATGGTTAACACTTTGAGCAACTTATTAAATAGAATACCAAAGAAAATATTTGTTGTTTATTAAAACATGTTTTCTTTCTTTTTTTGTGGCATAACCATTGTTTTTATAAAATTCAAAATATCCAAGACATTCATTAAAAAAAAAGGTTTTTGATTTCATTCATTTTTATCAACCCTGAACAATTATGCTTTTTTATTTTCTCTGAAAAAATAATCATTAAAATTTTATCATATCCATAATACTCCAGCTTGTGTAATTTTCATAATAAATATCCATAATTTCGGACTTTTTCTTTAATAAATTTGAGAGTAGTAAAAAGTTATTTTTAAAATTAGATATCTTGGAAACGTTAAATTTTGGATATGATGTGCTATATCAATTTTATTTAGAATTGAAATATGAAATAATTCCATTAAAGAAAATATTTTTTCTTTATTGTAATAGATTTTAAAAAACCCTAAAACTTTTGTGTTTTAACATTTTTCGCTAGATATCTTACTTTAGGAGATAATCGACCGTTTCCATACTATTAGCGACCCTCATAACAATTTATTAGTAATGACAATTTCAAAAGTGCAGTTAATTTATGTGAACATAAGTAGCATAACATGAAAGTTTTGTATTTGTACCTTTGTGATCAATTGCAAGGAGGATAAAATATTTTGCAATCTTCAATCATTGTAGCTTGTAATGAACTTTGAATGGGGAATAATTTGCTTACACTGTCACAGGCTTCATCTTTTGTGCCAGTTCAGAAAAATAATCGAAAGAATTTCTTAGATTTACTCTATAACAAGCATTTTTTTACTTACAAGCTTTTTTAGTTTCACTTGTTAGTTCGTTCGTTAGGGTCAAATCTTGCAAGTGAATTTTGACCACTTCTAGTTGTCCGATTAATTTGAAATTTGGCAGGTGTTCATAATTCCGGTGACAATGCATTATGGAATTTTTGTTAGAGAAAAAACAAAATGGCGGCTCCAAGATGGCGGACGAGATTTGTAATTATGGTCCGATTTGATTCAAAATTGGTATGTGAGGGTTTTCGGGGTCGAAAATTATGAATTCATAAATTCAAGATGTCGGCTCCGAGATGGCGGGCGAGTTTTGTGATTACGGTCCGATTCAATTTGAAATTAGTATGTGGGGATTTTCGGGGACGAAGATTATGAAATGTTTGTAAAAATTCATAAATTCAAGATGGCGGCCCCAAGATGGAGGACGAGTTTTGTGATTATGGTCCGATTTGATTATATACCATACCATACCAAATTGGTATGTGGGGCTTTTCGGGGCCGGAAATGATGAAATTGTTGGTAAAATTCATAAATTTAAGATGGCGGTCTCAAGATGGACGACGAATTTTGTAATTATGGTCCATTTCGATTCAAAATTGTTATGCGGGGGTTTTCGGGGACCGAGATCATAATTTCTTTCAGCTCAAATCTTTCAGAGAAGAGACTTTGTAATAACGATACTCTATTAGAAATGAACAAATTAAGGCAAACTAACTAAAGAGCAAAAAATAAAATATTTAATAAAAAACTTTTTTAAAGACAAGCTTTTATTTAACCCTTTTCCTTTCACTGCTGATTAATTTTGGTATACGTTACCTGTTAGCTGACTTATATTTTCATGACACTTTTATTTGGTTAATCATATTATTAACAATGTTCTACTCATACAAACTCGTCAAAATAATCATCTTCATTTCACTCAATTTGTTTCTGTCTGCATAGGTTCGACCTCAAAGCCAAAAATTTTTTTTTCTAAGAATGAAGTTTGGGAACTTTATGCGCACTGAACTGTAGTAGCTGTATGACGCCTCCAGACGCCATCAGCAGTGAAAGGGTTAAGCCGTGTACTAAAACGCATAAAATAAGTTATAAAGTCATCGCTGACAATGATGTAATTATTTGGATTTCAAAAAGCTTGTTGCACAAATTGTAATATAATTAATTCTTCGACAAGTTGTTACTTACCAACCAATCATTGTCCAATGAAATTAATTGGTACCTACTTCTATGGACACTTCGCGCGACAAGCTTTTTGAAACCAAATAATTCAACAAAAAATTATTAAACTTTATTAACTTAAACTTATTTTATTCGTTTTAGTACATGGCTTAAATAAAAATTTTCTTCAAAAATATTTTTTATTAGTTATTTTATTTAGAATTCAGAATCATGAAAATTATTTCTCATGACTTTATTTGTTTTATTCGATCATAGAAAACTTATGACAAGGGAATACACTGTATGATAGCCTTCATCTTATGAATCTTAGTGAAGAAGGAATATTACCTGTAGTCTCAATTCTTGCTCACTAGCTCTACTACTGTGGAGGTCCGATCTGAGCTTTTTAGCATCCGACTCTAACCTTTGCAGATACTCTGCTGCTTCTCTTTCTTTATCCTGTTCCCTCTTCTCCCTTCGCCTCGTAGGTTTGGGTTCAGATTCTTGTACATCTTCTATGGCTTGGTGGTTAACAACAGAGCCGTTGCTGTGTGAATGATTCACTTTTTGGCGATCTATATGCTTTTCTGAATGTTTGTGATCGTGCTGATCGGTATCTTTGCATTTCTCCACCGATTTTCTGTGATGTGATTTTGTGTTGTGTGTGTTGTGTACCCCATTGGCTATGGCCCCGTTGGGTATGTGGCCATTCTTTTCATGGGATTGTCTACGGAAATATATAAATAAATATAAAAGAAAACCATTCTCATGAAAAGAATTATATATATTGGACATTTCAAATGACAGTTTTTATGGTTATACATGATGAAGATGTCAGTCTCAGAATTTTGAGAGTTTCCGGAGTTTCTTTAATTAAATTTGTTTTCCAAAACAAAACAAAATTAAGAGATATTATAACAAAGCATATTTTTGTATTTCATCAATAAATGTTCATCTAGGGTGAACTGAATGTATTCAAAGATATAATTTGAGTGTGAATGAAATTATTTTTAGAGTGCCTTCGTGGACAGTTTATGGAAATGGATCTAGTTGTCTCTAAGTTGCATTCAAGCAAATTATAATGTAATGTATATAAATGTTATCAATAAATATAATAATATTGGATTTTGTACCAAGAGAAATCATAACCTTTCTATGGATTATTGAAAAGTTTCCCTTAATTAAAACCCAAATTGATATAAAACTCTGTTCACACAGGTCAGCACGAAGCTGAGGTCTGGATTTTTATTGCAGTTTCCCAAAAGTCATGTATAATTAATGTTTTTTTATCACATACACACACAATCTTGATAATTTTTAAATTTTACCACAAAAATATTAAGTAAATTATAAATTTTAGTGCTCTGCTCAAATCAATTTACTGAGACATATGACATTTGAACCACAGTTTTTGTTACACCAGTGGTAAAAACACTAAAATACTTTTCATACCAATTAGTCTTTGTCGTGCAGATGCAAACCATTGTGTGATAGAATTTTTTGTACTGTGTGAAAACATTGAACATATTTACACAAAGTATTTCAAATCCCAGACAGAAACTGTAATTGTTGTTTCTTGACCTGATATCAGGTGATAATATTTTTAAATCTTGATTGGATGAATACTATTACATTAGCCAATAAATTGAAGAATTAGAGAATGTACTTTAAATGCACTGAAAATATCTCATAGAAAAAAACTAAGAAACTTTTTCCTGATTCTTATTTTTTAATGCTGATATATTTTTATTGATCAATAACAATATCAATGTAAAAAATACAACATGCTTGTCCCATTTGATAATTTTTTGCTCATTAATACTATAAGTAATTTATTGAAAAGACAGAGTGTGTTTTATATTCTAAAGTTGATTTGATACCAAAAGTGACGCAAATATTCCATAATGTCATAATTCCCAATCACACACAAAAATATGATTTTTAACTGAGAAACTGGGTTATTAATTCATAATAAAATAAACATTCTGAGAAATTCAAGTGTTGAATTAGCGGAAGTTCGGTCGGAATGAAGAAAAAAACCAAATTTTATATTGTCGACGTTTTAAAACTTTACTTTTTCATCTTTAGGACCAGGAAGTATAAAAAAACAAGACATTTAGAATAAAGTTCTTGAACAATGTATATATATATATATATATATCAAATTAAAAAGATTGCTTAAACTGTCAATTAATCATCAGAGAAAAGATCTGAAGAAAGGGAAAAAACAGATACACATAAATAATGTTACTTACAATTAGGTTGGTTTTCCTTGTTCACAAAAACAGAAAAGAATAAAATCGACATAATACATATACAGGTTTAATGAAACACAACCACCATACACACGAAGAAAAACAAACTGAACTGTTGGAATTTTCCCCATTTAAACAAATTGACGAAAGACCAAGGAATAAAAAGTGAAAATAAACCACCTACTCCAGATAACGATTTAAAATTTATGTTTGATCTTCGCTATCAGATTGAAATATAACGTGTTGAGGTTGTCGATGTCCGATCTTTTATTCATGTTTCGTTATTTCTTTGATTTCGATGAGGAGTCTCTTTTTCAAAATTGTTTGTTGACCTACGATGGTGACTGATTCGAAATAATAGGTCAACAAATAATTTTGAAAAAAAGACTCCTTAAGGAAATGATAGAAATAACGAAGCATGAAGAAAAATGTGTGAATAAAAGATCGGGCATCGACAATCAAGTTAAAAAAGAATACAACACCAAACTGAAACAAAGCAGGCAAAAAACTATAAAACAAAAGTAGTAAGATCAGATAATAAATCAAAAGCGGTATGGGAAGTTGTGAGAGACATTAAAGGTAATAAACATACCGGGCAAGAAGGTATAAAGTTGCAAAATCCGTAGCAAACAACTTTAATAACTTTTTGATAAGCGAAGTTACTAACTTATTGAAGCACCAACATGATAAAACTTTACATGAAATAAAACAAAACGACAAAGTGATACTATTAATACCAACAAATGCAACTGAAATTCTTGAAATTGTGAAAAAATTTAAAAACAAAATGAGTCGTGGATACGATGAAGTTCCCTGTAAAATTATGAAATTATGTCTTGAAGAAATTATGGACCCGATTGTATATATTGTAAATAATTCTCTCAAATATTTTTTTGTTTTTCCTGAATCACTCAAGCTAGCATTAGTCAAACCGATATTAAAAAAAGGGGATCCGTCAAAACTAGAAAATTTTAGACCTATTAGTGTCTTCTTTCTCAAAAATCTTTGAAGCAGTAGTGTGCAGACAAGTGATCAATTTCTTTGAGCAATGCAATCTTATCAGCAATTGTCAACATAGATATCAGAAAGTGAAATCAACACTTACAGCAATTTTTCAGTTCACTCAAAAGATCGTGCAACAACTTGAGAACAATAATTTGGCATTGGGGTTATTTTTGGACCTGTCAAAAGCTTTCAATTGTTTGAACCACAAAACTCTCTTACAAAAATTGAATTCATGCGGCATACGCAGACCTGCTTTGAATCTTATGTATCAGGCAGAAAACAAATGGTATCAATTAGCAAGGATGGAATCAAAGCGGAATCAGTTAAAAATCAATTGAAATTGGGGTACCACAAGGCAGTGTAATTGGTCCGATGATTTTTTATAATTTTTTTAAATAACCTGGAGGAGATTTGTGGAGAAAACTGCCAAATGACAAATTTTGCTGATGATACAAACTTGTTGGTAAATGCAGGCGATTATCCCAGTCTGATATCCATAGCTGAAAAAGGCCTCTGTAATGCAGATGAGTGGTTCAGGAGACATAAACTTATATTGAACGACAATAAGACCAAAACCGTAATGTTCACAACTAGGCAGGCAGGACTTCACAAGCCCCAAAAAATTAAACTTACAAGTTTTTAAATCAAAATAGAAAATGAGAGCAAGTTCTTAGGTCTACATATGGACAGCACACTGAGTTTTAACAGTATATTGAAAATGTTTGTCGATAGTTTATAATCAATGAGAGTTATTGGTCAGTACGTTGATACAGAAGTAATCCGAATGGTCTATCATTCAAATTTTGAATCTGTTTGCAAGTACGGTATTATCTTCTATGGAAGTAGTAGAAATGTAGAACACATTTTTATTGTACAAAAAAGAGCTTGAAGAACAATGCTGAAACAAAAAGCAAGATAATAATGTAGAGGCAAATTCAGCAGCCTTAAAATACTCACCCTTATAGGAGTGTACATACAAGAACTCTTATTATTCCTATTCAGAAACAAACACCTATTTCAAGATAGTTTACCACAAAATGTTTATATTACGAGAACTCTGGATTATGTATACCCAAAACATAGATTCACTGTAACAGAGAGGAGTTTTTATTATTGAGTATTAAAATGTATCTATCAGACTCAAGCAAATGAGTAGACTCAGTGAATTCAAAAAGGGAATTTATAAACTTCTATTGAAAATTGAAACCTACACTACTGCTGAATACCTCAGCTACACTTTCTGACTTGACCAGTTTTTTGTTTTGACGTTATTTCTGTTTTTGGATTGCTTTGCATACAATGTACTGTGATTATTCTCCAGAAATAAAGATTAGTATTATTATTATTATTTTCAATTTTTACTTC
Source organism: Gonioctena quinquepunctata (assembly GCA_018342105.1). Classification (NCBI taxonomy): domain Eukaryota; kingdom Metazoa; phylum Arthropoda; class Insecta; order Coleoptera; family Chrysomelidae; genus Gonioctena; species Gonioctena quinquepunctata. The sequence continues at coordinate 467,273 of JAFIRS010000543.1, forward strand.
TTGTTCTTTCGTCAATTTGTTTAAAGGGGGAAAATAAAAAAAAAAGGTATGTAGATATCAAATACGAGTGGCAATTTCCAACAGTTCAGTTTGTTTATCTTTGTGTGTATAGTGGTCCTGTTTCATTAAATCTGTATATGTATTTATGTCGATTTTATTCTTTTCTGTTTTTGTGAAAATCAACCTAAATGTGAGTAACATTGTTTATGTGTATCTGTTTTTTCCCTTTCTTCGGAGCTTTTCTCCGATGGTTGATTGTCAATTTAAGCAATCAATCAATCAATCAAATATACTTTATTGTCCGAAGATAGATACATCTCATTGACAAAGTCTGGAATCCTAAATTTAAAAGGTAAAAGGTACAAAGGTAAAAAGGCAAAAAGTTAATAGTGCCAATATACACACAAACGTTAACAGTTTTTTGACAATACACAAGATAGTAAATAAATAATACAAATAAAAGATTAGGGTCGACATTAACTAATGATTTAAAAATAAAATGGAAAATCTAAAAGGTTGCAACTTACTTGATCACATTAATTACAGTCTAAGTTAAATTGATCTTCGTAAAATTCCTCTGTAGTATAATAGGCCCTCACAACCAAGAACTCTTTCACTTCTTTTCGGAATCTAAATACACTTTGTATTTCTTTTAAATTGCTGGGTAGGTGATTAAATAATTTTTTGCTCTTGTAAATAAGGGAATTTTGAGTAAGAGCTGACATAGGGACGGGTAGAGCAATATGGTGTCTTAAACGTGTATTATATACTGAAGAGTTGTTTATTTCATTTCTGTATTTCTTGTGAATTAGACATACTGTCTCTAAAATGAAAAGACCTGCTAGTGTTAAAATCCTTTGCTCTAAAAACAATGGTCTACATGAATCGCGGCATTTAGCTTTACATAAACATCTAATGGCTCTTTTTTGGAGGGTAAAGACCCTTTCAAACAGTTGATGCGAACATATACCCCAAAAGCATATGCCATAGCGTAGATCTGACTCTACTAATGAAAAATAAACCTTCCTAGCATTAGCAATATCCAGTTCGTGAGAAACACTACGCACGGCAAAGCAACCCGATGCTAATCTTTTGCACAACTTGTTAATGTGGCTTTCGAATCTTAACTTTTCATCAATAAGTAATCCCAAAAACGTATTTTCCAGCGGCATTGCTAATTATTCCATCATCTAATGAAACCTCCCTGATGTTACATCTGAATGATACGATGTTCGTTTTGTTGACATTGAATGATAGGAGATTTGCATCCACCACTCTTTCACCCTTATTACATCCACACTGATGTGATCGAATAGATCGGTAATTGATTTATCATGCCATAGGATAGTGGTGTCATCCGCAAACATTGTTAATTTACCCTGGATGTCCAACTGATTCAGATCGTTGACATACAACAAGAATAACAGAGGTCCCAGAACCGAGCCCTGTGGGACACCAGAGTTGACAGCACATTCGTTGGATTCAATTCCATTAAGTGAGACATTTTGGCGACGTTCAGTTAAGTAAGATCTAAACCAAGACAATGCATTGCCTCTGAATCCATATATTTCAAGTTTTTTCAGCAGTATTCTGTGATTTACGCAGTCAAACGCCTTAGATAAGTCACAAAAACTGACGCCAGCTGCCTTTCTATAATTCAGATTAAAGTAAAGATTTTCTAGAAAGGAAAAATTGCATCATTTGTGCTTTTGAGGCTTGGAAGCCAAACTGATTGGAACTTAGTATGTTAAACTTGATCAGAAGGATGATACCCTTATTTTTACCAGTTTTTCTATTATTTTTATAGGATTGGTAACAGGGATATCGGTCTAAAATTGGCAGGGACATCATGATCTCCGCCTTTATATAGTGGAATTACTGTGGCAATTTTTAAACAGGCAGGAAATGATCCTTGGGAGAATGAATTATTAATTGCCTCTGCCAAAATTTGTATTGCACCATCCGGCAATTTATCAATTATTCTGAGAGAAAGATCATCCCACCCAGAAGAAACTTTATTTTTTATTTCTCTGAAAATTAATTTTATTTCCTGAATGTCCGTGGGTTCAAAAAAGAAAGAATTTCGAACAGATATTTTTTTTAAGTATATCATTGGATCAGTTTTCACAGTAATATTCTCAGATAGTTTTGCTGCCACTGAACAATAGAAGGAGTACAGTTCGTCAGAGCTCAAGTTTGTTTTCGGTGGGTTTGCTTTAGGTTTTCCTCTTAGTTCATTGATAATGGCCCATGTTTCCCTTTGATTATCTGCAGATTGAGCTATTCTGCTTGAATAGTATGTGTTTTTTGCTTTTTTAATAACTATCCTGTAAATGTTTCTGTATCTGTTAAAGTAATTAGTGAAATATACGTTGTCATTGGTGACATGTTTTCTAATTTGATGAAGCGCACGCATGTTTTTGGCTGAGGTTCTAAGTCCTTTGGTTATCCATGGTTTATTTTGTTTCTCTTTCAAAATTCGAATGGGGAATGCCCTGTTGAAGATTGTCTTTACTACTTTATGAAATTTCATCCAAGGGATCGTCACTTAACAAAATGCTACACCAATCTGCATCTGCACAGAGTTGTGAGAACCTATTAAAATTACTTTTACTGAGGATTCTACCTTAACATGGAGGATTTTTGAGATTTTTTTTTTGATGGTATCTTACAAAAAATGACCTCATGGTCAGATAGACCAGAATTTACAACAGAACAACTAGTACTATTTACATTTGTACAAATATAATCAATGATTGTGGCGGAGGAGTTTGAGATTCTTGTTGGTGAATCTACATGCATGCATAAGTTGAAGGAGTCTTTTTAACTTCTTTTATATATTCTTTATTCAAGAACTTTATTTTAAATGTATTGTTTTTTATACTTCAAAATCCTGAAGTTGAATCAATAAAATTTTCGAAACGTCGACAATTTAAGATTTGGTTATCTTCTTCTTCATTCCAACCAAACTCCCCCAATTCAACATTTGAACTCTTATCAGTGGTCGCTATTCTACTAAGATATTCTGAAGAATATTCACATGAATCAGAACAATATTCTCATCATCTATTAAACAATTTGATATAACTACTATAAAAAACTTGTATTTGTCATCTGTCTCATAATTCAATACTGAATAACATTCACGAAAACACAATAAGGATAACCCCAATCAGAACATTTAATAGAATATCTTACCTATTACTTGGTAGTTTATTATTATTCAGTACGGGTTGAACAGGTACAACAGCATTCGAGGTGGTTTCGACCTGTTCGGTAGATGTGGTGGTTACGTCCACAGGTAACGCTTGCTGCATCAGCTGCATATAAAATTGATTTTCTTTGGCGACAACTTGTTGCTTCCGTTGCCTCATCCTATACCCAACATAGGACTTGAAACCGAAGCCCAGTGTCACCACCGGGTAACCTATGCAATGGGCCGCAAATGGCCTGCACAGATCTAAATGACCCGGCATGTGTTTTATATCACGTAACCTCACTGCAGCCTCTAGATAGACAAACAATATCCAGAGAATTATCGTCGGAGCGCATATACCTTTATCTGTATGCCAGACATACTGCACCCATACATAGGTGCTGGCCGCAAAGAATAACCAGTGCACTGGTATGAAGAAGAAGCACAGCATGTCTGACGTTAATGCTATGCACACGAAGAATATCGAAAAGGCCAAGCCTTGATATTTGAAAGAGTCATACACTGAGCGGAGGAGGAGGTAAAACGGCCAGAGAAATTCAAAACGAAATTCCAGAATAAAGTCCGCTAAAATTACTAGGACCCAGAGAACCACAAATTTCAGGTAGAGAAGTGTGCTGAAAAAGAAACAAAATATATTAAAATACTGAAAAGTGTCGTCTTATAAAATGTTCTCAGCAGAATTGGCTGAACTCAATAAGTCTTATAAAAATAAACTTATTTATTTCAGTTCAGTTTCAGTTTATTAACATTATGAAATTTTAAATATATCCAATTTTCATTGTACTAGTCTCCCTAAGCCACATCGATGGTTTTTTACCTATCGTTGAAATTGCCAATTCCTTTAACAAATTTGGCCAGGGATTCTATTTATTACAATGGGGTCATGATGTTTAATCACGTGCCCTCAGATATAAGACAGGAAAATTTGACCAACAAAATGTTTAGAATAAGAGTAAAAACATTTCTGGCTGATAGACCCTATTATAATTTGCAAGAGTTCTATAATGATAAATTTACGTGACAAAATGTGCATATTTGAATATATGTTATATAAGATTTTTGTTTATATTCTTGCTTGGATATAAATGTTTGTTTGTTTGGTAAGGTTTTTTATATATAATTGCATATGTTTATATGTGTATTATATAAGTTTTGATATTTTTAAACAAAACTGCACACAACCATGTTGATACAAAATTCGACGATGAACTTTATAGTGTATGTTCTAACTTTACTTTTTCGTAGGTTTTTTATATTTACATTTTATATTTCTATATTTACATTTATATTTATTTTTCACAAGCTTTGTCCACAAGATGTATTCTTAATGACAAATAAAGTATATTATTATTACTATTATTATCCACCATCAGATAACTAATCGATTGCGATATTAAATTGTGGAGATGACTTTGAGTTTTTCTACTTCGTAAAAACATGGGGCTTGTCGGGACTATCTCTCGAATAATGATCTCTCTTATTATCTGACCAACAGAGTGAGCACCATACAGACATGGCAATTATTTGCCATAGCACTCTACTGATTTTTGGTGGTATATTTGTTGTATCTATAAAAAAATCCGGAAAAACTTACAGCACTTCCATGGTGAAATCGGTGCACTGCAAGCAAGTACCCCTATCTTGGCTTGAATAAAAGAACCCATTGAATTTGTGCTATGTTGTTGGTTCTATGGAGCTAATCAAAAGTCTCAATGGACACAACAAAAATAGTTTATTTGAAATTGAAAAAAAAGTTGTTGTTTGTGAATTAATTTAATTAATTTTCAGGTGAGGTGCAATTTTTGGGAAGAAATTCTGTTTGTATATAATCATGGCCGACTCAATATTAACATCAAAATTCTATCAAGATGCAATAAAGCAAAGTCATTCACGGGAATTATTTAAGTCATGTAGTTTTCCATTTCATAATTATGATTTTTTTGTTGTTCTATGTATATTACCATTAGCTATCAAGTAACATATGCTAGAAGAGTAATAAACCTCGCTGACCAAGGAACTTGTCCTAAACAAGGATAACAATAGTAGATTACTTTCATTTCAAACATCAATCGTCTTAATGGGTTTGAAGATTTTTCACGACGTTTAGAGAGAGAGAGAGAGAATATATGTTTATTATACATAAAAAAACTCTTGTTGACAAACACATGAATAAAAATTCGCAGTATGCGAATGAACATAAGTTACTGTCGAAAATTGATAACCACGTCACAGGATTAAAAACAAATATAAAAACATAAATGGTGATACTTAATTAAATACTTTCACAAAAACATTAAAAAGTTTGAACAAAATTAACAATATGAACAAATGTAAACATTAACTAAAGTGTATCATAAAATTCAATCAAGCTGTAGTAGGCCTTATCACTAAGTAAAGTTTTTAGTTTGTATCTAAAAACCTGGAGATTTCTCTCTTTGATATCACTTGGTATTTTATTATACATTTTCACTCCATTGTAAATCAGAGAATCTTCTACTAGGTTAGAAGTGGGAATGGGAAGCTTTAGGCTATTTTAGTTCTGGCGAGTAGTATAGGGGATGTTGTTGATTTCATATTCCAATCTATTCTTAGGAATTACAGAAACTGTCTCCAATATGAAAATTGAGACAAGCGTTAGGATTTTTTTATCTTTAAAAAGAGGTTTACAAGAATCTCTCCATTTGGCTTTGCAAAGGTATCTAATAGCCCGTTTTTGAAGCACAAACACCGACTGAAAGAGTTGATTGTTTAGATCGCTTGTATCTGCAATTGTCTTCAAGTGAATCGAAACCTGAAAAAAATCTTCAAACCCATTGAGGTGATGGATGTCTGAAACGAGAGTAATCAAGTAACCACATCGTCTACAACCTTCAAAGAAATAACAATAATTGATACACTCAAGATGTTTATGATACTTACTAGTAACTGTGAAATGTTGTCATTTAATAAAAAAAATCATATCTCTTAAACATTGTGTAAATATAAAACTACACAATAAGCTTAATTTTTCTTGCTGCTTCCTTCACAAAATCTAAAATGAAACTCGTAAAGTATATCTAGCATCTTTGATCAAGAGAAATATACAAACTCTAAATTCATAGGTTGATCCTACAATAAGTACATCTCCTTCCGAACATTGCAATACCAAAAAATATAACCAAAATTCTTCGAAGATAGTTTTGAAGAAAATCGCAGATGAAGTAATGTCTCCACTTCAGCTATTAGGATTTTGAGTTCCAGCGACACTTTAGCAAAATACGATGATTATACTTTATCAGTACTCCGTTTGAAACATCCCCGTTCAGACTCTAAAATGAGATTTCAAGATATCAATCAAGATATCCAATTATTCAATTCTCCAAGTTTCAGAAGATGTTGGGCAGCTATAAAATCTTTTAGTACTAGTTCTGCAGGTGGTCTGGATTCTCTTAGACCTAGCAATATACAAGACTTGATCAGTCATAGATCTGGTAGTGCTGGTCAAAAACTAATTTCTTCAATCACAAATTTATGTAATTTTATTTCATCTGGCAAGGTGAATTTAGAAATATGTCCTTTACTTTTTGGTGCTTCTCTCTGTGCACTCCATAAAAAGGTGGAGGTATTCGTCCAATTGCTGATGGTACTTTTTATCGCAGATTAGTAGCAAAACTTTGCTGCATGAAAATTAAGGAAGATCTTGGTTCTTTACTACTTCCCTTAGTGTTTAATTTTGGTACGCCAGGAGGTTGTGAAGCAGTTGCTCATTCAGCTCGTAGATACATCAATCAGCATCCAAGGTGTTTTTGAAACTCGACTTCAAAAATGCCTTCAATATGATTGATAGGAATGTCATGCTAGTTATGGGAAGAGCCGTTATACAGGATCCCACGATTCCAGCAGGAGTCAGCAGAAATTAGACACCTCACCGACTTCAATAAAACCAAGAGGAAGGCATTCTCTCGAGCTTTTTGCTACTAGATTTTGAACAGTTAACTTGTATTTCACCTTTGCAGATAACTTTTTATGGGCCTCTAGATTTTTTTTATAGCCAGTTGTTTTTGTTTCCTTAAGTTTTTCTTCGAGATTGGCAACCTTTTCTTTCATTAATTCACAATTTTCTTGCATAATTTGATTTTTTGATTGATTTTTCAGCTTTCGGAATTCCAGAAAAATTAGTTATTGATCACGGAACAGAATTCAAAAATGAAACCGTAGAAGAAATTTTAAATTTACACAAAATTAAAATTCATTTCACCACCCCCGCACACCACGAATCAAATAGCATCGCGGAACGATTTCACTCTACCATAATAGAACATCTCAGAATATTACAAGAAACCGAAAATTTAATGGAGTATGCAATCATAGACTATAATAACTCAATCCATAGCTCAACCAATTATACCCCATTCGAACTGACATTCGGACACAAACTCCAGGAATCCAAACGAAATTTTTCTACCTTACACATTTTTCAACGACTATGCGGAAAACCACAAGAAAAAACTAGAACATGTATATCAGAAAGTTCATGAAAAACTAGACAAGACAAAAGAATAATTAGTAGAAAAACATAACACAGAAGGTGACAGTAACGAAGATTTTCAACTAGGAAAAACAGTTTTCAAACAGAATTCCCAAAACCGTAATAAGAAAAATAATAAATTTCTTGGCCCATACGAAATCACAAAATATTTAGAAATGAATCGGTCGAAATCACTAGTAAACTAAGAAAAATAGAAAAGAAATAGTGCACATCAAAGAGTTGAGAAACCCTCTTGTTACAGGTGCTTCTTCTATGCAAGTAGTCAACTGACCTACCCTAAATTCCATGACCTTCCAAAACCCTGGTTTACTTACTTCAAACTTGGCAATGCCCAAAATAAAATTGATTAATGGTCTTTTGTTCAAATATTCGATATTACCAATATTGTCAAGAATTTCAATCTCCTAATAAAATTTCATAATTTAATAACTCTACTGGAGAACAATGTTCAGAACAAAACTGAACACCTCCTTAGAATGGAGTATTATAATTCATATCATTTAGCAACGAATCTTGAAAACAAAATATCACTTCAAATAAATCAGCTGAACCCTGCAAATAATCAGCCGACCGAAACATGGCCTCATAAATGGTTTTGGATCTATCATTAAAACAATCACTGGAAATTTGTTGAGGAAGATGCTGAGAAGTATAATGAAGCAATCAATAGACTCTCAAATAATCAATTCAAAATTAAAATATAGTAAATGGGCAAATAACGCTTCTTCAGAATTCTATGGATATTTTCAAAAAAACCACTCAAACTCTTGCTCACAACCAATTAGCCTCCAACTTAGAATTATACAGCTCAAGAAATACTGAAATCAAAAGAACTCCAAAATATGGAAACATATCACTATTTTCTGATACATATTTTGATAAATCAAATAATTGTAGCCTTTCAAACGATGTCCGATATACTTGAAAAATTGAAATTGCCATCACTTTTTCCAAACTCAACATACTTCACAATTTTATAGTTGAACCAAATGAACTACTCAAAGAAGTCAAATCAGTAAGTTACGCTTATTGGAAAACAAACTACCTTTTGAACCAAAATTGAAAACATACTCAATTTCGAGAAAATTATAGAAATCAAAAGTTTTTGAAAGGAAATCAAACAATATTTGTCATTGAAGTACCAATTGTGGAAAAAGAAAGCTACGACTATTTCCACCTTTATCCCTTACCAATCCTAGCGAGAAAAAACATTCCGAACTATTTTACCACAATCAGAATTCCTCATCCTCAATGAGCAAAATTACATGCCACTCCACTCAGAATGCCAAGAAATCCAACCCGAAGAATTTCTTTGCCATGAAACTACCCCGATCCAATTGAAGTACAATTATTACGAAGTACAATTATTGAGATTCTCCAACAGTGTTTCCAACTGCAAGCCTATTCCAACCGAAATTAGCCAATTGAAAATACAGAAGATCGAACGAAGCAAATAGATCATCATTTCACCAGAACTGATAATAGCCAAACAAAAGTGCGGACTCAATAAAACAATGTACCTCTGCAAGGAGCTTACGTAAGAACTTCAACCCCAATGTGTAGTGCAGGTGAAAGACATCAAAACCTCTTTAGAAGTGCAACATAAAAAACTTGACGGACTTTTAGAGGACCCGGTTCACTTCAACAACATTAGTGTCTGGACTATTATTACCTATATTTTCATTTTTATTGTAATGGTGTACGTTCCAGCCCAGTTTTATCTAAAAAGGATCAAGAAAAGAAGACAGCCACAAAACGGCACAGAACTTCAAGAGATCCCCAGAAGCACATCTCCAAATCCTGTTGCAACCCCCAGGATTTCACTCTAAGGGCGGAGGAGTTATGGTAAGAGCCGTTATACAGGATCCCACGATTCCAGCAGGAGTCAGCAGCAATTAGACACCTCACCGACTTCAATAAAACCAAGAGGAAGGCATTCTCTCGAGCTTTTTGCTACTAGATTTTGAACAGTTAACTTGTATTTCATGTACTTAAAGTTCCTTCTGAAATAAAATTGTTTTTTAAAAAGTCATTTTCCGAAATCGAACTTATTTTTTGCTCCTCAAAGTAAGAGATAACCAACCTTCCTGGTATATACCCTTTTATAAATCAATGTTATAACTCATCATCATATTTGAATTTTGGTGATCAGTTAATAATTTCTGAAAGAGGTGTTCAACAAGGTGACCCTTTGGGACTCGCACTATTTTGTCATCTGAATTCAACTGTTGGTATTTGGATGATGGCTCAATTGCCGGAGATTTCAATACAGTTTTTAAAGATTTGGATAAGGTTATTATCCTATCAAAACAAATCGGTCTTGAACTTAATTTCAATAAGTGCGAACTAAAACTGATTTTGAATCCAAATTCTAATCATTAGCCCCTGGTATAAAAATTCTGGAAAAGTCCGTTTGCAGCCTTCTTGGTGCGCTCCTTTCTATAAATGTTCTTTCTGGGCATATTAGAAATAAAAAGGACCTTCTGCAGTTACTCTCCACCTGTCTGAATGAACTACCAACTCATGTCTCATTCTTTCTCTTAAGAAATTGCCTCGCTATACCAAAATTGTATACCCTCAGATGTTCTCAATCTTGGAAAAGTCCCAATGAGCTTCAAGATTTCAACGATTTAATGCGCCATACTTTGGAAAATATTACTAATAATTCTTTTAATAATAATTCTTGGTTACAGGCAACACTTCCGGTGAATCTTGGAGGTCTGAGGTTGCGTTTGGCTTCTTCCCTAGCTTTACCTGCCTTCTTAGCTTCCATGAGTAGTGTATCCAGTCTTATGGATTCTATTCTCCTTTCCACTTTTTCTGATACGACTGATAAGTTTTTTGATGAAGATGCTTCTCTTTGGTTATTACAAATCAACTTAGATTTGCTAACCCGCTACGAGAAACATTTAGAAATCCTGGGACCTTCCACTTTTGAATATTACCTCAAAAAATGTACCTGGTTCGTCCAAGTCTAAATTAGAAAAGGCTCGTCTGAAAGCTGTTAGTATTAAAGAATCCGGAGCTTGGCTGAATGCTTTACCTGTGGCTTCTCTCGGAACCCTTTTAGATGACGAGTCCTTCAGGATATCTATTGGACTGAGACTGGGTTTAGATATTTGTACTCCTCATAAATGTATATGTGGTAGTGAAGTGAACCAAAAAGGTACTCATGGTTTGTACTGTAATAAAAGTGCAGCTCGTTTATCCAGACATTATCAAGTCAATGATATCATTAAATGTTCTATGGTATCGGCAGGTATTCCAGCTGTGTTAGAACCTCTTGCACTAGCCGAGATGATGGTAAACGTCCTGATGGTATGACGCTGATACCTTGGAAATGTGGCAAACCTGTGGTGTAGGACTTCACTCGTGCTGACACAGTTACAGCGTCTCATTTAGAAACTACTTCTAAGTCCGCAGGTGCTGCAGCAATATCCAGCGAGAAATTGAAAAGAAAGAACTATCAAAATCTTGGACATAATTATCTTTTCCATCCAACAGCTGTAGAAACTTTTGGTGTCTTTGGCCCTGAATCTCTGTATTTTATTCATGAAATTGGAAGGAGATTGGGCCGCCCTACAAAAGATAAACGTTCAACGTCCTTTTTTATACAAAGAATGAGTATAGCAATTCAAAGGGGCAATGATTCTTCTGTAATGGGTAAAATTCCTCCATCGCATCCACTGGATGAATTATTTTATCGTCCCAATTTTCCTACGAAATACATATCAGTCATCAAAGATAATCACTCAGTACCTTCCAAAAAATCAATATCAGTTTGTCTATCACCTTCTTTGAATTACAGGAACAATGAACCATGAATTCTTTGTTCAACATAAGTGAGCATGCAATAACAACAAGAGACTCCTTTTCTACATTTGGCCTAAGAGGATTGAAGAATGTAGGAAATACCTGTTTTAAGAATAGCATGATCCAGTGTCTTTCAAACACCAAGGTTTTGTTGGAATTTTTCAAGAATGGATTTTGTATGGAGGATTTAAATACTACTACATCAAGAATGAAAGGAGATCTAGTGAAATCTTTTATATCTTTGATGGAAATTATCTGGAGTCCTGATTCTTCACGGAAAATGGAGGATTCTTCACATTTCGTCCGTCTATTCAGAAATTTTGCTCCTTCCTTTGATCATAAGGTCCCAGCAGATTCGGAAGAGTTTCTAAGATTCCTTCTGGTAAGTTTACATGAAGATTTAAACAAGGCAAGTGCAGAGAATCATCCATCACCAAACGATTTTGTTATCATGAATGATAATCAGAAAGCTTCCATTTCTTGGACAAGATATCTGTCTACTCATAATTCCAAAATTGTGGATACATTTGCTGGTCACCTGAAGTCTATCTATATTGAGATGTACTTTTTGTAATTACTGCTCCGTTACTTTTGAACCTTTCTGGGTTCTTTCAATCCCTATTCCAGACTTGCCAAACGAAGTGGTGAATTTAACACAATGTATTGAACTGTAGACAGAAAAGGAGACTTTGACTGACGATGCGAGCCCATACTGTTCGACTTGTGGAATGAAAAGGGAATTCAAAAAGATGATTCGTATACAAACGTTTCCAAAAATTTTTGTCATACATTTCAAACGTGTTTCGTCGACTGATGGCAGCAAATTTGACAATGTGATTAATTTTCCCATACAAAATTTGAATTTGGAACAATATTCTGCTCAGAATGGAATGCATACTCTTTATAATATCTACGCCATATCTAATCATAGCTGCAGGATTTCCAATGGACAATATATTGCTAACACCCTTATTCTAATTGTTGGCACCTCTTCGATGACTTCCGTGTATTTTCCAAGATTGATTCCCTCATCTCCGAGGGAGCATGTGTCCTTTTCTATGAGAAAGTTGATGATCTGAATTCTGATGGTGTTGAGTTTTTCCGGGTTTTCCTCCAACTGAAACAGCAAATACGCCATTACTTCGAGTCCCGTGCTTCAATCAAGATTTTCATCCTGAGATTATTTTATATTTAAAACTTCGCTTTTGTATTTTTAAATTAATTTTTATATCTATGTATTAATATTAATAATTTTTTTTAGTCTGGATGATAGAAAAAACAATCGAAACATAACCTCAAACAATGGCCGTTTCGGCCATAATGTATCGATTATGTGAATACTGAACTTTTTACATGCTCCCAACAAGCTAAAATAATGACTGAGATGTTCGAACAATTTTTTTATGATTACAATTCACACATAAATAATTAATGGAATCAGGAAGGGAAACCCTAAGTCAATCCCCACGAAAACAAATAGTTTGTGTTTATTGTGGATGCATTTCGGAAGCTGAAACCTCCATCTTCAGCACATAATACAAAAAGAATGATGTGTAGTTATACAGGGTGTCCCTGGACTTCCTCTTTTCCTCTCGGGAATGTATAGATGGGGTCAAAATATCACCAGTATTTCATATAACTTTTGTTCCTAAAAGCCCTCGTTACCAAGTTACGGGCCCTCAAAGTTACAAAATGAAAAATGTTTTTCTTTGATAACTTTCAAAGTGAATATTCAAAATCATCTAAATTTTGGTGATTGACCAAACAAATGAATTCCTTCGATGAGCTTTCATGCAGGAGTCAGTTGTTTTGCTACAAAGTCAGGAACGGACTACCCCCGATGGTCCACTCCCCAAAACTTTGAAATGACATATAATTTTTCAATAGTTTTTAACAAAATAAGGTTACGTAGACAATTTTCTGAATAAAAGTACTTGTGTGGAAAGTCGATCGGAGCAACGATTCTTAATAAAAATGCAGTTTTACTCGAACGTTGCTGGCAAGAGAAACGTTCGAGCGTGTCGATCGCAGCTTGAGGGAGACAGGTATGTCTAATGGATAATTAATTGGAGCCTGTTGTTTTATTTCGATATTATTGTAGGTTCAGTTTTGCCAAAACGAGGTGGTGAGGGCGCTCCTAGGGCTGTGCTCCGTTGTATTGGAGGAAAATATTATGGAAGCTGTCGCTGATGATCCTTCAATGAGCATCAGAAACCTATCAGAACAGTTCCATACATCCAAGTCCACTATTCATAGAATAATTAGGGAACAACTGCTCCACCCATATCACATCCAGAAGGTACATGCCATGACACCTGAAGATTTTCCAGCACGACTGGAATATGCCAATTGGTTCCTGGATAAGCAAAGAGAGGATATGACTTTTATTACTCGAGTTTTATTCACTGATGAACCAGGTTTCAGTAGAGATGGAGTAATCAACTCTCATCATCTCCACATATGGGCCGAAGAAAATCCCCATGGGATATTGCAAACCAAACACCAACGGAAATTCAACGTGAATGTTTGGGCTGGTATCATAGGAAACCATCTTATAGGACCATTCGTTCTACATGACCGATTGAATGGAGAATGTTATTTGGAGTTCATTCAGAACGATTTGAATGGACTTTTGGAACATGTTCCATTGCCAACCCGAAGAGATATGTGGTTTAAGCATGATGGCGCTCCTCCTCATTTTAGTTCGATTGTGCGGGACCATCTGAACCGAGGTGGGCCATATTCATGGCCACCACGGTCTCCGGATTTAAATCCATTGGATTTCTTTCTGTGGGGGGCATCTAAAAAGCCTCGTTTACGCTACACCTATTCACACCAGAGATGCCTTGTTGAATAGAATTACATTACATAGTGAAGCCATACGAAACGACCCTGGCATGCTATTTGAAGTGCAGAGAGGGCGCCGACTAAGAAAATGTATTGAGAGAGACGGGGGTCATATCGAGCAGTTTTTGTAGCGGATTTTGCATTTCTGTTTACTCTTGAGGCTTGCGATTGATTATTTACACCATGAGTTTTGTAAGGTAAACGTGTTTGCATGATAAAAATTCGTTATGAACATTGTACCTATCATTTCTATTTTCATTACAAATTAATCTTTTCGAATAATGGTAGACATCTCAGGTTGGATGTCGTCGAACAAAAATGCATTTTTATCAAAAATCGTTGCTCCGATCGATTTTCCACACGAGTACTTTTATTCAGGAAATTGTCCAGGTAACCTTGTTTTCTTTTTGGGGTGTGGACCATCGGGGGTAGTCCGTTCCTGACTTTGTAGCAAAACAACTGACTCCTGCATGAAAGCTCATCGAAGGAATTCATTTGTTCAGTCAATCACCAAAATTTAGATGATTTTGAATATTCACTTTGAAAGTTATCAAAGAAAAACATTTTTCATTTTGTAATTTGAGGGCCCGTAACTTGGTAACGAAGGCTTTTAGGAACAAAAGTTATATGAAGTACTGGTGATATTTTGATCCCATCTATACATTCCCGAGAGGAAAAGAGGAAGTCCAGGGACACCCTGTATAGATAAAAAACAGACAGGTGAAACAAGACATATTTCACTGTGTATATGTAAATTGTTTCATAAAAAGAGAGGTTGGAGATGGGCGTGAAGCCTTCATGTTCCTACCATTTTTCAATGATGGAGGTTTCAGCCTCCGAAATGCATCCACAATAAACACAAACACAATCTAGTTGTTTTCGTGGGGATTGACTTAGGGTTTCCCTTCCTGATTCCATTAATGTAATCTCCCCACTCTGAGTAATATGCACTACTTCCACTACATAAATAATTATTAATATAAAATTATTGATTGATATTATAAATAAATGTTCTGTGCAGGAATATTTATGTATTACTCATCTAGTCTATATTACTTAATCGAAGGACATTAGTAATGACCAGTCAAGAAAAGTTATATTGTAGGGTATAAATGTCCTGTCAGTAATTCTGGTATAATTCTCAGGTTCTACCTATTCAGTGATAACAGAACTGCTCTTCTTCTTTTCGAAGGGTTTGGCATAAAAGCCTTCAAGTGGACTGTACTCGCTTTTTTTTCGATCTGTCCAGTCTGAAAATTCTTCTTTGGCTAAGCTCCTCGATTTTCCAACGAAGGGTTCCGGTCCTATGAATTCTATGGCTAGGTCAGCTTTCTCATTTCTTTCAAACCCTTTGTTCAAGCGACTCACTGCAGAGTTATTATGTTGTTCCTGCCAAGTCATTCAAGTGCCTTTTTGTTAATGGAAGGTGGGGCGAAGTGACTACAAGTGATTCTCCACAAATAAAACAATAAATTTATTTTTGGTCTTTTCTTTTTCAAACTTGATGCATTTCTATAATTTAAAATTCCCATATTCAACAGGAGTACATTAAACAAATTGAAATATATTCAACATTACAAAGAAATGTTGGCAAAGGAAAACATACCCTTGCCAATTAAAGTTAAGAAGTTAGCATTTTGAAATATGATGGTAAAGTATCTTATTTTTGTTAAATTATCACACAAAGGTTTGTATATTATGGAACGATGAAGATATTTGTCTATCAAAAGACTTTGACAATCTCTCGAATTAATATCTTACAGAAAGAGTGTGAATTTGGATTGATAAAGCCGGTGCAGAATATAGAAATTAGTAGTTGTCTTGATTAATTGGGCTAATATTCTAAAATATATTCATATACACCCTGTTGTTTCTTATATAGAATCATCTGCTTCAGCAATCTCAAAATGGTTTAATCTTCACTTGATGAACAGAATTGTTAATTAACCAACCCATTTCTCCGGATTCCATTCCAGAGTCTTTTGATGTAAAAAATGTTTATGCCCCAGCACCACACCTGAAGATGTCTTATTACAGATCAGAAACTTTTATTGTGGTTTACACACACATCAAATGGTAGATTTTGGTACTGATAGATATAGTTAGGACTTTTTTTTCAGTTCAATGAAAAATTCTATGAATAATGCTCAGCTCTGGAGATGGGAATCAACCTGCCTCCCTTCCTTGCCAAAATGTTTATGTATCATTTAGAGGAAAAGATCTTTGAAAGTCAAGATTATAAAAACAATATAATATTTTGGTACTGTTATGTAAACGATCAAGCCTTACGGAATATTCTGATTATCTGATCACGTTACATACATAAAATTAACTTTTGAAATGGAAGAAAAATACTACTTTCTGTAATTAGTGCTCACAAAAAATAAAGGTCAATTTAAATTGGCCATGAAATCCAATACAATATATGAACAAAAATTTTGATTAAGACCTTCAACCAGTTGAAAAACAATAAATATCCTACTGCTCTCTTCCATTTTAAAGCCAAATCTTCACTTCATTAGGTAAATATGTCTCGAAAGGGAATATCCAAATACGTTATAAAACCTCGAACAATCTAGGTAAATTACGTAACTCCAGAGACAAAAGAGAGAAACGCCACAAGTTTTCTTAGGCCAAACCGCTACCAAATTTTCAGAAAGAGTAGTTTAATATACTAACCTCTGCAATAAATACCACGATATTGATATCTGCAAAACCTTTATGCTAATCATTTATTAAAATTTGGACATTAAAATTTCGATAAAAAGAACCATTTCTGCCCAAAAAGTTCAGAACTGTATGCCCTACAAATCCTTGAAATATACAAAGCTAAAAACTCTTCCGTTTCAAATTTATCAATGATTAAATATAATTTGACTTCCTCAATTTATTCAAATTTATCCCGTAACATAAATTAATATATTACTTTTTCAACCTCCACACATCTTCCATTTCTCTACATATTTGTCCAAATGTCCATTATTTTGCATCACAGCACAATCTCTCGAACATTAGCCCAATTAATTGAGACATCTACTAATCTGTAAATTCCGCTCCAGCACATATGGTTTCCTTTATTCTGCCACAATCTAAATTTAAACTCTTTCCGTAATATCTCAATTCAAGAGATTGTAAAGTTCTTTGATATACAAATCTATTGTGTTAATTCAACGATAGTATGGATATAAATATATACACACCCATTTTCCCCACTTTATTCCAAAATGCCAAGTGTTTGTTTTCCTTTGCCTACATCAAAACATGACAAATAAATCAAGTCGAGACTCATATAGACCTCTCTTCTTGAAATTGGAAATAACACTACCTGCCTTATATATCTACTTCTGTCTTACATACAACGGAGCACTGGCTAAATGACCAAGAACCCATGAACCTTCCTAACTACTCTATCTTAAGTAGATGTGACTGCAAGACATCGCCCCACGGGGGCACACTTATTCTCGTTAAAGATAGTAAATACACTGTTCCACTTCACGAATATTGTAAAATACAACCATCTAATGGAGGACAAGACCTTTGAATTCTCAGTTATTTTCACTAACACGCCAAACATGTTTGTCGTGTCTCCAAATTCAAGTGTGGATCTATTCCTTAATAAACTAGATACACTATTACTTCAATTACCTTTAAATAAAAACATTATACTAACTGGTGACCAACATAAATTATTGTGATAAACACTCACTCACCACACAAGCTCTGATTCAGCTTTTAAGCTCCCACAAAACCATGCATGCAAAATCCTACACCAGAATTTCCCAATATTCAAACAGTATTATCGACTAAGTTTGCTCAAACCTGGATGAGGATCGTGTATCTTGCTGGACTATCAGACCATGAAGCACTGTAAAGCACATTCTCTCTGAGCACAAAAATCCCCAAATAGAAAACTAGGCTAGGTAGAATATACTCAAAAAAACAATTACAATAGGTTTTTACAATTATGTGAAGATATAAACTGGGGCTCGATCACCCATTCTGACCCAATCCATCAATTTCAAACTATACTAATGACAAATTTTGAAATAACATTCCTCTTAAAAAAAACAAATTTAAAACAAAAAACATGGATTATTCAGGGCATCAAAATATCAGTGAAAAATCTACGTTCCCTACACTACATAAGAAAATTCAGCACATCCACTCAATTCAACTCTTATTTCATCAGATACAGAGTAAACAAAAACAACTCACAGGCAACAATTATGAACATTCCTCCAGATGATCTCAATCAATACTACTGCTCCATAGGACAGAACAATACTAATAACAATAACTCTGGAACAGACCCTATAACATATCTAACAGAGATAAGCACTCCCGAAACATTTTATCTCCACCCCACGGACAAATATGAATTGAAAAAAATAATAGCCGATATAAAAAATAAACATGCCACGGGAATAGACAGCCTTTCAATAGAATTATCCAGAAACTTACCAGAAAGCGCACTAAAAAAATTGGTTGACTTCATAAACTAGACTTTTGAAAGTGGAACCTTTCCAGCTTGTTTAAAAACCTGTTATAGTACCAGTGTACAAAGGGGGAGCTGAAGATGAACCTGGTAACTATCGCCCTATAGGTATCTCTAATACCAACACTATCAAAATATTAGAAAAAATAGTCAAGAAAAGAATAATGGCATTCTTGAATAAACATAATATAATAACAAAAGAATAATTATGATGCCAACAAAACAAAAACACAAGTGATGCAATGCTAAACCTACTAGAAACAATCTATGGATCCATCAATAGGGCAGAATCATCTGAAGCCGTGTATCTCCAAGGCGTTCGACAGTGTCAATCTCAGACTCTTGCTAAGAAAACTCTACCAATATGGCTTCAGGGGATTATCGCAAAATTGGATTCAATCTTACCTAACGGATCGCAAACAAATGGTCAACATTTCTGACACATACTCTGGTTGCTCTCCTGTAACAACTGGAGTTCCCCAGGGATCTGTTTTGGGCCCATCCTGTTCCTACTCTATATAAACGACATTACACAAATAAAAACTAACTACAGCATAACAATATTTGCAGATGATACAACAATCTGCTGGAGCAACAAAGATCCAAAAGAACTCCAGGTAACTATAAATCGTGATCTGGCACTAATAAATAACTGGTGCAACATCAACTCCCTGTCCCTCAACACTACAAAAACAGCGCTCATCAACTTCAAATGTGAAATAAACAACATTAACGTAGATACCACTAGTATCCAGAAAAAGACATGCTCCAAATTTCTAGGACATAGACCACCAGCTCAAGTTTGAAGATCGCACACTGAAACTATGCAAAAGACTCACATCGTGAGAACTTGGTCCCAAAATAGCCAAAGAAGTGTATTGCTCACTTAGTGAATCCCATCTCAGATATGCCCTACCATTCTGGGGCACCGTTTATTGCAATAACATGTCTGATATAATACTTGCATACAAGAAATGGCCAAACAGTGCTGTCCTAATGTGTGACTCGTCCTAGACATATAAATTTATTGATTAAACTGACACGTGCACCATCTATTATCCTTTTATCTGTATATATTTTAATGACTTTGTCTATAAGAATGTGTATTCTTCCGACAATAAAGTGTATTTTGATTTGGTAATAAATATTCCAAAACACGATTCTTAACACCCTTATAATACAAGGAATAAATCCAATTTTGTTCTTCCTCGGCACAGATTAACATCATCACTCGACAGCTATATCCATCTATCTGTAAAATTCCTCAACAAACAACTATTGCATATTTAGGAAATGTCAGCTTATAAATTTAAATAAAATTGCAATAAACTTCTTCTCTTCTGTCCATACAGCTCCGATCATTTGTAACTGCATATGTCAAACGCTTTACCCTCCTATCTGATATGAAGGCATATGGATTAGTTTATGTGCCATATTTTTTTTTACTCTTACTCTTTGTTGTACCTCGTTACTAAATGTTCTCTCTTCCAGTACTCTGAGTTTTTTGAATTATTTGTCAATGCTAATACAACGTAAATTGTTATATAAGAAATAAATAATATTATTAATTATTTTTGCATATTTGAATATAATTAAGTTTTTTATATTTGAATATAATTCAGTTTTTTTTATGTACTCTTGCTGAAGATGTGAATTTAAATTGTCAACATGCATCCACTTTTAAAAATAAACGAAATCAATTAAACTCTTGTTGTTCTTGTGGGGAATAACTCGACCCTCCTTCCATTGGAATACTTCTGTACTACTTTTATCAACTTTGTTTAAATGATATTGATAGATATATTGGACTTCTAAATTTTTTACTCCATGTGAATGATCCTTAAACTTCAAAAGGAAGTGATACAAATGGCCGATTGTTAAAAGTTAAAAAAATCTTAATGGCATTGTGAAGTACTATTCAGTGAAAAACTTACAATTAAATGAGGAAAAATTTAAAGTTATTACTTATACAAGAATAAAAGTCCAATTGAGTTACCCAATACAATAACCATATTAGAAAGGCTGAATCATATCAAGGATCTAGGGGTTCTTTCAGGGCCGATCCTAGCAGGTGTGCAGCGCGTGCACCGCACGCGGGCGGCCAAACTAAGGGGCGGCCGCAGGCCGCATTCAGTTATAACAATCAGCTATTTTTTGAAAGAAGAAAAATGAACCGTTAGTGCTCAGTTGTGTTGTGTGTTGGTCTATTGTTCATTAGTATCTTCTCCTACTCTCATCTACACACATTCTTCATTTGAGAGCAAAATTCATGGCAGAGCCGGCAATGCAGCATAAAAATTGAAATTTCTATAAAAAAAAAAACAAGGGCCATATTTTTGACACGACTAAGTATGTTTGGTTCCTGTGTGCGGCGCGGCGGCTTATTTATGTACATATAGTCTTTACGATGTCAGTTGGAACAGCAGATTTTTTTTTAAAGGAGGTACCAGCGGCGAAACCTTTGAAAAAAACGTGCTGCTGTTCGCCGGGCGGCTTTTTTTCAAAGGTTTCGCCGCTGCGGCCTCCTTTGAATTTTTTTTCGCCGTGCCAACTTACTTGTAAAGACTATATATATCACAGTCGGCACGCGGCTCGCAGGTCAATGGTCAAAAGAAACTTTATTTTAGCGGTTTTCTTTATAGATAAGAAATGGATTGTTTGGACAAAGTTAAAGGGATGCCGCATCGGATTTTTTTTTGCTACTTCACCATTATATATAAACCATTTTCATCTCAAAATGTTCATTTAATTTTGAATCAACATACAATAAGACTAGTCATAAACACAATCAAGTGCAAGTGTAAGTTAATATTGGAAATTAGTGACAAGGTGTTGCTGTTGAGTATCCTTTAAATATTTAAATCAGAACTGTGGTAAGTACCAAAGCTCTTAACTAGATTTATGAACGAATGAAATGTTGTGCAGGGTGTTTTCTAATTAGATAAAAAAAGTGGGCATATTTTTAAACTAATTTTGTCGCGATGATTCGTTTTGAAAATAAGCACAGAATGTTTGAAAATTCAAAATTTATTTTCAATTCTTTCAAAATTCGTTAGCACAAAATATAATTTTCTTACAAAATTATAGGTTACCAACCGGGGGAGTTTATGAAAATTTTAATTTTTACCCAGATTTTGAAAGAGCTCTAATCATTATTTATTTTAAATAATTTGCTCTAACTTTTTCAACAGGAATGGGGATTTCTTATGAATAACCCATATTCTAACACTTTAAGTAAAAAAAAGTATTAACAATGGTAGGTACTTTTTAGAGGTCATTTCGATGAATTTCAAAATTTCTGAAGAATTCCTATTCATTTTATCTGCATCTGTGAGCCATGATATACTTATCGTTCTTCTTACCTTTTACCTTTAGATGTCGTCCTCGTCCAAAAGAATAGAAGAAATCTCAAAACAAGCTGGAGCATTGAAAAAGTATTTTGGAAAACCGGATAAAAGTGAGCCCGAACAAAAAGGTTTGAATCAAATCGCGAAAGGTTTGAATCAAATCGCGGAGTTTGATTATTCTCAACCATCAACATCCACCAGTACTAGTGAAACAAACAATAAATCAATAGATTTCACACCCGATGAAGGTGATAAAGCTGCAAGATCATCATCAAGCAGTCCCATTCCCAGTGAAGCCGAATGTGAAGATGAGAGCAAAGAGGAAGAGGGCTCTGCTCAAGTAGCACTAGATGATCCAGGTACT
Organism: Gonioctena quinquepunctata; assembly: GCA_018342105.1. NCBI lineage: Eukaryota > Metazoa > Arthropoda > Insecta > Coleoptera > Chrysomelidae > Gonioctena > Gonioctena quinquepunctata. The sequence continues at coordinate 489,884 of JAFIRS010000543.1, forward strand.
TGGCCTAACATTTTGACAAAAAAATATATTGATTTATTGGTAGAACACGGTCCCAAACAAGTTGTAGATTTCAAATTTCCTATTGATGAGAGTGGCAGAAAATTTTGCTGTTCATATTATAACAAAACTTTAGTGAATGGGGAGAAAATAAATCGCGCGTGGCTCTGCTATTCCATAAAACTAAATTGTATTTTTTGTTTTGCATGTAAATTGTTTAGTAGAGATAGTTCAACACAACTTGTAAGTACTGGCTTTTCTGATTGGCGTCATTGTTCGGATTACCTCAATAAGCATGAAAATACTCGAAAACACGTTAACTCTATAAGATCGGTGGTGCGAAATAAAGACGAGGATGGAAAAAATTGTACTATTGGCGGAACAACAAAATGTTTACAATAGAGAGAAAAAGGATGGCGTATACATTGAAAGAATGAATGCTTGAGTACAATTTTTAGCCAGTCAAAATTTAGCATTCAGAGGAACTAGATGGAGTTGTATCATAGAGATAATGGTAATTTTTTAAAGGCAGTAGAGATGTAGGCCAAATTTGATCCAGTTATTTCAGAACACCTTAATAATATCAGTAAATACAAAGATAAAAACACGTATTCCACACTACTTAGGGCAGCATTTTCAAAATGAAGTAATTCATATTTTAGCGAATCTATTACGTAATGAGATAACACGCATTGTCAAAAAGCCAAATATTACACTATAATTCTCGACTCTACGCCCGATATATTAGTCATACAGAACAAATAACGTTTGTAATTAGATGTGTGAACACTACTGATGGTAAAAGTAAAGTAGATATTTTAGAATTTTTTTCAGTAACTAATACCACTGGAGAAGGTCTGTGCAATTTTCTATTAGAGAAGCTATTACCTAGTCTGCAGCTCGAAGTCAAAGATATAATCGTGGTCAGGCTCGACAATGGATCGAACATGAAGGGAAAAAATATAGGGCTTCAGAAACGGATTCTCGATATCAATCCTAGAGCATTATACGTGCGTATGCGCTCATACCTTAAACCTCTTAGTTAATGACGCTGCCAGCTCCAGTGGTGAAATTCTGGATTTTTTGATATGGTACAAGAGGTATATAATTTTTTCGTCCCCATATCGATGGGATTTACTAAAAAATACGTGAAAAGTCTAACTTTGAAACCATTAAGTGAAACAAGGTGGGAAAGTCGTATCAATGCTATTAGACCTCTAAAGCAAGACCTCAAAAACATTATTACCGCATTAAATGCCTTAATTGAAGATTCCACCAGAGCGTAAAAAAAAATGGTGCAAAATCAATATTAAAAATCTTGAATCATTCAAATTTTTGTGTTTAATTTTGATTTGGCATGATTTATTATCAAGAATTAATGTTCTGAGTAAAATGCTTCAAAATCCTAAACTAAACATGCGGAATGCATTGAAGGCTTAGATAATTTAAAAAATATTTTGTTTCACAAAGATCAGGCGATAATTTCAAAATATTTGTGAATCAGCCACAACACTTGCTAGAGATTTAGGTATTGATCCCGAATTTCCAAGTTCGAGGCTCGGAAAAGGTCCGTTTATTTGATTACGAGGGCAGTGATGAACCCCTTTTGAATCCCTTCCAGCAATTCAAGACTTCTTTCTATTTTGCAATTATTGATCACGCGATCTCTTGTAAATGAAAGATTTCATTATTATCTGAGTGCTTTTCAATATTCTGCTTTCTGTATGAGTTTCACAACATTTCTAGTGATGATCTCATGAAAGCCTGCATGGACTTAGATATTAAGTTACAGGTACAGGAGGAAGGAAGTATCGTGAAAGATATAGACGGTATACAATTGTTTAATGAAATAACTTCATTCAAAGATATTTTTCCAGGTAAGAAACAGCCAATTGAGGTATTAGAAATCATAGTCAAAAATGATCTCATTTTCTGTTTTCCTAATTTTGCTCTAACAATAAGAATTTTTTTAACCTTACCTGTTTCTGTGGCTTCAGGAGAAAGAAGTTTCAGCAAATTAAAAATTATTAAAAATTACTTGAGAAATAATATGACACAAGAAAGGCTTTCAGATTTGGCCATCATCTCTATTGAATCCGAAATCTGTGAAAAAATAGATTTTACGGAAATTATTGATAAATTTGCCACTCAGAAAGCCAGAAAGATTATTTTATAATTAGGTAATTATAATGATTAGGTACCTAGTCTGTAGACTGTAGAACAACTGATTTATATACTTTTCGTTGGTATACGCACTGAGTATGTCCAAAATCGTTGTGTGTGAAATAGACGTTATACAGGTAGATGAGTTTAAGAGTTTATAACGTCAACGTTAAATATTAGTCAAAATAAGAAAAAAATCTCTGGAGGGGCGGCACATCTGGTATTTGCACGCGGGCGGCCAATACCCTAGGATCGGCCCTGGATTCTTTCCAACTATTCTCTAAATTTTGGAATTCATATTGAATAGTCGTCAAAGATGCTTACAGGAATCTAAGTTGTGTAATCAGGTGATGTCTTGATGATTCGAACTCGTCTCAACAATGAGACATCACCTGAAGATGGCACATGTGATTATATATATATATATATATATATATATATATATAAATATACATATATATATATATATATATATATATATATATATATATATATATATATAAATATAAATATACATATATATATATATATAAATATACATATATATATATATATATATAAATTCCGGGTGTCAACGAATCTATTAGACAAGTCATAACTTCTAAAATATAAGGTGTATCAAAATGAGATTTGGTGTAGGTAAATGGTATGTGAAGAGGAGAGTTTTCGCATATTTTTCACTTTCTGGTCACTTCCGGTTTCACCGGAAATAGCTCAGGTTTTGAATTTTTAAATGGAACATTTTTGGATTTCAGAGACAATTCTGGATTAGAATGTGACATTTTAAAAAAGTTTTTACGCCTACTTAATTTTTTTAGAGTCACTTTTAATATTGCATCTAGGTGGCCATGATCGGATGTAAACTAATCTGAGGACCTCAGGTGATGTCAGAAAATTACAATCCCAAAGTTTTAGTGACTAGTATGATAGATAGGAATAAGACAAGTTGACAAAATTACATTTTCGTGTCTAACTATCAAAATTAAATTAAAATAAAGTAGACGTAAAAACTTTTTAAAATGTCACATTTTGATCCAAAAATGTTACAATATATAGGGTGTTCCATTTAAAAATTCTAAACCGGAGCCATTTCCGGTAAAACCGGGAGTGACCGGAAAGTGAAAAATATGCAAAAACTCTTTTTTTCACGTACCATTTACCTATACCAAATCTCATTTTGATACACCAAATATTCTAGAAGTTATGACTTGTCTAATAGATTCGTTGACACCCGGTATATACACAAACATATATTTTTATTACTTGTTATATAACCATAAAACTAGAAATTACTTTGAAAACCCACGGATTCTGTGAAATGCTAGTTATACGAGATAAATTCAATTTTTGATTTTTACATTCCAACGCTTTCCTCAAGAACCATGAATAGAAAAAAAAATCCTTTTTTTATGACATTTCCATGACGGATAGTTTGTATTAATTTTACAATAATGGACTACACTACACTACTACACATACTGTATATGGTACCCTACACATTCTGTCTAGGGTATGTGAGGTTCCGTAATAAAAATACATTCAAATAAGATTATGCAAGGACACAATAGATCTCATAAGATTAAGCAATGTCGACATATTAGGACCCTGTATCTCAAAACCTACAATTCCCTGAAAGTTGTTCCCATTGAGATTTTTTATCAGCTCTATGAAGGCAACAACAAACCAGAAATTAAGTGATATTAAAAAGGGTCCTTTGCAATCATGAAATAATAAAAAAAAAGAAAATGATCTATAATCATAAAATCTAAAAATCCATTATTCAAAATTAAGAGACATGTCATTCAATATGTGGTTTATTGACTCTTTTAGATCATAATAAAATGATAGGAAAAACTACATATTTAATGAATACTTTCAAAGTAACGGAGTGGTTGAGCAAGAATACATTAAATAATTCAAAAGTCAGATGCACCATGAAATGTATTGAATTATAATAAAATGGTGCCCAGAAAATCCATCGAATTTTTTTGGTAAAAAATATATTTTTTATGGGATCTAGAGAAATATACATTCCCAGTGTTAGCTTGTTCAAATTCTCCACTCAAACGCTCTCTGAAGCAAGTAAATGATTTGGCGGTAAAAATACATACTTTGATTTTTTTCAACAGCACTGAGAAAGAAATTGAGTTAATGATATAGGCTTATTAACATCTCAAAAATGTGAAAAATACAGTCAATGGAAAAAAAAATTATATGGATATTAACAATTTCATGTACACTAAACACCTAATGATCATATTCTTCTTGCTCACTTTTGTCTCCATCAAGATGAATAATATTAGTTTCATATATTTTAACACAAGCTGTAATACACTGGGAGTCTAAAGAACATGCCTTTTCATCAACTGCCCAAAATCTTAATTTCTCAATATATCAACAAGTAACTGTTCAGTTGAAGGTTTTTTTTGTCCATATTCACTGTTAAAAAACCAAATATTATAATAATTGAAAAGTGTCTAACTTAGTAAGACAAAAATCGTTTGCATGGGTCACATGCCTTTGCTTTAGACATATATCTAATTGCTCTTTTTTGTAAAATCAAGATGCTTTGCATGATATTATTATTGCAGACTGCCCAAAAAGGGGTGCCATATCTCAGATGGGATTCAATTAATACATGGTATACTGATTTAGCTGATGTGGACCCGAGTTCATGCAAAACCATTCTTACAGCGAAACAACCATTATCTAGTTCGATGTTACCCAGATCGCACTTAAAGTATAGTATATTGGTTTTTGTTACGATGAGAGCAAGAAGGTTAAAGTCACACTAACTTTTTACTTTCTTCATGTCGCAGATGATTTTCCTTTCCAGGTCAATTTTATTTTTGTCATGCCATAAGATTGTGGTGTCGTCTGCGAAAATTGTAAATCAGATCGTTAATGTACAACAAAAAAAGAGTGGGGCCAAGTATGGCCCCTTGTGGCATGCCACAGTTAACCGGTGCTTTTTCGGAAACGGTCGAAGTTTTAACCATTTGCGTGCGATTTGTTAGGTAGGACTCTATCCATTTGTTTACTACTCCTCTGAAGCCATAGTGGTGCAGCTTAGCCAGTAGTATTCGGTGATCAACACAGTCAAAAGCCTTGGAGAAATCGCAGAATATAGCTGCCGCAGCCTCTCTGCAGTTGACTATTGTGTACACTTCCTGGAGAAATGAGAAGATGGCATCACACGAGTTTTTATTTCCCTGGAATCCGTACTGATTTTGGGACATTATATTGTGCTTGATTGAGAATTTTGTTATTTTGATTTTTACAATTTTTTCATTTATTTTTGCTAGAGCTGGTTTGAGAGAAATTGACCGGAAATTTGCTGGCGTGTCTCGGGCCCCACCTTTATGTAGTGGAATTACAATGGCTGTTTTCAGGAAGTGTGGGAATATACCTTTCTGAAATGAGATATTTATTAGTGTGGCTAAAGTATGAAGAGCGTCATCTGGCAGGTTTTCAAGAGCACTTATAGAAATTTCATCAATTCCATGCGTTTTTTTATTTGTTATTGATAACATGACTTCTTTTAGCTCACAAACATCCGTATCATACAATACGAGTTACTGAGAAATGGAAAAGTTGCCGAAGTGTTCCATGGGGTCAGTATTTTTTGTTATATCCTGTGTTATTCTACTGGCAGCGGTGCATTAGTAATTATTCAGTTCGTTAGGTGTTAGAGTAGTCTCTGTTTTGTTTATATGGTTTTTGCCTCTCAGATCGTTTATACCATATTTTCGATTTATTATCCGATTCATCAATTTTATTTTTGTAATAACTTTCCTTAGCAGTTTTGTAGATTCTTCGTTAGTTAGTAAAGTAAGTGTGGAAAAAATTATCGTTAGTATATTTCCTCATATTATGCAGGCATCTTAAATTTTTAGATATGTTTTGATCCCTACGGTCAACCACCTTTTGTTTTCTTTTACCCCAAAGTTTACGTAGTGGGAAGGATTCATAGAAGAGTGTTAAAGATGTTCATGAAACATTTCAAAGGGTTTCTCAGAGTCTAGAATGTTATTCCACTCAGAGAGACATGCTGATTCTCTAAATTTATCAAAATTTGTTTTGCTGTATAGAGAAGCCACAGAGCATCAATTGTCTGCGCGTTTTTACTTAAAGGGCAGGGGTGTGCATTATATCACTGGGTCTACAGATCTGGTAATATCTAAATTTGTCTTCTTTCTTATTGTGAATTTATTTATAACCTACTTTTTTGGAAAACAGTCTTGATTTTGGAGATTAAATTCGAGTTCAAAATATAGGCTACATTAGAAAGTAAAAATGGTGTAAATAATAACAAAATATATAGGAACAGCTTTTATTTCGAAAAAAGGTGGAACAAAAATTACCATTATTGAACTTAAAAGAGCCATAACTTGAAAAATATTCGAGAGCTCAAAGTTTTTATTTCAGATTCATGTTCAGCGGACAAAAATACGTAAGTACCCCAAAAATCTTCAAGATTTTTTTGTACGAATATGTACCAGACTAACCGCTCATTCAAACACAAGAAATAATGTTTTCCCAAAATGTTTGAGAATATTATATCAAGAACAAGAACAAACTGTACAGTAATGGTCTGCTTATTGCGAACTTTCATTTATAACGAACCAATCTATAGGGTAAGAACTAAAGAATTATTAAACATGTGTTAGTTTTTTCGCAAATAACAATCCCGTTTATAACGAACTTTCAGATAAAACAAACTTTAATTTTTGGTATATTCTCAAAAAAATTCGGTTATAACGAACTTAAAATGGTGTTTTACCGAGTAGGCAGGGGAGTCCCCAAAATATTTTCGACCTTGCTGGAGGATGTGCGATCGCCGGGGCGTGCTACCAGTCAACATACAGACTGGCGTTAGTTTATTTGTTATTCAATGTGTTGGAGGTGTACAATAATGAGTGACGTAATTTAAAAAAAACACGTAAAGCTCTGGCTTTGAGTAGTAAATATGACATCGTCAAAAGTTCGTTTGAAAATGGGCTTAAGCAAATCAACAGTGAGTACTGCACCCGAGATAGCATCCCAAACATACTTTGAGATATGAATGTAAATTACCATTCAATATTTTAATTTCAGGTGGGTATGATTTGGAAAAAAAAGAAAAAATTATTGAAATGTTCGAAAAGGGCCAAAACGTGAATGTAAAAAAATTAAATAAAAAAACCCACGAATTCTGAAGTTGATCAGGGACTTTTGAAATGGTTTTCTCAGCAGAGAAATAAAAATGTAACCATTTGTGGTGCTATATTGCATTCGAAGGCTGAAGACCTTGGAAAGAAGTTGTTAAAAGATTAAGATCCTGAAGTTAGTAGCTGTGACAATTCGTTGGTAATTTAAGTTTTAATAAAGGATGTTATTTGGAAATGCAATTTTTTCAGCACACACATTTTGTTGTATTTTCATTGCTAGTCATGAATGGATCAAAAATCCATGAAACAGGTAGCTTATTCGGGATATTTTGACATTGAGGAGAGGTATGCTTGGAAAAAAAGTTATTTCGTCAAACTGACAACGTGGTTGCTGAATAGTTAAACTATCATGATTGCTCGTTTAAATTTTTATTATCGTAGTTTCACAGAATTTAAGCCCATTGAGGCAATTCTAGATACAATTAATTGAAAAAAGTATCAATTATATGAAACCACAGACTCTAGGAAAAATCAATGTACAAGATATTCTATTTGAAAATCAGAAGATGGGGCTGCAAAAAAAATTCAAAATGTACTTGTGTTATATACACACCACTTTCGTTTTGATACTTCTGAGGCAGAGGATCAAATAGTCGGTGCAATACTCTATAAGCAATATCTTTCTATTCTATAGAAAAATGGAATCTGACAGAATTTTAGACTAGTTATATCCTTCATGGATGCCTCATTTAAACTATATATTCACAATATTCAAAAACGTTTTCATTAAACTGCTTTTTGACTCTTAAGCTCACAATTGAACCCTTTTTTTATTGTGGAAATTGTTTATTCAGAAAAGAAATGAAAGATAATTGATAAGTCATCTGAACTGAAGAAAAGAATGGGGCCATTATAATTTTTAACATTTGTCATTATATAAAAAAGGTATAAGCTGAATGTATTTCAGTTATCAAATTTTGGAGAAAGAGGAAGTTTAGCAGATAAACTGCATTTGTTAGATTATAACCAGATAAAGAGTTAAAAATACTTTTTGTTTTGACAGCTGGTTTTCTAACCTATGATGTTGATTAATTCATTAATTGTGTAACAGACAATTAAATAATAATATCAAATGATATTTACAAAAGATACCTTGGAGGATGTCTTTAATAATGGATAAATCTTCAAAAATGCAACATTTGTTTGGGGAAACCAGCCATTTTGAACCACATATGGAATAATCATGCTTAGACTGTGATTGTTCTTACGAGACATGTTAAAGATTGTCACAGTCATAACGCAAAAACGTACCTTCCGTAAAATCCTTCAGTAATTTTGTTCTTTTTCATGGGCCTTCTCATTTTAGCAATCTCAGCATTTCGTCTCTTCATAATTTCCTTTGGAACCCTATGCACTAAAATGATTATATATTACTCACTCCACACTAGAATTTGCGAAAATATGTATTTCTCTCATGAGGTTTTGGTCACAAAAATCACTTCTGCGGTAAGTAATGTATTTTGTTGTCAACTCGGTTAGTGCCTGTTCCGTAATTTGGGAGGGCGCCACGGTTGAAAGATGTAAGCTGAGCAGTATTTTTGTGTTGAATAGGTTAATCGCTTAAGTCACGAAATACTGCAAAATCACGGAAACTATTTCCACAGAAAACACGCATTTGCCACTTTTCCGAAATATTTTGAGTTGCACATAAAATTAGCCACCTAGGAAGCTGGGCAAAGCATACAAAAATTGAAAATATATTTCACCATTTTCATAACTGAAAATTTAAAATGCCGATTTTTTCATCCTATTCAAAAACGTACCCCTAGCGCCGTTGAAGGACGTATGCATCGTCACTTGACGCAGTTCAAACTTTCACCACTAGGGCTCTTAAGGGTGTAACATTTGCCTTGCACTGACAACTATTATTTATTCTGTCTTCGAATATGTTCTGTCTTCGATTGTATATTGTCAAAGAGTAGAACTATAAGGTTTGTTCCAGCAGCGTGTTCAAAACACATTTCGAACATTTACGCACTGCGCATGTGTGACCGTGGTCTGTTGGTACAAGTGCTGCTGGAATGCGCATTTGTTCGAACCGAACAACAATGTTATTTAGAACTCCTATGTCCATTCGAAAATGTCCAATGAATTCTTCATTGTTATACGCTGGAAAGTTTCAATATAATTTTAATATTTCCAATTCTTCCAGTAACAAAGGTTCCTCAGACACTTCCTCACTTGCGTTCGACCATTCACTTTCACCATAAACTAAAAAGTCTATATCCATATCCATTGAAAAACTTAACTGAAAAAACTTAGAACCTAAAAATATTTCTGATTTCTTTCTAGGACTAGACTAAAGGAGAGGTTATGTAGGTTTGAACTTGAACATGCGCAAACCCAAAAGTTCCAACGTTTCATATTAAAACATTTTTGCTGGTTCCAAACTTGTAATGAACAAGTTCAATTTACTGCTGGAATGTTTGTCAGTAATCTGAACTTGGCACTGCTGGAACGCAATATTTACATTGCGCATGATCTACTAGTTAGGAACATCCTGCTGGAACAAACCTATAACCTTTGGTATTGTATTGGTGATAAGCTGGATTTATAGTTAGACGGACTGTAAACGTAGACGCACTGCAAAAAGATCAAGTATAGATTTTATGTACCCTTGTTTATAAATAACGTAAACGCATGACGTAACGTAAGTGAAACGCACTGGAACGGAAGAGTTGGCCAACTTCCATATTTTACACTACGTTTCTTGCGTCCGGCCAATCAAAATAAAGAATTAGGTGTTATGTTTTTTACAAGACGTAATTATTCATTAAATACTGGAACAATCATTCACGTATACTTGAAAAATTGATCTGGATCAGCAGTCTTCATCTTTAAAAAATTATTTTAGGCATTCTCTACTTTTCTATTACGGTTAATGGGTCTTGATTTGTAACGTCTTAGTCGCATAATTATTGTTCTTCGAGTTTGTCGACACTTTTCCAATGCTACTGCACACAACAACAGTCCCACGGCACCAAGAAGCATACCTTCATGTATTTCATAATCCATTGTGACACAGAAAACGAAGCATAGATAAATATTTAGAATATAATACAAATCCAAACCAACACAGGCTGTTTATGATTCGTGTAGGTTATGTTGAATATCACTATCACTTCTACCCATGCGCAAAAATTCCGTTCCGTCGATTTATAAATTCAATAATATTTTACAGTCCGTTTGTTACGTATACAGTGCGTCTACGTTTACAGTCCGTCTAACTATAAATCCAGCTTTAGAAACAAAGTGATTTTTCCTCGAAGTTAACCATACAAACCGGGTTAGCAATAAGTTAAACTGTCAATATTCCTCGAAGTGTATTCCAAACTATGACGTAGGAGTTAACCAACCACACAAACCATTTCACTGAGATAGTTATCTAGTTGGAGGTTAGGTTTTTTGTTTATTCATATAGAATGATAAGGATAAAAGTCCTATATCAGTGTAGAAGTATATTAAAGATATATAATGGATTCATACAAAGTATATGAATGAGAGATTATGTTCATCATCTTCCAGCATTTGCATAATCCAGATATTGATAAAATGTATTCCCGATGAATTGATGGCCACTGAAGAAGGATGTGGTGGAATCTGAATATCCTCTATAAATTCCAGTACTAATAAATTTGCCACATTCATTTTAATTGTATTTTCAAGAACTCGAAGAACACATAAGTAAAGAAAAGATAACAAAATATCAATCAACGCTGTAATGAGAATTTTTAACCCTTAACCACAGAATATAAGACTCCTATATTCTGTGCCTCAACAACAAAAAACAAATCTGTCAACCTTCACAAGTTAAACCGAAGTCTACCGTGACGTCATACAATAGTTAACCTGGTTTGCGTGGTTAAGTTCGAAGAAAAATGACTATAATAAGTGTATTGGCGTCCGAGCGCGCGGACCTCGGACCCGCGGCATGTTTGTATTTTGGTCCGAGCATCTGAACTTATGCATTATTTCTTTACACGGTATGTTACAGTGTGCTTGTGTCACCTTAATTTACTGAATTTACTGGTAAATGTAGAGGCGTCTTGCTCATGCTCCTTGAAAATAGCTATAATACTTTTCTTACGAGTTTTTGCCTCCAGAACACGAATCCGGAAGAAAAACGCGGCGGTCTCATACCGTTTCCGAGATTTTTTCCTTCTTCATTAGGTTATTTTTAAGCACCGTTTTCTCGTACAAAAATTACTCAAAATGCCTTCTTTCAAACAGCATAAACAACAAACACTAAATCACTCATTTTCGGCACAATTTGTAATCAGTTCTATAGAAAAAATCCTCCTTCAACACATACATCTAACCCCTCCTCGCATCATTAACAACAACCTAAATTCGAGTCAGATGTCAGCGCTTAGGATGTATGAGTTGAAGAAGGATATTTTCGGTAGAACCAGCTGTATTTCGTGCAAAGTTTTGCCGAAAATGGGAGATTTATTTGTAGTTCATCCTATTTGAAAGGAGGAGGCATTTTGAATGATTTTTGTGCGAGAATACGCCCATACATTTACCAGTAAATTCGGTGATACAAGCACCCTGTAAAAATAATGCATAAGTTCAGATGCTCCGGACCAAAATACAAAAAGTCCGCGGATTCGAGCGGCCGGGCTCCAATACACTTCCTTAAAATAAAGGTTAAAGTTATGTTTGGGTGGAAAGTTAGTTGTAAGACATAGGATTCTGCCAATATTCCTGAAATAACAATAGGAAACTCGCATGATTTAATTTTTTTATTACCTCAGAAATTACATTTTGTGAAAACCATTTCTCAAATCTCATTTTTATACGTGTGTGTTATTGTTATCCTATCCTTTCTACAAAATCTGAATTTCAACTATAGTCTTAGTTGGACACAATTATGTATTTCAATTGTTGTATGTAATAATAAAGCACCATCAATGATTTTTCATTTAATTGCACTGATAATAAGAGTAATTAACACGTGTATTTACCGAAATGTTCGAAATTTTCATATCACCCGCTTTTTTAATATGTCGGATGCGCTTGCGCGTTAACGAGTCATGAAAAGGCCTATTCACTCTATGTTAGCTACAACGCTGCCGATTTGAGAGTAATTACCACAGAACTATAACATTTATAGTTCTATGGTAATTACTCCATTTGTAAGCAATTTGAAAGCTTCGGAGTAATCGTGGAGTAATGACGAACTGTAAGGATTTTGTAAGCAATTTGCACTAAGGAGTGGAAAAAGAAATCGTTCATATTTCTGACTACTTGTGTTTGTTTCGTGTGGTATATGGCCAATGGCCAGTCATATCATGGCACAAAACTCGTTAGTCGTTAACTCTTCACGTCTTTGTCTATAGTAGTTAGTTTGTCAGTTTGAGTTCTGTGTTATGTTTGTTTATCGAAATTCAAAATGGGGAACACGCATGCTTTTATTTTATGTTTTCTTTGCGACAGTTTGGTCCTCAAAGATTACATTTTGTGAAAATAATTTCTCAAATCCCAAAACTTTGTCAACATTTTCTAATTTAAAGTTGCTCCTCACTAGGGGAGTGCCGCACAAGTTGCCAACTTCAAAAACTTCTGCCCCTCCAATTGTAATAATTCCATCAGGGTTATATAGAGAATCACAAACTGAATATGCTACATCATTTATTTTTAGTCCCAAAGTGTTTATATGTTTCAGTTATATTGATAGGGAATTTTGTCTAAATTTCGAGTGTCAATGCATGTCCTAATCTGATTCGTGCTTTCGTGCATTATTGACTGTCATATGTCAATATTATTTCTCAGAATATTGTTTGTGCCACCAACTATTCACATATTAAGACAAAAAATTGAATCAAATTGGCGATTTTCTATACAACCAAAGTCAAACAATTGCCATTGGAGAGGCAGAACTTTTGAAGTTTTTTATATGTTGGAAACTTGTGCGGCACTCCTCTATTCAAACGCGATTTGACCTTCACTTGAATAACTTCTCCCCAAACACTAACGCCAATTGTGGTTGTTTCAAGAATTTAGATCGACAATAATATTTCTTATAACATAAATTCAACTTCATGATCAATTATATCAACGGGTTTCAATGCTACCAAACCCAACTTCTGACCTACCCTAGCATAGAGTGGACATTTGCATTTTCAGTTGTTCTTCTAGTCTTCTAGAATAATCCATATATACCATAGATTACGTATGAATTAAGTTTGTAAGGATTTTGTAAGCATTCTCAAAATTCTCGGAGTAAAACTCCGCATTTTGATAGAAGCTAGTCAGCATATTGTACACTTTCAATTGGCAGCACTGGTTAGCTAAGGCATTGTTTAAAGAGAAAGAAGAGCTAAGGTGTAAACATATATTTATTAACTACGAATATTGATAATTGGCCATAAGAGCAATGTGTCGGTTTATATCAATGATTATACACCAGAAAGGATAGCTGAGTTCGTCGATTTTATCTGCCTTCCCTCTCGCTTGCTGCCAGCAGCGTGACGTCTCCAAGGCACCACTACGGTTGGTTCGCCCTAAGAGCCCATGCCATTTTTCACGATTTTTAAACCTTTTATCTTGTTATTTACCTTAGCGCTCCATTGAATTTTTAGAACTCTAGATGGCCAAGTTTTCTGTGGATAACCCATAAATTGAACTGATACTAAGTGCGTCATTTCGTGACAAGGCACTTCGTTCTTTCGATTTATTGAGAATATTTCTGGAAACTTTGGGCCCATTAAATAAATAGGAATTAATGAGTTGTCTCGATATTTTTATGAGTTGAAATTTTGGGTGAAGTTTTTGAGAGCTTGTTGATGGTTCTTACAAGAAACTACGGCTTCCAGGCATGATCTGAAATGAAAACAGCTTCAACTCACTGCTCTTCAGCATTTTTCGGAAGCTATATTTACCATGAATATTTTCAATAAATCGAAAAACAGTTAAAAAAACAAGGGCTCTATCACAAAGTGGGCTCCAACACCCACTCCACAGTCTATTCAATTTTCACTTATTCACATGCTTATGGCACTATAAATCCATTGAAACGAAAGTCAAATGATTCAAAAAACATAAACATTAAAAAAAACGACGGAAAAATGTTATTAATAGGAAGAAAAACCGCTGTGAAAGATGAAAAAGTATATAAAAATACATGGGCACTTATGGCGTATTCGTTCGTTCATTAATTATGGTCTATCCTACAGGATAATATATCAGTCGCGGAAATCCACATCACCTAGGAACGTATTCCGTTGGCTTTGATTTCCCTTCGGGGGGCACCGGGATAGTCTCACTCGAAATGATACCTCAGATGCCCATTACTTTCACAACATATAATTTTTAAACTTTTCCATGCACGTGGAACGGCTGTACAAAAACTGACATTTACTTGACTTCCGGTCCGCGTGGTCAGACAACCTCCTCCCACGACCCCAGGAAGTCGAATCGCTTATGGCGTATGCGTATGAACCATCCAGGTTATCTGGAGACGTCAAAAGACGATGCAAATCCGCGCATGTGCACCTGGAATTGGGCCAATGTACGAATATTCTTTTCTCGTTATATTGACAGCAATAGGCGGAGCAATAAATATATGGGCGGAATCCAACGAGAGTAAACGTTATCTGAATAGGAGGTACTAATAAGCTCTAGCCAATTAGAATCTTGTAGCATTAAGTCGTCATAGTGACGTACAGGTGGCCCACGTAACATACAGAGTGGTCCAATATACATTCAAGAGCCTGTAACTCTCAGATCTAGACATCTTACTCTCAGATACCAGAGTGCGAGTGTGCTAGTCCGGCACTGTCCAGAGAGAATGGTGGCCATATACGTCACTATGACTCACAAATTATCTTTCATCTCTTTCTATTAGTGTCACCTATAACAGCTTTCTTTTTGGCCGTGTGAGTAGCACCGGAGCTACTCAGGAGCACGAAACACTGGCACCGACCCGTTCTTTTTAGGTAGAGCTTCAAGCTCCGGAGCAACACCAACAACCTTCCCCTGCCCCCTCTTGCACTCACCGGGAATTTGGTGTAACAAGCTCTTTTTGGTTATGTTTAATGATTGTTGTTTTTTTAGTAGCGCAGTAAATACCTTACATTAATATTAAACTTTATCTAAGAGTAATCAAAACAATATGAATAGTGCAAATGAAAAAGAGTTGCAAATAAATGATGTTTGTGATATTTTGACTATTTATTTTAATGTTTTCTAAAAGATATTTTTTTCTTTGAACTTATCTTATTGAATATTAAGTTTTTTATTTATCCATTTTGAGTTCAAAGACTGTTTAGAGTAGGGGTTTTTTTGTGATATTTCAACAATTTATTTCTTCCATTTTGAGGTGTTGATATTTTCTTCAAAATATTTGATCTGTTTGGCAAAGTTAAGCTTCACATTTAAACTTTATAGATCATTTTTGAAGTGGAATTTTCTGATAATTTCACCATTCTGTGATATTCTAAGATTATTGTTGAGTGGATATTTATTGAATAAACATATGTTTCATGAATTTTATTGAACATTTACATTTGAAAAGAGAGTACACTTCATGAATTAAACATTTTATTGAAGACTTGCTGTTGATTTTTTCTCCAACTTCAGCTTGCATACCAATACCTAAGGATAATTGGCAAGATACCACAGAGATAGTAAACTCGTTTTCTTGGTAGAAACATTGGGTCGTCCAGCAGAGTACGCAGAATGATATTTTGATTGTTCGAAGAGACCTGAAATTTCTAGAGTATATATATACATATATATATATATATATATATATATATATATATATATTCAATTTTTCAAACAAAAGGATGTATACCAATGATATTATAAGTTGTCTTTCATGATACGTGAAAATTGGATTTGAATTCATTGTTGTCATATTCCTTCACAGTTTCCTCAATATAATTTTCAATTCTGGTTCGTTTTCTCCTAGGCCCCTTTCATCAGAATCAGCAAACAAACTGTCCAAAGAGCTAGTAGAGTCTGAACTACTCAAATGGTTACCTGGTCTATCCATTAATGCCTTGAAAAGTTAATACTGATTTGAATCCACTCATCTTTCATTGCTGTTAACTTACCATTATCAACATTTCATTTTCAGAATCTGACATATCTAATATAATTGTTAGATTTTCGATTAAGCTTTCTAAAACCCTTCAAATCAATTCAAACTCTTCAACGAAAACAATAAATAGAAAAGAAACCATAGAGAAACTGAAAATAAAGAGAGTTGTCAAACCTGCAGTAAAAGTTGGCACCACGTTTAGACAGTGGCGACATATCTCGCAACTGGCCGAACTAAGTACAGTTGGTAAAACCGATTGAGATGAGGCGGGTTTTTCAAATGTGTTACTTTTATATGATTGATATGGTATATATTTTATAAGTGTTCGATTTGCCATTCTTGTATTGCATATGAATGGTTGTATCATATGAAATACAGGAATGGCAAATCGATCACTAATAAAATATATACAGTAATCGATTCGTAGAATCTGTTAGTTCGTTCGTGGTTAAAATGAAGTTTCAAAGTAAATCTTTATTTCATGATATCAAGAACAAAATTAAAGATCTTATAAAACAAGAATAATACGTTGAACACTATAAAAATACATTTTATTGTATCTAGGACAAGATACAACTACAGACAAAACAATAATAAAACTCCGAAAAACAACAAAATTAAAAATATTCTTCAGTCTTCATCAAATCAACCAAAATAAAAACAAATTACATTTACAACAAACCTTCAATCATTTTGTTCATTCATTAGCACAAAGGAGAACGAGTAGGTATACTCAACAAATACTCCAGTTTGATGATAATCTTCGTACTTCCTCAAATGGTGATAGAAAATGGAAACTAATGGACGGAAATAAGTATCAGTTTGTGAAAAAAATTCTGCAACTGATGGATGGAAATAAGTATCAGTTTGTGAAAAGCAGCTTATATTTTACCTTGTGAAAGAATATTTCGAGGAATTTCAGCGTCAACTCGAATAACAAAACATTCCATTTTCGACGTTGGGTTCATAATTCAAGTCCATAGTATAATTTCTATAATCAATTTTTCGATGACAATTAACAGTAGAATTATTCTGAAGTTATTACGTGGTTTGTCATTTTCTGACAAATGTCGAAATTGGAAAATTATCATGTCAGTCGTCTATTGACTGCGGGCAGCGCCTCCATGCGCGACTGGCCGTACCAAAAACTTGGTGGTCAAGATCGCCAATGTTTCAAACAGTCTCTTTATTTTTAATTTGTCTATGAAAGAAACAGTATATATCAAATGTCAATTACTAAATCTTATGCGCATGTGCAAAGTATTCATCCTGAAAACACCACTAAAATCCGTTTTATTTGGGAGCAGCACAGGTGCATCAAACACGGCACAGCTCCAGTGCACGATGCCCCAAAAAGAAAGCGTCTATTGTCTTATGGGGAATAGACTCTCCTACTCAGATAACGTTTACTCTCTTTGGGTGAATTCAGGGTTTTATATACAGTGCTTCTCAAAAGTCCGCTCCCCCCCCTCTTATTTTTTAAACGATTATACATAAACAAGTGAAATTTGGAAACTGAATATTAAAGGTTGTAAACTTCCCTACTAGTGATGATAGATGACGAAATCGTCAAAGATGACGTCACAAGGCCATTGTGACCAATAATTTTAAATGGAACCCTACGGCAAGCGATACCTCTTTTAACAGGTATCGAAATAACATATTCAATGATACTCATTTTGTTTGTGTTTATGGCAGTTTTAATGTCTCTTTGGTAAACATTAAAATTTGAATTCCATTCAGTATGATATTAATTACAGATTCAAGAATCAGTATCTACTTGAAGAAATTGCTCGAAGTGACCTCCATTTACTTCCTGACAGTGGAATATCCTATTTTTAAACTCTTCTCGTACTTTTGCAAATGTGTCTGCGGAAACAGCCTCACATTCTGCAACAATATTGTCAGGTTCAGTGGCGTAAACCTCCGATTCAAGGTACCCCCACAGAAAAAAATCCAAAGGTGTGATGTCCGGTGATCGAGCTGGCCATTCCGTTGAACCTCGTCGTCAAATCCATCTACCACGATACTCCTCATCCAAATACCGTCTCACTGCACCGTAATAGTGTGGAAAAGCACCATTCTGTTGGAATGTTATTTCCAAATTGCCGAATTCATCTGGATTATCTTCCAAAATTTCAAGGATTAACGGTTCTATTGCGTTTTGCAACAGCTCCAGATAAACCTCACCAGTTAAATTAGTATTCAAAAATAGAGGCCCAACGATGTGGTTCCCCAGGATACCTGCCCAAACATTCACCTTCTGGGGAAATTGGGTATGTGTTTCACGAAACAGGTGAGGATTTGCGTCACTCCAATACCTCACATTCTGTGTATTTACATTTCCATTCAGATAGAAAGTATTTAAAATTTGGCTGTTGGTTAATTTTAGTTTCCATATTTTCACAAAATTCTAGTCTTCGGTTTGGGTCGTCGTCTGAGAGTTGATGAACCATTTTTAATTTGTATGGATGAAATTTGTTTTTTTTCAACACCCTGTGTACTATACTTCGACTGACTTCACAGGTAGATGCAACGTAAGTTGTTGAAGAAGTAGGATGAACTATTACTTCTGCCAGTATATCAATTTTTTTCTCATCAGAAATTTGTGGTCTGCCAGATCGTTTCGCATCATTAATACTACCTGTTGTTTCAAACTTACGAAGAAGCTCCCTTAAATAAGTCCTCGAAATGGGGCGATCGGGAAACCTCTCATTAAAAATGCGTTCTGCTGCATGAATATTTTGTCCAGTTTCACCAAGAATTAGGATCGCTGCTACTTTATCACCTGAAGCACGTACCATTTCGCTTCTTGAAGCACTTAAACGTTCGGCTCACAACAGTTAAACAAATTATTAAAATGTACAAAAATATTAAAAGTACCAAAAGCTGCTAAAACAGTTAAACGTTCGATCAAAATACACAAATTATTAAATGTACAAAAACTTGGAAAATTACAAAAACGTCAGCTTTTTTGACAACTATCCAGAGGCGGAGCTTGAATTTGGAATTTTAGAATTAACTGATTTAATTCATCACAGCTTTGCGTTTTTAAAAGCGAGTTGCCAAAACTGCCATAAACACAAACGAAATTAGTATCATTGAATAGGTTTTTTCGATACCTTTTGAAAGAGGTGTCGCTTGCCGTAGGGTTCCATTTAAAATTATTGGTCACAATGGCCTTGTGACGCATCTTTGACGATTTCTCATCTATCATCACTAGTAGGAAAGTTTACAACCTTTAATATTCAGTTTCCAAATTTCACTTGTTTATGTATAATCGTTCCAAAAATAAGAGGGGGGAGGGGACTTTTGAGAAGCACTGTATATAATAACCCTGAACGAATTAAAAAAATTGTGAACGTCACTTATGACAGTAATTTAAAGGTTAAATTAAATTTATGTTTGACAGATTTTTGGAGGATTTTTTTAAAATTTGTGTTGTTAGTAGCTGCTCTGTTACCATGAACCATAGGACATATCGAAGTCGCTGACATATATGAACGTTGTTCGAGTTGTTTCAATCCCACTCATCTTGCTTTTAACGATCAAATAGAACACAATCTGTAATAGAATATATAATCTATAATAGAACTATAATCTTTGCAAATAGTCACAATATTGTGGTTAACAATGCTATTCCGCAATACAATAACTTTTTACGTAAAAGAGACAAAAGTTAATAAGACTTGACCAAACTTGCCAGCTAGTTTATCGAAGTTGAAAAAGGATACAAATGTAACTCAGTTATATAGCTATCGAACATTTTATTATCTACAAACCACTATCTTGAAAAAACATCGTGTCCCGACTAGACTTCGAACTCGTGTGCCAAGAGTGAAAAACGGACGACCCCGCTGTCATATGAACTCGGCATACTACATTTCGTATACATAGAGTTTTTTGTTTGTGATTTGGTAGATAATGGTTTGGATACTCTTCAATAAAACGGCAAGCAATGACAGCTAGATTACAAACGAGGCATTCCAATACCGAATACAATGACCAATGACTCTGTCTATAATCATCCAATCAGTAGGGTTCAAGGGAGTCGACTCTAAACCACAACTATATCTATGTTATAGTTCTATGCCCTGAACACAATAAAACGTCAATTCTTTTCCACTGGTGGTAACAAAGGGGTTTACGACCGTTTACGAATGAAAATACAACGCAGCTTATGGCTTCGTATAGAACTCTTGTTTATGTTGGGGGATTTTCTCATTTCATCAGTAATTCCATATTTTCGCCTCTTTTCAATAATAGATATTATTAAAAATGATTTCGCTAGAAAGTTCCTTACTAAAGCTCGATATAAATGAAAGTGACAGAGGATCTTATGATTATATTAATGTATTCAAGGTAAGGACAAAATCTAACCTCAAATTGTCCTAGTATATATATTTTTTCCATAGAATCCCAGTAAATTACCTATCAGTGAGATACATTTAGAAAGATCCTGGTTCGAGTTAAAGAAGGATATTCCTAAAGATTTTGTAAGTATATTGCTTTAGATAGCTGACTTTTAGAATTGAATTGAAAAACATTTTTACTAAAAACATTCAACCAAACGTTGTGGTTGAAAATTGGCTTTAGATTTTATCTAGTGGTACTTGGAATACAAATCAAAAGTTAAAATGTGGCTTTCCAAAATACTCTTTGTTGAAGAAACAAGAAGAGGTTGACCTTTTTGACTTGTCAGACATACAAGAAATTTTAATAAAAAACATATAAAATCATACAAAGTTTTAAATTAGTTAGTTAGTAATTCTCAAAGTTAAGAGTCCGAAATTGTTACATTCTGGATTTGATTCGGAAATATATATTAACTATTTTATTTTTGACAATACAACATAGAAAACTTATAATTAATGCTCACTGTAGGTCTTAATCCACTTATTACTTTATTTTTGAACCAATCACAAACATTATTTCAGTGAACATTGGCCTTAATTTGTATAGAGGCATTCATAACCTCATTTCACTTGGTAAAGAAATGCCCTGATTGTTGAGATTGATGACAATTGTAGTAAGAGTTAGAAACCATTATTTAACTAACTTCTGATTGTGTTTAAAATATATGTAGAGAGTACTAGTACATTTAATGGATGCCAATATATTATAATACAGAGAGAAAATGTCTTTATTCTCCAGATTGCTCACTAGTACTAATCAATACTTACCTATTGTATAGGTAAATAGTGGCAAGCATTTTTCCTAATGACTATAATAATAATACTCTTCAATTGTTATCTCATATGTATGAAATCCACTGCTTCACACAGAAGTCGGTGTATTGCAAGCAAGCACATTACATTTGCTCATGATCCATGGGTTGACCCATTGAATCCAGTCAGTGCAAATAATTAGAAACAAACTTGATCTTGGCCTGATTAAAATCAGCACATGAGTGGGCCCAAATACCATTTTGAAGTTGGCTACATCCTGAGATATATGTGAAGAAAATAGTTAGGTAATTATGTTTCTGTTCTGAATTAGGGAGTTGTTCAAATCAAGCAACAGTATATGAATAAGTAAATAGATTGTGGGGTGGTCAATATGGCTCTTCAGCCTCTCCGTACCTCGACCTGTAAGGTCTTTTGTACATTACCCTTCATCTATTCAAGACCCGGGATTCCGAGGATTCCTGGGCTAAGTTCCTGATGTCTGAGGGAGTTAGTGAAACCCCTTCAAGGGACTTAATCCTTTTGCAAAACAGCGCTTGGCAGAGGCAAAGCAGGTGTTCGGCAGTTTCAGCGAAGTTCTCGCAGTACAGGCACAGTTCACTGTAAGATCTATCCATTTTTTTTGAGGTGATACCTCAGAGGACAATGTCCAGTGAGCAGTCCCGTTAGGAATCGTCCATTAATCACGTGAGGCTCGAAAGGGGGGGAAAAAATCACGAAATTGAACAAAGGGGGAGGGAGGGTGTAGTGAGATATCACGTGTATTTATTTTTTCATTGAACGCGCAATTTCTTAAAACGTAAACTGGCCAGGCAACGATTTTCCCGCCCGCCACGACAACCGCCCGCGGCTTGCCAGTCGCCAGTTATTCTCTTCGATGTATTCTTCCGGAACGCTTCGTGACACCTCTTTACCCGATTTTGCAGTCGCCCATAGTATTCCATAGCCTCAAGAGCATGATGGTAAAGCGTTTGCTACATTTATTCTGCGTCGGTCTCTTGGAATTACCCCAACGCATTAGGGTTTTGACAAATTGCCTTATGACCTTTATTGCCCTAGCCTGAAGAAGGATCGTCAGCAGCTTGTGGGAAGGACGTGCTAGCAGTGTGGACTGTACTTCTGTACGAAGAAGAAAGTTAAGGCACAAGCAACCTAATGATCCGTGCAATAATAGTCCAGAGATGCACAATGTTCGTCCTTCACGCATCCTCATGCGACGATCGATTGGTAGATCGAGAGAGATTATCTGCGTAGTGCGCAAAAATGATGACGCCGAGTGGCTTGATGAGACCGACGTTGATCTTCAACAAAGTACAGTGCCAACAGCTGACTTGCAAGATGCTTATCAACTTGTTAGTGTTGAAGAAAGTCGCTAATCCGTGGTCCGAGGATAATGTCCATTAAATATGTTCATGTACCAGTACAGTTTTTCACATGATTACACCTTTCCTCTATTATTTTTATGCCAGTCAAAAACAACCTGCAACCTTAATGTCTGTCTGGATATTTTTATTAAAAATTAAATTAGACTATACCTGTATTTAAAGAGAATATTCTGATTTTTTTTAAGTTACTTCGTACTAAAAAAATACACGTGATTTTTGGTAGGGGTGGGGGGGTTAGTCGTGAACCTCACTACGTATCACCAGGGGGGCGGGGGGGGTTGTAAAGTTGCTAAAAAACATCACGTGATTAATGGACGACCCCTTACCAGTTTCAAGTCTTTCTTGTCCAACTCGAGAAGCTGTTCAGCTTTCTTTGGCAATGGGCTCAAAAGCCTTTTCGCTAGTCTTTGCCCTGGAACCTTATTCCAGTGGGTTTTAATTTGGTCAGCTTCCCAGCGCTGAATCTCTCCGTTGATGGGGGCTTTGGAAAGAACAAAAGGGTTCCGGGCCAGAAAATTGAGTGTTTGCGCCTTCCTTGGCAAGGCTGTCCGCTTCGTCATTGCCTGGCACCCACATTGGAGTAACCTGATTGTTCGTAGCCAGTGGTCTTAGGGAAAGTTTGCAGTCCCAAGTCAGTCTAGACTCACAAGTGTGTGACTTTACAGATTTTAGTGCTGTTTGGCTCTTTAGATCTTTGCCCCTGGAGCCTCTTTCTTGGGCGCACATATCTATTTTCTGATTGAAAAATTGTTGGGGCTCTGCCTAGGGGTTTGGAGTAATAATAGTAGAATCACAATTGATATCTAGAGCTAATAGAGAAACTTGGAAGTTCACTTGGGCTCATAGTTCAGCAGAGTCAGTTATGGATGAATTAATAGAGGAATAAGAATAAGTAGTAGATTCTGTGACATTCAAGGGACATAAAAGAATATCTCTTAGTGCTGATTGGCTGTCTGATAGGATATAGATCTTTGCCCCCCCTGAAGCCTCTTTCAAGGCATTCTTGGGCGCAAATTTCTATAGCATGGGCTTATGCTTGAAAAATTGTCTCCGAGAGTAGCTACAATCAATCAATCAAAAATATGCTTTATTGTCGAAGACATAAATCTTATTGACAAAGCTTGCACTACAAATACTAAAAATATAGATATTTTACAATTGTTTGTTAGATTCTAATAAAAGAAAATAAAATACATTTAAATATTCAACATAGGACATAAAATTAACAATAAGCATTAAGTACCCACAATATAGTTAACAAGAATAAATACATATTTTTAGAAACACACAAACCTTCAAAAATACTATCTGTGTTTCTACAAAGATAACAGATAACACAGGGTAAATATAAAGTAAAAAAAAATATAATTGAATATCACATTGTCAAGATTAAAAATAACTAAGCACATTATTTATTTTAAAATTACATTATTTGGTTGAAAATAACTAGTCAATTAATCAAAATATCACATAAAAATTTATGTATGGTTGAATAATATATATTAAAAAATATTAAAATGTTAGCTAATAGGACCACTTATGTTTTTATTGAGGAAATCTTGAATTTCATAAAATACTTCATTCATAAGAATGAGTTTCACAGATTTCCTGAATAAATGGAGGGATTCAATGGTTTTGATGCTGGCTAGAAGATGGTTATATAGTTTTGCAGCATTATAAATAATGGAGTTTTCTATCAAATTGGAAGCTGGGATGGGTAGCCTTAGGTTGTTATTTTGGCGGGTGGAACCAAAAATGGTATCATATGTTGATTTATGTTAATGTACTAAACATACCGATTCGAGAATGAAAAGAGATGGAATGGTGAGGAGTTTTTGCTTTCTGAAAAGTTCTTTACAAGATACTCGAGGTCCAACCCCGCAGATATAGCGTACTGCGCGATTCTGGAGAGTGAAAATTATGTTGAAGCACTGTTTGTTGCAAGTTCCCCAAATCCGGGTTTTAATTACAAATATTAGTCCGTTTTAATTTTATTTACGTGTTGAGAATATTGAATAAGCTCATGTGCATCAATGTACAGGACTACACCTAGTGACAAGACTAAATCGTGTTTTCATAATTAATCTCCCACAAAATATCTATTCCACAAATATTTGATTAGTTTTGACCCAAACTTATGTGATTTAAATTATTAAAGCTGTTTCCAGATAAAACAGGAATGTATAATGTTTCTTAGTAAGGAAGGGTAGAGGAATAAAGTGGTATTTTAGATTTTTTTTCAATCTGGTCAAAATTGGTACATACGGTCCTTATTGGATTCCAAACGCATTTTGTCAATACATTTTTTCGATATCTTTTCAATTTGACCCATTTTTCGGCACCACAGACAACTTTTTTTAAAATGTCTGCCAAATCTGAGGTCACGTGATATAAGTCGCAACGGATTTTTTAGTTGTCAGACATGCAGAAACGAACCGCCATTAGAGTTTTTCAGAAATTTCAATAACAATTTTTTTTCCCATATGTAGCCAATTTTATGACGGACACTGTATGTTGGTCCTCCAACTGCCTCTTGAGATGCTCTTTATAAGCATCCAAGTTGGTCAGTTTGGGTATCCTATATCGTTCGAAGCGTGTTTCCGATGACTCCTAGTCAAATCTTATGTGTTGATGATCCGACATCGATGAGTCATCAGAAATGAAAAATGAAAATCTTCATTTAAATAGGAAGGAAATCCTAATATACAAATACGTTACATAATATAATAATAATATACAATTACGTTACATTTTTTACAAAATTTAATACAATCAGCTTACTGATTGATTCATTCTTTATCTTTAATTAATCTTATTTCTAATATATTCAAGTAGCTTATTTGAAAAATTAGTTTAACATTCTTTTATGTGGTTTGGAAGCTTGTTATATATCAAAAGTCCTTGGTGGAATAAAGAATTCATGGTTTTAGCATAATTAGTTCTCATAACATAAAAATCTCTATTGTTCCTAGTATCATGGTTGTGTATTTGATGACAAAATGTTATATATTCCCCAAAGTAAGCGGGGCATAAATTATGCAATATTTTAAAAATAAATGCCATTGAAAAATAGAACAGTCTATCCTTTACAGATAACCAATTCAACACATTCAGCATCAATTGAGTAGGTGTATACCTGTTACATCTAAGCACAATACGCATACCTCTATTCTGAAGTTTTTGGAGAGCAGCAATCTTATTATTACTCATTAAGTCGAGCAGACTAGCACAGTATTCATAATAGAATAGAATATAACTTTATTCAGCATCAATAGCTATTATATAACAGTACATAAATGTTACAATTGATATCATTACACATAAACAATACAACCTATACATTGAAATACATTTTTCTTAACCTTGTTTTAAAAATTTTTACATTTGCTGATGTCTTAACCAACAGAGGTAGATCATTATATATTCTCAAACCTTCGATGAAGAGGGTTTTTTCCAAAGCATTTGTATTGAAGCCTTGTATGTGGAACTGGTCATTGAACCTTAAATTATAATGTATCATATCTGCCCTTTTGATAATATATTCTTGCAAGTAAGAAGGAGCTTGCTTATTAACAATTTTAAAAATTAATACTAATGCAGACTCTATAATCAGTTGGGAAATATTTAAAAATTTCAGCTTCATTAACATATCATCTATCGCTGTTAACCTGCTGCAACGTAATAAAATACGCATTGCTTTATTCTGAAGTAGCTGCAAACGATATATTTGCGCAGATGAACAGCAGAGAAATATGGACATGCAGTAATTAAAATGTGGGTATATGATAGTGTTATATACAATTTTTCTACACCATGGGGGAAGGTTTATACAAATTCTATAAAAGTGGCCACTTTTTGCCTATTTTTACATAAAAATTGAGTTGAGGGTCGAATAGAATGCCGAGGTACTTCATCTCATTAACAAACATAATTACAGAATCATCAATTTTTAACACAAAATTTCCTTGATTGAACCTAGTACAATTGATTTTGCTACCTAATATCATACACTTAGTTTTTTGGGCATTTATCTTGAGTTTATTGGCCCTGAGCCAACTATTCAAAATATCTAACTCATTATTCATGGATTCAACCAAGTTGTTATAGTTTTCCCCAGATATGGAAATCAATGTGTCATCTGCGAATAGATTAATAAATGAGTTTTGTAGGTAAAGATGTAAATCATTTATATAAAGTATAAACAATAATGGCCCAAGCACACTCCCCTGAGGAACCCCGTTGATACTATCTATTTCGTCAGAACAACTTCCATCAATTTTTGTTTTATGTTGCCTATTTTTTAGATAATTTGTTAGCCGTTTGAGTACTGTGCCTCTTATACCGTATGCCTCACACTTTGATAACAGTTTTGTTCTATCTATTGTTTGGAACGCTCTTTTTAGATCTACAAATACACTAACGACAATTTTTCCATCATCAATGTCCTTTTTCCACTTATTACACATCAATTGGCAAGCTGACTCAGTAGAATGATCATGCCGGAACCCAGATTGGCAAACAAACAGCAAATTATTCACGTTTAGGTATTCCACTAGCTGCTCATACACTAGAATTTCTATTATTTTTTCAATTACTGGCAGTAAATTTATGGGTCTCAGCTCTTCGGGCTTACTAGGTTTGTTTGTCTTTGGTACAGGTATTATTGTGCTGCACTTCAGGATTGCTGGCAGAACACCAGTTTGCAAACACGTATTTATGATATACAATAAAGGATACCCCACCACTGAGAATACATTTTTTAATAATGACACTGTAAGCACATCATCACCCGTTGCCTTATTTTTCAAATTGTTTACTATTTTCTGCAATTTATTGAGAGAAATAACAGGAAACGTGTTAATACTAGAATTTACAACAATTTTAATTTCCACAAAATTTGTAGGATCTCAGGTATGCTTTCAGAAATTTCCTGTATACTATTAAAATAATACTTATTTAATTCTTCCTTAACACTTCCTGCACCTAGGTCCAACGAGTTAAAGTCGAAGTTACTGTTTTTACTATTTACTATTTGTTTCAGAGTATGCCACATTTTTTTACTATCATTTTTACATTCATCAATAGTTTTTTCATAAAATTCTTTCTCTTTAGCTCTAATTAACGATACAACTTGATTTCTTTTCCTTCAATATTTTTCGAAATCTAATGGATTATTTGTATAGTGAAACGTTTTGTAACACATATCTCTCTCTTTCTGTAAAGTTCTGACTTCATTGTCAATCCACCCACTTGATTTAGAGAACTTTTTTAATTCTTTTGGCGCTATTTTATTTAAACTGATTCAATATTGATCATAAAGTTTTTATATAAGACGTCGACATCAGTAGAAGTATAATCCCAATTTTTTTGAATCAAGTCCATACTAATACCGTCCATTTTTTCCATTGAGATAAATCTCGAGTAGATAATTTTAATGTTATTTTTTGGACATACATTAATGCCGTTGTATGATTGTTCTATAAACTGTTATTGAAGTTTGAACACTTAAATTTGATGTGACTCTAGACAGGAAGAAAAGCTTTTTACTGATTTTTTTTTATGTATAATTAAAATGATTATTAATGACAAAGTATTATCAATCATGAATCCTAGGTATTTCATCTCTGTCACGACTTCAATTTTCTCATTGAATATTTCTATATTGATCTGGTCTATGTCAATTTGACTATATTTATATTTAGATGTCATTATCATTGCCTTAGTATTTTGCACATTCACTTTAGTTTATTAATATTCAAATATTCTGATATGTTCTTCAAAGAGTTATTAATCTTTTCAATTGCCGTATTTGGACTTTGGTCACTTGTAACTATTATAGTATCATCTGCAAAAAGACTTATAAATTCACATTCTTTTACATAGCTTAATATCGTTCAAGTAGAGAATAAATAATAGTGGTCCCAATACGCTACCCTGAGGTACTCCAGACATGACAGGTTTTTTTTGTGATATCACATCATTTACCTTTGTTGATTGAAAGCGATTAGTAAGATAGTCTGTAAACCATTTTAGAACATAACCATCAAAGCCATAATATTGCAGTTTATTTATTAAAATTGAAATATCAATAGTTTCGAAGGCCCTCTTGAAATCCAAAAGATACGTGCCAGTTGTTAATGTAGTTTGTTATAAATGGATCAGCAAGGGTTAGGTCAAGAACCTCTTTTCTGATCGCATTTATAAAGGTGGGTTTGTTACCTTTATTGACAATGTCTATAGTAATTGCAGATAAATATTCTAAAAGGTACTCATCTCGTGCTCTTATGGATGTGCTTCCTCATGTGAGATGGTGCGCGTTCATGTCGCAGCACAGAATGAAATGTCTGTTTCCTCTTTGACACCATCTGATGTGACGGCGAGTCCCCTGGGAAGTAGGCCGAGGCAATAACAATTTGCCTCTTATCTGTTTCAGTACTTCCACGATGGCGGTTGCCAAATCTGCAGTGATGAACTCTGGAACAGGAGTAAATTTAATGTTGGGTGCGAGCAATATGACTGCTCGTGGTTTTTCATGAGTGTTGCAGAAAAGTAACTTATATGATTTTATTGACCTTTATTAATCCAGGGTTCTTGAAGCAAGGTTTTCTTCAATAAACTTCCTTCTAAGCACCCTTGTGGCTGCTTTTGAATGTTGGAGGTTTATTTGAGGAGCCTTGAGCTTTTGTCTCATCTGGGTAGAATTTTCACCAAGGTTTCATTGTGATGCACACCAACGACCCTCAGTTCCGCATCCTCCCATGGTTTTTGGGGAGTAATCCTCGCCCTGTTTGACGTGTTTTCAACCATAATAGGCAAATGAAACCGGGGGGCGCCAGATACCCCGGAGTTCCCATAATCGTAACTAGTCTACCCACTAGTCATGCAGTCTTCGGCTTATGCTGTTCCTCCTCAAACTTGGGGAGATTTTTATTGTAGTTCTCGTCTACTTGGCCAGCCGGTTAAGGCAAGCCCCCTCGTGTGTCTAGTATTACTAGCTAAGAACGTGGTCTGTACCAGGCAGGTTTTCGCGGATGGTTCCAGCTCTCCGGCGTATCAGGACTGCTCTGGACATGACATCCAGTCGTCCCCCCCGTACACCGGAGAACAAGTTTAATCCTCCATGCTGTAGTTCCTGGTACCTTCATTGGGGTGAAATTTCGTTAGGAAATAGCAAGACCACATATGATTCTGCTATTTCCTATCCAGGCGGTGCTACGTGGAAGCAATCAGAAATGCTTTATTGTCATAGAACATTAATTCTGTCGACGAAGCTTACCTAAAACTAAGACATACATAGCATAAGATACATACAAACAAACAAGGCTAACTCATCATATTATAAAATTTAAAAACAACAATTTAAAAACAAAATTCAAAAACAATACATGCTTATATATAAGAAAGAAATGATTCATTTTCAGAGAACATAAGTCCAGTTGAAAGAGCTACTTAAGGCTACATTTAAATCATAGTATAAAATAACATATACACATATAAAATCTGCAAAGCAGAACCACAAAATAGATTTTAAAGGCAATAAATACAATATAATGCAATGAAATACACTAAAAATCAAGAAAACTCAAGGAAAATTTATGAAGCTGTGAAGCTGTCAGTGAGGAATTCGTTTAAATTTTAATAGGCCTTCCGAAGCAGTAGCACTTTCACCTCTTTACGAAACTTTTCGTTTCCATTTATTTTTCTGATGGAAAGAGGAAGGTGATTGAATAGCTTCTTCCCATTGTAATGAATAGAGTTTTTGATTTGTGTTGTCGAGGGGATAGGAAGAGTGATATTATGCGAAAGTCGAGTCACGTGGTTGGAATCTGACATTATGGTATCCTTGTGCTTTTTGTGCAGCAAGCTGACAGTTTCCAGAATGAAAAGGCATGCTAATGGCAAAATTCCTTGTGATATAAAAAGCGGTCTACACGAATCTCGCACTCCTGCTCGAGATACAAGTCTGAGAGCCCTTTTTTGTATTTTAAATACAGCATTTGTTGAATACTCGGAGCTTGCACCCCAGAAACATATTCCATAACGCAATCGAGACTCACACAGTGCAAAGTATGTATTTCTTGCTGACTGAATGTCGAGAGTCTTGGAAACAACTCTTATGGCATAGCAACTTGAGGACAGTTTTTTGCATAATCTGTTAATGTGATTTTCAAATTTTAATCTGTTATCAAAATATAGTCCTAAAAATGTATTCTCTTGCTTTGAGTTAACAATTTGTCCATTTAGAGAGACTTGGTCTATATTACATTTAAATGTTAGGAGATTTGTTTTCGAGACATTGAAAGTTAATCGATTTGCATCACACCAACTTTTGACTACTTTTAGATCATTTTCTATATTGTTTTGTAAAGTAAGCATGTTGTTATTATGCCACAGTATAGAAGTATCATCCGCGAAAATAGTGAACTTTCCCCGAATTGATATGTCCGCCAAATCGTTAATAATATTAAAAAGAGTGTAGTGGGTTACAAGCAACGAGCTGAGCAGTGAGACAACTGCCAAAATCAACCAACCCCACCCTATGAATAAGTAACACTGATATCATCCTTCAGTATATCAACCGTATAAGGGTTGTAAAAATGTTTGTTCAGTGGATTACTTTCTGAAATAGAAGAGTGTTATGTGTTATGAGATAAAAATTAAACAAATGACCACCCTCTTATAGATGGTCAGGCTGTTGGAGGGATGGTAAGGTGGTAGTTTATATGAAATACTTCGATAATTTTCCCAAATGGAAGGGAACGATATTCTGCTTTCAGTATATGTTTTATGAAGAGAGCATTAATTCCTCTAAAAGTTTGTAAGGCCGTCGAAGGGGTGGTAAGAAGGTAGGTTTCTATAATATAATTCAATAATTTTCCCAAATGGAAGAGAACCACATTCTACTTTCAGTGTAGGTTACATGAGGAGAAAATTAAACGAATGACAGCTCTCTTATGGTTTGTCTGGCTATCAGGGGGGTGTTAAGGGGGTAGTTTCTATAAAATATATAAAACTCTTCCTTTTTGGAAAATTACGAATCATTTTATAGAAGTTATCCCCTTATCCACCTTCTGAGGGCCTGACAAACTATAAGAGGGTTATCATTTGAATAATGTCCTCTGTATTAGGTACTTACTGAAAGCAGAATTTTGGGTAAATTATCGAATTATTTTATAGAAACTACCCCTTTTCCACTCCAAAAATTGATATCCCCTTCATAAAATATATTGAAAGCAGAAATGGTACTGTTTCATTTGGGAAAATTATAGAATTACTTTATATACTTCTTCTTCTTTTTAAACATTGTCATGTTTCACGTAATGTGTATTACTTTTTTGAAAAAAAAACTTTGGTTCAAAAGGGAAATTGTTGAATTAGACAACAAAATGTTTTTTTTCTCTATCCATCATGAAAAGAAAATCTGAAAATTTAAACTCAATAAATTTGAGAATTTCGAGAAAACTTGTGTAATATCGAAAAATTTCCCTGCTTTAAATTCAATATGACAGGAAATATTTGCAGAAAAAACACATAAAGTGGAAGTTTGTCTGTGTGAACTGTTAAAAGAACTCGAGGAGTTCTAATGAAACAAAAAAACATCCATTAAAAGACGAAAAAAATTGAATGTTTTCAATTTTGAAATATCAAATAAGTCAAAAGTACCAGAAAACATTGAAAAATGTTATACAAGCAAATTTATATTCCCTTTCATTGTTCCTACAAAAAATATAAATAGAGCTTTTCTCTAAATGTAATAGTACAGGAAATAATGTGAGAAAATGTAAAATTTGAGAGTACTGTAAAAATATAATGGTATTTATGAGGTGTAATTGGCGTCTAAACGTGAGTTATCTGAATAACTATTTTCTATATTTATTGGATAATGCAAGAAAAAAATCGTCTTTTTTAATTCTCAAAAAAAGTTAAGTATTTTTTTTCTATCAATTTTTTTAAATAAATGAAAAATAAAGTTTAGCCGTACTATCAGGAGAATTCAAATGATCAAAAATGTAATTGAGAAACCATATCACAGTCATCAGAACCATTTTTCCTTTGATTATAGCAAATTATTACTCTGATCTGAAAAATCTAAATTAAAATTAATACTTGGCTGAGAAAATTACTATTGGAAATAAATTAATTTGGCTTTCATATGCAGATCGAAAAAGGAAACATTCTCAATCAATTTCCTATGCAGAATTCAGACTTCTGTTGCCGGTGGACAGTGTGTTGAAAGGTTGACGGTCTGGAGCACAACTACCTCTATTAATTTCCTCTTGCCGAGATTCCAAATTATTATCCCCTCTGATGGTCCGCACTCTGTGGACTTGGAATATTTTATCTCCTCATCGCTGACAAAGCTCGGGTGACGTAGGTAGCTGAAAGTGCTCTTTTGGTCGGTCGGTGTGGAACTGCTTCATCTCGCGGTGATTGTTAAAACGGCTGGCTGGCTATGCGATGGCTAGCGCGCTATTGAATTGATTCTTTGCAATGAGAGGTGTTGGCGTATGATTTTATACTCACGGCGTAGCGTCAGATTCACATTGCATAATATTTATGGTGGAATAAATACATTGGTGTGGTTAATTTTAATTCGCGAATTCACACCTAAAATGAATTATATTTCTATGACTTTAACTAACGTAGAAATGATTTGAATTATATTTAGGGCTTCTAGTTGTTTTGTCTAAAATGGCAAAATAGTAATTTTGTTACAGTAATTAATATTTTTTTGTATATCTCAATGTAAATAAAATAGAGGATGATATATCTGGAGAAAGTTGTACCCTTATATAACATAAGTTTTTTTTTTATAAATCTGCTTAGCTACCGACACCATAACCAAGCCTCCATAAGCCCCCTTGAAGTTGCTAACATGATTCAACGACTGAAATATTCGAATGCCTCTGGATATGATGACTTTTCTAATAACTTACTTAAAAAATGTAGTTATTAATCTCTGTTGAAAATGGTGTTTTATTCCAACTATAGGTGTATTAGCCTTTTATGCAGCATATCAAAATTATTTGAAAAGAACATATAATAGGTTGTTTATTTGCTGACTTCTCCTGGGCGTTTGACTATGTAAATCATAATTTACTGTTATTGAAATTGACCAGGTATGGTATACGTGGTCTTCCATTTGAGCTTTTCGAAACATATTTCAAAAACAGAGAATAATTTATAGTAATTGAAGATGCCAAAAGTAAGAAAAACATAATTTCAATGGGAGTGCCACAATGATCTATTTTAGGGCCAATATTATTAATTTGTAATCTATATTAATGATCTACTGAACTATCTGAATAAGATTTGCCCAAATATCAAAGGAATCTCATATGCGAATGATGCGAATGTGCTTATAAAAAGTGATAGTTGCTCTGGATTAACCAAGCTAACTGAGGAACTCTACCTGGGTATTATCCATTGGTAAAAAAAACTTGTTAACACTGAGTACAGAGAAGACTCTGCTTATGAAGTTCAATATCAGATCCAATAATGAAAATATTTCTATATTTGATAGTGATAATTAATTACACATGGTCTCAACAGACGTAAAATTTCTGGGTTAATGGGAGACTGCGCTAGGATTTCTATGTTAATAACCTATGTAATGCACTAAAAAAAATTGTTATGCACTTAGATTTATGTCCAACTACTGTAACAACCATATATTAATGAGTTTATATTATGTAGTGTTAACTTGCACCTTAAGTATGCAATATTATGTTGGGGGAATAACCCTCTAGTAAGCAGAGTTTTCACTGTGCAAAAATTTGCTGTACGCGTTATAACAAAATTAAACTATGTGCAATCCTGCAGGCAAGCTTTTCGTGACCTCGAAATTCTAAACTTAGCAAGTCTGTACATCTATGAGGCACCAATTTTTGTTTATAAAAACAAACGCTCATTTGTTGACAACAAAATCGATCATATATATTCAACTCGTACTAAAGACTCACTGATTACAGTACAACATAGAACAACCTTCTATCAAAAAATCCTAAGCTTCATGGGCTGCAAAATATTTATTTTTTATTTATCGTATAGCTGCACATGTCATAAAAATACATAAAAGTGTACAAAGCACATAAAAGAGTATAGACAGATATTACAAATTATTCTAGTTTACAAGCACACATTTAAATTTGATACATAGTCAATTGAGGCGTCAGTTGCCATTAGGAAGTCGTCGAAGTTTCCCTCATATGCTGTGTTTGGGCATTCCACCACCATATGTAGGACGGTTTGCTTTTGCGCCCAGCAGTCACACCTCGCAGATTGCGCCCTACCCCATTTGTGTAATGTGTCCGCGCATATACCATGGTTTGTGCGTATTCTGTTCAGTGATGTCCATATTGCATGTGCTGGACATAAGACTCAAAATGAGACGAAAAAACATACTACACTCTTGATGAGTTTTTAGGCTGAATTTTGTATCTACCTGACTTTTTTATATTAGTGCTTATATTGTTCTATATGTGTAACATTTCAACATTGGAAATAAATTTATTATTATTAGCATATACAACACCGGCACACAAAAAAAAAAAAGTTGTCTGTGCACCGGGCGCCACCTATCTACGGGCATGTTTTTCGACCCGCTGAACACGAATTTCAAGTCAGTTTAGGCCGTCCGGGCTTCAATTTCGAGTAAATTGCAAAAAACCCCAAAAAATAGCGAAAATTCGATATTTTGACAAGATAAAAAAATCTTTTTCTGCAATAAATTTGGCCCATAGTCCCCTCAAACATTCATAAAACTGCAAAAAACCGATAAAATAGCAGAAAATTGCTGCTGAAAAAATGGTTTTTTTTTTTTAAACACAATTAAATAAATTTCTTGTATTTTTTATTTCTAAAATACAAGATTAACATCCAAGAATGTACACAAATTGAATTTTTAACGGTTTTTCGAGGGTATTGTACTGTTTCATTCTCAATGATCTACGATGTGGATACCTCTTTTTTCCACCTTTTCCTTTATTTAGTAAAAATTTGTCATCGTGTTGGAATTTCAACTTCTTCGAAGTGCAGACTTCATTTCATTGCATGATCGCTTGTACTTGCAACCAGGGCACCTCCTCGGGGTGACGGTGGGCAACAGAACCATCTGGCAGAGTCCCTGGGTTAACGGCGTGTGTGCCGTCATGGCAGGTAAAAGTGATGAGTACTTTACGATGCAGGGATTCGGAAACCCAGTATCGGCGTCTGGTCAGGGTGAGAAAGCAGGCCCGCGAGGCGTCGTCATCCAGCGACTGCAGCTCTTCAGTAGTGGAAAACTTGGCTACTGGAGAGTATACTATTACAAGAAGCAATTCCCATCTATGCAATAAGAGTCCTGATCAATTTTGTTACGTTTGTGGGGAGTTTCAGCCGGTAAAAAACCGCAGAACGTTTTCAGATAGATTAAAACAAAATCCCAATTTTCTTCGATTTTTGTAATTTTTGATGATTTTTTACAATTTTTTTAGATTTAAAACGGTTTATGATTGAAGTACGATCGAAATTAGTATTTAACAGATCAAAATACATGAAAATTATGCTAGCATTAGATCTCAAAATTTTTTTTCTTGCCAAAACATCGAATTTTCGCTATTTTTTGGGGTTTTTTGCAATTTACTCGAAATTGAAGCCCGGACGGCCTAAACTGACTTGAAATTCGTGTTCAGCGGGTCGAAAAACATGCCCGTAGATAGGTGGCGCCCGGTGCACAGACAACTTTTTTTTTTTGTGTGCCGGTGCAATCACTACATATAATATTCTTTAAACCTAAGCTGATATTTGAACCGATATATTCTTAATTAATAATTTGGTATTTTCTTCTTTGCTTTCAGGAGTTTCTGGAAGCACCTGCACAAGAAATCAGAAATAAGTTTTTCAGTAAGAAAACTGAAATAATTCCTGCTTTGGTAAATCTATGAACTAGTTTAGAATGGACATGATGTTACGACTTCCCTTTTGTGTCTTTATCATTATTTTCATTAGGCTGAAAGCACTAGTAGAAGTAGAATAAAATTAACATTTTTTAGAACTAATTCCCACTTCTCAATAAATAATGTTATACTTTTCTGGAAAATAATACATTGGGGTATTTGAGTTATGTATTTATCTATATTTTATATAATAAAAAGGGTGGCATGAATTTGTTTATATGTAACAAGTGTTCCCAGTAACTGTGGGATCAATTTTTCAATGTTAGAATCTTAATTTAATACAGGTGGACATAATAATAATCTATTCATATTGCCAAAAAATATTGCATTATGTTCGGTAGATCATTTATATAATTTAGGGCGACAATATGTAAGGGCTGAATTCAGTCGCCCCTAGCCGGAGATAATGGCGAATGGCCACTGCTCTTCCATAAGCTGTTTTATTTCCAATAATTAAGGCCAGTCCGAGGAACATTTATAGTTATAGAATGAATTCCGGAACTTTTAAATCGCAATGAAATTATTATTCTAAAAGCTTTATTTATGATTAAAACAACAGGTACGATTTTTGGCAGATATGGCACTAGAACTTAAATGGTGGGCTTGTATTCTCAGCAATTTCCTTTACATTTTTTTTCTTTTATTTTTTCATAACAACCTGCAGACCCTATCACTTTTAGATGTTTCTAGCTCATACTCATTCTTTCTATTATTTTTTCTATTATTTAATTTTTATTTTTACGTGTTTTGACTTGTGGTATATTATTGATAAAAATCAGTCTGATTGAAACAGGCTTCTCTTTCAGTCTGCTGACTTAATTTACATCACTTATTTATCTTCAGAAAATGATGAAAATTAAATATCCCAAAATGATTCATATTGACCCTCAATAATAAATACCATAATGTTTCCACTAATTTAGCAGACAAAAAAAATATTCATAAAGAATAAATTCATTTAATGAGATAAGCTGCTCAGGGATGATAGTATGTAACCATGTCCATTCTCAGCATCGAATATAATAATTTATTTTTCAATTTTAGGATAGAAGATGGTTACCAAAATGCATTCTACACAAATTCGAACCTTACACATTCACATTATCTCCAGAAGAAAATATAGCATTCATTACAAACAATGTTCTCTTCATTGACACCTTGGAATATTTACTAAAATGTGATTTTCATCAATTTTGGTGTACAATTTTATTTGAACCTTCTGCTTCTGTTTCATTAAGGAGTTTTTTATCGAATCCCATACCATATTATCAATCACAGTATTTGGAAATGAATTTGCTGAGATTTATAAAAAAGTTTTCAACATGTTTCTCCTTGTTTATAAAAGACTGTTCACCTTCAAAGCTTCAGAGGTGAGATTTTGTGTTCAAATTAATTTGGAATCAAATTTCATTCCAACTAATAGTAACTTATTAAAATATTTCAACTATCTTATTTCTTTTCAGGATGAATTTATGGCAAAGAACTATGGTTATGAGAATCTTCTCAAGAAAAAACTAATAAATTTGCCGATTGTCAATATGCTTGCCTTCTTGTATAAAATGATAGACATGGATTTTGTCAACACTTTGACAACAATGTATTTTTCTGATACATCCCAATTAGATTTCCAGATTAAAGAAGTGGAGGAGGTTATTAATCACACTCTTTTGGTAAGCCAGCAATCCAGTAAAAATCAATAAAAAATTAACCAGTATGTCATTCATTATTTATTGAAAACTGGTAAAGATATTAGATTTGTTTAAATTATAATATTTATGTGAATGTTGTATATGTGGTGTGTAAAAGATCTGCCAATTGTACTGTATTTTTTCATCATAGACATTTCTCTATAATTTAAATCATTTGAAAAGTAGGGCATGCCATCTGAGAGAAATCAGATTATGTACAATCTCCTCTATTCTATATTATAAAAAGAATAGATAAGGAAATCTGAAGCCTCTTTAGCCGTACCAAATATTAATTCAAACTGTGTATTTTTATACGAGGAAAACAGTCTCTACAGTTATAGGAACTAACTTGACATTTTATGATTAGGGAAAGAAAATTTGCACACATGACAATAAAATGTTAACATAGAAAGCTGTGCCAAAAATTTCTATCCCAAAGAAATAGGGTAATATCTGTTTATAACCATTTTTCATAATATTGGATTTTTTATGTTTTTTCCTCTCTTCACATATTTCTTGGAAAAAACACTTATTCTTTCCCTGATCAGGAGAATATTTGCAGTATAGGAATATCATAATTGTTTTTTTTTCTCATAAAATCAGCAACTTATTCATGTTTTGAATATCTTTATACATCCATAGTCAATAATAATCAATTGGCTAATTTAAAGAATTTTTTTTTTCATTGCTCAGTACTTGGAACGTTTGGAATTTTCAACACTTGATTGTAAAACATACAAAATTTACTTGCTCACAATATATTCTCATCACCGCCTTTAAGTGACTTGATAGAAAATGTTTTCTTGTCTTCATTTGGCTTTCAAAAACAAGTCCTCTGGGATACATTAAAAATCATATTTAATTCCACAAAACTCGATTGGATAAATCCTATTTTACATTTTTTCATCATAAAAATAACATAATATCCGTTTAAAAACTATTCAAGCCTAAAACTGAACTACTATTAAATCTTGGGAAATGAGTATATACTACCATATCTGTTGAGGGTACCGCCAGTGGTTTTTTCTTTTGTGGAACTGCCCAATTTTTCATTAATTTCGACCTCCTTCTTCTAACACTTCACTCTCTAACAATTTTCAGAAATCCCCCTATGAAACACCACCCTTTGAAGAGCAACTGAAATTCAAGGATTTAATGAAACAGTTGATATCATAAACAAATATTTTTAGGTGGATAATAGTGATAAAAATAAAAGTGAACTATAAAATATAATATCAAGATAGGAATAATTTCAATCATCAGTCCAATGGTCATTATTTGATATGCTTGTCTATTTATACATGACTATGTTGAAGCAACTTAATACAATGAGCGCCCACAGTTTGTTGTAAGTAAAAAAAACTAGATAACTGAGAGTTCAGTGCACACTTGTTCAGACGCTATTGAGAGATTTAATAAATCATTTTATCCCACTCCCTTTTTAAACCTTGTCCTCACCCAATATTTACTTTTTTAAAGATTTTTTGTAGAGAAAATAGTAAAAACTCGTTAAAAATCGCTATCTTTAATACCTCCAGATATCGATTATAGCTGAAATCAGGACATAAATACTGAAATGCCCACCTCAGTTTGAAATTTTCTACATTTCGACGGAAGATTTACAATCTGCAATCTTGAAATCCCCCAAATTCCGATTTTTAATCGATTCGCAACGTAAATGTCTAAATTTGTTTGCCATATGGCACCGCGCTTTTAATTGTTTTAATCAACACAAGATTTGTAATGTGCGATAAGGAATCCCCCCCTTATTCCGATTTTTGATCGACCCAAGATTTGTGATGTGCGATCTTGAAATTCCCTTTCCCCTTATTCCAATTTTTCATCAATTTGCACTGTCCAATGT
Source organism: Gonioctena quinquepunctata (assembly GCA_018342105.1). Taxonomy (NCBI): domain Eukaryota; kingdom Metazoa; phylum Arthropoda; class Insecta; order Coleoptera; family Chrysomelidae; genus Gonioctena; species Gonioctena quinquepunctata. The sequence goes on from JAFIRS010000543.1 coordinate 530,363, forward strand.
CAAAATTTGGCTGCCATATAATATAGCCCTGCGATTTGAAATAAACTAAATTTTAACCAATGATATATGTAATCTATGATCCTGAAATCAGCGGCATTTACCAATTTTCAATAGATTCACATCAATATTCGGTAGCCATATTGAATTACAACATCTATAATGAAAAACTGAGAATTGCAACAGAAAAATTACCTATTTTAGTGAAGAACCTCGTTTTTTTTACAGAATTCTGTGTTGCACGTTGTAGAACTATCTTTTCTTGGATGGTCCTTTGGAATTCACTTTCATTTTAGAATATGTGCTCAAACAATTTGAAATTCTAGAAAAGAAAAAGAGCTTTTTTGGTATTTTCTTAATAATATACTCAGCGTGGTTATTTAATGTCAGAGAACTATCAATAATGAAACCAAGATATTTAATTTCAGATACAATTTCAATATTTTCTCCATTTATATTTATGTTGATATTATTCAAATTACCCAAGTTACGCAGCTCATATTCAGATACTATGATCATTTTTCGTTTTGTTGACATTTAGTTTTATTTTTTTGGTTTTTTTTTTTTTGATCAGACTCAACACTAAGGTATCATCAGCGTAGTTCATCAGGTAGTTCCGCACCGAGGCTAACAATCTCTTCGTGCTCTGTATATTTTTTATCTCTTGAAGAAGTTTGTTATGAAACTTGATGGCGTTGTACAACGGGCTTGTCTCGAAAATGCTCTTCTTGTGAATAGGGTAATTATAGTTTTGTTTAAATCTGGTATTGTGTTCGTGGGTCGTTTCGACACTATTGAAGTAACATTCATGTGTGACAAGAAACTTGATGTTCTCGTATATATACACTGCTGGTACCGTAACATATTGTTACTTTTTAATATTCCTCTACATGAGCCGTCTATCTTCAAATCAAAAATTATCCTAGTCACTTTTTTCTGACATATAAAAACTTTATTTAGTTCGGTGCCTCCTCCCCATGTTGCTATGCCAAATTTCATTCTTGAATAGAAATTTGCGTAATAGACTGTCAGTATAGTATTCCGGTCAACGTTGTGTTTTAGTACTGGCATATGTTATTGACAGTTTGTTACAAAGATTTTCTACTTGAGTTACCCCTAAAAATTTTCTTAGTGGTGTTACATGTAATGTTTTGATTGTCAATGAGGATGGACTTTGGCCCGTCTATGGTGTTGTTGATTCTTAGTAGCATACAATTGGTTTTTTCGTTATTGATAAGTAATTTATTTCCATTAAAGTAATCTTTGGTTTTTTTCCTGAGTGAGGTTCCTTTTCCTATGATATCCGGGAAATTAGGGCCTCTTACCAAAAAGTTTGTGTCGTCAGCATAGGTGAGGATATTGATTGACTCGTCGGCTACAACATTTTTCACAACATTTACAAAAATTATAAAAAGCACTGGCCCGAGAATACAAACTGTACTGAACTGTCCCTCGCTCGGGTGCGATGTATTATATAGAGATCATTAGCTCCAGAAAAATTATCGGTTGTGTCCTAGAAAACCATCGAACTTTTGGGAACCCGTCATTACATCACTAGGTCGTCCGGCGTGCGATAACCAATGCAGTAGCGTACTGTATTCATCATCTTAATGTATGGTATGTTTCATTATATACTTCGATATTTTGAGCCTCATTAGGCATTGATGAAATACTGTTGGTCCTATGAACTTATGTCACTTATGCCAGAACTGGTTTTAATCTTTTCAATATTGGTTTGCATTAAACAATTGATGGACAACACAATCCAATTACAAAGATGCAAAGATTAGTATTTTCATATCTTGATCAACTTTCAAACAAATCCCTATGATTGTTGATTTTATATATATATATATATATATATATATATATATATATATATAAACCTGTTTTTCTTTGAATTTGTATGTATTTTAATTTCATATTGTTGAAAATTGGAGAAGTTCCATCAATGAATAAATAAATACATGTAGTACTTTCATGGTGCGGGATTGGGATAGTCCATAATAAGATTCATAGACTTCCTAAAATGAAGTTATTCAATTTTTTTAATCCATGTTTAATGCAATCTGTTACTTCAGTGTTTGATTTTGGACCATGTTCCTTATCTCGTTGTCTTTTAAATTAGGTATAACATCTGCCATTAGAATTTCAAGATTAAGAAGATAATGTCTAGGGAAACTATTGATAAATATTGACCCCATCAAACTTTTCAAGAAATTGCTTGTAGAGTTTGTAATAAGTTGTGGCAATGTGAATCCAGAAAATCTTTGGTTATTCCTTTGAAAAAAATTACAAAGATGTATATTTCAGGTTATGGAAATGATAGGAGGACATGTATGTGGATTTGCTAATGAAGCAGTGATAGTTCCCATTGCAATCAAACCGAGGCCTGCTTTGTTCAATTTATCTTGGATTTATTCTGTAGTGAATTATCTTCTGAATACAGTGTCGCTGCTGAATACCCTTTTACAATTTTATAAGCCATCTATTGAAATGTGTCTCAACAAGGAACTACCCTTCAGGTAAGAATAAGGCGAAAAAAGACTCAGATGCGTTTTATTAACACAACTTGCTTCATGTTCATTTGTTTAGTTTTAGCCGAGGTGCTTAATGTTTTATTCAAAGTTACCAGTGGAAATGAGGAGTCATTATTTAAGCAGTGTTTATTTCTCCATCGATTTTTTTAACTGTTTCATTGCTTTTGTGGTGTATTGGTAATATGCTGTAAACAGTGTAGTTCTTACAAAACATTTAAATATGCTAACCAAATATCTCATCTCTATTTTTTGTGACACTCTTAGATTCGAATTATTGACACAACCCTCAAACCTGCATTTGAGAAAAGTAATATAAAATGTAATTAACATGTTGATGGACACTAACGTCAAATGGCAACTGGAATATATTTATTGATATCATCCTTCGGTAAAACTTAAGATTTATTTCCTCGTTATCTGACGCTTTTGTTCTTAATGAGCGGAACGAAACCTGCGGTCTCGGCCAAAAATTAACACTCTCATATGCCATTAAAAACATTCATTTTATGCACTTAATACAAAAATAACTAATTTACAATCATTAGGTAATGTGTCGATTTCATGACTCATTTTGGAATATGTAATAGGGTTCATTACCAGCGTAGTGATGTAATAAGTTCATCCCATATTATTTTGTTGTCAAAATATTTAAGATCATAACAAATTCGTATTGTAAAAAAATATAGTCTGTCAAAACCTGAGAAAACCAAATTAAATAATAATTATTGTATTTAAAAGTTGGTAGATAAATTGTTGTACATAACATGTGCGCTAGAGCATAGATTAGATGGCAATATGATAATTTGGTGTTGAAGGTTGCCAACAGAATTCACCTGCTTTGATATTACTTGTTTCTACTGAAGCATTCCTAATATCTTCTTAGACCTAATTTTCTCACCTGATCCATTTCATCAGGCTTGCCACATTCCCCTCTTTCTTTCGACACCACAACACACATCACTAAGATGGCAATTGAATATTATAAATATTTGTATGATTTCAAACATGCTGACTATGATCTTTTAAATGAATATCTCTCTAGTGTAGACTAGCATATACTCAGTTCGCACAAAAATATCAATAAGCAATTTCTTATTTCTATGATCTTGTATAATGCCCACAATCTTGATATACCTTTGCAAAATATAAACCATCAAATTTCGCTCTTCAGTTACGTTGATTAATCAGAAAATAAATGTATCCAGGCTTTGTCTGGAGGAAGATTTTATTAACTTCTCAAATTTAAGAGCTCAATGTAAAATAATTAGTCAGAATTGTTACAAAAATGATATTGAATATATTGAAGGAAATCTCAAGCATTTTTGGTCACATGTTAATAAAAGCAAAGGCTCTTACAAAATACCTGAAAAAATTTACTATGAAGATATGGTTGCTTGCAATGGTGGTGATATATCAAATCTGTTTGCTGATTTTTTTTTCAAGCGTATACCGAAATGATGACCATAACAGTGTTACACCTATACTTAAGTATGCTAGAACCGTTGATATAACTGAATTTAGAATCGGTATCACCGATCTGTTTGAATTTATTGCAAGCACTGCATCTTTTCTATAACACACAATTAATTCAAAATATCTCTGAAAACGTGTTTTTTCAGATTTCTGAAAACATGGCTTTTGCAAATCAGAAAAAAATATGATACTGAAAACTATATAGCAATCTGCAAGCATCAGAAATTCCACTATTTTGTTACTAATAATGTATCAAATGTGCGAAAATATGATAAAAAACATGGATTTATTCAGGGAAGGTCAACAAATACTAACTTATTATTGTATCAGAATTTGAGTATAATTCTCAGGTTGACCATGACATCCTATTGTCACTAATTTATTTTCATTGTTTTCTATTTTCTTATCACCCTATATATTGACATTGTGAAAAGAGTTGATATGCTGAAACTTTGAGATTGTGTGTCATTGAATAAAAACCATAAAAAAGAAAAATATTACAAAAACTAATGGAACTAAATAACTCATTCTCCATTTTAAGTATATATTGGCTACTGGGTAAAACAAGTTTATGGCACTTGGTTTCAATGGACAGTTGCTCAGTTGGATCATCAGTTTCTTAAATGCACGAACACAATGTTAGGCTGGATATATTTCGTATGCTATAAAAGTATCCTCCATAGTACCCCAAGTCTCACATTCTGGACCACTTCTCTTCAACTTATTTATCAATCAGAAATTCTCAATTGTTGTTAATCATTGATGATCTAGAGTTATTCCGTCCTGTTAACGCATTACATGATGCCAACCTTTTTCAAGAACTTAGTTCACTGGTGTCAGCTCAATAAAAGGGAATTAAACCTGCAATTGAGAAAAATATTTTTTGCAAATGAAAATATTTACCAACTTCTCATGTGATGGTAATGAATTATCACGAGTCGTTGAAATCAATGACCTAGAAATAATATTTGATATCAAACTCACTTTTGCCTACCACATATTAATAAAATCTCTGCAAAGGCCTATATAATGTTTTGGATTTTACTTTTAGGACATGCAAAGACTATAACACAATGAAAATACTTTATTAATCATATATTAAATCTATTTTATATGGGTCTATTGTCTGGTATCCACACTGTGAGTGCTATGTTCGACAAATTGAAGGAGTTCAAGATTTTTTTTTGAGATGTGCTATAAATTGTACTTTTTTTTCTGGCACTTGGGCCTTTTGACCCTGATAAGAGTACAGGTCTGGAGGTCCCAGAACTTTTATTTCACCATGTTGTATCGAATAAGGGCCACTTGGAAGTCCCTCATAGCAACTGCAAGCACAGTCGTGCCTACCTTACAGTGCTGGAGGTTTATCTGAATGACCCTTGTCCCACCTATCTTTTTTTTTTTGTTGTTCAGTACTCTGTAGTATGCTCGGAAATGCATCATCTCCAGTGCCCTCCAAAAGTCTTCCTTTCATCTTGGTATTTAGGCTCATTGGTCCCATTTGCTCCCAAGAGTAAGGGGGGAGGGGTTGGTCCAGTCCTGTGGTGCCCCTTGCATAGGGCTAAGGCTGATTACTTTGAGATTTCGCCCTGTTTCTCGGAGACCCTGTTACAACACCGATCCTTTTCCCGTTCATCCCAAACCATGTGAAGGGGAGGTTGGGTTGCAAGGGGCATAAATAAATTGGGTTAGTTAGAGAAGAATATTTCAAATGTAGAAAAAATACTGAATATTCACTTCTCACAGAAGATGTGTAACTAACATAATATTCCTGCAAAAATTACTCCCAGGAAATATCAGCTGTCAGAATTACTTGAGACCATTGCATTGAAAACTCCTGTGTATAATACCCGTAATAGTGAAATATTTACAACTTCATTCCATGCAAGCAATTATGTTCACAGCTCTCCTCTAGAATTAATATACCTTGCAATAAAGTTTCGCAGAATCTTGATATTTTTCGTATGAATCCAAGTGTGATAAAGAGGATTTTTTATAATGCCCTATTTATATTTTTTAATGTTATTTACTTTTTATATATTTTCATAACTGAAGTCATGATTTTTTTCTGTGCTTTATTAGTATTTTAGCTGTATATTTTTTGAAATGTTGGTTAATTTTTGGACTTGGATTATTTCGTGATCAAATGAACCAATAAATAAATAAAAATATTATTTACCTTGTTATGGCAATATTCTCCTCTCATGACTATAATAATACCATTGTCTAAAGATATGTATGTATAAAAAACATTGGATGCAATTCGCAGGGGCCCTCTAGTAAACTTTCAGGAAAACTGTTGAAAACTACACTTTTGTTTTTTTTAGTAAAATGCTGTAAAGAAAAATGTTAAATATCATTCATGCTGAATTTGTTCTATCGGACAGCAGATATCTCATTTTTGTGGGTACCAACAGACTAACACCACCTACTATATATCTTTAGACAATGATAATATAAATTGAAATGTAGTAAACTATTCCTTCTATATATTATAATTTGCTTGTTTAGGATGCCGTTTATCTATGTTAATGTTTATCGAGGATTATATGAGTTGTTGGATGATAGAGAAGAATTGAAATGTCAGAAGGACCTCAGTGATAAAGTATTTGATGAAATAAATATGGGACGCTCAGAATTTGTTGATGTTTATCATATGTTTATTACACATTGTCTAGACAAAACCCTAGAATATATGTGAGTTGATTATCTCTTCACAAAGGATTTTTTCAAATCTTACTTTTTTCAGAGGTGATTCCAAGCAGCAAGAAGAGATGGTTGAAACTTATTTGAGACTGCTAACAACCGCTCTAGAAGATGATTATTTTATCTGTGATTATAATATGAAGTATAAAGTTGCAACCCAAAATGAAATGTTTGAAAGTTGCACATCATTGTATCCTTTTGAAGCACTGTGCACAGGTATAGGTGTGTGCATATAAAATAGTTCCAATTTCAAGTATTTGTCAAGTTCTTTTCCAGTTATTTCGGCAAGTACTTTTTTCACAGTAAGAAGTGATTCATATAGGTATGCTTGAATATATTTTATATATTATATAGTACTCAAAATTTCATTTCAGTTTAAAAATTTCCCCTGGAAAGAGGCTCATGTGAAATAAAATTAACTGAATTGCTTTCCTACTGTAGAGAAATAAATGTACCGTAAATATTTCTCAGATATTTGCTATTGTGAGAAATGGGATATTTCACTCTAAATATATAACGCTTCAAAAGTTTAAAAAGGACCAATCCGAATTGATTCTTGATTTTTTTAAAATTTGAGACTATAGTGTCCTACTCATGTATTAAGTCACGAAGCATTACTAGACTACTCCAGCTTATCTAGCAAATTATTTTTCTAGTAATCCCCACGCTTCCAAGGATTCATTTCATCAATATAATCTTTAAACCAGTGTCTGACTGAAACTAGTTTTTATAACCGAAAACAAAACCGAATTTCGGTTTCTGTTTCAGTTCTTTATTATCAATATCAATACAATCATGGTACATTGATTTGTTGTTTGAGAATATTTCCCGAATCACTTTTAAAACTGGATAAAATTACCAGAATTCACGGGGAAAGTTACAACAATTCTTCTCATTCCAAAATTGAAGAAACCGAGTCTGAATAATTACCGTTTCTAAATGCTTCGTGTTACAGATTCATTCATATTGATCATTCACTGCTCTTGAACTCAGCCAAAAATATATATAATTTTTTTACTATCAAATCAAATATGTTTGTATCTGGAACCATTAAAAAAAAGTTCCTTGAACTGGAATCGAACCCGAGCCTCCTGAGTGATAGACTGATACGATAACCCCTACCACACAAGAACTTTTCTTGATATTATGAAAATCACGGAATTCAATTATTCATTGCCTTACTTGTAACGTGCTGAAAAAGATATATTTGGGTTCAAACATCAAATCACTGTACGTAGTGAGATCAGAATCCCTTATTTAATCAATTTTCATTTCCTGTTTCCCTAAATAGAAATTGAATGCGTTGACATATAATTTTGACAGGACCTAGTGTGTTTTATCGCAAAACAATCTTGAATCTACTGTGGTTTTATCAGTATAAAACAGCGAGAAGACATTTATCACTATAAAACCGATCTGAATGGTTCTCTGTTTGAAATTTCGGCCATTTGATTGGTTCAAAAATAATAAGGGAAATAGTCAATAATATACAATAATCATTACAGTGAAGGACGGTTTGGATGGATACAATACACTCCCCGATGTGTCTATTGTCACCGATAATAGCGCAACAACTCACAAACGAAATTTCACTCGTAGTTTCGGCCGGTTTGCTACCGAAACTGAACCAAAACTCCATTGTTGCGTCAAAACAGGCAGAAACCGAAAACGAACCTTTGGTCGGACATTACTTCAATCTCCCACCCTTAATGAAATGTACATTGTTGCATATTTTGTTATTAATATAATAATAATAATATGTATTGTCATAAGATCCAATTGGACATTGACATAGTCACATGTATAAAATTCAATAGGTAAGTTAAAAAGTTCACGTCATGGAAGGGACATACAGCAACATAACATAAGCATTTTTAACAAACATAGAAGTATTCTTAACCTAAACATTTTCTTAAAATAAACAATCAGGTGGAACTGAGAACAGAACAGAAGCAGTGTTCTAGTAAATAATCCTTAACTTTATGTTTAAATACATTTTTACTCTTGATTGATTTGAGATCGCTTGGTAGAGAATTGAGAATTTCTATTCCTCGATATTCTGACCCCCTATCGAATAAGGCTGTACTGTGTATTGGAATTCTCAGGTTGTTGGGAGACCACAGTACTCTATCATTGGTAATATATCCATCTGCATTTCTTATAAAGAGGTTTGAATTACTTTTAACAAAAATTAGCAGCCTGTATATGTAAAGAGAGGGAAGTGGTAGTATTGAAAAGTTGTTTGCAGGGTTCAAGAAAGTGTTTTCCCAGTACACGCTACTGTGCCATGAAAACTCTATCAGCGTGATGGGAACCCCCCCAGAAGGTATGGCTTGACCTTTAAGATTGACTGAGCATGAGCAAAGAAGTTTGTTTTCAATACAGCGATATCCACAGAATTATTTACGTATGGCGTAACACATTTTATTCAGGTTCTTCATAGTATGGGAGATATGATTTCCAAATGACAATTTACTGTCAATTTCAACACAGGAATTAAGTATCAGAATGTGGGAACTGATTTATTACTACCAAGTTTTATTAGGATATTACTGTTTGATTCATAGCGGTTACTAAACTGCACTAACGCTGTTTTTGTTTTATTTAAACAGGTTATTATTGTTGCACCAGGCTAACATTTAATTTGTCACCTTTGTTGCTTTTTTTGAAAGGTTTTAAAGATTTTTTCCATTACTAGACATGATGTGTCATCGGCATATTGAAAAACAGCTGGTGTTGACAGGCAGTCTAGTAGATCATTCTCATATATTGTGAACAATAAGGGTCCGAGGATAGACCCTTGAGGGACACCAGTCTTAGTAGTTTTAGTAGAGGAATTGTAAACTCGAATTCTCCCATCAATTTCAAACCTTGAACTAACTTGTTGAGTTCTTCCTGTCAAGAAGGATTTGAGCAGCTGCAGAGATATACCTCTGATGCCAAAGCATTCAAGTTTTTTTTAGAAGGATATCATGGTCCAGGGAATCGAAGGCTTTGGAGAGATCGAAGTATATACCTGATAGTTCTCCTTTATCAATATGATCAACTAAGTATTTAAGTGATTGGTAAATGGCATTTTCTGATGACTCTCCTGATAAAAAACCATGTTGACATGAGTTGAGAATGTGGTGTTCTTTAAAAAAATCAAGTAGTCTTGCATATATCAGTCTCTGCAGGACCTTCGAGAATACTGGTAAGAGTGATATAGACTGGTGTGATTTTTCCTTTTTTTAGCTTATCTGGAAAGATAACCATTGAGAAACATATATTGGCCAGTTTTACAAGAAGTTCTGATATTTTATGCGCAGCAGTTTTGATCACAACGCTCTATACCACTAGAGAATTTAGTTGCCAGATTTCTTATAACACTTTCAACTTCTTGGCTGTCCGTTGGTCTCAGACAGAAAGAGAAAGGGACTGACCTATTGAGATGAGCGACTTTATTCATATTCAAATTGTGAGTTTCAGACTAGAGTAAATTGTCCCAAAAAAATTTGAGTGTTTCCTGTGGGCACAGACAACTCGTTTTTGACTCAATCATTTCGAGTGGCATAGAGGGACTTTTGGATCCAGTTTCTTGCTTAATCAATTTCAAACTTGTGTTTGTTTTGTCAGAGTTTAGAATTAACCCATTATTGAAAGTTATTTTACTTTCGTTGTAGTCGTCTTTCCTTTTTTTATAGAGTGTTTGCAGGTCTTGGTTAGTGTTCATTCAAGATGGCAGCTAGTAAAGTCGGCTGTGAACTCGATCCTGCAATTATATGCAAAGGATGCCAAAGAGGAGCCAAGAATACTATGAAGTACATTTATTGTGACACAGTGTATCACGCGGCATGTGCAGTACGCGTAAAAAACTTAAAAGTCGTTGGTTTCAACGAACTTTGTTGCCCACAGTGCGACACTAACCTCAACAATGATTGAAAAATCGACGCAATATGTCTAGTGAAAACCAATGAGACACTGAAAAAAGTAATATAGTTGATGGAATCTCAAGAATGCCTAAAAGACGAAATAAATAGCATTCATGTGAAATTGGATAACCTAAATCTAAACCATGACAAGGGAACAGAGGGGCAAGGAGAACAACAAACATCAAAACATTGTCAAGCCATAGCCACCACTAAATCAAAAGAAAACGCCGGAGAAAAAAAGCCGCTAAAAAAACCCTCGCTAATAAAGCTCCCGTGAAAATTGTAAACAAACAAAATGCAACCAGTGTTGCCGGTTCATCAAAAAGTTCCGAAATCTCCGCCCAACACCTGTCTGGTGCATTAGAGCAAGTTAATGCTAAACTGAAATGCGATGGATACATCAATCTCGCCAATGACAAAGTAGAACAAATGGAAGAAGGTACCCGAGAGAAAGCCAAGAGGAAAATTGATGGTTGGCAGCAACAACAAAATTGAAATAAATGAGAAACAACTGAAAGGAATTCCAAAGTATAAGGACATTCATGTGTACAGGGTGGACCCAAAAATGACTCCTGAAAATCTCACAGACTATGTAAAATCATATTTTCCGGAGGTAAAATGCACTTCCATGAAATCTAAATTCCCTGAGCAGTATTCGTCATACAAGGTTAGTATATACAACCACCATTTTGAGGAGGCTATGGACCCAATGAAGAGGCCTATGTCCAACCATTTTTTCACTTACACCGACGGAGCCAGCCAGAAGCCAACAAATAAAATGGGATGAAAGCCAGGTTGACATCTCCATTTTGCATCTGAACACTCGGTGTATACAAAACACAATTCTACAATTGGACAATTTTGTAAACAACCTTGATAGTCTAAGTGTTTTACCGAACATTGGCTGTCTGCAAGCGAGTCCTCTTGTTATAAATTACAAACTTTAAACTAGTCTCGATCTACTGTAGATCAAAACACATTCATGGAGGCACCTACATATATCTAAATAACTATCTGGATGCCAAAGAGATCCATGCCTCACAGCAGCTATAACAGGAATTTCACTGCGAAATTTCTGCAATATTCATTAAAAAACGAACTTGTAATGTGTGTTTACCGATCACCCTGTGGTAATTCAGACTTCACTAAATTTCTATCAATAATTTAAGAAACTCTATTCTACACTGAGAAACATTACAGTTGTGATACGTGGGGATTTTAAAGTAAACTTCCTGAGCCAAGAGAGCAAATCAAATATGGTAATTGATCTTTTAAAACAGTTCAACATCGATCAAAAAATTTATTCAGCCACCAGAAAAGAGAGAAATTCCAAAACTTTTCATGACAATATATTTACAAACATTGAAAACTCCAAATCAGAAGTCCATAGTGCACCACTGTCAGACCATGATCCTCAAACACTAACATACAAAATAAAAAGTCATAAGGATTATTTTAACTATGAACTTCTCAAGTAGCAATCTACAAAAGTTTAAAACTGCTCTAATTAATGAATCATGGACAGATATGTATAAAGAATCAACACCCGAGAAATTGAATATAAAATTTCATGAGATATTTATGAGATATTTTAATTATTCTTTTCCTCCAATCAAATCGAAATCTGCGAGAAAACCAAATTATAGCAATTACTGGAGAACCCCTGAAATTAATAAACTAAAGCAAACTGTTCAACTCACATACGATATGACAAAAATAAATCCAAGTGATTCTAAATTAGGATAAAATACAACCAAGCATTGGCTGAAGCTAATAGAAACCACTACTCTTATCAAATAACTTTATCTGACAACAAAAATAAAACAATATGGAAAATTATAAATAGCGAAAGAGGCAAAGCTAGTACCAGAACTCAATACGAATTTGATGTAGACATTTTCAATGAATTCTTCACCGACCATGGGGAAGATATTGTTGATAACATTGGGATCTAAGAAAATATTACAATTATTCATAAATTCAACAAATTACCAAATTCTTTCTTTATGTGGCCTTTCAATGAAGACGAAATTCAATTGTCACTGATCTTAAAACCAAGACTACTCAAGATATATATGGCGTCAGTACTAAATTGCTCAAAGAGTGCATATCACTCTTGATTAAACCTCTCACTTTCATCATCAACAAATGACTTTCTGAAGGAATCTTTCCATCTGTGTTCAAGCCTTCTAAAGTTCTTGCAATCTATAACAAAGAACAACTACCTGAAAATTACAGACAAATACGCAATTCAGAGACTTTATGTTTATGGAAAAACTCAATTTGTTTGAGGCTCATCAATTTGAATTCAGGAAAAGGAAAAGTATGTAGATGCCGTAAACAGATTAGCAAACAACATTCTCGGAGCTTTTGAAAATAAACATTTATGTTTAACAATATTTACTGACCTGTCGAAAGGCTTTTGATTGTGTCATTCATGATAAATTACTGCAGAAATTAGAATGGTATGGTATGAGAGGAGTTTCAAGAAACATTCAGTCCTACCTCGAGAATAGAACCCAAAGGGTTCGCAATAATGATAACATAAGTCAGGAAGGTGTTATCAAAATGGGTGTACTACAGGGATCCATACTGGGGCCTTTCTTATTTCTAATTTATGTAAATGACCTTCCTCACATATGTTGTTGAAACGTGAATTGCTTACCATATTATATGCTGATGATACATCCTTTTCTCTTGACTTGGAATCAATTACTAATGTTGATAATATTTCAGCAGGCATCACCGCTCATGCAAAACAATGATTTGACCACAATGAGCTATTTTTAAACGAATCGAAAACAGAGACATACCTATTTTCAAATTATCACCATATCCACCGCACTGTACCGCAGAATCGGTAAAATTTTTGGGAGTAAATCTTGACCCATCTCTTTAACAACATACCAAGCAATATTCCACTCAGTAATGATCTATGGGATACTGTGCTGGGGAAATGCAAGCTCCACACACTTACGAGTCTTTACATCACAAAAGGCAGCTGTACCTAGCATTGCCAAGGTTAGTTATATTGAACCCTGTAAACCACTGTTTCAGAACTTAGGAATTATGACATTATTCTCATAAATTGTCTATGAAAACATCACATACGTTAAAAAAAACTTACACACATTCACAACACATTCAAATATTCATGCCTATAATACCCGGAATGGACATAATCTGGTGCCTCTTATGAAGAGATTAGAAATATAAAAAACAATAGGTATTCCTCTATTCAATTCTCTCCTTAAGGATGTTAGAGAACTACCATTGGAACCTTTCAAAAGAACGTTAAAAAAAATCACTTGCAGGCAACTAGTGGTCCTGCTGGTTGATTTTATGTTATTGATGTGATAGTTGTAGTTTTATTGTATTTTACTTATTATTGTATGTATGACTTGTCCAAGATGACCAAAACTTATGGATGCAATATATTCTATTGAAATTTCCTTAAGTTCATTGCACAACAGTTCCAAATGATCTAAAAAAATCTGGAAGTTGCCAGAGGGACACCTATACACACAAATGAAAACATAGTTCCGATTATTAGAGATCCAAGGTAGTATTCAAAATCTTTTTCTGTCGATGGCAACTTCAACTTGAGTTCCCTAACTGTAATGGAATTATGAGCATAGATAACCTCCTCGATCACTATTGCTTCTTGAGAAATGACTTTTTTTTATAGTTTTCTATAAATTTGAATTTGTCTATTAGTTCTCTTTCATAAAATTCATGTTCACTAATGCAGCATATGTGTGGATGTGTTGCTGCCAAATAGAGCTTCTAAGTAAGATGTTTTGTACTTTAAGTTGTTGATATTCAAATGGAATATATGGACATTTCTAGGGGAATTCTTGAGATCAGTTGGGAGTTTACTGTGATTAAAATTAGTTACCTTACTTGTTTTCGATAAAAAAAATGTTCATTTGTTAAATTGCTTAAAACCTCAGAAGACCACTTTCTGCTGCTTATTTCTTTGTTCCCATTGGTTGGTGGTCTATTTGATTCAAAAGGATGACATTTTTTACTGTTGAGCTTGCAGCTATCAGTGAATTTCAGTAGATACTCAGTGACTAACCACTTTCCTCAGTTTGTTACCTTGTCATTATAATTGTACAGGTGATTTCTGTTTGATATAATGTTATTGCAATCAATCCCTATTTGACCTGAGATGAGGTGTGTATTTTCTTAAGTAAATCTAAATTATTATATGATGTTCAAATATACGTTATCCCTTATATAAGGTTGTGTCAGTATAATTGGATTAGTATAGCTATGAGATAATATAAAGTTTTTCATAATTGCAGCGTCACTCTTCTTTTGGTTTGGCCATAGTATGTCAGTGTCGCTTTTTGTGAAGCTGGTGGAGTTCTTCAATGCTGTGTTTACTAGCTCTTGATCATCTGCATTTCCTTTTATAAAAGAGAGTACTGCCTGGCTATTTGATTGTTTCCTGATCATTTCACTCAACTGATTTTCCTGCCAGAACTGACTTCTGGTGTCGATTTCAGCTTGCTGCTACAATGGTTTTTTTGTATGCTATGAATATGATTCCAGTTGTTGTTTCATGTATGCTGTCTTTCAAGAGGTTCTCATTCTGAGAAATGAGACCAACCATTTCTTTTTCAGAGCATCACAATTTTTAAGTTCTACACTCTGCATTTGTCCATATTTATCAGGGTTTTTTTGGTCGTCAGTGTTTGTGGAATTTCGAGTTTTTTTACCCATGGAATCCCCAATGTTTCCATATGTGTGAAGGCATCCTTGAACTCTTTATGTGGTGTCTGGTTTTTTGTTTCTGTTAATGTTTTCAATTGTTTTGGCAATTCCTCAGAGATGAGTTTTTCATCGTGAATGATATGGTTTAGATCTGCTTCAATTTTCAGGGATTCATGATAGAATGTTTCAAACTAATTTTTTATTTTCTTAATTGGTCTTTGAGTTGATTGCCTCTTGATAGCTCTTCAACAATACTTTTGTAGGCAAGAATCTCCTCATTACCTGATGTGTTTGAGATGTTGCATACACAATCTCCACAGATTATTCTGTTTCCTTTCGTGAACTGTTTGTTTTTTATTCTGTGCAGGCAGCTTTTATGAAACACACTGATACACTTTTCACAGATGAAATAGGCAGGTATTGATTTATTTTTGCAACATTTGAAAAACTTATCATTTATTTTATCAGACTGACTTAAACTGTGACCTTCATTATCGGAAATCTTGCATTGAAGTATGGACAAATTTACCCTTTGATAATAATATTTCGTGTTCTTTCTGCACTTTACAGTTGAACATAACTTCAATTGTTTTGTTTTTAACCGCTTTCTCAGTTGTTTTACCAACCCGCAGAAGTTAATGAAAACTGGTACGAGTTAAGATCACGGGGGCTTTACCTTTTATAGTGGGATTCGAAACCACTCTTGGGGCCTTGAAAAAATATTTCACCAGCTGCGGGAGTCGAACCCACGTCGGGTGGAAACAGTGGATACAAGACTAACGCTCATACCACTGAGCCACTAGCCCCGTTATTATGACACTGTCGGATATGTTTCCTAACCTATATCGATTATTTGAAAACTTTGAAGAAACTTAATATTTGCAATAGAAACTAGAAAAGTTTGATTTTCTATAATGTAAAAAGGATTTACCAAATTAAAAAAAAATCTTCTTTGAAATACATTTGAAATCTACAAAAAAATTATAAGAAAAATTTTCTTTTTATTTCAATCAACTGGAAACCAAAAACTATAGATACATCTTATGACTAAATTCTCCTATAGAACTTTTGGGTAGGAGACATTATTAAAACTAAGTTAGAGTAATTTCTAGAGAGCTTGGAGTATCTACTGCTAAAACTGCATATTATGCTTTGATTTAATCTCATTTGAGGTATGGTATACCCTTCTGGGGAGTGTATAACTTGAATTTACTAGACTCGGTCCTCAAAATACAAAAAAGAGCAATTAGAAATATTTGTAAAATTGTACCACGTGATTCATGCGGACAACATTTCATAGATAAGAAGATACTGACCGTCATTGCTCTTTTCATCTTGGAAACCGTTTGTCTTGTAAGGAAACATATTCTGAAATTTGAAATCATTTCTTCTCATTATTCCACACGACAAAGCTCTAGAAATAATTTAAAATTACCCCTACCTTCGTCCTCTCTAATCAAAGATTCATTTATTTATAACGGAGTTAAGATGTATAATCATTTGCCAATCGAAGTCAAAGACTCTAATGTAGAAATAGTGAGTTTTAGGAAAAATATAAAAAGACTACTGAATACAAGACCATATTATATTTTACAAGAATTTTTTGACGATAATCTGACAATAGAATAATTGTTTTGATTGTTTTACTTACTTATTTATTTTATAAACATGCATTTCTGTGTATTTTCGTCCATTATTTCTATTTATACATGAATTTGAAGCTTTGTCAACAAGATTTTATCTTTGGACAATAAAGTATATTTATTATAATATTGATTGGATCAATCTATCATCTAGCACAAGTGTTCTGGTAAGAAACAATAGAATCGCCAATAAATTATACCTGCTTTGAAAGTTCTGTTAATGGAACCTTGGCCTAATTCTTTCAAATATTTCAAAATATCGATCCCACCGATGTCAGAGACAGAAATATAAATATTTACATGAATGTCGTCAAATACCCATGCAATTCCCATAAAAAAGTAGGCTTAACCCAAAATGCATACATTTTAACATTGACTCTGATATTTCATCAAATGTCAAATTACATAGAGGCATTCTCTTCTGGATGAATTTTCCTTAACAGTAAATCAGAGACTCAACCAGGACTGAATTTATAATAACTTGTATAAATAAATTTACAAGACATAAAAAGCTCCAAGAATTATCAAAACTGAAAAAACAAACAATAGAAGATGTCTTCAAAGAATTCAAGCCACCCGAACCTGAACCTGAAGAAGAGTTACCTCTACCTGGACCATCAAATGATACTGCTCCAGGAGAAAAAGATATCGATATAATGATTAAAGATATAATTGATATGTTCCCTCATCTGGGTGATGGTAAGTTTTACTGTAGAATAGTCACTCAAATGTCGCAACAACTAGCACAGCCATCTTATCCTTGTATGGTGCAATCGACTTCTACTCTTGATTTCCCTGTTTTTTTTTTATATGGTACTATCAGGGTTTGAGGGGGAGGGGGGGAGATACGTTGACACATTTTCCCTTCCAAAATTTTCAGATAGATGATTTTTGAGTGCTAGCTTTTGAGGCACTTAAAAAAATGGCTGTGATAGATAGACACGTCAGTGCTCATTTAGTTCTATTGCTTTGATTTTAATATACAGAAGCCTAAAAATTGGAAAATACGTCACAGAAGTACCTTAAAGAATTATAAGTTCAATGAAATTAAATCTAATTCTATGCTATTAACAGTTCCTGAGTTACAGTATTATTTCTGCAAAAAATACATCTACATCTGTTCAACTTTGTCCTGGAATCTTTTGCAAATTGCCTTCCATTCTATTTCAGGTTTCGTATTAAGGTGCCTTGAATCCTATAATTACAATTCAAGTGATGTTATTAATGCAATACTAGAAGAAAATCTTCCACCCCATTTGTACGACATTCCATTTGATTTCATAAGAGTCCCACCAGAACCTGAACCTGAGAAGCCAATATTAGCCTACAAAGGGAAAAAGCCTGAATATGATGATGCTTTGAAGTTGTTGAATGACAAGAGGGATTTCAAACAATTGAAATCTTTTGTTCTGGAAGGAATGTAAGCACATTATTCTGTGATGATTTTTTCTTTACCTTCTGTTATATCATTTGAGGGAGAGTTTTATAAATATTATTTATTATAGTTGACTATTATTGAACTTACTGATGCTTTGAACAATTATTTGGTAAAAAATATGCAATTCTACCTGCTATCTCCCAAGCTGTCTCAGAAGGGGATGTTGCTTCACATTATCTCAGCATTTTTATATGAGAATATATTCTTTGCTGGAATGGAATGAGGCTAACAAATATAATTAATGGATGGATTGAGTTACATTTCGAATAGAAGTGAAACTGTACTGCTCAATATAATGTCTTGTCAATGGATCTTCATAATACCATAGTTCGATAGCAATTGTTATTTGTTTTACCTTTCAAATAATGTTCCATAAAGTCTGTTTTGCAAAATATTTTTTGTTAATTATGTTATACTTGATTGAAATAGATTACCCTAAATCTTTCATAAAAAATTACACATTCATAATTATTCCTTTATAAATTCAAAAATATTTCGTTGTGTAATAAAAAACCCATTTACAGCCAATACAGCA
Source organism: Gonioctena quinquepunctata (assembly GCA_018342105.1). Taxonomy (NCBI): domain Eukaryota; kingdom Metazoa; phylum Arthropoda; class Insecta; order Coleoptera; family Chrysomelidae; genus Gonioctena; species Gonioctena quinquepunctata. Next base: position 549,328 of record JAFIRS010000543.1, read on the forward strand.
ATGATTATCTGTATGATGATGAATATGATGACAGATATGATAATGATGTACCCATAAAGGTAGCTGATAATCCTATAGAAGATATTCCTACTTTCAATCCCAATCGTGAAGACTTAGCTAGTGATACGAGTTATTCTTCTGAGGACGAGTACGACGATTATGGAAAACCTATTATCAAGACTGAAAATGGTGGAGTTGCAGCTAATGGAACACAAGGCAATAGGTTAGTTTATAAAATAAACATGAAATAAATATTTTATCTAGATGTTCAATTCCTTTGACTAACCAGGTTTTTTCAAGTGCCACAGATTAATGACTTGAATATTTTCAGGGTGATCGAATCAATTGATTAGTGTCAAACATTACAGAATGACATAAACAATCTACATTAGTGGTGTACTGAAAACATACTATCACGACATGTCTTGAAATGCAAATTTAATACTTATTCTTTGAAAAATGTAATTGCTTTTTCTTATCGTATCAATAACATTTCTTTGGGAATATACAAACAAATCAAGGATCTTGATATTGAAAGACTGTTTACTCTTTACAATGCATATGTGAAATTGTTGAAATATTGTTCATTGATATGGTAGTTTATTTACAAATGCCAAATTGATAAGCTGAAGTGAGTACAAAACTTATTCATGAAGTATGTATGTGTTATTCAAGATGGATGGTGTCTATCCCCCAAAAAGTTATCATAACAACAAGCTGCTAAAGAGATACTCTTTTATGTCCCTTGAATGTCTCAGAATCTACTACTTATGCTTATCCCTCTACTAACTCATTCATAACTGACTTTGCTGAACTATGAGGACAATTGAATTTCCAAGTTTCTTGTATTAGCTCTAGATAGAGCTATAAATTAAAATATAAAGTGTAGACATACAATTGAATCATAGTTATAAAAAACTGGACATATAGTTATGACATATGTTATTACTGAAAACCCCTAGGCAGAGCCCCAACAATTTTTCAATCGGAAAATAGAAATGTGCGCCCAAGAATGCCTTGAAAGAGTCCAGGAGGGCAAAGATCTAGTCCTATCAGACAGTCAAACAGCACTAAAAGCTCTAAAGTCACACACTTGTGAGTCTAGACTGACTTGGACTGCAAACTCTCCAAGTCAACTGGCTACGAACAATCAGTTCTCTCATGTGGGTGTCAGGTAAGAAGGGAATCAAAGGCAATGAGAAAGCGGGCAGCCTTGCAGAAGAAGGGGCAAACACTCAATTTTATGGCCCAGAACCCTTCTGTGGGCTTTCCAAAGCCCACATCAAGGAAGAGTTTCGGTGCTGGGAAGCTAACCAAATTAAAACCCACTGGAATACGGTTCCAGAGCAAAGATAAGCAAAAAGGCTTCTGAGACCATCGCCAAAGAAAGCTAAACAGCTTCTCGAGTTGGACAAGAAAGACTTGCAACATATAATGGGATTGCTTACCGGACATTGTCCTTTGAGGTATCACCTCAAAAAAATGGTTAGATCAGACAGTGAACTGTGCTGTTACTGCGAGAACTTCTTGAAACTGCAGAACAACTGTGCTGTTTTGCTAAAGGCTTAAGTTCCTCGAAGGGGTTTCATTAATGCCCTCAGACATCAGGAACTTAGCTCCCAGGAAACTGATATGCTTCACAAGGAGTCTAAAAATCCTGGGTCTTGAATAAATGAAGGGTAATGTACAAAAGACCTTATAGGTCGAGGTACAGAGAGGCTGAAGAGCCAAATCGACCCCCCAACAATAGCCAAAACCAATATTCTAGTAAAATATCCATTTTACCTAATATGTACTAATTATACTGCCTGTAAGAAATCTCACTTCAGCTGACAATCATTTTTTGTTTAGATGATCAAACAAAGTTTGGCTATGTACACAAAATATCTTGCAAAAACTAAACCATTGCCTGAAAATCCCACAGTTGTCTCGGACATTTCTTAGTTGCCTTAAAGACCACAGTTAACTCTGGTATTTCTCAGTTGGTTGTTAATACTATTACGAAACTGGGTTGTTTTTATTTATTAAAACAATTCTCGAATACGTATATGTCCGCTTATTTCACTTTGAAAACACAACACAATAATACACTCTGACAATACAATACTTGATTGCACTAAATCAAAATTGACCTTGACTTCTCTAATATGAATAACTTTGTTTCTCTGCACAACAATATTCAAAAATATATTTATATATATATATATATATATATATATATACATATATATTGTAAAGGGGTTTCTCCCCCTACTATCAAACTTTGGCGCTCTTCACTATTCTCGGTTTTCCTCGGGCGCCACCTTTTGGTTTATAGTGGAAAAGGCCACTTTTGCTCCGGGCAGTCTCAGTGAAGAAAGACACTCCAGGGGTCAATATAGTCGTGACACTGTAACAGGGCCAGCAAGGCAGGCTTTAATTCCTTCACTGGTTTGAACCTGGGTGTGCTTGACAAGCCATAGATGTTTAAATTCTACTACATAGTAAATAAAGAATCAAACTCGATCTTACTCTTGAAAGCTCGGACGGTCGTGGACTGCTTCGGGCTGTGGCTCACACTCTGGATACTAGTCGGACGCGTGACTGCTTCTACTAGGCTCGGAAGCTACTAAATCTTTGAAATATGTCGAAACGGAACTACAGCCGGCTTCCCCCTCTTTTCCGAATACCTCTCGACCGACTTATATGCGCGCGCCGTTTTGTGGACTCTGTCGATTGCGATACAAATTATACTTTCATTGAATAATTACCCAGCTTGTAAAATCCTTCGTGCTGTGACGTCAGCTTGCGGCGTGCGCCTCTGTTCGCTTTTTGGGGTTCTGGCCCCCTCGGTCGGTGCTTTTGGCTCGCGGCTGCGTCTCGGGCTTCATGGAAAATTCTCTCGTCGGCGTTTGAACATAGCCCAGCTTGCTTGATAATAATGTTTTCTCGAGAGTCGATAGCCGGCGCAGGTTATACTCGTGCGTGCTATTTAGCTACGTCTCGCGGAATTAGCGTGATTTCCGGAAGGCGTTAAGTCTGTTTATTAGGATATATGTAATCCACGGATTTATCACGAACACGAATGGTATTTCTAGACCTATTATTACTGTCAAGCGGAGGTTAATTCCTTACAGGGAGCTTTTGGCTGATAAATATAGTGGGAAAATAGTAACTTCGTTACAATATATATATATATATATATATATATATATATATCCTCGCTTCGCTCTCACGTTAAAATATCTCGATCATTAATCGCCACCATTAATACACTAGTTGGTTAAATAACTATTTGGCCTTCGTTAAACTCAAATTTAGTTGTAGATATTAGAAATGTTTCTTTCAAGTAAAGGCATGTCGCAAATTAATTTTACTCCCAGTGAGAAAAAAAAATATGCTTTCACCATACTTTGACAGTGGCATGTTAACTTTTTTGAATACTCCAAATCAGAACATTGAGTTAGATTTTCTGTTTTCAAAATTGATGGACTTTGTAACTGCTAAGGGAAAAAAGTTGCCATTTGTAGACAACTTTTTTATACCGGGTGATTCCTGAAGGTGGCTCACCCCTATAACTTTTTTATTATTGAAGATAGAAAAACGAAATTTGGGGGTTGTGTATTATAGTTCAATTAAATTTTTTTGACATATCTACTTGCTTTGCCGTATTTCCGGTTTGACCGGAAATGACCCCAACTTTCGATTTTTAAATGGGACATCCTATATATTTTCACTTATTTCGATCGAGAATGACATTCTAAATCCAACAAAACTCCATTTGTCAATATTTGACAAATAAAGTCATTTTTATTAAAAAAATAATTTTTTGATCTAGAATGCTATGGATCATGTAAATCGCTTCATTCTTTATCAAGTAACATGGGAAAAATACGACTTTGAGGCTAATGACTATTTAAAAGTCACAAATTAGTCCATTAAGATTCTAAATTTTCAAAGTGACCTCCTCCTTGATCACGGCAAAGTTTAACTTTTTCAATTGCTGCGCGCAGTGAGGTTCTGGAATGCCACCCTCACTTTATACTCCAGTTCTTCACGAGTAGCTGATGCTGTTCCCCAGAGAAAAAAATCTAGCGGAGTAAGATCTGGTGATATAAAATATGAAAAAGAAATAATACATTATGAAAAAATATGACAACTTGAGAAGGTACCTCGAAGGCCCCTGAATAGGTCCATAAGTGCCAATCCACTTTTCTGTGAGGTGGCGCTCCATCTTGTTGAAAATAGATATCAACTTGGTTAGCCAGTGGCAAATCTTCAATGAAATCATTAATTTGATTTCTGAGGAACTGTAGATATCTTTCCGCAGTAAGTTGTCCGTCGAAAATTATTGGCCCCAAAAGTTTTCCTCCGATAATACCCATCCAGCAATTGAAACCAAATCTCTCTTGAAAATTTCCTTCTTACATCAGATGTAAATTAGTTTGAGACCAGTACCTTTCATTATTCCGATTGGACAGACCCAAGTTGGTGAATCAAGTTTCATCTGAATAAATAATTTTAAATGGAAAACGTACATCTTCTCTGTATTCAGTCAAAAACCAGATGCAATAAGTTAATCTTCGGTCGTTATCGTAAAGATGTTGGTGTATCGATAATTATAATTGTGAAGGATTCTCCAAACGGACGAATAACTTACATCACAATTTGGCGAATTGACGCCGTACAATTCACTTCAACATAGGCCAACACGTCTACTTCTTTTTCTTCACTGATGATGAAGTTATTGGCATTTCATTTTGGTTTATTTCCTTTTCAGTTTTGCATTTCCTTTCCAGTTTTGGAAAATAATGCCGAGTGGGATGGCGACGATTAGGGAATCTCTGAGCATACATTTGAGCTTCTGCGTAAATTAGCAACATGTCAACGTTTCTAGTATAATTAAATATAATATAATCAAATTATAAACTACGCAACAAATAAATTTTTAAAAGTGACAGCATATACATTAGCCTATTTGTTTAGGTAGTCCTAGCAACAGCTTCAATTGTTTGTCACGGTTAACTAGAATAACAGGACTTAGTGCATAAGTATACCGAATACGTATTATTTGTTATTAGGTATGATCGTGTGTGGTATCAAATTATTCGAGAATGATAAAGCCGACGAGCCACCCCCTTTCCATTTGAAAAAATCAAGTTAACTGGAAAAATTCATATTTGCGACTTTTAAATAATTCTTAAAACGACTGTGAAGTCATAAGCCTCAAAGTCGTAATTTTCCCATGTTACTTGATCAAGAATGAAGCGATTCACACGATCCATGGCATTCTAGATCGAAAAATGAAAATTGGAATAAAAATTACTTTATTTGTCAAATATTGACAACTGAGATGTTATTGGATTTAGAATGTCATTCTCGATCGAAATAAGTAAAAATATATAGGATGTCCCATTTAAAAATCGAAAGTTGGGGTCATTTCCGGTCAAATTGTACGGCAAAGCAAGTAAATATGTCAAAAAATTTAAATTGTACTATAATACACAACCCCCAAATTTCGTTTTTCTATCTTCAATAATAAAAAAGTTATAGGGGTGAGCCACCTTAGAGAATCACCAGGTATAGTGTATATTTGTGTGTACCAAAATTATTTTCTTCACTTTTTCAGCTATTTATTCCAAATAATTTTTATAAATCAACTTAAAAAAAACTATTTCTGAGTAATCTTTTTTTTTTAACAGATTATATTTTGATATCTAAATACTGTGATTATGCTCTTATTTGATTTCAATAAACCCAATGAGCTACTGATTGAAGGTTTTAATTTTCAATAGGTTTCAGCTAGAATCTTTACCTCAAACTCATTCGTATTTATAGATGTCTCATTATAAATATTATTATTTAACATGTTGAATGCCATGAGAAGCATGTGTACATCTAACACATAAAACTTACTATCGCGACGATAGTACCATTGCATTGAATGAGAATCAAACATCAATTCTTCGACTTTATCTAAGGTATTGTTACGAAAATAATTACAGTACTCTCCTGTGTGTTTATGATAAGCCAGATAGTGTAACTGTCGAGGATTTCTGATGACAAACATGGAATCATCTAGGTGTTTCCACGAACTGCTCGAAGATTCTGGAAGCCAAGAACGAGGACATATAAGGTCGGGCAAACGATCAGTCATTCATTCAGAAGTATTAATTCATATTAGCAAGTTCAAGGTGAATGTTTATTTAGTGCAATGCGGTACGCTGTACATTCTAATAGTAAAGTGTGATTGAGTATTTCATTGTCAGATTGCATTGGTGTGTTGTGTATTTAAAGGGCAATAAACGGACAATATTAGTCTATTATTATATTATGAAAATGGACCCTGTTTCGTAACAGTATTTTACATTTTTCATTATAATTGAATACATTTTTATCCCGGGCTTCTCAAAAGTATGATTTGGGAAAAAATATCTTATATCAATCATAACACCTCGGCATGTCTATATTTTGTTATTTTCACTTTATTTTATTGGTAGTGTAGAAGAAAAATTAAAAACAAATCTATCAACACAAAACATGTAATATGCTAAAAGTGAAAAACCACAAAACAATAGCTATTTTATCCAAGCTCTGCGCTACTGCGAGATTCCTACTGGCTGGCAAGAGCAACCTTTACGAGAATGTAGTCACTTGTTGCTTTGGAATAGTTGATAGATGATAGTTATACAATTAAATGGATTATTTTCCTGGAGAATAACCCAGCAAGTGACAAATAACTTGGTAGATCTAAATATTGTGAACATTTTGTTTTTATTGGACTGGTAATAACACCAAAGGAAGTATAAAGCAGCAAGCTCTCACTCCTTTATGTTTTATACTTTGTCTTATTTTATTCGGATGAATCTACAGGTTCCTTTGTTCTTCAGAAAAATTATAATGCATACAACATATAAGATACACAAAGTTACTAAATTAATATTCAAACAAGTACCCACCACAAGGCACTCTGAATCAAAAAGAAAATTAAATATATTGAGGTCAGGTTTAAAAACAGGGTGTGCATTAAGTGCACTCAACTGACACCTTGCCTTTTTTTCACAATAGTCTTGTTTTCTAATGATCTATGAGATTTATTGTTTATTTCTTGGAAAGTAAAGAAAATACCTTTATTATTTTAATATAAACCTATGTGTTTTCTAGTTGAGACAGGATGTGGAACTGCTAATAACATGTGATTTTACGAAAAATCACCTATATACAAGTTGCAAAATAACAAAAGTACAAAACTAACTGATGAAATATGTCTTATTCATTATGTTCCTGTATGTATCACTAAAAGCAGTGAAAAATAAATATTTGTCCAAAAACAATTTAACACTTTAATTGCTGAAAACGTATTCGTCGTACATCATGCGGATTTTCTAGGTTCCAAAAATTATATTATGAAAATTATTCACTTAATTTTGTTAGTGTTTTGTAAAGTTGTTATTATGCTGTTGACTTAGAAGCCACTGACAAAATTGAATTTTTGCGGAGCGATCTTGAGGTAGTAATGCTTGTATTTTTTTATAATGGTATAGATAAAATTGTTCTTGTCTTATTGTCTTCCATACTTTACAGGTGGGCTTTCTCGTCTGTTAGGAACATGCAGGAGCATTGCTCTTTTAATCATATAATTATTCATTTGAACTTTCGCAAACAGTCATGCTTGGGTTATTTTACAACTGGAATAAGATGCAATACTAGGAAATTATAAACCTCAAACTATAACTTCATTGTGTTGTTTTCTGATTGGCTGCTGATATAGAACTTATCATTCTGAGTAATTCAGTTGCCAATCAGAAAACTCTGTAAGTTCAAATGCGAAATCAGAAAACGCTGTAAGTTCAAATGCGAAAAGCTGTGATATGAACTTGCCATTAGTCTCTGTCCAGTGAATTGTAAACTTTGTAAAATTTTGAATTAACACTTTCGCGGACACTGACGGTATATCACGTCATTGTCAGATATCCCACAGGGACATCAAAAAACTTATGTATGAGTCCAGCAAGTCACTGTAGCCATTTCATTATTTCTTGGCTCATAGAAATGCAATTTATAGCAATTCATTAGTTTAAATCAGTAGATTATGTTATTTTCACCACTAAACCAAGAGTTGTATTTGTCTGAACTGCAAGATGTTTCTAGTAGGACACCCTATCCTATTGAAAAAGTTGCTGCATATACCGACAGTGCTTTACTATCCCTACCACTAAAATCGAGTGACCGCGAACTTGTTGATCATATCTCCGTAATCTTGCAGCTTTTAAATAGGCGATTTTTTGTAAAATCACTTATTTTTATGAGTTTTAAATCCTATTAAAATAATTCCTCAACTTTCAACATTATTCATTTGAATAACTCACTGCGGTGTAAAAGATCACTGGAATATACTTAATTCTGATTGTTATTTATGTTTAATTTATTAATTTCTAAAACATTTATAGAAGATTATCAAGCTGCTAAAATACAGCATTTAAGTCAATGAATATCTAACACCAATAAGCAGAAAATCCTAGAAAATGTTTAACAAATGATGAGAAAAACAACTCTGTTCCTGTCAAAAGTGAATTGAATTTCGTAAAATTTAATATATTTTGTTTATTTATAACAAAAAACAAGAAATAATATTGTTTGGAGCAAATCTTCAAGAAAATAGAGATAATAAGTTTTGTAAAGATGCTAATAGTTTTTCAGGCATATCTTATTACTTTTGAAATATTTTTGGTGTGTAGATCTAACATTATGTACGCATTTTATTTGTGTCTTAGTGTTAGGTAAGCCCCGTCAAACGAATTGATATTGAAATATGAAAAATGGCAGATAATTGTGAAATATAGTTTTTTTTTTAAATGTGGAGACATGTCACTTCAGAAATATTTGTTTTCAGGTCTAAAATGAACTTCTGCGAAGATCCTGCATTAATAAGAGAACGAAGGGAAGCCAAGTTTAGGTCTAGACATCCTCAGCCTCAGAATTCACAAAAGAAACCCAATGTGGCAGGAAAACCTAAAGGGCAAGGGCAAGATAAGGATGTATTGAAAGCAAGAGATAAGAAAAATGTTCAAAAGTCATCAAAAGCCAATCATAGCAGAAAGAACGGTGCCCAATGGAAACGAACCAGGGGAATGATCCCTTCATAGGAGAAATATTGCAATGAAAATAATATAATTTTCTTGAAACTGATTTCATTCAAAATATATAATACCTACATTCTATAAGATCTTGAGCTAGGCAATAATTTCTGATCCCCTTGGGAATTTGATGAAAATAAATTTATAATTATTTCACAAATATCTTGAAATTGGTATTATCTTATTTTGTTATGGAAAATATTTTTATGTACTTTCAATTTAGAATTACTCAACAGTGATTACCAACCGAAAAAAGAAATACTTAATGTTTCAGAAATCAAATCAAACAAAAAAGTCAAAAGTATCCTTTATTTACATTCCTCACAAGAATTTGATTATGAAATCAGTTCAATACAAGAAACACAAAAAAGTTTTGTTATAAAATGTGCCAAGGATGAGAATTCGATTTTGGTATTATTATTTGGATTTTGTTTCTTAAATTATTGTTGTGTTATTTTGAATTATGCATAGGAATTATAGCAGATGAGTTTTACTTAAAATAAAAATTATTTATTGGCAACATAATTTTTATTAGGCCCTTTCATCAATATATGGCAATTAACACACTCCTTTTCCTGTCCTTTTAACATTGTGTATCGAAATAGATATACTGCTGTTGTTGTATCCTAAATGCACTCTGTTTACATATATTTGATATGCAAGAAAATGGCTTCAGCAGTCTGACTACCGAAGTGTTGCAAAACTTCTGTCTGGTATTACAGATTTATATCCTGATATTCAGGATAACATGTCAAAGTTGGTAATGTTAATTGTAGCAGTTGAGTCGAGATGGCGTTAGCTAATGGTGTTTCCCATTCTGTTGATGCAATCTCAACGAAAACTAAGACATGGATGGATTGTCTTTATTTTGGGCTCCCCAAACAAAACAATAATAAAATGTTTCAATTTTTATAAAACAATTCTTAGGGCGGAGGTTATTTCACATAGGGACTCACCACTCAAAATATAGGTTGATGGGAATCCACAAAAGTGGAAAGTAAGTAAGTAAAGTAAAAATCACGAGTTGAATTTATTTATTTATTTATATTTCAACTTGAAAGTTTCATGGGAGAGAACTCCAACCGAATATTGGAATATTAAATATTTTCATTTTTATCGTTGAAATACTGTTTTCTGAGATAAAGACCAGAATTTTTATGATGAGTTAACAGCAGAGTTTTCGGTAGTTCTTATACTCCAACTTCCCCATTCTTTTTTGCATGTCACGTTTTTGGGACTCATGAAGAAATGGCTAGCCGGAAATCAAAAGATTATTTTATTCCAAAAATGCAGAACCCTGAACAGGATTTTGATCGTTTCATTTGGGTTCTCAGACATTAGTTATTTGTCTGCCTGACCAACCCTGTATTGGTGAGGGGCAAATACCCCGAAACCGGTCTACAGGTGGTTAATATTTATCCATTTCGCAACAAACAGTTGCAAAGTAACCGTGTAGGACTTTGCACGATTATCCATTTGATGTAATCCAATGTTCGTCGAGCCATTAGATAGGAGAGTAGTTGTTTTCTGATGGATATTCGACTCAACATACGCCTATTGTATAGGTAGTAGTAGAGGGCAGTCTTGAAGAATAAGACAGTACTCATGGTCTTTGAAATCAGCCCTCTTATGTGTCTGGCACAGATTTCTGTAATGCAGCTTTTTATGGGTTGATGATCAGATCTCATTACCTACAATAGGGTCCTTTGCATGCGATTCCTAACCACGATGTTGTATTTTTCCTGTTATAGGACGACTATGTTGTCAGCGTACCCAACGGTTTTTTGTCCTTTGACCCCGGTAATCCGTCCATAATCAGATTCTACAGGACTGGTGAAAGAACTCCTCCTTGTGGGTGATAATGGCCTGTTTTATTTGCAAGGATGTCAAAAATAAAGATGTGGATGATTGACTGCATCAGAAGTTAAAGTATTGCAGTTAGTTTCCCTGATAGAACCCTAAAATTTTATTGTCCCAAATGCATCAAAGGAGATTCTTTTGATTTGTATAAGGAATTAGTAAAGTGTGAGGAACAAATTATTGAAGATAAAAATGGAATCGTCAAACTCTTGAAGAAAGATATCGAAGACATGAAAGTCAAATATCCAATGACTGGAGCCAAGATGGGATATAGTGAGATACTCAAAAGTAAAAAGGAAGAAGTTATATTGATAAAGCCCAAAAATACAAAGCAAACAAGCACTCTTACAAGGAGAAAGTTGGAAGAGACATTAAATCCCTGCACTCTTGGGGTAGAGGTATCAAAACTAAAAAATGTCAGAATGGCGGTGTAGCCATAAAATGCAGTAACCAGGAAGAAATTAAAACAATTTGTGAAAATGTTCAAAAAGAAATAGGAACAGATTATGAAGTTGAGGTACCGGAAAAGAAAAATGCATGAAGTGTTCAACGTTGGTCAGAAGCTAGCTGATAGAAAAAAATATAATACAAAACTGTATTACAACAGAGATAGAAAAAAGGGAGCTGAAAATAGTAAACATATTCAAAAACAGAAAAGGGATGATTAATGTTAAGATGTATTCAACCTGGGTTGGAAAACTTATTATTATCGTGACTACGTGAGTGTCATGCAGTGCTTCAATGTTTGGAGATTTGGACATAAAGCTAAGAATTGCAAAAGTACATGTGATATATGTCCAAAACATAAATCAGATATCTAAACCGCAAATCAACAGACTTGTGGGAATTGTAAATATGCATCAGAAATACTGAAGATTCCTAATATAAATTATAACCATCCAGCATTCAACAAAGAATGCGCATCCTATAAAAGATAGACTAGACTATCATGAATGGAAGGTCAACAAAGAGATAGATAATAAAAGGGAATAGCAGGCAATAGGCAAAATATTTGAGTTCAGATATATACTTAATGAATAGTCAAAGCCTAGTGTGTCACTATGATGAACTAAAATATTTTATAGGTAAAATTGAACGTGCTGTTGTATGCCTGAGACTCACGTAACTGATGATATGGAAAATAACGAGTTGTTCATTGAGAACTATGTTATTAAGGCTTGATTCACAAATCAGACACACAGGGGGAGTAATTTTTATGTAAGAATGGATGTAACTTATAATAAATTGGGAACTTATATTATTGACAAGAATGTGTGGTGTTTTGGGTTCAAGTATGTTGAAATGAAACACGCTGGTTGAATTCTAAGCACAGACTGACTTTTAATAGTATATCACTAATAGGTACAAACATATCCACACTTGCCACCACCATCGATTTGTTGACACAATATGACCAACTTAAAAGAACATACAGATGGCGCTACAATATTTAGGGCTGATTTTCAACAATCCCACTAGTACAAAATATTTAATAATAAAAATATTACTTTATTTCAACAACTCCCAAGTAACCCAAAAACTTATAATGTTTTACAGAACATAAACTTTTTGTAAGAACATCAGCAGGCATATCAGCAGTTTGTAAATATTCAATTTTTATCAAGTTTTCGTTTATTGCATCCCTTACAAAATGTTTAGACCTTTTATGATACATTGGATTTACAGAAAGTTTTTGCGCACTCTGGCTATCATTAAACAGAGTTATACAACTTGGAATACCTAACAATTCTATAAAAAGATTTCTTAAGTAAATAGCTTCCTTTGCAGCCTCCGAGACCGCCATATATTCGGCCTCAGTGTTTGACAAGGCAACAGTTCTTTGTTTTCTGCTTTCCCATGACAGTGAAGATCCAGAAAGCTTAAAACAAAAACCTGTATATGATTTTCGGTCATTTGAATCATTAGCCCAATCAGCATCTACAAAACCTTGTAATTCCAAATCATCTTTACAAAATTTCAAACCAAAATTTTTTGTTTCTTGCAAGTATCTTAATATGCGTTTAGCTTGTTTCCAGTGTGAATCATCAAAACATGTATTAAATTGACTCAAGTAACTTACAGAATAAGCTGTCAGGTCTAGTCAATACAGCAAGATACATTAGACTGCCTATCAATTGCTGATAAGGAATCTCGGGTTTACAAACACCATTTTTTTTTAGATTTACATTAGTTTCCATAGGTGTACGAATTCCTTTACAATTTGACATTTTGAATCTTTTCAAAATTTGGTTTATGTATTGTTTTTGGTCCAAAGTTACAACATTGTTTTCTCTTATCAAAATTAACTCTCATACCAAAACATTTCCTTACAGGACCCAAATCTTTGATTTTAAAAACAGAACCCAATTGTTCTTTCAGTTTTTCAGATTATCATTTGAAAAACTAAAAAAATCGTCTACATATAATGCAATTATTGTAGTGAAATTCTTATTAATCTTTTTAAATATATTTCTAAGAAAAATATCTACTCTTTCATACCAGGCTCGTGAAGCCTGTTTGAGACCATATATTGCTCTGTTCAGTTTCAAAACTTCATTTGCACTTCATTTACTTCAAAACATTCAGGCAAAGCCATATATACTTTCTCTTTCAAAAAACCATTTAGAAAAGCAGTAGTAACATCCAAATGTAAAATTTTTAAATTCAGTCTAACTGACAGAGCAATCAACTGTCTCAATGTAGAAAATCTCACAGCAGGTGAAAACGTTTCACTAAAATCAACAACTGGTTTCTAACCGCGTAGAAATCAAATTCCTGAGTAAACTTATTTTCCTAGTGAAACCAGAGTCGTCAAATAGCGATTTCAATTTTGTCCAGAGTTCCACTGTAGTTTTCGCCTCCTTGATGTGAATGTATAAAGATGCATCGATGGTCAAGATAATCTTCGCTTTTGCCTTGGGGTCATCATCGGCAACCACCTCTGTAACACATTTCCAAAGTCCCTCCAAGATTAGGAAATTTTCAACTGCCCAGTCTGAATAGTTTTCACGTCCTTTCAGTTTCACGACATTTACTCTATAGTTAGCAGCCATACTTGTGCTTTACAAAGAAAACTTAATACCGTTTCACTAATGGCGGCGCTGGGCCCATAACCTGTTGAAATGAAACACGCTGGTTGAATTCTAAGCACAGACTGACTTTTAATAGTATATCACTAATAGGTACAAACATATCTACACTTGCCACCACCATCGATTTGTTGACACAATATGACCAACTTAAAAGAACATACAGATGTCGCTACAATATGTAGGGCTAGTTTTCAACAAAGTATGTCAAGACTGCTAATAATAGTAACACACTAATGGGAATTTATCATTCACCGAATGAATCACATTGCTTTTTTTAGACTTTTTCGGTGAGCTGCTCGAAGAATAATAATTGAATATATGTGATTGTAATTTTATAAAGCTAGGAGATTTCAATATAGACTGGAATTCAGAAACTACTTACAGCAGCAGATTGAAACAATGTACTAAAGATAATGTCTTACGGCAAATGGTCAAATCGAATACACATTTTTGGAGGAATGGAAGCAAATCTGTCTGATATATATACTTCTGTACTAGGTAAATGCACTTTCTCAAATCATAGAGTTATTCGAATAAAGAGTGTTGAAAAATAATAATGATTTTCCGATATATATAGTTTTTGTTTCTTTTGGTAGCCTTGGATATGATATATATTTTAGTATATAATTAATTCTGCTGTTTTTGATACATTAATAAAAGTTACATATATCCTTCCGTTTTCTATCGATAGCTCCCGCTAAAATATACCATAACTTTCATCAGGTATTTCTAAAGAACGGTCGGACAATGTTCACCTTTCCTTGGTGAGGACCATGGGGTCGCTTTTATTTAAAACGATTCTCGTCGCTATTTGTTATATATGCACATTTAATATGAAATGCAGCACTGATCGATGTAAACAAATATGTTTATTTGAGATTATTCTTGTGTTCTTTCGCCATTCAGAAACGAATATTTAGCTCAAGTCAGAACGGATTTAGACAAAACAAATCAACTGGCACTGCCATTGATGTGCTATTAAAGCATGTAACTGATGCTCTTGACAGCAAACAGAACACTTTGGCACTGTTTTTGATATGAGTAAGGCTTTTGATCTTGTTGACCATGATCTGTTATTATATAAATTGGAACTTTATGGTGTGAGAGGACCTGCATTGAATTGGATCTTAACTTACCTTGAAGTTCATAGCCAAAGAGTATATCTGAACGATACCTTCTCAGATATTCGATATATCTCGACAGGCGTACCTCAGGGATCAGGGCCCCTGCTGTTTATTTGTTTTATTAATGACCTTCCGACTTATTGCTCTGCTGCTTCTCTATCGATTGTATATCCAGATGATACCAATCTCGTTATATCAGCTGATAGTATTCCCACTATGCTTTGTAATGCGCAGAATGCTACAAATCAACTCTCCGAGTGGTGTGATTTGAATGGACTAGTTCTCAATATAACTCAAATGATTGATTTTGTTACCAAAAAGTCTTCAATAGATAGCAGCTACATAGTGAAGCTGAACAATACATTAATTCGACGAGTCTCTGACACAAGATTTCTAGGAATCAATATTGATTCTAAACTCACCTGGAGCAATCATATTGAGTACATAAAACTCAAGCTTAGTAAACACATATTTCTACTCCGTCAACTGAAAAACACACTCTCTCTTGAAACTGGTATATTTTAGTCTCATTCAGTCATTTATGTGCTATGAAATAATTCATTGGGGTGCTACACCCAAGGCACAAGAAATATTCGCCATTCAAAAAAAAAGCAGTAAGGTTAATGATTTGTTAAAATTGGTATAATGACTACCATGTTTGTTTACATACCACTGCATTGTCTATGTGAGAAAAAATATTACTAATATTCCTATTTGTGGACACTCTCATGACTATAGTACTAGAAATAAATATAAACTACAACAACCATTCACTAGACTATCAGTGTCGCAGAATCTTCTGGGATCGATTGGTGTCAAGCTCTATAATGCTCTTGACGACAATATCAAATCTGCCCCTAGCTTACATTCCTTTAAAGCTAAGCTGAAAAACCATCTTGTGCTGAAAGCACACTACTCCGTTGACGAATTCCTACAGAAATGAATTTTTCCCACCGATTGTTTTAAAAATAGTTGCTTTTAACATGTCTTGTTGAGTATAGGGTGTGTTATTAATTGTAATTTGTGCATATTTTTTTATGTAAAAATACTGCTTTTTGCTTCTGACAGCCTAGTTTTGATGTTATGTTGATTGGTGTCTGTCTTTTTTATAAGCTCATCTGACGTGTTACCTAAGTTAGTATGTTACAATGTAGGTTCCTGTGTTGTAATTGAACACTTCTTTAACTAATAAATTGATTGATTGAATAAGCTCTACTAGCAAAAAGAGGATCGGGAATGACTCCAAACGGACCAGAACCATTCTTGGGAATACCCAGGCAGCATAGCTGTCTTCAACAAAATGAAAACAATAAAGCTCCATATAACAGAAGGGATATCAAAACGGTGACACAATCACTAGAAGAGGCTCATGGAGCTAATTGAGATCACAGATGATCCCCTGTGCAGATGGTGCCTGGAAGATAATGATACATCCTCGCACATCCTCATTGAGTGTCCTGCGTACCAGAGAGAAAACAACTTCGGGAATATTACTCTCAACCCAGAGGATGTCTGAGATTCAGCTGAAGAAACTGCTGAATTTTGTCAGGGAAATCAGCATGCCCAGCGAATCCCAGAACATGTGGGCACTGGGTTCTTTAGAACCAGTCCACCTTGTGCTAAGAAGAATATATTCTGGCTCACATGTGGAGCATTCGTCTGGTGGAGCAAGGCATCACGAGAAAAGCTGAACAAACTCCAGAGACAAGTTTGTTTGGCCATAACAGGAGCAATGTTCAACACCCCGACAACAGCTATGGAAGTCCTCCTTAATATTCCTTCACTTCATATATGCTTGGAGAAGGAACAAGAGTTAGTTTATAAAGAAACCTGTCGAGGTCTTCGGACAACAGGGGAGACATATGTTGGACGATAAAAAAATCAATGCCCTTCGACACAATGACCCCATACAACTTTGAGGTTCTCCTCCCGGGAAGAAGCATACAAAAGTAATAAAACTATCAAGGGCACATTAACAATGGTACACAGACAGCTACAAAACGGAACATGGAGGTGGGGCTGGAGTAAATCCAGAGTTTAACGCTATCATAAACCCGAAACAGTACGCCACAATATGCTAGGCAGAAGTTACTGCAACCGGACTCTTCCTACAAGAACTACTGAACAGAAACAGTAGAAATAAATTAATTAAAACAATATCGGACAGCCAAGCAGCATTGAAACCCTTAGTATTAAGTCCAGATTCGTATGAAATTGCATGAAGGCCCTTCAAGAGCCTAGGCAGAGACAACAGATACCTCTGTTATGGGTTCCTCGACAAAAAGAAGGCACTATGAAGGAGTTCATAAGACCAGGACTCAAAGGAATTTATTCCAAACCCTTTATAACTAATACTAGTGACAAAGTTGATACAAATGAGGATTGTCAGCTGGGAGCTGTAAACACTGTACCTTCCCAGCACCCTAGTTACCTTACTGAATCTAAGAGAAGTGTTCTGAACTGTCTTTCCTTTTGCCACCAAAACATTCAGTGTATTAACAATAAGATTGTAATGTTAAATGATATATTTGATAATGAATAAAAATGCGACTTTCTGTTGAGAACTGAACACTGGCGAAATGAAACACAACTGGATGTGTTGAAGCTGAAAGACTTTGGTATATGCTCTTCGTTTTGTAGGAAGAACTTGATACATGGTGGGGTTGCTATCTTCAAACATGATAATATCAAAAAAGAGAATATCTGTCGATATGATGTGCATAACTTTTGTATTGAAGGGGTACTGCAATGCTGTAGTATTAGAATTATTTCTCAGAAGCTCATATCTGTTGTTATCTATAGACCATCCTCAGGTGAGTTTTTGAATCTTTTGAATGGTATGCTAACAAAGTTGTGTAGTGAGAATGTCGATATCATTATTGGGGGCGACTTTTTTTTTGTATTTATTTATTGATCCCAAGAAACATGGCTGTTTATAGAGGGATTACTTTTTACATAAATTGAATAACGGCAATACATATGAAACATAAATTAATGAATACATCAAACGATTAATAGAAAGAAAAGAAAAGGAAAGCAGTCAAAGGTGAAATATTATAGGAATTGTTACTTGTCGAGTATAAATTTTTTAAGTTCTTTTTTGAACTTAGTTTTAGTCTTTATTTCTTCTAAAGGCTGTGGTATTTTATTATATATCTCAATTCCCTCGTAAAAAATAGATGTTTTTCCAAAGTTTGATTTAAAACTAATGTGTTTATTTTATTTACATTTCTTGTTTTATGATAATGGATATTTGAAATATGATCAAAGTAAGATCCGAATGTTTTTTTCCTGTATCAACATAGTGGATGAAAATTGAAATTTTAAATTCATATAAAGAACGAAGATTTAGTAAATTATTAGGTTTATATAATTTTTTTGAGGGTTCTAAAAATGGCAATTTGTATATGCATTTTATAGCTTTATTTTGCAAAGTTTGTAGTGGTTTCAAAATAGAAATTTTGGCTGAGCCCCAAATAGATATGAGGTATTGCAATTTTGAATAAACTAAACTGAAATATATGATTTTCAAATATTTTAGTGGGGTATATTGTCTTATTCTGAATATTCCAATCAAAGGTGAAAGCTGTTTTCTCAGATTGTTGATATGATTGAACCAAGAGAGTGTTGTGTCGATATTTAAACCCAAGAATTTTGTATTGTTGGTATACTGAATTTGAGAATTTTTGAATATTATTGGTCTTAGAGAATCAGTTACAATACTTCGTTTAGAAATAAACATAATTGATGATTTCATAAAATTCAACAACAGTTTATGAGCGATGAGCCAATGAGATAAGATTTCAAGATCGTGTTCAATATTAAATAGAATTTCGAATTCGTTCTCTGCAAAATATATTATTGTTGTATCATCAGCAAAAAGTTTAATTTGACCTTTCAATTTAAGTTCTGATATCGAGTTTATATATATATCAAAAATAGAACTGGAGCAAGTATAGATCCCTGTGGTACCCCACATTTGATACTTTTCAAATCAAATCTAATATTTAAAAAAAAAATTTTTGGAAATTTTAAATTTCCCCTTTTTTAAAATTTTTTAACCATATCGAATGCTTTCCGTAAATCCAGTGATAATAAGCCGCATTTTTTAGTCGAATCTATTTCCAATTTGATTTTTGATATCATGTCTACTGCTGCAGACTCAGTATCACTAGATTTCCGAAATCCATATTGTTCTGCATACAGAAATTTTGATTTTTTCAGATATTTCCTCAATCTTTTATCCATTATCTTTTCAATAATTTTCGAAAATATTGGCAGAATTGAAATTGGACGGTAATTTCCTATGTAATTTTTTTTTCCACATTTGAATATTGGTTTTACTTTAGCTGTTTTTAATTTGTCTGGCAATATACCTGTTTCAAAAGATGTATTAATCAATCTATTTAATAATGGTATTATTTCATCTTTGACTTCTTTGATAATCTTAACATTAATTCCATCAACTCCTGCTGCTTTCTTGTCGTCTAGTTCGTCAATTATTTCTTGAATTTCTTGATAATCGGCGGGATTCAGAAACATAGAAGAGGGAGAGGAACAGGTAGAAAATCTATCTTGGATTTGGGTATCTGGTACATTTCGGGATAATTCAGCTCCAATATTTACAAAATATTCATTGAAATGGTCACATATTTCCATTTGATCTTCAATTCGTCTGCCATCTATGGTGATGTATTCAATATTATTTTTAGATGATTTACCACTTGTTTTATTATATAAAATTTTAAATTTTAATTTTAAAAAATTTTTTTTTTTCGAGAAATTTGATACTCCTGGATTTTTTATAATAAGATTTATCTCTTTGTTTAATGATTTGGGCAATTTTGCTATTGAACCATGGTTTTGAATTCGCATTGAATTTAATATTTATGTTTCTGGAATTTTTCTCAAAGACACTGATCACTTTGTTATAAATTTCTTCAGGATCTTGTATATCACATATTTGGTTTATTAGTAATTTAAGTTCTATTTTCAAATTTTTTACGTTATAAGTTTTCATATTCCAAGAGTTTATGTGATTTTTTTGTTTTGCGACTTTCATTTTCGTATTTGTTATTATAAATTTGTGATCACTAAGAGACGAGTTTATAATTGATATATCAATTTGTCCATTAAAGTTACTTAGAACATGATCAATCAAAGAAGCACTCCCGGACGATTCTCTTGTTGGAATAAATGTGTTGCATAGAAAAAAGTTATTGGATTTATATATGTCCATAAAAGCACTGGATTCTATGTTCGTTGTTAAAGTGTTTATATTAAAATCACCATAGCAAAAACATGTCTTGCCACTAATATTGAAATTCTGAAGTTTCTCATCAATAAAGTTCAGGAAATGTTTAGTATTATCTCTTGGAGTATGGTATAGTCCACATATGATCACATTTAGAGGTTTGATTTCTACCGCTACATAGGAACAAGCATTTTCTTCTATTTCAATTATGTCAAAAATTAAATGTTTTTTTATAAAAATACCAACACCACCTCCACGTTTGAGTCTGGATGAATAAATGGAGTTATAATTGCTCAGGTTATAATACATTTCTTCTTCTCTTCTGATCCACGTTTCAGAAATGATTAAAATGTCAGGATTTACATCTTCTGCTATTATTTCAAGCTGATCTAGTTTATTTTTCAAAGATCTTGCATTCAGGTAGAAGACTTTCAAATCTTTAATTGTTGATATGGAGTTATAGTCAAGAAGCGATGTATGTTCTGAAATGTCCACATTATTGGGAGATGCCATAATTTATACGATTTTCTGAAATTTTTCGGTAATATTCAAAAGTGGGACATAGATGATTATCTGCCAAGTGGTTGATATCATATTTTGTATTATATTTGGAGTTAGAGGATATACAATTTCCGCATTGAGGGTGATTATTAGTTTCATTCGGACAATTTTGTAATTTGTGATTGCCGGCACACCTCGGACATAAGGAAGTATTCCTGCATTTGTGGGCAGCATGATTGAATTGGAAACAGTTGTAGCATTGAGTTAACTTATTTCCATCAAATACTCTGCAGATTTGCCAATCAAAAAATAATCTTTGGTCAGTATCACTGAAAATTCTATGAAATAAATTCCCATTTACTTCAGCAAAAATTGTATACGTTTTTTTGGTGTCTACGTATTTTAAATGATTTACCTTTAAGTATTCTTTATCGGTAAAGTTATTCTGTTCATGAATAATTTTTTCAATGTCTTCTTCTTTTATATCTTTTTCCAAATGAAGTCCAGGAATGATAATTTTTGGATTTTTCAAGTTCTTTATGGCGATGTTATATTGAGAATTCATTTTAGATTCTATTTCTTTTCTCAATATCATAGAATCATTTTTATTTTTACATTTGATTTCAATTCCACCATTTTTTAGAAATTTCATGGTATTAATTGAAATATTTAGTTTACCAATATTTACATTGTTCTTCAAATCCTTTTGGGTTTGAGTTGTCAGTTGGTTGGTTTTTGGAAGGATAGTTAAGCTTTCCACATTTTCTTTAGTCTTCAAAATACATTTGTGTTTAGTAATTTCTGCATATGAGACAATATCATGTTGTGGTCCTTTAACATTGTTTTTTATTTTTAATTCACTAATCTCTGTTTTTATTTTATCTAGTGTATCCATAATTGTATCTTTTTCGACAATGTTCGAAACAATTAGATTGTAGTTTTCTGTTAATTTTTCATTTTCTTTGGATAGTAATGTTAAGTTTCTTTCTTTTCAATTAATAATAATTCTTTTCTTCAATAATCTTCCATAAGTTCCTGTTTTCTTGCTTCAGTCTTGAGATTGTGTCCATTGTTTCACTTGTTGAGTCAAAAGTTTGTGAAGGATTTGTTTTATAATCAATTCTCATGAATTCTGGCGATTCATCCTCTTGATCAGTCATAGAGAGCCTTTTTCCCTTACGTCTCGTCATATTGTTTCTTCTTACTGGACTATAAATTGGTTTTGATTGTACTAGACTAGTTATTTTGACATTTCTCACAGTCAGGTTTTCTATGTCAATACTAATTAAAACGGCACAATGTCTTCCAATATGCTTGAAGAACACAGAAAACCAAAGTGGTGATCTCCTCCTTCTATACTAAACTTTATCAGAATGTAAGTTTTGAAATTTCTTCTTTCTTCTTTACTATCAAAAATTCTTATTTTCTTAGGACATTTTCACAAGCTGTCCTGATGACATTTGATTAATATAATATCAACTTGAATTTCTTGAGATCAAGCATAAACCTCTCACAACTACTCGATCTGTTAGCAGTTTCAATATCGAGGTCTGAGTCAATTCTCCAACCAGAGTGACGTCTAACTCTGAGACTTGTATTGATAACTTTTTGATTAAATCCAACAGACACTTTGAAGTAACAGTTAAGTACTTAAATTTGTCTGATCACTTATTTGCACAATTCGCAGTTATGGAAGATCGAATTAGTAATGAAAGAAATCATAAAAAATGTTATTACGATCATAGAAATTGTCCAAAAACGGATCCTGAGAATCGTATTCGACAAACCACCCAGATACTCTTCCGATCTTTTATTTAATGAAACTCAAATGATGGACCCCCGGCAGCTCTTCTGTAAATCGATACTAACATTCACGTATAAAAAAAAATCCCACGCCTTTACTTAAACACCTGTACAGTACGAGGGGAAAAATTGCTGCAAATGAGTTACTTCCTCGTGCTCTCAAATCAATAGGCCAGCGATCCTTCACTTATATCGCCCCTAGACTGAGAAACATGTTACCAGGTTGGATAAAATCAATAAACTCCTTGAATTTATTCAAAAAGAAAGTGAAGGCTTGGATTTTGTCTATAAATAGGAACAATTTACACAATCTTGTTAACTCCGGATGAAAAGAAGATTATTAACAAAGCATTAAGTGTATTATACGCTTGACTTCGTCACTATGTTAGAGTCTCATGTTGGCGACATATATATCTTATATTTTTTTCTAGCAATTATTTTATACTTATGTCTACCCTCAAACTCTCTAATCTTCACCCCTATAACTATTGTATAACCCTTCTATAGACTTTCACACATATACTTATATATATATATATATATATATATATATATATATATATATATATATATATACAGAGGTCCTCAATACGTAACTGTTTCAAATAGTGGATGGACACTTCAAAAGTAGGTACTAAATTGTAAAACGCATGACTGACTTGACTCATCTGTTCGATGAGGTAGAAACTGCCCATAGACAAGCTCCTTGAGAACTTTTTTCGGACACTCTCCTTATCACCATATGACTAAGGAAATCTGTGTTGTCTAAAACTTATCTCGTCCATTTTCTTATTGATCAATTATTGCCTCCTGGCTTTTTAAATAAGTATAGATTAAGTGATTTTAAGCATTTCTTACCCGTAACTTTATATTTATATTAATATTTATACTTCTGTTTTTAACCTTATATATATATTTTTCCTAGTAACAATATTGGCACTCATATTTCAATCTATCACATACAGGCCATGTACAAGCATCTGATGCTTCCATGGTCGTTACTAAGATTAACATAATTGATCACAATCACAAACAAGCATTTCATGCTTCTGTGATGATTAGTTTATTCACTGTATGAATGTACTTATACCTATTTTTTTATTGTAAATTTCTTTAAGTGAATAAAATTATTATTATCATTATTATAGGGATGTCTGAAATGTATGCACTAGACTGTCCAAACTTGGCCTGCAATATTTTCTCAGAGACTATTGAAATATTTTGAAATTTCCTTTCTGGTGATGAATATTTTAAATTTAATTATAACTATCTTTTTATCTTGACATGTTCTGTGTAGTTTATAATTTGAACTTATATAAGTGTTTCCGCCGCCCCTGTGTTCTAAGTGCCTACTTATCCACCACACACAGAGGGTGCGAGGGTGGACCGAGACGCTAAGCACCTCACTTCAAGTCGAGAGTCGATCATGTTCACATATGTATTAAGTACCATCTACACAGTAACCAGACTTTTCTATTCATTGTTATTTCTTGCGTTTTAAATAAACCAGTGAAAGTCAGTGCTCAATAATTCCTACATCATACAGTCCACCATTACAATCAAATTCATGGTCCTTCCAGTCGGATGTTCTAAGCAGTGGCGCGCTCCAATGTTCGATAGGGCAAACAATATTGTCCACTGCGCGCGTATTAATATCGGATAACTTTGGTCAATTTCACTCGGTAAGAGCTCTTCTGGACTGCGGTTCTCAAACATTTTATTACGGAGCAGCTACAAAGAAAGTTGAATCACCCGAGTTAGGCTATTTTTTAAGTTTTTTACGCGAGCGTGCAAATTTTGTAGATTCATTAGACTATAAGTGCAATCAATCGCGCGATAAAAATCCTAGCAGGCCAAGTAAAGATTCTATACGTGTTGTAAAAGAAAGGAAACGTCGAGAGTTTTAGTCTCTAACCACTATACGTGCACCTACTGTCAGGGAAAGCACGCAATATATACATGCGATACATTTTTAAACTTGACTATAACGGAAAGAAACCATTATGTCAAACAAAATCCGTCTATATGCGCTAATTGTCTGAGAGAGGGACATCCTATAAGTAAATGTAGAATAGGTCCATGTAAAAGATGCAAGTCTCGCCATAACTCTCTTTTACATGACGATATCAGACCAGCGCAGCCGAATGAAACCACTGATGAGCAATCCAGCGTGAATGTTCTAAGCAGTGGCGCGTTCCAATGTTCGATAGGGCAAACAATATTGTCCACTGCGCGCGTATTAATATCTGATAACTTTGGTCAATTTCACTCGGTAAGAGCTCTTCTGGACTGCGGTTCTCAAACATCTTTTATTACGGAGCAGCTACAAAGAAAGTTGAACGTTATCAGCCATGCCACCAATCTTGCCATATACGGTATAACAAACAATATTTCATCGGTACAAAGAAAATGCAACGTTGCGCTTAAATCACAAGTTAATCAGTTCTCGATTGATTTAACTTGCTATATCTTACCAGAAATAACTAGCCGTATGCCTAGCATTGCTATAAAGGCAGAAATTCTGAAAATTCCATCTCATATTGTATTAGCTGATCCGGAATTCCATAAGCCCGGTCCCGTCGATATGTTTATCGGGGCTGATCTATTTTGGCAGCTCCTAGGTACCGAAAAATCATCTTAGGCAGGTGCGATCCATATCTTCAGGAAACTAAGCTCGGATGGATAGTTTCCGGCCCACTCGGCAAAGGCAACCCAAAAACAGCCTCGTGTAACTTAAGCCAAAATCGAGAACTACTTCAAGCACTCACAAAATTTTGGGAAGTTGAGGAAATGTCCGATCATAAGGTATTTTCCCCAGATGAGCTTTTTTGTGAAAGGGTATTCGCGGAAACTACAATTAGAAGTCCAGAGGAGCGATTTATGGTCAATATGCCACTTAAACAAGAACCTGCAATTCTGGGAGAACCAAGGTCTCAAGCGCAACTCAGATTTCTAGCTTTAGAAAAACGTTTATTCAGAAACGAAAGGCTACGGAGTATGTATAATGACTTCATGAACGAATATATTGATTTAAACCATATGACAATAGTCGTCAGCCCATCTATTGGTCAAGAATACTATATCCCTCACCATAGCGTGCTAAAGGAGTCCAGTCTCACTACAAAGCTGCGAGTAGTTTTCGACGCCTCGGCTCCAACTAATAATGGCATATCCTTGAATAATATTCAAGCTATAGGGCCAGTTTTACAATATGAATTATTTTCGATAATTTTGAGATTTCGTCAATATCAATATGTCATATCCGCCGATATAGCAAAAATGTACCGGCAGGTTTTGATAAACCCAACTCAACGACCACTACAGCGGATACTATGGCGCGATAGTTCTTCAAAGGAACTATGCACGTACGAGCTCAACACCATCACTTACGGTCAACCTTCGGCTAGCTTTCTTGCTATTAGATGTTTATTCGCACTAGCCGAGGAAATTCAAGAATCCAAACCAGACATAGCTCATATAATCAAGCAAGATTTCTACGTAGATGACTTGCTCACGGGCGCAGATTCTCTCCGAGATGCGCAGCGAATATGCCGCGAGGTATCTGATGCTCTAAACAGCGGTTGTTTTGAGCTCCGGAAATGGTACTTTAACTCATCTGAAGTTTTACAGGATATTGCTCATTCTAACCTAACTCGCGATACTCTCGAATTCTCCAAGGATGATAGAACTAAAACATTAGGTTTGACATGGACATGTCAAAAGTATAATTTAATGTACAATATTCATATTAATTATAAGGATCAAGATTTCACAAAAAGAACCATCTTGTCCGTTGTGTCGAAAATAGTTAGATCCACTAGGATTACTAAGTCCTTGTATAATTTTAGCCAAAATTCTATTGCAGGAACTGTGCTCAACCAATGTATCTTGGGACGATCCTATTCCGGATTCTATAAAATCCACTTGGCTCACCTTTCAACGCGAATTGCCTATATTGAATAACCTAACTATATCGCGACACGCTATAATACAAAATTGTATAAGGGTCGAACTACACGGGATTTTGCGAATCCAAGGTGGGCGCCACTAAAGACTATTAGCATACCAAGACTGGAACTTTGCGGCGCATTATTATTATCACGCCTAACAGATAAGGTCGTAAGTTCGATGAATTTGCAATTTGAGCAATGCTTCCTTTGGTCCGACTCAACTATCACCTTAGCTTGGATCAAAACCAGCCCGAACTTACTAAAAACATTTACAGGGAACCGAGTCGCTGAAATCCAAACATTGACACAAAACTGTTAAGGAAATATGTTCCAACCAACGAAATTTTCCATTGCGACCAGTGGTGGAAAGGTCCATACTGGCTTTCAGGCGAGCAATCAAAATGGCCAAACGAACAACCGGAAGCCGGTAGCGTGCCAGAGTTAAAGTCTCCAGCGTATTTGGCAGGCCAATTCGAAAGCACTCTAGACTTTCCATTCGAAAAATTCTCGAGTTTCAATAAATTGCGCAATGTTATCGCTTATATATTACGCTTTAAAGAAAATTCTCTCAAAACAGGCAATGACAGACGTAAAGGTGATCTCACACCCCACGAATTGAATCGCGCTACTAAAACGCTAATCAAAACGTGCGATATTAAAGATCTAAAAAACGGCAATGAATTGCGATTGTCGAATAAACTTTCAGGTTTAACCCCACTTCCAGACAGAGAGGACATTTTACGCGTAGGGGGTAGACTCAAATACTCGGACTATGACTTCGATAAAAGACACCCCATACTTCTACCTGGGAAACATCAGCTTACTAAATTGATATTTCACCAAGAGCACAACCGATTGCTACATGCCGACCCCCAATTGCTGCTCAGTACTATAAGAGATACCTACTGGCCTATATCCGGTCGTAATCTAGCTCGTGATACCGTGCGAAAGTGCGTGCGCTGCTTTAGATTTCGAGCCAGTACCACTCAACCAATAATGAGCGATTTACCCAACGCCAGAGTAATGCCTTCTAGCCCCTTCTCAGTTGCTGGAATTGATTACTGCTGGTCCATTTCTGATTAAAGACCGTATGGGTCGCGGCTGCAAAATAACTAAGTGTTATTTGGGACTTTTTGTATGTTTTTCCACAAAGGCAGTTCATCTAGAACTGATCTCTAGCCTTTCTACAGAAGCCTTTATCCAGGCATCAAGACGTTTCATCTCTCGCAGAGGTAAACCGAGTAAAATTTATTCTGACAACGCCACTAATTTCGTTGGTGCTCAGAAAGATTTAAATTTTTTTCTAAGATCCGAAGAGAACATTAGCAATGTTACAAAGTTTTCCTTTATAGAATCCATTGATTGGCAATTCATACCGCCATATTCGCCTCATTTCGGTGGACTCTGGGAAGCCGGAGTCAAAAGTTCCAAACACCATCTCAGAAGAGTTATGGCAAAAACGCCTCTCACTTTCGAGGAATTATCCACTTTGCTATGCCAAGTGGAGGCAATTTTAAATTCCCGTCCGCTATCTCTCCTTAGTCCAGATCCAACCCTAACAACACAGGGATGTCCTTGGTATGTCCTTTTTATGTACCGCGGTACAAGGACATGATTGGGACATCCAGGGGATGTCCCGCAGAGGTTGTCCAGAGGACATCCCATCTGGTATATCCATAGGTTGTCCCATTCATGTCCCTGGTTTTTCTGATATCCATTATCATATATAAGAATCGGAAACTATCAAAATGTTCATTGAAAATTCAAATTGATATTTTGTTTGAAAATTGTTTTTTTCTGGAAAATATTATTAAAAAATGAAATATATCTCAGAAATTTCTGGGAAGTGACCATTTCGCAAGCAGAAAATTATTTATGCATAATATACCCTTAATCTAAATTCTCAAATTATACACAAATCCCAAACACAATTGCATTTCGGTATCTGTGGTTTTGTCCTGTTTGGCTTTGGCAACATTGTTTGAATTATTTGGTGATCTGTCAACAAGTTAACCTCACTTTGCGTAATGTTCAAGTTTCTAACTTTTCTTTGTTTGATGTAAAAAGATTAGTGGCATCCTTATTGTGTTTGACGATTTTTGAGAGCATTTGAAGCATTTTACCAGTTATAGTGTTGTGTATATCATAGTTGAGAAATTGAAATAATAAGTTGAGTTTAAGGTTGGTAAAACAATAATTATCAAAATATAAAATATTGAATGTAATCTTGTGGATCAAAGACTTGATTGTTCCAATGATATGTTTATTCGATTCTGAATATTATGTTTATTGTATATTTATTAATCTATTATAGGTACATATTAATATAATGGATCGTAGGAGAAAGGTATCCTCAAGGCTTGTAGTCCATTAATGGCTGTGAATGACGATATTCATGTAACATTACCTTCTAGTTGTTCAAAATTATCATGTTGGGAACTTCCATGAAAATGTTGAAAATTCAAATGATAACACAAATTCAAAGTTAACTAATGGGCCTTGACACACAACATAACACATGCAGCAATAATACTTGGTGAGTATTTTTATCTATTATTGTAAATCCCAAAAGAGCTATAACATGATATCTGTATTATTAATTTTTTTCATTGTCAATTCAATCTGCAATAATATCTTTGTTACATGATCTTCTGAAGCCATTGGCAATAAAAAACAGATTGAAGAGACTTTTCAGGAGGACCAAGGAGAGAAGCCACAGAGAAAAATATAATGCAATGCCTGCATATTTTCCATGAAATTTTTCAAATTAAATAAATGAAAGAAAAGGACATATAAGGACGTCCAGGGGATGTACCATATATGCCAGGGATGTCCCTGGGACATACCTAGGGTGTCCCTTTGATGTCTATTGTCGGAACTTGGTACATCCCTGGAACGTACCAAAAGGACATCCCTTGGATGTCCTTTTTGGTGGAAAGTAGATGTCCCTTGGACGTCCCTAGTATGTACCATGTCCCGACAAAGGATATCCCAGGGACGTCCTTGTAGCAAATGAAGGACGTCCCTGGGATGTACAGAGGATGTACTTGTGTTGTTAGGGAAATGACCTCACTCCTTTAACTCCCGCTCACTTCCTGATTGGTGAGCCTCTAATTGCTGCCCCAGACGAGGAGGTCACGGACGTCAAAATGAATCGACTAGATCGCTTTCAATTGATCCAGCAGATGTCCCAGCACATTTGGCGACGCTGGAAGACAGAGTACATTTCCGAGCTACAACTCCGTCAAAGGTGGAGAAAAACCCAAGGCACATTGCTTGAAAACGCCTTGGTTCTACTCAAGGACGACCATACCCTGCCTACTCAGTGGCAGCTATGACGGATCATGCATCTACACCCAGGCCCCGACGGCATTTGCAGAATAGCCACCATAAAGACTTCTACTGGGATTGTCAAGCGAGGGTTCCAGAAAATCTGCCCCTTGCCCTTTGAAATTTGAAAGAGGGTCCTTTCAAGGTGGGGTGGATGTTCCCGCCGCCCCTGTGTTCTAAGTGCCTACTTATCTACCACACACGGAGGGTGCGAGGGTGGACCGAGACGCTAAGCACTTCACTTCAAGTCGAGAGTCGATCACGTTCACATATGTATTAAGTACCATCTACACAGTAACCAGACTTTTCTATTCATTGTTATTTCTTGCGTTTTAAATAAACCAGAGAAAATCAGTGCTCAATAATTCCTACATCATACAGTCCACCATTACAATCAAATTCAATAAGTGTACCTTTATTTATTTATTTATATTTATACTCTTGAATTTTATTCTTAACATGAACCTGACCTTTTCTTTGTTTATTTTGCTTTGAAAATTTCATATGTACTTTTCAACCAAATAAATAAATATTATTATTTGAAAAGAACAGTCACCCTGTTAGAATTGTAAAGGAAGAGAAGAACAAGACTACTGCCAGGACACTGTACACTGCCAAAGTATCTTCACTAAATTGCTGAGAGCAGATATTGTATCTTCTGTCAGTACGAAAAAGAAACAATGTAGTACATCCTGTGTAGATGCAACAGACTGGAACGAACAAGATTCTTCCATTTGAACCACAGGCACTTTGATGTTTAATGCAAAAACACTTTTGTAATTCAGGTTTGAATTGTTTACACTATTATTATGTTATATTTAATATGTTAATATGTAGTCTTAAATTTTAACATATCCCATAAACTTCTATATGAATGATAATAATAATAATTTAATGCCCAACAGGTTTACACCCAATTACAGGACATAATTAAGTTAACATTTGCCAGTTTATAACTCTGATATAGCTAGTCTATAAAGACTAATAACTATTTATAATCAATACGAATTTTTAAGTCTGTAAATAACCTAACATAAACTACTTAATGACTGTTTGTATATAACAACCAGTTTTTACTAATTATAAAACTAATGTTATTTAATATGTACTATATACTACTATTTGTAATGATAATTAAAAATCTTATAATTGAATTCAATTCATACTAGCTCATCGTATGCTATCTCTTTTAGTTGTTTGAGTGAGCAGATATTGATATCACATGATCTACAGATGGAGTTAAAATTCTCACACATTTTCATAATAGGCGATAGTAGTATTAAATTTGATCTTGCCGTGATGCAGTAGAAAGTGGCAGTTTGTCGTGACCCAGGTCTTGGTATCCTGAAATTTAACTTGAATAGTAACGTGCTACAGTCAACCTTGTTGTGTATCAATTCATATAGAAATATCCTTGGGGCACACCATCTTCTTGTTTCCACTGACTTGAAGTGAAAGTGTTCCAGAAGAGCAGCGTGATCGGAACCCCTTGGAGGATATGCTCCATGACATTTGAAAAATGTGAATTTTAAAAATTTCCTTTGTACTTTTTCCAGGGTATATTTGTGGTAAAAGTAGTGAGGGCTCCAAATTATTGAGCAGTATTCTAGTTTTGATCTAACATAGGAGTAATAAAGTATTTTTAGTGCATTTACATTTGTTTGCTTCAGAGATTTTTTGTTTATATGTTTGTAAAAGACATATTTGGATCAAAATAAACACCTAAATCTTTAGCCTCCTCACATCGAGTAAGGATGTTGTCTTGAATGTAATATGGATATTCCTCAGGATTACGTTTCCTGGTAAATGACATGACTTTGCACCACACCTGCAAGTTGTTTAGGTTTTGCTGAAATATAGGGCAGTCATCCGGGTTCTCGATGGAGGAAAAAAATTCTAAACCGTCCGCAGAGAGTAGTTTCATACAGGTAAGTTGAGAAGTAAGATCGTTGATGGGTCCCAGATTTGACCCTTGAGGTACACCTGATGTGGGAATTACTCTATTCGATTTGAATCCATTATAAGTCACAATTTGATTACGGTTCAAGAGGTAGGAGTGAACAAGTGCCAATAGCTTTTGATTGAAACCTATTTCACCTGATTTTGCAATTAATATATTATGATCGAATCGATCAAAAGCTTTGGAAAAATCTGTAAAGATCATGTCTACCTGCCTTGTTTATCTATGACAGGGCAAAACATATTGCGAGAAGGTGGCTAAGTTTGTTACTGTAGATCTGTTGCTCATTAATCCATGTTGGTATTCGCATATTTGATTTCTAGTAGCCAGGTAGAAATGTTTGTACAGAATTATTTCGTATGCTTTTGCAAAATTTGAAATTATAGATATTGCTCTATAGTTTGATATTAGTATCTCCATTTTTCAATATAGGGCAGATTTTCGCATGTTTTCCAGGCATCAGGGAAAGTTGGAGTTAATGAGAGGTTGTAGATGAAACAGAGTAGGGCTGCAAAAACAGATCCATAATCTTTTACCAAAAATGAGGGTATGGAGTCCAAACCAGATTGCATTTTGTTTTTGAGTTTTTTTGCTGTTTCCTTCACTTCATCTTCCGTTATCTCCGGAATAAATAACTTCGCTATAATTCATAGAGATTGCTTGCTCATCTAGGTTTTCGATTGGTGGGAGATAAGCACTACTGAAGACTGTGGCAAAGGCATGACACAACTCTCCTTTGGCATGGAAAAAATAGTATACTTATGAAAGAAACGATTACTAGTGATTTGGAAGTTGTAAGAAAATGGTGCGACGCAAATTACTTGTGCTTAAATATCAAAAAAACAAACCTACTCACGTTCAGTTCTGATATTGGTAATTTATACTTGAATGGTCTTATTCTTGAAAATAAAAACCAATCCAAATTCCTAGGAATCTCCATCGATAATAGAATAGAAATTTATTAACCATTCAGGTACAGGTAGTACATATGGCACGTCATAAAGTGATTGTCATAAATAAATAGATAATATAAATATTATGGTGAAATAAATAAGTACTATACAAAAAACATATAAATTTAAAAAAACATATATAGCAATAGATGGAGATAAACATTTACAAACAGGAAGGCACTATTCAAACCTAATATACAGATAGTTGGTTATCATCCAAGTATTCATGTATGCTATAAAAACATTTATTCACAAGAAGTTTTTTTACCTCGGCTTTGAATTTAAGTTGAGCAGGAATTTGCTTGATTTTCAGTGGGAGTTTATTATATAATTTTATTGCATTATAATGTGGTGATCTCTCATATGCTAGTGTTCGATGTGTAGGTACCATTAAAGTATTGCTGTTGCGTGTATTGTGTTCATGTGCAGTTGAGAGAGTGGGTAGGTATTTCAGATTTTTTCTTGCGTACACAAGGCACTTAAAATATATATACAGGGGCTTAGGATTTGATTCTGAATCATAATTGGTTTACAGCTATCTAAATATCCAACTTTAAAAATCAATCTTACGATTTTCTTTTGAATTACAAAAACTCTTGGGAAATTTGTAGCTCTACCCCAACAGAGAATGTTTCGAGATAGGTGTGAGTATGCTAGGGCATAATAAATGGTCAACAAGCCAGCTGTGTCAAGACAATACTTCATTTGAGAGACTGCAAAGTGAGAGCTATTAAGTTTTTTACAGACACTGTCTATGTGATCATCCCAGGTGAGCTGACTATCTATTTGCGATCCCAAAAACTTCACTTTCTCAGATAAATTGATATCTACATCACTCTTTATCGATTGGGAATTGGGCGTCTAAGATAGAAGTTCACTGTCATCGTTTTATCTACATTGAGTACTAATGAATTACGTTGGCACCAGGATCCAAATTCATCAACAACTTTAAAAACTTCCGCTTTCAATACTTCAATATCATTGCTAGCGATTGTAATCGTAGTGTCGTCAGCATACATAGTTATGTGAGCTTTTATATGTTCAGGTAGGTCGTTAATAAAAATAGTGAAGAGTAGAGGTCCCAGGACAGAGCCCTGGGGGACACCAATTTTCACAGGATATTTTTTAGAATTAACATCACCATATCTCACTACCATATCTCGTGCTGTCATGTATGAGTGTATCCAGTTTATTACATGTTCGGGAAAGTTCAGGGCATAAAGCTTAGAAACTAATTTGAGAGGATCCACGGTATCGAAAGCTTTCGATAGGTCAAATAGAAGGGATACAACATAATCCCCATCATCAATCTTTTTCAGAATATGATTGAGTAGATAGCAGGAGGCCGTTTCCGTAGATCTTTCTTTCCTGAATCCATGTTGACTGTCACATAGTAAATTATTCATTTCTAGATATGATGTAATACGATTGGCAACTATTCTTTCAAAGATTTTAGATAGCGATGTTAGTAAAGATATTTACCTATAGTTTTCGATTTCCTGCTTATTACCTTTTTTATATAATGGAATTATCAAAGCTATTTTGAATATATCTGGAAAACGTCCTTGAAAAAGTGATTGGTTCATTAAGTACACCAGAGGAGTAATGATGAGATCTAGTATATATGAAATAGTGTGAAGTGATAGTTCATCCGAGCCATATGTATTTTTATTCTTTGTGGTTTTAATTGTTTGAATAATTTCTGTCTCAGTTATAGGATCAGTCTGATACTCATGTATAGTATTTATAGTACTTGATGTTGTACATGGCAAGGACAGGTTTGACCCAAAGTGGTTCAACAGAGCATTAGTAGCAGCATTAGAGAAGAAATCCGCAAAAGCATTTGCAATATCGGTTGAATCCCTCAATAATATACCATGATGCATGACAGTAGGTTCTTCCTCACATGTGATTACTTCATATCCTAGTTCTCTATTTATTATTTTCCATGTTTCCTTAGATTTATTGCTAGAATTATTAATTCTTTTTTTATTATATTCGATTTTAGCAAGTTTGACATTCTGTTTGTGTTATTTCAAACGTTGATTATATATGTTTTTGATATGTTCCGTTGCATTTTCTTGTTGAGTCCGTTTATGTAATGCCTTAACATAATTACTTTCTTCAGTTATGCATGTTGTGACCCAGCTCCGTTCAGACCTGAAAGTTTTTTTAAGTCTTTTTGGGCAAGATATATCAAAGCACCATGTTACATTGTCAACAAAATGCGTAAATGCTGTGTCGATGTCTAGTTGATAAAGTTCTGCCCAATTTAATATAGAAAGACGATTTCTGAATTCTGTCATATTTTCTGGATATAACAGCCTTTTTTGGATCATAGGTGGTGGCATTTTTGTAACATTTTTGGAATTAGGAGTTTTAATGCTTAGTATATGTGATAGATGATCGGCTACATTCGGATTAACTAAATTACAGTCGAAAAGTATTATTGGAATATTTGTCACCATATAATCAATGCATGTCGAACTTGTGTGTCCATTTTTGTCTGTAAAAATTCTTGTAGATACTGTCGGTTTATTAGTACTCAAGTTGAATGCCTCGAATATACTAGTTAATTTCTTTACATTATTGCAGGATTTGTCATGAAAATTAATATTTAGGTCACCACAAAGTATGACCCACCGGTTAACCCTATAGCAGTGTCTAGTGCTAGAGATAATCTTCGAAAAAAATGTCAAGGTTACCTTTAGTTGGTCTGTAAACTGCAATAATAACAAACTTTAATGTTGCAATGTTATAACGCACGGCACACATCTCAACATCACATTCAACAGACAATCGACCTATATTCGGCACCTCCTTCACTGTATTCAAATTCCTGGCAAGAATCAGCGAGCCCCCTCTAATATGATTAGCTCTAGAAAAGTATGATACTAATTTAAATCCATTAATATGTAAAGAAGAAATGTCACTTGCCATCACCCAGTGTTCACTAATGCATAAAATATCTAACACATTCGTTTTTAAAAATACTTCAATAGAGTTCCTATTATTTAAGATACCTTGTACATTTCCATGGCAAATATTCAATCGAGAAGAATAGTCCAGTCCATTGTCAAACATAGTGGTCAGGTGTCACATCATTAGAACTTGAACTGGGGTGTTGGGTAAAAAATGAACATCTATATTTTCCTGTAAATCAGGTACATCCTCAATGTTTAGCAGACTTCGTTACATTATTGTTTCCAATTGTCCTAGAGAAGATGTTGCAGAGGAGTTTTCTATCCTGTCACTGATGTTTTCATTCGAAAGTTTTATAGTCTTGATAATAATGTTGCTATTTGAGATGGTGAGGAAAGAAACTACTTTATTAAGTATCCTGAATTTGCTTCCTATTTGTTTGCAATCTACCAGATACCGCAAGGGTGTACATCTGTTGCGATTTTTAAAATACTTTATTATTTTTTTAATTTTGTTGATTAGGATCTGGTCAATGGGTTTATTTCTTTCTGTCATCAATAATAAATTCGTGTATTTTCCAATTGGTAATATTTGTTTTAGCGCAAGGAGTAAGTTTCTATTATTACTCACATTGTTAGTATTAAACATAATAATGACAAAATCTTCAGAGCCATAATGTAACGTATCATGAAAGATATTTCTTGTCAGGTCTGATAGTTCCGTTTCTGGTAACAAAATTTATAATTTTTTTTCCCAATGCAGAGGAACATTTTACTCCATATTGATCTCCTATTATCAAGATTTTCTTTGTGGGCAGTGAGATTTCAGTAAAACTATTTTCGATTGTAGTCTGATTATTTTCTTCATGGAGAATAACATTAGTCGAATCGAAGGCAGTTTGCTCATCTCCTATTTCATGTCCATTTTTCAACTTTCCGCCTTTTCCTTTTTGTTGTCACTAACTCCCCTTTTCTTATAATTTTTCCCATTTTTTGCCGCTTGGAGTGCTAATTGAACACTTTCACACTGGATCAAATTGCTAGATCTTCATTGAAATTTCGACTCATCCACGCTAACTGCAGAATTTTTATTTCAACTGTTGTTTGTAGTTATGTCCTATCAATCGCTGTTTGTGTGAGCTATTTGTTTAGGTTATGTTCAACATATATAGATATCCTGAATTGCTTATTTTCATATGGATTCGTAATGATGTTTGACTCGAGAGTCATTTAGTTCATCCTCTCTGTACTGCTTCATCAGCAAATAATTTATTTATGGGACAATTTCTCAATGTGACTGTTCAACATTTCGGTATTTTCCGTCAGTTCATTTATAGTCTGCTCGAGTAGACTTTTGTCATCAACAGAGCCAGTTTCTGAGTAGTTCTCAATACAGTTACTACATATAACCAAAAAATTTTGTATGAAATTATATTCATTTTTCTTTTTTAACGCACAGCTTTTATGTATTACTCCAAAGCATTTCTTACATATGTAGTAGTTGGGAGGAAATGATTTTGTTTTGCAACATTCAAAGTTAACCATATTGACTTATTCAGGTATTCTAGAATATTTTTGACAAATGAACCGTACTAATTTCAAATGATATATCCTATTAGTGTTTTCTTCAGATAGAATCTGTATTTCTTGTTGGCGAAAAGAAATTGGCACACTTTTATCTTCTTACTTTTTATAGTCAATTTTATCAGTTCCTGAACTTAAATATTCGATAATTTATCTTCACACTTTTATCTTCTTACTTTTTATAGTCAATGTTATCAGTTCCTGAACTTGATTATTCGATGACTAATTACTCAATGGATGAAGGTTCACTGTATTAACTTCTGGATATAATTTTTGTTTCGGTACTCACAGTTTTTTCGATACAAAAGCAGGCTTTTTAGTGGAGCATACACTATACGACTTTCTCGCACGAAGTTTTTAGTATATAATAAACTAAAATTTAACCAGCATATTTCAGCATTAACAAAAAAATTGGCTTCAGGATGTTATGCACTCCGAATCATTTCAAATGAACTGAGTTCATCCAAACAAAAATTGTATATCATTCCCTGATAGAATCTCACTTGAGATATGGTGTTGCTTTCTGGGGATTCTGCAGTCAACAACTCTTTCATTTAGTGTTTGTTTTGCAAAAGCGAGCAGATAGATACTTATGCAAGGTGGGAGAACGTGAGTCATGTGACCATTATTTAAAGAGAAAAAATTCTCACTGCTACTTGTATTTTATTCACAAACTGTCTGTCTGATTTACAAAAAACGTAATATGGTAGAAATTCCGAAACATACAAATTACGTAACCAGGCAAGTAACAGAAAATAAAATACCTCTTCCTGTTCCAAAAACAAGTCTGACAAAAGATTCTTTATTCTATGAAAGTAAAAAGTTGTACAACCATTTACCATACAAAATCGGAAAGGAAAAAAGCTATAAAAAGTTCAGAAACATTGTTAAAGAAGCCCTTGAGGAATATTACAATGAAACCTTGCTGTGATTAATATTTTTATATTGTTAACAATTACACACCTATATGTTGAAGCTTATCTTATCCGGAAATATCTTATATTTTTATTCTGTGACATGTGAACTTATTTTCAAATTATGTGATTCTTTTTTTTTCTTTTGTTTAAATTTACAAACTTTATTTTTCTAACAAGCTTTGTCAATAAGAAAGTTTTTCTTAGACAATAAAATATATTTCTCTCTCTCTCTCTCTCATTCACTATTTTATAGGTTCAGTACCGAATTTCAGAAAAATCTGTTCACGAATGCAGATGTTACAGGGGTATATGATAATTTGATTAGTTTTCTGGGATACAATGAAATGTTTATTAAATGAATGCCAAACATTGAATTATTCAAGAATGTTCACTCAATTCTTGTCAATTCATACTTTATAATAAACTCCCGATCTCGGAGAATGGGAAATTATATGATGGAATTTTGTTTCTTTTCAAATTAACATTGCATGTCATTCCATTTACAATAGGTATCCAGCTATGTCACAAACCCCGATTTGATTGATATTTAAGATAGTTCCGCCACGAGACAGTTGAATTAGGAAATTATTTTGGACGAAATCGAAAAATTTCAAAGGACTTTTCGATTCGAAACGCGAAAAAAAAATTTTTTTGAAGGGGGGGCACTTGCCCCCTCAATCGACTCAAAAAATGGATGTCCCCGAAAAGCGCAGCAAAAAAAACAAATTCAGACCCACCCCCTCCTCCTCGTTTCTCGATAAAACTTCAATGGACTTTTTTGTAGTAATCTTTTTGAACTTTTTTTTTGGGGGGAAGGGGGTATCGTTAAAATCGATGGGGTCAACTAGGAGGAGGAGTTCAGATCCTCAAATGGTCCCCCGTCCTTCTTTAAAAAGTCCCCTGGCACAATCCGCATTTCTCTATGACCCCCCCTTTAGGCTGTGCGTGGACTATTTTGAATAACGAGAGAAGTTTTGATTATATCTGTCAAACTAGATGGTCAATCACTTCGATTTTTTTTCACAATATCTGTGATATCCTGCTCTAGCTCCTCCTCGTTTTTCATAGATTTCTTAATTTTAGTATTCTGTGTAGAATTATTTGATATTGTGTTCTTATAGAAATAGAATAAGATATATGCTGGTCCATGCGTAATTCAGAAGAAAAAATAAGGGTCCTATTTTTCCCAACTTTATGAATTGATTTGTTGAAAATATAAACAGGATGTTCATAAAATCAGATGTGGAATCATCTGCGACTGAAAGATAAACTTTAGTCACTATCTTCCATCGTCAAGATAACCTCTTGTGGGGTATTCATGTTGAAAAGGGAAACATTCTCAATTGAATATTGATAGAAAGATTTTTCTGTGAATTGAAAAATCCACGATTAAAATGAAGTTTTTTTTGTGAATGTCTAACAGAAAACAACTACTTCCCCGGCTAAAGCCACGCTGGACATTGAACTACATCTGATAGATATTCTGAAAAGAAAAAATCTGAAATTGAAAATTTGCATTTTAATTCAGATAGTTATTTGATTTTCTATTCCAGTCTTGATTAAGAACTCATAAAGATGAATGAGGCAAAGAAGAATGTTTTCCAAAAGAGAGTACTCACCAGAAATCATTCGTAACTTGCTATGCTGATGATACCAACATCTCAATTGTAACAAAGGATGATATAGACTTGAGACGAACCACAGAAAAAACATATCTTGAAATATTGACATGGGCCGAAAAAAATAATCTGAAACTGAATAAAACTAATAGATCACGTTCTCTCGTATTGGACAGCAACAAGACATTACCCTTTTCAAAAATACAGAAGACGAAGTTTCTTCTTCTGAATCTGTAAATATGCTGGGAATTACATTAGACCCTAAATTACACTGGAGCCCACATATTGATTCTTTATGTGGTAAACTGAGAAGTGCTTGTTATGCCCTAAGATTTTTGTCTGCCCATTGTAGCGAGAAGGTATTGTTAACGTTATATTATGCAATTTTTTTTTCACACATACGATATGGTATTCTAAACTGGGGAATGAGTTCTTCCGTCAATAGAGTGTTCATCCTTCAGAAATATGCAGTTAGGATCATTGCAAAACTGAGGTACAGGGATTCCTGCAGATACTCGTTCAAAAGACTTAATATGTTAACACTCATTAGAACATATATCTTGGAAGATTGTACTTTTGTTTAAAAGAATAGAGCCCTATACATGGGAAATCGTGCAGCACATACATATAATACCAGATTGAGAGACCAGTTGCTGCCAGCTGTGCATCACACTGCCTTGTATCAGAAGAATTTTGAATACATAGGATGCAAATGTTTCAATCACCTTCCTGACTCAATAAAAAATGTGACAAATCTTCATATATTTAAAAAAAATGTTAGAAAATTCATAATTGAGAAGAATAGCTACACATTAGAGGAGTTTTTCAATTAGGTTAGTGATTTTCAATTATGTATTATGTTCAATTAGGAATTATGTTCTTGTCTGTTTTCCTTTTTAATGTGTGTCTTATGCTAACTTTGAATGATTTTACTATTACTGACTTTGTATTTTACTTGGACGTATTTACCAATTATAATATTTTTACAATTTATTGTCCTTATGTAATTTAATTGGAAATAAAGATTTATTATTGACGCAGGAGAGACATCACGTTCACTAGGTCTTCAATACATTTTTGTCGACGAAAATCTATTTCACGCTTCCACGATCATCAGGAAGACCGGAAGAAATGGGAAACACATTTTCAAGAAGCAATCTCACTTTGCAAAGATGGAAAAAGTTAGAATCATTTCTTTTGGAGAGACACTTTGAAAT
The DNA here is from genome assembly GCA_018342105.1 of Gonioctena quinquepunctata. NCBI lineage: Eukaryota > Metazoa > Arthropoda > Insecta > Coleoptera > Chrysomelidae > Gonioctena > Gonioctena quinquepunctata. The sequence continues at coordinate 590,529 of JAFIRS010000543.1, forward strand.
TAGTGTTTTCTATCAATATTCAATTGAGAATGTTTCCTTTATGGAATCGTTTAAAATGAATTGTTTATAGTTTCATTAGAGCAACAGGGCTTTCTTTTTTGGGGGTTTGTTCTGCAAATAGTTTTTAATGTTCATGAAGGTAGTAGAAAATAAGATAGTGGTGTGCAATAAATTTATTAATATTGGTATCACATGAACGAACTTTCACAATATATGAAAAAATTATAATTTATATACCTTGTAGATATTTTGAGAAAGAAAACAATATATTCCGAAAAATAAATAAAAAATTGAAAGCTGACAATACATAAAAAGATTGATTTTCAACAAAATAGTTTTAAATATATGAAAGTTTTATGATTGGAATGGGTTTTCATATAGTATTCCAATGGGACTTGCCAAAAACTTTACAATCATGGAACAAACCAATAGATCTGGTAGTCATTCTTTCAAATAATGTAGATTTTATTAAGCTAGACTTCACTTGGTGTTGCCTATTTGTGATGGCAGTTTCTTCTCAACAAATATTTGCCTTATATGCAAATATTCCAATAAAATGGTCATCTGTTCTTAATCATATTGACACTTTTGATATCAGGAAAAACTGACATTCAATGGATGTTCAGAATTTGTTGAATAAAAAAAAAGACATATATATAAATACACTGAAAAAGAGTGCAAATATTAATATACCTACCACCAAGTGAAGTGCCTGCCAGCTTCAGAATAAAAAAAATATTTTATTGAAATTTGCCATATTTTTACACCAAAAAAATTGCCATTATATATTTATCTCGGCTTTTCATTTCAACACACATGTAATTTTTTCAAAATCCCATTGCACTCAACTTGGCAATACTTTGTATTCGTTTACTTTTTCAAATCTGTATAAATAAAACATTCCATCATTACTCAACTACCCAAAAAAAAACTACATTATTCTCTCATAGAACAGTAAATATGCCTGTGCCGATAACACTTTTGATTCCTGCACTTCAGCAGCATGAGAGTCACTAACATAATACCATTTTCCAGGTGGTACTTCAGGTTCTCCTAGGGCATCATTCGGTGAATTATCCGTCTTTTCCTTTTGATTTTTTGGCAGGTACTGCCATCTGTAGCTATTTTCTTCCAGGGGTGGTCTCACTTTTATGTACGCTACGTAATGTCCGCCGTGGATGGATCCACTATGTTCTACGACACCATAGAGAGAGTAGAGAACCTTGGTCTGACCAGCTTCAAAAGTGGGAAGGTTCTGTGAGCGTTTTGAGCAAAATGGTGCCAAATCCAAGAGGGTTGAGAATTTGACGAATTTCGAGACTTTAGCGGACCGGAATCTGTGCACCTATAACATTATTAAGTTTGTATTATTGGTATCTTCATACAAATTCAAAAATAAGGGATGCTCGGCAATTAGCTCCGGTACCGTTCCATTTGAGTAAATGATAACTGGGAATAATCTATACAAATTTCATTAAAATAGTTGGAGAAGAAAACCAGCATTCCAGCTGTGGTTTTGCCCACTCAGATTTCCAGAGGAATCATATTTTTTATATATATTTTAGCTACCTCTGTATATGGCGCAATATTAGTGCTACTCGCTTATTAAGGTTCCGCCACGATACAGTTAAATTAGGAAATTATTTTCGACGGAATCGAAAAATTTCAAAGGACTTTTTGATTTGAAACGCGAAAAAAAAATTTTTTTTGAAGGGGGGCACTTGTTTCCCCAATTGACTCTCGAAAATTTCTTTGTTATAGAAAGTCGGCGACTTAAAAAATTGATGTCCTCGAAAAGCGCAGCAAAAAAAATTTTAGTCCCGCCCCTCCCCCTCACTAGAAATCATACGTCATGGGAAAAAATTATCGTTTAGAATTTTTTGTAGTACTCTTTTTGAACTTTTTTTGGGGGGGGGAAGGGGGGGGGTATCGTTAAAATCGATGGGGTCAACTAGGTGGAGTTTTTTTTTCGCTTCAGACCCTCAAATCGTCCCCCGTCCTTCTTTAAAAAGACCCCTGGCACAATCCGCATTTCTCTACGACCCCTCCTTTAGGCTGTGCGCTTCCCCGTAGACTATTTTGAATAACGAGAGTAGTTTTGATTATATCTGTCAAACTAGATGGTCAATCACTTTGATTTTTTTTCACAATATCTGTGATATCCTGCTCTAGCTTCTCGTTTTTCATAAACTTCTTAATTTTAGTACTGACGTAGATTTAATAATGTGCGCTTCCCCGTGGACTATTTTGAATAATGAGAGTAGTTTTGATTATATCTGTCAAACTAGATGGTCAATCCTTTGTTTTTTTTATATCCTGCTCTAGCTCCTCCTCGTTTTTCATAAACTTCTTAATTTTAGTACTAACGGTAGAATTAATAATGTGATGTTTGCCTATGCATAGTCCATATGTTACGTGTTAATTGAGTCATCTTCAATTATATATATCTCGGGTTCGGGATGATGAAACTTGTTAAAATTTCATAGAGGTGTTGTTCACATGTAAAACAATACGTATGCCAAATTTTAATAATTTCCTAATTCAACTGTCTCGTGGCGGAACTACCTTAATTAAAATCATTGGATTACATTAGAAATAGGTCAATGTAAATTCTTGAGATTCTGTGCTTATATAATCAACATCCAAGTTAATAACCATAAAGAAAGGTTTTTAAATATACTCAACTTTAAACTGTTCAGTAAAAGAATTCCACCATACAATGCATTGGAACGATTAATGAGAGAAACCTAGGGATACACACAGGTATGACTCTGTTCCAATTTTACATGTTGACGTCCACAGTAAGCCAACCATGATTTTTTGTTTTCCTCCCTGAGTCCATCTATTCATATTTACAGTGATAATCTACGAATTTTATCGTAGCTGCACAAATATGCCAAGCAAACAAACAATGCGACAACTCGTAGTTGGTGACCTAGGCAAGAATGCTAACTACGAGTTGTCTCATAGTTGGCATTCAAGTTAAGAGTGATCTATAGTGAAATAAAAAAATACTACATTGTTATCTATTCACTGTGAGCTACAATGTTATTGTCAAGTTTTTCAAATTGTGTATTTTATAGATGTCTGATTTTCATGTAATTGAGCTTATTTATGTGTATGAATGTACTATGAGTATGCTTTTTACTAATATGTATTATCTGTTTTTGATATAATACCTCCCTGGTTTAGTAATCTGAAATTAAATTAAAAAAAAATATTGAACAAACTTTCAGAGACCTTTGGAAATCAATTAAATATAAAATATGGTTACGACTATGCCTGCCTGTAATCACACGCCACCAAGGAGATATTGGAATTCACGATGTAATCAAATCACAAGCAGGTAATTCTCGAAAGTTCACCAACCTTTCTAGTATGTTCAGCCGTGTGGCTGACGGCTATATATAGTGCATCGTACGCTAGCGATGAGAGTTATTTGTTTTGATCAGTTGGAATACAGTACAGTTTTGAAGAAAGAGTTATTCAAATTATGGATGCGGTGTCTAGTGCGGTATTTTGGACGGTGAAGTGTTATTGATTTAGTCAGTTGTTAGAGTACATTATTGTGTTGTAATTGTGAAGAGTAGGTAAATAGACAATCATTTCAATAGTCACGGCCCCAGTTTCGTTACAATATCTATTGCATATAAAGAATTCAGACTAGCAGCAGATAATTCCATCAAAGCTGATCCAACAAATGTTTTGTCATATATTCATAACAAAGAAAATGCAAGAATTCCTGGCATTGTTTATCCCAAAGATATTGAATATAGCAACCAATATAAAAAAACAAAACATTTATTGTCTAAACAGGAAGAACCCAATTACAAGACAGTTGAAAAGATGAAGCAAGTTTTATTTAGAAATAACTAAGCTAAATATATAAAGTAAAACTAAAAGGTACAAATAACATGTGTGGGAACGATAGAATAAGCTCAAAATTGTTTATTGGGGATATGGAGGAGATTGTTTGCTAAACAATATTTGTTTTACTTTGTTTTTAAAGGAACTTATTGATTCGTTGTAAATATCGATGTTTGTGCAGACTTCATTTGTTTTTTTGCACATTGAGTGCAGAGGAGATTTAACAAGAATATTTGTTTTGGGTTTTGTTAGGTAGAAGCACATTTCGTACCTGCTGTTGATACGTGGAACATGAAAGTTCAATTGTGTTAACAGTTCGGGGCAATCTATTAAGTTATGTACGAGTTTGTAAATGAACAAGCAGGCATAGTATGTTCTACAGTTTTCTAGTGACAGGAATGAAAATTTATTCAATAACATTTGTCTATCTTGAATGACACATACTTCATAAAGAGCCTCTGTACTGACTCGAGCTGATCGATATGACATTTGTAGAGTGGTGACCATATCAGAGAGCAGTAATCCAGTCTTGATTTTACATATGCATTGTATAGGGTGGTGAGGCATTCTTTGTTTTGAAAATCTCTACATGTATGGAATATTAGTCCGGTCATCCTCTTTGCAGAGGAGGTTATGTTAATATAGTGTAGGGAAAAGTTGAGTTTCGGGTCAAATTCAACACCGAGGTCCTTATTTTGTGTCTTGTGCTCTAATGGAGTGTTGCTAAGGGAGTATTGAAAATCAATGAGAATAAGTAGTGTATTTGCATTTTTTGACATTTAGTGGTAGTTTGTTTTCGGTGCACCAATGGAGAAGTTCATGAATGTCGTCCTGTAAAATTGTACAGTCGTTTAGTGATTGAATTCTACGAAATATTTTCAAGTCATCTGCAAATAGCAGCAAGTTGATGGAGATATTTTTACCAATATCATTTATAAATAATGAGAATAAGAGGGGGGCTAAGTTGCTCCTTGTGGGGCGCCGCTTGAGGCGATGACTTGATAGGATGTGTGTCCTCTAAATTCAACGAAGAGTGTGCTGTTTTGGAGGTAAGATTGAAAAATTTTGATTAGTTGTGTGTCAAAGCCAAGGAAGTTTAGTTTGTTCAGAAGTATCTGGTGATCTAGTTTGTCGAAGGCCTTTGAGAAGTCGGTATAGATTGTGTCCAATTGAGAATGATTGTCAAGTGTAGAACTCGCCGCCTGAGTGAAACACATCAGATTAGTGACCTTTGATCGTTTGCTCATTAATCCATGTTGGTCATTTGTGATGATATTTTTTAGGTTTGGAAATAGTGAATTGTAGAGACATATCTCAAAGCCCTTTGCAAAATTGGAGAGAAGTGTTATTGGTCTGTAACATTGTTGATTGCTCCGGATTTGAATATGGGACATATTTTACAGTCAACGGATTTGCTGTTTTTTTAAAGTGTGTATACCCCCATCTCAGAACCTACAGACAATCATTTGAAGCCATCGATAAACTATCCTACTATACCATGAGTCGGAAATAATAATCCGTGACGTCAGTCACTAGTTCAGAAACATCACAATAAGAGCGGCAAAATAATAATTCCTGATATCCCGCTTGTTTCAAATGCGATATGCCGCTTGTTTTAAATGCGGACACAGCGCACCGGTGCCAAATTTATTTCAGCCGTGCAATAGATCTTACGGAGCATTTAAAGCAGCCTCTATTTTAACGAAAGTTCGTGGTCACGGTTAGCAATTGTATTGATATTTATCGACGGCGGTGCAGGTTGCAACACTGAACGATCGAGCTATACTCAATACTCAATTTATTCATGTTAATCACAATTACATTGTCTACACACGTCAGGTCATAGCAATAAATAAACTAAATTAAATTTAGAGCAGTTAAAAGAAATATACATGCATAAAACACTATTAAAATACAATATCTAGGGTTTATTGTAGATAACACAATTTCTTTAAATGATCATGCTGACTATGTAATAAGTAAAATATCAAAGAAACTGTATTTTTTCTCCAGAGTGTCATCTTTATTATCAATGTATGCCAAAATAACGTGCTATAATTGTATAATAAAACCTCATTATGACTTCTGCGGGAGTCTCTTATATCTTTTGAATCAGAACAAATTTAATCAATTACAAAAATTACAGAATCGTGGAATGCGAATAATATTACGCTGCAATAGAATGACACCTATACAAGATAGAAGATAGAAACTTAAATCTTTTAACATTACCCGCATTGTATGTTTTTGAATGTCTAAATTTTGTCTATAAAAACAAGCACTTGTTCAATAATTATGTTAATGTAAATACCTATAGAACTAGAAATAAATACATGTTTTGTTACCCTCCCATACAACCTCTCATAATAAAAAAGGCTGTCTCTATAAGTGCCTAGAATTTTATAATTTATTGTCAACAACATGAAGAAATTAAAACTTTTTTAGTTTTAAGAAAGTAATTAAAAACTATTAGTTTCTGCAGAGCTCTATAGATTGGAAGATATAAATCAAATGACATTTACTTAGTTGTTTTTCTGTATATTTCCTTTATTATTGTTTTTCTCCTTATTTGGGGACCAGTAAGAAATGTTTTAGAATATGGCATGGTTCATGGTTTTCTCTATGGATGTAAAGCAAATGCACCATGATTCAGACTGCTCAATTAAAGTAGTCAGCCAATCGCATATCTTACATATTATAAAACATTTTTCTTTTTTTTTTAACTGGATTTCTTAATGGAAATATTCCCTGTAATTTTGACATGTACACACACAAATTATTATAATTGTCTGTAATAACTGCTGTTATTGGTACTCAATAAATTCTATTCTGATATGCTCTGTAGTTTAAGGGCTTACTTCTCACTAAACGATCTTTACTATCAAACTATCGATATTCATATTTAAAATAATAAACAATTTGAACCATAATATACTTTAGAAAACCTATAGTGTAATCACAAATAGTGAAGTTACACTCACTCATAATACCAGAGTTCTACACCTTTTACATCCCTAGGACAAATTCATGAGAGCCAGTATGAACTCATTATTTTCAAGGGTTGATAGTTTTAATAAACTTCCAACATATATAAAAAAAATTCTATTTATCCGATGTTCAAGAGGGATTGATAAATTTATGGAAGATCTGAATTGAAACAAACAAATTCTATGTATTTAAAATATATTAATATCTAGCCTTTTGTTTTTAATTGAATATGTAAAAGAAACGAAAATTTAATTCGATTTTTCTATAGTTTATGTTATTTTTTAGTTTACGTTATTTTATATTTTGTTAATTTTTTTTTGTTATTTTCTGTTATTTTTGTTTTTAAATTTATTTTATTAAATTTATTTTTGATTTCTATGCATTATGTGTAGATAAAGTATATTAATTACGTTTATATTAGGCTTGCCTATTTGGAAATAAAGTTCTTCTTCTTAAGTAAAAGCTAATAAAATTACCTAAAACTATGATAGTGCATGTACAATTTCACCTACAATACTACATAAAACGATAAGAGATAAATTCGTTTACTGAATAGAAAGCATTCTCTAATAGGACTTTTTTAATTTTTTGCACATACTGGTTAAGAGGTAAAACCCTTATATATTCTGGTAGTACATCAAACATTTTGATCGCACAGTACCTGGGCCCACCCTGACACCTCCTTAGCCTCCAATATGCTGGAATCAGGTTCTGTTTGTGTCTTGTGTCATGAGAGTGAGTGTCTTGATGAGACCTATAGGAGGCTTCATTTTGCTTTATATATTTAAGGTTTTCTAAGATATAATGTGAGGGAATTGTTAATATATTGTGAGATATATATGCCAGTCGACAGTCATCCCTGAAACCAAGTTGAGACAATATCCTCAGCGCTTTACGTTGTAACCCATTCCTTCCCTGTCGAGTGACCCCAGGCAATGAGACCATAAGTAAGATGAGAATGGAAAGTAGAGTGATAGGCAGTTCTTAGTACTGGAAACACAGTTTGACAGATTTCGAAGGATGAAAAGGCTTTTACTTAGTTTATTTGAAACACTGTTTACATGCATGTTCAATTGGAGTCCCGTATCGAGATGAACACCCAAAAATGTAACCTCACCCACATCTTTCAATGATAATACTGTTCTCTTTGTTTTGTCACTATTTAATTGCAATCTGTTTGCACAGAACCATTCCTCAATCTTCTCTCGTGCAGCCATAGAAAGCTTCATCTAATGCATCAACCGTGAATCTTGCCGCACACTGTATATCTGGCAAATCATTGACATATATTAAAAATAATGGGCCCAGCACCGACCCTTGGGGGACTCCAATATTAATCACACTCTATGCAGATGAAACCCCCTAGGCCTTTACATCTTGAGTTCTGACGGTAAGGTATGATCTTATGAGTTTGATGCTTTCAGATGAAAAGTTATATTTACTTAGATTATGGATTCCATGGTCTACACAATCGAAGGCTTTACTAAGATCACAAAAGAGAACAGAGTTATACTGCAGTCTTTGAAAAGATTCTGTGACATAAGACACAAGATTCAAAACATCCAGTATAGTGTTTTTTTTCTTTGAAGCCAAACTGACACTCAGAAAAATATTCATTCAGCTCAAAAAAGTCTACCAGCTGCACAGACATATATCTCTCTAAGACCTTTGATATAATAGGTAATAGAGAAATAGGTCTGTAATGCTAAGATGAGTCACTGACTATTATTTCCGTCTTATGGTTTATCTCTGTAAGACATTTCTCCTAGTTAAAGTATTCAGTTCTTGAAAAAAAAAACTGAAAGCCAAACGTACATCTGGATATGATACAATCCCAAGTTTATTTGTTAAAGACTGGAGTCAAATACTAGCCAATCTAATGTGTTTCACTCAGTCAGTAAGCAATACACTCGACAACCATTCCGAAATAGACACTATTTACACTGACTTCTCAAAGGCCAATGACTCGTTAAACTTTTAAGCAAACTCGACTTGTTTGGCTTTAATTGACAACTTATCAACCTTTTTCAATCTTACCTGTAACGTCCCCTTTTATTCACAATATTCATTAATGACATCAGAAACAATGTCTCAAGCAAATTAATCAATTAATTATTGTCAAATATTACATAAATAATCTACATTTATGGTATAGTAAAAACAAACTGCCCCTAAATGTAAAAAAATGCAAATTCAATACTTATTCTTGTCATTATATATTTTTCTTCCTCTATCAATAACATTCCTTTAGTTAATAAGTTGAGGTAGTTGTCGTGAAATCCACTTCCAACCAGATTTCGTTTATATTCATACCACTTTTAGTTAACATTATTACCTGTATCATATTAAATTTTTGGAATCATTTACCACACCGAAAGCGAGATATAAGGCTTCAAAGTTGCAACGTTCAACACGTAATCCCTATAGTGAGCTACCGCAGACACCACATTTTAAGGCATAACTAAAAACCCTCCATTCAGATATTTTTGAAAAACTAGTATATTATTGAAAGGTACGTAACAAATTTTATAAAAAAAATTTAAGACGCGTAGCCATACAGTTATTTATTTATTGTTATAAGAAGTTTCTAAATTATTGCGTATAAGAAGTGCAAGATGGTGAAGGCTGAGAATCGTGGCAATGCCTCAAGCAATCGCTGGTGATTCAAATAAACGCGAGCGCGATGGTCTTGCTGTTTTGAATTGAACTGTGTTTTGGAACGCACATATTTATGAATAATAATTGTGAATGATTGCGTTAACTTATACTATAATTAATAATATTAATAAATAATTACAAAAAAAAATAAACAACAATGAATGTAATATTATTTATTCTTAACTATTATACTAAGTAATCACTTGATTTACTAAACATTTATTTTTAATTCATTAATGATTTTAGTTAATGCTTTCCTATTTATAGTAACTCTAGGTTTTCCATTCTCCAATTTTTCAGTCAAGTGATTAATCACAGCTTCTTCTCCTTCATATTGATACATTTGTTTAAGAAAATCGAATGTTATATTTTGTTGCGCAATTTTTTTCAATAATTCTCGTGATATAACATTTTTTAGGGCACTTAAATTAGGTAAATTACAATAATTACAATAACATCCCGATAAGTTTTTTTATTTGATATTGTCGTTTTGCCAGTATGAACCTCATTAATGTTTCGCACTTATCACAACGGATACTTAAAATTGATGCAAGTCCTAAATGTTTTTCTTCCAGTACATTCTCTAAACTCAAAACTTGGTGGCAGTTCCGACACATTTTTCCCAAGTTCTTTTACATTAACAATGCGATTTCCTTCACACACATCATTTTCATTACACTGTTTTTTGTTCGTATTTCGAGCCTTACACAATTCAGACAATTTATGTTTCCTTTTTTCAACTTTTGCCTTTAGTTTTTGCGCGAAATCGATCCATAGCTTTGAATGCTTGTTCATAAGAGTATTTGAACAACTAAATGCGAGCGATCGTTGGATTGCGACGTTGCCAACAGTCCAGTCATGGCTTATTTGCTGTATCACGCATGCTAATTGCGTTTCTCATCATACAGTTCACTTGAAAAAGATCCCTCTAATTCGGCGCTTGAACATGTATTGCATCGCGGGACAATCGAGACTAATTTTTGATAGTGTTTGTAGCCCGACAACTACCTTAAGGAACTTGGTATTGAATTTGAGTGTAAACTCGAATTTTCTCAAAATCATTATTGGATTAACTTATATCCCTTGAAAGTTACAGAACCTACTATGCATGCTTATTTGTCTTCTTGGGAGGAGGGGAGTGAAACAGTAAAATAACTTTTTATGAAGAGTATATGGATTTGTGAAACATTTTGGGATTACTTTCTCAATTTTAAAATCAATTTTGTACACAAAATTGAAGAGAAAACTAAACATTTTTCAAAAATTATTTTTAGCTTTCCAGGTCATTCATTAATTTAAGGATATTGCAACTTCCATGATTGTGTGGGTTGTTTTCATTACTTGAAAATGTTCATAGAAACAAGTCAAAAGGGTAAACATTTGTAAAATTAATTCACAATTATCAAATATTGCAATTGAAATTTGTCCCACTTCCACTCAACCAATTGACTAGAAATTTGACAATGTAATTTGACAATATATATAAAACATGTGTTTTATGATGTTAATTCTATTAAAAATTGTAACAGGAAAAAATTCAAGATTGAGACGAAATCTACATTGACTGTAAGCTGAAGTTTTAGTAAAAAAAATGCCCGTTACTGCAAAAAACTTGTATACCTCTTATTTTCAATAGTAAAAACTTGTTTCAAAATGTTTTTTTACATCTTGTTTATTTTTCTATAAGCTATGAACTACAGCAAAAACCCTTCTGTAATAATTTAAAGTTGAACCTGAATGGTGGGCAACACATAATACTCTGAAAATATATGGTGGCACTAAGCAAATAGCTGTAGGTCACCGCATCGTCAATCACTAATACGGTGTGGCAGATAGTCACTTATGTCCATTATTCATAAAATGTTCAGCTATTCAGGCAATATATGAATTCAGATGCCTGTTCGTTTGTCATGCTCACGTTGCTCTAATCTGATTCGAGCAATATTTGGTTGTTCGTTTGTTCCGAGCAATTGATCAAAGAGTGTTCGTTTGACAGGAGCAAATTGCTACAGATCACATAAAGCATGCTTTATCTGCTACATCAATTTTCAGGGAGCAGAAAAATCAAATCAAAGTGATCAGAAGGCGACAATAAGAAAGTGGAGGAAGTTATAAGAAATAGTATCAAAATATCAAATGGAGATATGATAGATGTAAATTCGGATTATTATTTAGTTTAAACAGGTGGTAATTTGAATTATAGGTGAAAAAATTAATAATATAAAATCGCTCATAGATACACACAAATGTTATTAGAAGAGGTTAGTTTACAAATAATTTGGTTATGATTTGCTTAGTGTGATTTGAGTTCGACCAATAGGATATTTTTGCTACTGGATCATAATAAAAACTTTTTAACAAAAAATTAAACCGACGAAATACGGAACTGAAAAGTAAAAATTAAAAACTTTTTAACAAAAAATTAAACCGACGAAAAAATCAACTGAAAAGCAAAAAATAAAATAAACCTTCTTAGTCTAAATGATAATTGAGCTCCTAAACTAATGTAAGTAACTGATTTTCAGTCGGCGCCAAACAAACAATTATCACTTAATTCAATTGCTAGTTTGTTTGGCGCCGACTCAAAATCAGTTACTTACATTAGTTTAGGAGCTCAATTATCATTTAGACTAAGAAGGTTCATTTAATTTTGCTTTTCAGTTGATTTTTTCTGTTTAATTTTGTTAAAAGTTTTATTTTTAATTTTCAGTTCCGTATTTTGTCGGTTTAATTTTTTGTTAAAAGTTTTATTTTCAATTTTGTGGCTAAAATCTACCAATTACTACCTACTTGTTTTTGATTACTTCCAAAATACTTACTTACCCACCTTACTTCAACTATTACCAGTTAAATAATATGATTATCTACTTTTACTATTTGTTGTAATATAAATTATTTTCGTTGTTCTGGTTAGTTTATTTCATTACTTTGTATATCATTCCATCCTCTCATAAAATATACTGATTTTGAGAACAAGAATAATGTCAGTAGCGATCTGTCATTGTCAACTACGATGTGTGTGCTAATGTTCACTAGTGAAAATCAATTATTCCTATTTTTCTACCTGTAAGGGTGGCTAATTCCTTTCGAAATCCAAATATAAGGTATACCCTATCTATTAAAAAAAGAATCATCCAAATCGAAGAACCCAGTACAAAGTTATGCCTGATAGAATCGGTTAACGGACCAGAATTCAGAGGGTGAGTGATCAATATCCTTCATTTCGCTACCCTTAGGGGTGGATTTCATCTTTTAAATTCAAATGGGACCAAAGTCAAAGTACACCCTATCCACTGAAAAAGAATTATCGGAATCGGACGCCTCAGTAAAAAGTTATGCGTGATCATACATAAAAAAATATGATGGAAAAACATAAAATATACGGGTCGAATAGAGAACCTCTCCTTTTTGGTTTCGTCGGTTAAAAATAAAATCAATCACGTCACAATTACGTAATCTTCATGATTTTTTGAGCAGGCTGAGCATTTCAAACGAACAGGAACTAGATTAATTAAAGCTCTGTTCTCAATCACATAAGGAATATTGAATTCTGAAGCAATTTAAGTTAGATGTTTCGAACACTGATATAGTATATGTATTAGTGAACAGACATTGTATTGCATAATGTTTGTTAATTCATATAATAAATTCAGAATGAGACGACTCTCTCTGTTATAGACTGATTTTGTTTTTATATTTGTCAATTAAAAGTTATAACAAATACATTAAAAAGATCAACCGGGCAGTAGTACAAAAAATCTCTCTTTTTAAATTAGTTTCAATGGTTCTTTCGGGATCATTTGAGAGTTGAAAAATCTCAATGTTCCCCATTTGAGTATTTTGGGACTTTGGAGTCTCACCTGAAATCTTTTCAAATGCAAGATCAGAACTGCTGGTGGATTGTATATCAGTAGTTGTTTGGAAGCATCAGTATTTACTGGTTTTTTATCAGGCCCACCCAGTCTCTTTGTGCACAATTCACAGCTCACTTTGTTATTGCCCGCCATCAGTTCACACTCGGTGAATTGATTGAGGCATGATTGCACTGAACATTCCCCTTCCTCGCATTGATACCTGGACGAAATGGTTCCTGACCACATACTTTCATCCTCTTCTTCAATATACTCATCCTCCTCCATCTGAAAATGAGTTGAAATTCCATAATAATAAAGTTATTGTAGAGGCAAAAAACGGAGAAAATGAATGACCACAGTTTTGTTGTTGTAATAGTGATGCAAATTCCACATTTTCTGACTAGTAAATTGTATGGCATCTGATTGTATAGAAACGAAGCCTTATCAAAAAGCGTCATGCCAACTCCATGCGACTTTCTTTCTCTCTTTCTGTCTCTTTCTATTATATACGAGTATGTGTGACAACTACACTTGGTCCTGTCAGAATCAAATGTCAACGCATTCAATTCGTATATAAGGAAAAAGGAAATGTAAAATTGATGGAATAAGGGATTTTGAACTCACTACATACAGTGATTTGATATTTGAATTCAAATATACCTTCTTCAGCTTATTAGAAAGCCTCACTGTTTCAAGTAAGGCAATGAATAATTTAATTGTGACATTTTGTAGTTGGTAGAGCTTCAATGTGCTCCGTGAATTTCGTAAAATTCAGTAGTTTAAAGTGCCATATAAACTCCAATGTGTTGAAAAAGTGAATTATAAACTCTTTCGTTAACTTAAAAACAATAAAACAGTGTGCTGAAAGTAATCTAAATGCCTAAAAAGAGTAAAAATAGTGTTTTCAACACGATATCTGGCCATTGGAAAACTGCAGGCCATTGTGACCCTTAATAACTGCCAAGTACGAGAATTTCGACAATATTAGTTCGCCAGAGTGAAAAAGGGATGTTAGGATTTCAAAACCCACGAAGGTGAAAACAATTTCGCTTATAAAAAGTGAATGGACACAAACAACCACAGCTGAATTGCTGGAAAAGTTCAATAAATGACCCCCCAATGGAAGAATCCAGTGATGGAGGTGCAGATCGCAACAAAAGCGTGGATAAATTGCCACAATGGATCACCCGTGAAAAAGACATTTCACCAAACCAAACCACCGAAACTGATGAAAACAGTGTGTTGACAAAACTCACATCGGAAAACAGCTAAATCACCAGCTGTTCGGTACTAGAAGCCAAGGAACTCCGAAGAAGATGCGATATAGTGTATCATTTTCCCCCAAGTGAAGCTGAAAAACTAAAAAAACTCAATGATTACAATTCTAAACATGGTGAAAGTGTAAAGAAGAGTAATATTAAACCTAATAAAGACACTGGAGAGCCAGGCACTGGGTCCGAAAAGACCGCCTGAGCCAAGGTTAGCGTAGAGTATGAAAAAACTGAAAAAAAGTTCAAAAACACTAAGTGAAACGGAAAACGAAAAGAAAGTGGTGAGTGTAACCCAACAAAATGTGGGGTATGGAAAGGGGGGGCGTGAGAAAAAGACGGTAAAAAGCCTCTGTCCAGAAGAAAAATTTTGTTCACCACACTTTCTGAACAACTTTGACGAAAGTGAAGAAATAACCAAACATTTTTAAAATGAGAAAATAATGCAGAAAAAATGGTATAGTATTGCTTGGTATTTTATTTTATTCGATGAAACAAACAGGTGTGTAACCTAATAACATGTTTCTTAACAATCAATAATAACTATAGCATGATTTGATGAAAATATAAACAGGATGTTCATAAAATCAGATGTGGAATCATCTGCGACTGAAAGATAAACCTTAGTCACTATCTTCCATCGTCAAGATAACCTCTTGTGGGGTATTCATGTTGAAAAGGGAAACATTCTCAATTGAATATTTTTTCTGTGGATTGAAAAATCCACGATTAAAATGAAGTTATTTTTTGTGAATGTCTAACAGAAAACAACTACTTCCCCGGCTAAAGCCACGCTGGACATTGAACTACATCTGATAGATATTCTGAAAAGGCCCTAACTCAAAAGAAAAAATCTGAAATTGGAAATTTGCATTTTCATTCAGATAGTCATTTTAATCGTGGATTTTTCAATTCACAGAAAAATCTTTCTATCAATATTCAATTGAGAATGTTTGCCTTTTCAACTATAGCATATTTATAAAAGAGCACTCAGTTTTATGAGCATGCAAAGATACAATTGCAGGGTATAATAAATAGCAGATATGCAACTAAGCATTCAAATGACCTCGATTGAAGTTAGATGGGGGGAGAGAGAGCACCATCAAAGACGTATTACGTGACGATTTCTACCAGTCAACACCTACCGCAAGCCGCGTAAAGGAACTTTGTTCCTGACGGGGACCCCCGACCGCGCACGTTTTTTTTATATAATTTTTCTTTGTTGTTTCGGTTGGACAAAGCAATTGCGATTTCGAGTTGGTGCATTTAAATCCTTTCCAAACTGTCTGCTACTGAATAGGTTAATAAATAGCATTGGCCCGTCGAATATCCATCAGAAAGCAATTACCTATCTAATACCTCAACAAACTTTGGATACATCTCATGTATGAATGTGTAAAATTCTACAAGGTTTATTTTGTAGACACTTTTACACAAACTTTGTATACATGTAAATAGCAGTGAACAGCCTTCTGTCTGATTTATTCTTTGCTCACAGCAAAGAATACTTTTCCTGTGTTTTTACGAATGATAATTTATTTTTGAATATTTTGACATAATGAGGTTGAGACTAGCAGCTGTATACACTCTCGTTTGAGGAAGGTTGGAAAAAATGTATTTTTGAGTGTATACATTTTTCTTTATTTCAAAAGATTAGGTAAGCTGAGTCACAGCTTTTTTCTAAAAATGTAAGGAGTGTTAAAAACAAAATGTGAATAAATTAAATAAATACCGCCAAATTAGGGTGAGATTCCATTTCTTAAGAAATACAAAAACATTGTTGATAATAAACTGGCGTTAAATATAAAATAAATACAGATAAACAATTTAAAACAAATTGATGGGTTGGGTTAGGTTATAAAATTAGGAAAGACAGATAGTTGACAACATAGATACAAGTTTAAAAAATAAATAAAAGAGGATTAATCCCTTGGGAATCCCAGAAATGAAAGAAAAAGCCATGTGAAGGGAGAGAAAAAATAAATGAAATGCATAAAGCACACAAAGTCGTCTTCACAAAAGGTTCAATATAAATTGAAACACAATTGGTAGACAGACAGGCGAAAAACAACTACTTTCCTAGCAAATACCACGCAGAACGTTGAATGATATTCACCTGACAATCCATGCAAACTTCCATATAAATGGATATTGTTCGCAAATGTTTCTTTCTGATAAGCTCGATTATGTTTAAATTCATGTCATGTCCGCCTAACAATCTGCATACCGGTTTCAGGCTTTGGCCCTCCTCAGTACGGAGTAGTCCCCAGCCAGAGATCCGGAGAGCTCTGGCCGAAGCGAAACACAACATAAATAAAATCATCATTGAGCTTAAAACATCTTTAGGTGCGTCGGAAAAGATAACTTTCAACTGGCGGCACCTAGTATATTGAACCTTTTGTGAAGACGACTTTGTGTGCTTTATGCATTTCATTTCTTATTTTCTCTTCCTTCATATGACTTTTTCTTTCATTAAATATGCCAGTCGGGCAATTGAGCCACTCCTACTGAGAATGAATCTTTTATTTAGAATCCTATCGAGGTAGGAGAAATGTATGGAGTATTTCTTTCTGTCACTAGGTGCTGCTGGTTAAAAGTCATCTTTTCCGACGCACCTAAAGATGTTTTAAGCTCGATGATGATTTTATTTATGTTGTGTCTCGCTTCGGCCAGAGCTCTCCGGATCTCTGGCTGGTGACTACTCCGTACTGATGAGGGCCAAAGCCTGAAACCGGTATGCCGATTGTTAGGCGGACACGACATGAATTTAAACATAATCGAGCTTATCAGAAAGAAACATTTGCAAACAATATCCATTTATATGGAAGTTTGCATGGACTGTCAGGTGAATATCAATCAATGTTCTGCGTGGTATTTGCTAGAAAAGTAGTTGTTTTTCGCCTGTCGTCCAATTGTTTAAATTTTTTTTTTTTTTTTTATAATCCCAGAAATGTTTGAAATGGGTTTGAAATTCCAATTCAAGTGTATTTGTGTGACTAAGCAATTAGCACCATTATTTTTCATTTCCCGTGAAATTTCCAAATCTTCAAGTAGATTCAGTTTTTGAAGTTAAAATCAGATATAGTAGTAATATTTTGTTGGATGTAGGTGAGAAGTTTGAACGACCCTATTGATAAATTAATGAAAACTGGATAAATTAATGAAAAGAAAGAACCATATAAATTATCATGTGGAGATTACCCAACTACATATATTGGAAGAACTATCAGACTTCTGAACATTCATATAAAAGAACATTTAGCTAGACCTCAGAAATCTAATTTAGGTTTTCATATCAGATTCAATAATCACAACTTCTCACCTACATCCAACAGTGAAATATTACATACTATAGTGTACTCGCTACTCTTTTTTATTTGTTATTGACTTAATACCAACTCATTTTATATTGTATTTTTGTTTTTTTTCAGTGATTCAATACAACCTAATTTTATATTGCATTCGTTCTTAATTGTTTTGTTTACACTAATGTAATTTTAACTTTGTCAACGAGAAATAATGTTCTTTGGACAATAAAGTAATTGATAGACTGATATCTGATTTTAACTTAAATGACTGAATCTACTTAAAAATTTAGAAATTTCACGGGAAATGAAAAATACTGGTGCTAATTGCTCAAACACAAAAATACACTTTTTTCTAATGCTTTTTTATTTAATTAACAATTAATATACAAAATTTTACAATACAAAAAAAAATCTTAACCTATACCACATATTTCAACATAAAAATTAAATTAAAGAGTATCACATATATTCATATATATATATGTATATATATATATATATATATATATATATATATAAAAAAAAATAAAAAACAATTCAGATATTCAGGACAAGCTCAATTAAAACTATTTAAAACTAGCGAACATATCAAAACAAACCTGTTCCCAAAACAATGAAGATTCGAGACAAATATATGACATAAATATACCTATATAATAAATATTTTTGTAAAGCATTGTTCCTAATCAGCAATAATTGCTGGTACAGGGACATATATATTTTAAATTTAATGGCTGTTAACATAACACACCTCCACATTGAACAAGGAGTAACTATCTTTATTTTTTATGGAGTTTGGCAGAAAGTTAAATGATTGGAGACATTTAGAGAAGATATTATTTAAAGCAATGTTCGTTCTCACCTGGGGTAGATAAATTTGGTTTTGACTTCTAGTTTCATACGAATGTATCTCATTAACTATATCCATGTTTGTATTGGATTTCTTGTTATTTTATAAATAAATTTACATTGTTCTATTTGTAGAATTTTTTCCAGCGGCAAAATTTCAGTTTGATGGTAGATCAACTCTGTATTAGTTCTGAAATCATAGCCAAATAAAGTTTTTACTACCTTAATAGGTGGAGTTTTTTTTTAATAATGATTGAGAACATACCCCCCAGTTTGTTATCAGATAACGGAATATAGAAAGGAAATAAGCGTTATATATCATAATTTTATTTAGTACATTTAAGTAGCTCTGACAGCTATGAAGTGCTCCAATCATTGGTACAATTTTGTTTGTCATGTGCTCTGAGTGTTTGTGCCAATTTAATTTGTCATCAATTTCCAATTCCAGATATTTGGTATGATCAACATTTTGAATTGCCTGATCTCCAATTCTGATATCTGGGTCTCGACTTTGTTTATTTTGTATTTTTGAAGAGCATATACACTGTTTTTTTCACATTTATTTGGAACTTATGTACCAGGAGCCATTTAGCAAATAGTTCTAGATCACTATTTACCAAGTCTTCTAGTTCCCCTAAGTTATATACTAGAATGGTATAATCTGCTGTAATAACGAGCTTAAAGATTTGATTTTTTGAGATTTAGGGTGTGTAACGAGTATAACAGTGATCCAAGGACTGAGCCTTGTGGGACTCCTCAGTTTATATTCGCGATTTCACTATTAACTTTATTTAGAGATACATATTGTTGCCGATCCATTAAATACAATTTTAATATACTTGCACTTTGTCCTTTTATACCTAAATGGTTCAATTTCTCGATTAGTATTTCATGATCCACTACATCGAATGCCTTTTGTAAATCAAAATTGTTAGGACAAATTTTTTGTCATCCATGTTAGTTATGACATGGTTCAGGAAGTCTATTGTATCACTTTGGGTGTTCGATTGTTTCTGAAAACCATATTGATACTTATCTAATTCAACATATCTAGTAAGGAAGTTCATAATACGGTTTTTAAAGAGAATTTCCACAAATTTTGACAGGACACAAACTACGGTAATGGGTATTTTCTAAATTATTTTTGGGTCCTGATTTATGGATAGGGGTAACCTCACCCATTTTTAGTTCCTTTGGACATTCCCCAGTTTCAAACATTTTATTGACCAAGTCGACTAAGATTGGTATTATTGTCTCCTGCACTATTAATAAATCTTTTACAGAAATTTTATCATTACCTGGAGCAGAATTCTTATTAATTTCATCTAAAATTTCTCTTACTTCTGTCATGTTAGGTTTTTTATATTGCTTTCATTGAAATAATGTGAAGGTTACTTATGGATTACTTATGAGTTTTACATTGATTTTATTGACTATTGATTGACCTATATCACAGAAATATTCGTTAAATTTATTTACAATTTCTAATTTATCAGTTATTAATGTTGTAGCTACCTCCATTGCATCTACACTAATTTGCTTGTTTTCATGTTTTATTAGATTATTTATGAAATTCCATTTTTTCTTTGGATTTCCATCAGTATCATTCCATCTTTTTCTGAAAAAATTAGTTCTTTTTTTTCTTTTTTCCATTTTTAACTTGGTTCTTTTTATTTCTGAAGTTCCATAAGATTTTTTGGGAATTTTAATAGTTTGATTTCTTTTTTTTGGGGGGTTATCCAATTATTATTTTGCCTAGTTTTCATTTTAATTGTTTTTGTACCCTTAATTTTAGCTTCTTGTATGAGTTGGATCAAGGTTTCGAATGTATCAATCGGCACATAAGTTTGGAATAGATTTTTCAAATTTTTTTTTTTAGTTTCTCAAATGTTTTTTGAACTTTATAATTATTATAGTTTTTAGCTTTTGAATACAATTCTATTTCTAATAGATTATGATCGGAAATTGTGCTATAGTCAATGTTTATTTTACACTCTCCAATATTACTTGTTGCTAAAACATGATCAATGATGGTATGAGAGTGTTGTGTGATTCTGGTTGCATATTCCATTATATTGTTTCGGATTTCAAACCTATTCAATATCACAGAATTTTTATATTTACTAGCGTTCTCAGTATTATCTAATAAATGTATGTTAAAGTTCCCAATTAATAGTGTTTTTTTATCATGCTGCAGTATTTCTTCTAATATTTCCAGGAATTCCTTCACATTGATTGATGGTGGTCTATATAATGCTATAATTTTTACACCATTTACTTGTAGATTCATCCCAATCATGTTGTATTGACTGTCGCCACTAACATTGTTTATCTCAATGAACTTGATGTTTTCTTTAATATATATTGCAACTCCTCCGGCTCTCGTATCTCTACATGCATGCACTGCTGAATATCCATTAATCACGAATTGGTTTACTTCATTTTTATATAACCAGGTTTCCACAATTACTAATATGTCATAATATTTCATTTTCACAAGACACTACAGTTCCTCCAATTTGTTTCTGCATTTATATATACAATTCTTAGTTGTGATTCTGCTGCTGATTTAGTAATTTCATTGGATTTTTTTTCAGTTGTCTTAGATTTGCTAAACTGGGCTGTGCTCATCTTTGCGAATATATATATTTTCTCATGATTTATCCAGGGAAATCTATAGTTATTTTCTTTCTTGTATCTCAGCACTTATTTGAATAGGTATTGATTTGCCTTTGTCAAATCTTGCTTTAGGTAGATAACGTTGCCTTCTTCGTATCCTAGGTCTTTCGAAGTTATCATTTTCTTCTTCCTAGCCCCCAAGAAGTCTTCTTTCTCCTTTTAACTGGTAAAACATACTTTTATAGGCATCTGTCCATTGTAGTGTCTCCCTTTTCCGATTCTGAAGCAATTTGGTTTGTTTAATGATTGAACTTGTAGTGCTTCCTTCATTTTTTTCTGATAATATTTTCGAAGTTTTCTCAGTTGTCATATGGTACCCCATTGATAATGATGTTGTTTCTCAGTTCATTTTTGTTTTGTTGCTTTCCTGATTGCAACTTTTATTCTCCATATTTGTTGAGTAGATCGGTATATTTTTTTTCCATTTCCATTAATTTTTTCATTTTATCGTTCAGGGTATATTCCTGCTTGATGTTAGTATCATTTGAGTTTGTTTTTGTAGGTTTTGAACTGGAGTCATAACCTCACTCTTTTTACAAGTTTCGCAATAGTATCTTTCACCTTTCGGATTTTTCAGTTCACTTGCAAAGCGGTTGAATGTTGCGGTGGATAATTTTTCACATTTTGTATGATACCATTTTTGGCATTTTGTGCAATTAATAGCATAAGAATTTTTGCAGGAGTTTGCAAAGCTACCACACATGTCGGCCATTTTGTATAGTTGAATTGTAATTTCAAACCCATGTTCAAACATTTCTGGGATTCCCAAGAGGATTAACCCTCTTTTACTTCATTTTTAAACTTTTATCTATGTTGTCAACTATCTGTCCTTTTACCTAATTTTATTTCAACTTGAGACGTTATAATTATTTTACTCCAACCGGTAAGTTAGCCACTATTTCCAACCTAACCCATCAATTTGTTCTCGGAAGTATGTGACTTGTTTATCTGTATTTATTTTATATTCAACGCCAGTTTATTGTCAACAATGTTTTTGTATTTCTTAAGGAATGGATTCTCACCCTAATTTGACAGTATGTATTTAATTAATTCACATTCACATTTTGTTTTTAACACTGCTTACATTTTGAGAAAAAAGCTCTGATGATGGCTAAAGGGCTCAGCTTAACTAAGCTTTAGAAATAAAGAATAATGTATACACTCAAAAATACATTTTCTCCAACCTTCCTAATATGGGTATCAAATTTGGGTCAGAAATAGAGCTAAAGTAACGAATATCTTTTGGGAACATATTTTGAAAAACTATTTCTCTACACCTTGCCCAATTTTTATGATAAAGTTATGGACTATTTCATTCACAAAACAATTTTTTTGCTATACCTATATCTTGTTGAAATTTGCCTAAAGCTAAGTGTAGTACCTTTTCGTCTTCTTGCTCGGTAGGACCACAAGCACCTTCCATGTTACTATCTTCATCATGACTAAACAAGTTATTCACTTTAGTCGAATCTCCATCGTTCAACAGACTGAGTTTTTCTAGGTCTACTTTGAGATCGGAATTTTTATTGCTAACAAATGCTAATCTTGATTCTGGCCTTTCAAATTCTTCCACAGCGCTGAAACAAAAAAAGACAAAAATTAAAATAAAAAGCAAAAATTCAATATTTTATTGAATTATCAAAACTTAATATAAAAAAAGATTTTTTTTCATTGATTTCTATTCAAACCAGGGAGTTTTATAGCAAAATAATGTTTCTGTTTCTTGTTCTCTATAATGATGATATTGGTTGAATTGGAGAAAAGTTGAAAAGGGAAACATTCTCAGTTGAATATTGAAAATATTTTTCTGGAAATTAAAAAACCTACAATAGAATTGAAGTATTTTTTGGTTATATCTAAGGAGGAAATATTTCCTCGACTAAAAAAGCACACGCTGGATGTTGAACTACATCTGTTTTCTGTTAGGTATTATAAAAACAATTTCCTTTTTGATCATAGATTTTTAATTTACAGATAGTTAATGTTCCAAAAATAAAATTTCACATACGTCAGTGAATAAAATTCAAGATTCTGATTTTAAAACCTCAAGTGCTAACTAACTATTAATTCAGATTTTGGATAAAAAAGTTTTTCATTGCTTTTTTTTAAATTGTTGTTGGTAGACACCTAATGTTTTTTTTTATAAACGGGTAAACCATTTCACAATTAACTATAATAATAATTTCAACAAATTAATTAATTACTAAAAACTATAACTCAAACTAAACAAGGATAGCACACCATCTGTTATCAGATTTGATTTGATTTGAGGGCACTTTTGAAGCGAACCAATGAGCTTCCAAAGACATCTACATTGAATGAATTAAATGTGGTTATCATACGAGATATAGGAGAATACTTTCCATAATTACATCTATGCAGAGATGTGGTAAAGGTGTGAATCGTTCTGGTAGCCCTTACTGGGACATAAAGAGCAAATCTAAAAAGCAAGTTAGGACAGGTGACCAAGTTGTTAACAATTTTGTAGGTTAGTATGAGGTCAGCATGCATGCGCCTTGTATGCAATTCTTGAATATTCAACATTTCACGCATATGACTAGCAGAAAATTCAGTTCTAGGGACCCCCAACTTATGCGAGAGACGAAGTAGAAATTTATTTTGAACCATTTCAATTCTGTGAATATGATTGTTGTATGATTGTGTGATTAGCTGTATGGGGTCGGCTTTAGAATAGCCCCATGGTAAATCCTGCCTGTCGTAAGAGGCGACTAAAAGGATAACCGTAGGTGGAAGATGGTCTCATCGCCCGGTGAAATACCACCATATCGACTTTGTGTGCTGTGAAATGGATCATTCCATGTTTCAGTGTTCGGTCGATACTTTCCGGTCTCCCTCTTTCCTTTTCCCCAATTCCTCCTTTATTTTCAGGTGCATCCTAATAGTAATAATGATGAAGTCTCCTAGAGTAAAACACTCGAAGCAAAATACCTTCCATTCGGATTTCCGGGCGAGAGGTACTCGAGGGATTCAACATTAAAGATTAATTTTGCAACATCCAGGACTCAACAAGAACATCAATGACGCCACCATCACCTACAGACGAAAAACCGGATATTCTGGCTCTAACAGAAACACAAGTAAACTCGTCCACCAACAAGGTCCATATGCTTTGTCCTGGTTACTGAACTCCCATTCTCGATTCAGGGTCAAAGGTGGAGTCTGCCTTTACGCTTAAGGCTAACCTTTCATGCCAGCGTGAAGAGAGTTTGGAACCGAAAGACTTTGATGTGATGTGGTTCAAGCTATCTGATACCAAACTGACTAAGTTCCTCTGCTGCCTTTACCTATCACCTAATGAACCTTCATATAACGACCTCTTTGAGTTTTTATCACTCAAACTGGACTACATTCAGGAGAACCATCCAACAGCTGAAACCATAATCATGGGAGACTTTAATGTACATAACGCTGCCTGGCTCAAATTCTCTAACAAAACAGATGATGCGGGTCATCAAGCCGAGGCCTTCGCCATCACTCATGGTCTAGAACAACTGGTCGAGCTACCAACCCGCATCCCTGATGTCAACAACCAGTCTGCCAATACACTAGATCTTTTCCTCACCACCAATCCTGACCCGTATAGAATAGAAGTTTGGGCCCCACTTGGAAACTCTGATCACACCCTCATCTCCACAACATGCTCTTTCCATTTACCATCGAAGCTGCACAATACCACCCCGCCTCATGTGGCATTACAATTCGGCCGACTGGGAAGGTCTTCGTATGTTTTTCTCAGCGTTTCCATGGAAGAGAGTTTGTTTCTCTTCAGTAGATCCAACACGATGTGCTGAGACAATTTCTGAAATCATCATGTTGGGGATGCAAACTTACATACCAAATACCGAAAGAAGAACATCATCCGATAAGACCTGGTTTAACAGGAACTGCTCTAGAGCTGTGGCTTCCAAACAGGCAGCATACCATCGATGGATAAAAAATCCGGGCCCTGAGACCAGAGCAGCATATGTCGAGGCTAGAGGCATATGCAAAGAGACAATAGAATGCTCAAAAGATGCCCACAATGCCAAAATAAGATCAAAACTTGCTGAATGTCCTAACGGATCCCGTTCATTTTGGTCTTTCGAAAACGCCGTGGGAAGAAACTTCACTTCCAGCTCATTTCTTCCTCTAACCAAAGAAGATGGAACACTAGCACGACTGCCCAGAAAAGCCAATATCTTTGCACCTATTTGCTGGAAATTCCACTCTGGATTCATCGGGAAAACAACCCCGAACATTACACCTATTGACAGTCACATGCCGAGATCACCTTTGCAACGATATCAGAAAGATTTTGCTGGGTCTCAACACCAACAAAGCCTGTGGATCTGACGGAATCCGCCGATTGTTCTCAAGAAATGTGCCCCGAACTAACACCTGTTCTTTGCAAGTTGTTCAACCACTCTTACAATTTGGGGGTATTTCCGTCCAATTGGAAAATTGCAAGAGTACAGCCAGTCCCTAAAAAGGCAAAAGGCCCTACCTAGCAACTACAGACCTATCGCACTGCTATCTATTATTTCAAAGGTCATGGAAAAAGCCATCAACATCGAGCTCATGAAATATCTGGAAGACTCAGGAATTGCCAACGATAGGCAATATGGCTTCCGCCATCAGAGATCAACTGGTGACCTGCTCAAACTACGCTCACATATATGGCAGCTATCTATTGAAAAGTATGGAGAAACTTTAGCTGTGGCATTAGATATCTCCAAGGCGTCGATCGAGTTTGGCACCAGGGACTCCTCGCCAAGCTTCCGCCTTATGGCTTGCCCCTCAGCTGTGTTCTCTGCTTGCTAGTTTTCTCTCAAACAGGTCTCTCCATGTAGTGGTCGATGGAGTTTCATCTGACACTCTACTCATAAATGCTGGTGTTCGCAAGGATCTATTCTCGCACCAACACTATTTCTACTTCACATCAACGACCTGTTGAAAGCAACTTCATGTCCAGTACACAGCTTTGCCGATGATAGTACCCTCCATACCGCTTTCTCTTCCAGGGCCCCTATATCAGCCCGTGAAACCAGAAATGAACGATGAAGAAATGTTAATAATATAAATATGGACTTAGCAACAATTCTTGAGTGGGGATCTAATAACTTGGTAGAATTCAATGCAAACAAACACAAGCATGTCTTTTCTCTAGAAAAGCCGATCTCACTGTGCCTAACATAACTTTGTCAGGAGTAACCATACCACTGAAGTCATCCATATCGATGCTTGGTATTACTATCAGCAATAACCTTTCCTGGGAAAATCACGTGAGGTCCATTGCCAAAAGTGCATCCCAAAAACTTGGCTTCCGTCTTATGGCTTGCCCCCTCAGCTGTGTTCTCGGCTTGCTATTTGTTATTATTTGTTATTAATATGGTAGTTGGAGCATATCTTTTGACGTGTTTTGTGGAAAGTGATTGATTTATATTTTGATAAGTTGAGGTATAGGTCGTTTTTCGAGCACCATCTTGCAATATTATCCAAATCAGATTGAAGCATTTCACAGTCCGTTATTGAGCAAACTCGTTTAAAGAGTTTCAGTCATCGGCAAATAACATGAACTGACTATGTTTTATTTCATTTTCTATATCGTTTATGAAACTGTTGAACAGCAATGGACCAAGATGGCTCCCCTGTGGAACACCAGAATGCACTGTAATATCTCTTGATATATAACCCTTTAATCTAACCTTTTGTGTTCTCTCATTCAAGTAAGATGCTAGCCATTGTGAAATGTTTCCATGTTGCATGGCAATTTGTAAAAATAATGCTCTCCTGTAAACTTGGGTCTGGCTTGATTTTTATTTAGTCGACAGAAGGCTGCTCTTAGGTCATTACCATGTCGCGTTGGATAGTTATGGATGTCGTGGTGTGTGATAAAGTTTCCCTCATTTTCTTTGACGTAGACAACGCACACATAGATATAAGATGTAGGAAAGGTCATAATATTCAGGTCTCTAAAGGCTTTTGTGCAGTCTTCGCGGTATTGAAGGTTGTCCAAAATTCGAATTGCCCTTCGTTGCAGTGCAAATACTGCTAGTAGTGCTTGCCTTTCCCCATGCTATGATGCTATAGGTCATAGTTGAATGAAAAAGTGCATGGTAAACATTCTTGAGGGTGTACGGGGAGACAGGATCCAGCTAGACTTCTCAGTAAGAAGATTCTGCTGCTTAGTTTTTTGCATATCTTTTCAGTATGGACATCCCACTTCAGTTTTTGATCAAAGGGAATGCCCAGAAATTTGACAGATTCTTCTTGGCTCTTAGTGTCAGAAATTTCTCTAAGAGCAAATACAATTTTTTGGGTTTGTCCGGGTTAAGCGACAATTTGTTTGTGTCGAACAAAGCATCTGCGCCTCCAATGCCTACAGCTCAGCTACCTCCAGATAACCATCATGGGTTTTTGTGGTTGTATCATCAGCGAACTGAGTAAACAAAAGACACTCGCTTTACTAATTCATTTTCAATAAATAGGGTGTACAATAAATAAAACGAGGATTAAGTAAAAAAATTCAACAATGGAGAATTATGTCAATTAATCTGGTCATCAAGCAAATATTGAGGCTTCTTGTATTTATGGATTTCCAAACTCTCAAGAAGGTCAAGATTACCTTTCTTTTCTTTATGTAACATTTCAAACTCGTTAGCAATGTTTTTCAGTCAAGAGGTTAGTAGCTGAAGTTGAATTGACGAAACATTTCCTATGTTCTGATATTCGCTTGTTGAATGTTATGCCTGTTTGGCCTATGTAAAACCTTGCATTAAGAACAAGTTGATTTATATACTCCAGATTTTTTCAATTCCTCACTTCTATCTTTATTGTTCTTTATAAATTTACCAACATTACTATCTGTTTTGCAATATGTTGTTTTGTCGAAGAAACTAGAAGATTTATAGACAATTATGTTTATTAATGATTTTTGTTAGTCAGGTCTAAAGTAGAAGTATATAGTTAATTTATAAAGAAAAATAATGATAATAATATCGAGAAATCTGGAGTATATAAATTAACTTGTGGTTCTTGTGCAAGTTTTTACATAAGTCAAACAGACAGAGCATTCAATAAGCAAATATCAGAGCATAAAAACTATTTTGTCAATGGTAAAACAAATTCAACTTTTGCTACTCACCCCTTGACTCACAAGTTTGTATTATTACATAAAAAAAGGTTGTAAACTTGACCTACTCGAAAGTTTAAAAATCACGCACCTTGGAATTTTCACAAAATCTGACTAATCAAAAACCAAAGACAGCTTGTATTATCGCGAAACACCAGCTGTCTTTCAATCTGATTGGTCTATCAGCATTGTGTTTTCAACGACGTAAACGAAGTAATAAGCCAAAATATTGAAGAAAATATACCTAGTAACACAAAAAAATCAAAATCTTATATATGGAGACAATTTATGACGTTCTGTGCGGAACGCAACTACAAATTAGATGCAGAACATAGCAACGAAAGATTAGCATTCATTCTAAAAGACTAGGCATTCAATATGCGGAAAATTTATGGTAGTGATTACAGGGAGAGTGTTATTAAAACCATATGGGACACTACTGCAAAATTAGTACAAGAAAAATATTTTTGTGAGTATCAGAGACATATTGATCCCTTCAAAGATATAATATTCAAGGAGGTGAGAGCGGCTTGAGATAGTAAGATAAAATTGTTGCAAGCTGTACCCGAAAAAAAAAAAAAATGATTTCTGTCGCTATGACTTCAGACGAATATAGAAAAAGTGCTTACAATGGGACAAAGACACCTTTCACTTTGTTCGTGAAATAGTCTAATAAAATACCACTCGTGATTGAATTTATCTTATAAGTCTGTCTTTTATTTCTAAACTCAACTGAGTTGCTTAAAGAAAACACCACTCGTCCTGCGGACTCGTGGTGTTTTCAAGCAACTCAGTTTCGTTTAGAAATAAATCGACAGACTTATCGCGAAAATTCAGTCACTAGTGGTATTACTACTGATAACATGTTCATACCTACTAATACCTGCTTTGCTTATTATATATACATGAAACATTGTGATTGTTGAGTTAGTATTATCTCCAACTGAAGAAGCTTTTCAACCCAATTTAGTGAAAATAATTTAGTGAATTGTGAGCCTTTTGTTTTCTTCAAAATAAATGAGTTATCTAGTTTTTCAACTATACAAAATTTAGCAATGTGAAGAGAACTATCATAGATCTATTTTCTCGGATGTAATGACCAGATCAGACTGTGATCAATGATAAGTGCAAGAAATTTAATTGAATTTTTATATGTTGCCACCCTTTCTGATATGTACATAAATGACGAACTTTGAAGTTGAGGCTCAATTTAAGATTTATCATTATCATCCCCAGAAACTTTTATAGTTTATGAAAGGGATATTAAAAAATAAGAGTTTAAAAGTGTTTTCAACAGCTTTTTAGTTGTCTTACCAACACTTGGAAGTTTCAATGGAAACTCATACGAGTTAAAATTACAAGGACCTTGAAAATGTTTCATTGACTGAGGGGATTGAACCCGCTTTGGGTGAGATACAATGAATAGAATTTCGATGCTCCTACCACCCGTCATACATGGTAGAAAATATATTAGGTTGTAAATTATTAAATTTGACACTAAGAAATAAAATATATATATATATATATATATATATATATATATATCACATTTTGTATTCGAATTAGTAAATTATTTTCAAAGTTTTTTTAATTGCTGTGTACAAGATTCAAAATCTTCCTGCTGCAAAAACGGAGATTAAGCTTCTTGCCTTTTTTGGTGAAAGCGGGACTGAAGCAAAAATATTGAAATTGATTTGAATTTTAGAGGACATTAAATATTATTTTTTGTATGCTAAAAATGGTTGTTTCAATGTAAATATTTTATTTTATTGCAAAATGTAAAATTCCTATTTTAAGGTAGGGGAAAAACTCGAAGTCTGCCTCCACAGAAATTAATAGTTATTGAAGTTCAAAGCTCTAAGTTCAATAATCTTAGAATGTCCTGCATATGCTTTTCAAGGGTTGCAACCCTCATCTTCTTCAGTGCTCTGTAATTGATAATACTTAACTAAGGAAAGGACCTCCAACCGCATCAATATGAAATTGGCTTTCGGTGAACTTGCTCAAATTTTTTATATATTGCAGAACTCGTGATGCTGATCAAATGCCTCCATTGCACCATCGCTCTAAATACAACAGTTTAGATTATATAGGGTGCTAAAGATAACTTATAAAAAATTTCTAATGGCCATTGTGAAGAGACTTTTTTGAATATATAAACCAAATCTACTATGCATCGATTGTTCATATGGCCGATTTGAATACACTATAGAGAACAATGATTCCTGCACGTACAGACGATATACAGGGTAAGTCCAGAGATAGCAAGATTTTCAGTCATTTCCAAAAATTTGAGTGGTGGAATTTTATTCGTTTTTAGGTATTTTGTAGGATACCAATATAAATTGCAATAGCATCTCCTAAATTAAACTGACATATCTATTATGTATTTCTCATGAAACTGCACCAGTCCTGCTTATTGATAGATCCAAATGGCTGAAATTCCGGAAAAGTCGGTTACAAACTCGACCGTACACGGTGAAAGTTCACTCGGCAGATACATAAAATATACAGAATGGATCAACAAATTATAAATTCCTCAAAGTAGTTATGTTTGATATTGATTTTAATGAAACATTTCCAGAAATATGTGTTCGACACAAATCTGTTGAGAGATTTTGAAAAAATTTCTCTGGAATATTTTGAATGATATGTATAAACCTATATATATATATATATATATATATATATATATATATTACGAGTAGTAGAACAACTCGAGTGAAGGTAAAAAAATCTCGAAAAATATCAAAAAATAAAACAAAATCATTGAATAAAATATTATATGTAACTGAATATGCTCATATTTCATTACAAAAAATGATTCGTACCTATACAGAGTGTATCTATCACATTCGCGTAACAACAATCAATTTCAATATTCCTTGGAGAATTTCTAGATTCTAGATATATGTTGCATATGGAATTTTAGAATAAACCACAATCGACTTCCCACCAATGACTAGAAAAACTACCAATTCACAAAACATACACGTTACTCGAATTCACACCTCAATTGGTGAAATGTCGATTGATTGGTCATTGAAACTTCCTGTATATGGTAAGGAATACATGCTGTGAATCATTTGTGGCCAATATAATCTCATATAAATTCTTTCTTTATTACGAAAAAATATGGACTCACACTTTCCATTTGTAAGCCTATGCCATAAAATGTAGTAATTAAGTTCATTTGAAAAGTACCCACACTTGGAGAGGAGATGGACTAGCTGCAACTTTAGTTTAGTCAGAATGGCTCTGGTTTGGATTGACATATAGCAACCATATCCATTTGTTGAACAAATACTGAATTGTCATTTTGCAATCATTGCATATGTTGAGTTCTCATTGAAATCATATCAATTATTGAAAAATGTCTAATCATCACCGATTGAATTGTTTTACGTGTGACGTTATATTCAATACACAAAATATGGCGCCTGTACCAAGACAAGATAGAGGTGAGAGTCATATTTCTAAAAAAGATTTATTGGCATTCTTATGCAAACTCCGACAAGGTATTTCTGATGAATTTTTAACCATCATATTCAATTATTCAAGCCGCCAGGCAACAAAGTGCCAGAATCTTTGATGACTCGTTTTGTACCCGACAATATAGGATTTACCGCAATAGCAAGAGAACAATTTATAGAACAACATGTTAGTGTTTTTGCGAATCAATTGTACAATCCACAACCCAATGAACCAAAAGTAATAGTTTATATAGATGGTACTTATTTGTACATCGACAAAAGTTGCAACTTCCGCATATTACGACAATCATATTCTCAACACAAACGGAGACATTTAATCAAACCAGTCCTAATTGTGGGTACTGATGGTTACATTTTGGATATTCAAGGCCCACATTTCGCAGATTTGGGAAATAATGGTGCATACTGCAGAATGAATTGAGTATAGATGCCAACCAAATGAGAAGATGGTTTCATCCTGGTGATATTTTTATTGTAGATAGGGGCTACCGAGATGCTCTTCCTTTTCCTCAGAATATCGGCATTCATTGTGAAATGCCTTCAGTTCTACCTCGAGGACAAAGACAACTACTAACGACGAAACCAACAAGTCCAGAATCATAACAAAAACTAAATGGATAGTTGAGGCAAGGAATGGTCATTTGAAGACAATGTTCAAATTTTTTTATCACAAAATTGATACACATCATATTAAAAATATAAAATGTTTCCTACAAATAGCAGGTGCGATAATAAATAAGTACCATCCGCTTATGCAACTGAGAGATGCCAACCTAGGATTAGTCAATTTGATGTTGGGGAAAAGGCTAATAGAGTCAACGTAGTTCAATCCATAATTGAAGCAGAAAATCTAAATATGAGACGTGGTCAGTGGACATTACTCAGACAGGATCATTTCGATGAATTCCCAAGATAAAATTTACAATTGGTACGAGATATAACTGTTGGCATATACTTACCAGGTAGAATTGGCAGCATCGTATATACAAGATACTGTATATCAACATGATGAAAATGAATTTCAAATGGATGCAAATACGAATGAGCGTGGATTTTTACGAATGAGAGTTCATTCAAGATTCCGTAATGCCACCAAATATCAATTATTCATAGCATTCGAAGCAAATGTAGAGGATATTGAACAAATCAATAGTGTTGACTATGTTATGTTTGGATATTATTGCACTTGTAAAACTGGAGCCAGGACTCTTGGATGTTGTGCCCATGTGGCCAGTGTTATCTGGTACCTGGTACGCACGTCATGAATAAGGTATCCATCAAATGCCCTTCTCATCCATATAGAGGATGCTGAACATAGAGAGGGACAAGTTAATCAGGTGTTCTGACACTATCATCCTTTTCTGTAAGTTGTTCAAGTCATCATTCGTTTTAGTTCATTGGTACCCTGTTATATATTATTTTTTCGTTCAAAGAATTCCACAGTTTTGATATTGAAGTAGGTAATATAATACATCATCATTCAAGATCAATTGACAGTTGTCCGGCGGTGATCCCAATCCAACATGATGTCATCTGAACAGTGAAACTTGAATAATTCTGGACTTCCTGTTGTTCTGCATTAGCAACCTATACATTCCATATAGGTACGTCCTTTTAATGGGATATGAGCCTATTTCGTTTCCTATTTTGTTGTAAATCAATGTTTCTGTTTTAATTATTTGCAATATTTCTCGAGATTCTTCTACTATCATTCGAGTTGTTCTACTATAGTAGATAAAGTTTTATTTACTAATAATATTGTTAAAAATATTTCAGCAGATGTGTGTCGAACAGAATGTATTTCTGAATATGCTTCAATCAATATCAATCATAACTACTTCAAGGAAATTATCAGTAAAGGACATTCGTTTTTGATCCACCCTGTATATTTTATGTATCTGCAGAGTGAACTTTCACCGTGACAATAAGCAGGACTGGTGCAGTTTCATGAGAAATACATAATAGTTTAATTC
The DNA here is from genome assembly GCA_018342105.1 of Gonioctena quinquepunctata. Classification (NCBI taxonomy): domain Eukaryota; kingdom Metazoa; phylum Arthropoda; class Insecta; order Coleoptera; family Chrysomelidae; genus Gonioctena; species Gonioctena quinquepunctata. The sequence continues at coordinate 624,599 of JAFIRS010000543.1, forward strand.
AGGAGATGCTAATATCATCAATCACAATTGATATTGGTATCCTACAAAATATCTGATAATGAATGAAATTCCACCACTCAATTTTTTGGAAATCACTGAAAATCTTGCTATTTTTGGACTCACCCTGTATACATAAGTATTTTAACCACCGAGCAAGCAACCAAGTGACCCAATGGTAGCGTTATCTTTAAATGTTGTAAAAAATATTTTATTCATTAAGTTTGCACAACGTGTCATAATGTGTTCCATAAGAGTTGTCTGGCAAAAGGACGAAATAATATTATCTTTCTGACAGAAAACAAGGTAAACTGTTGTAGTGTAGAAACAGATACAGAAGTGAAAGAAGACACAAGTTTATTGGAAAACACAATATACGAACTTGAAAACGAGAGCGAACTGAGAGACAAATATATTCAGAAATTGAAGAAAGAAAATGAGAAATTTACCCAAGAAGCCATAAAAATGGAAACAGAATTAAACAGTTCCCTACACCAGTACAAAAAATTAGTGGAGGATCTTCAATACCAGATAAACCAACTGAATAAAAAGCATGCTGAAAAAGTAGTGAAAACAAAAAGCGCCAGTATACAGACTGATAAAGATGTGACTCATGAACCGACTTCAATAGACATAAAAAAGGATATACCCAGAGGCGTACGGGAAACGGATTGCACCCAAGATGACGACCATGTAAAAAACCTGATGAAAGACATTGAAGAGTTGAATATGAAGAATGTCTGGCCTCAACTATTGAGAACATGAAGAAGAAAAATGATTCAAATAGCAACGATCAAATCGTGTGGCAAGAAATAATGGAATTGGAGTCTGACAAGGGTTCGATTGATAAGTCCAAGATCAAATCAGCATTTGAAAGAATATGAGATAGCAATAACAAAGGAGCGAATACTAAACTGAACATCAGCCGGGAACAGAAACGGATCACAATAGGTAGAGAAACTAGTAATAAGAGAAAAAACAAATTCTAATTTTATGTGATCAGCCATAAACTTAATTTGAAATCAATACTGAATCACAAACTAAGCAACTATGAAATACAAATGATTAGTAAGACTTTTGCTTTATTTGAACAATAGAAAATCTGGTGAGCCTGTCAAATAAGTACACAATGAATGATCATATCATAATACAAGCAGGATCAAATAACTTTGAAATCATTCAATATCCTTCCTTCAGAATATTGAACAAAGTTATCAAATAATGCCCCCACACCAACATTATTTTAACCTCAGTACCCTACATGCCCAACTATACAGGGTGTAACATAAGTACGTTAAAATATTCAAGTAACGTATTCCTGAGACAATTAAAAAAAAAAAACATTTATTGTCTAAACAGGAAGAACCCAATTACAAGACAGTTGAAAAGATGAAGCAAGTTTCATTTAGAAATAACTAAGCTAAATATATAAACTAAAACTAAAAGGTACAAATTACATGTGTGGGAACGCTAGAATAAGCTCAAAATTGTTTATTGGGGATATGGAAGTGATTGTTTGCTATACAATATTTGTTTTACTTTGTTTTTAAAGGAACTTATTAATTCGTTGTAAATATCGATGTTTGTGCAGACTTCATTTGTTTTTTTGCACATTGAGTGCAGAGGAGATTTAACGAGAATATTTGTTTTGGGTTTTTAAGTAGAAGCAAGTTTCAGACCTGCTGTTGATATGGAACATGAAAGTTCAATTGTGTTAACAGTTCGGGGCAGTCTATTAAGTTATGTACGAGTTTGTAAATGAACAAGCAGGCATAGTATGTTCTACAGTTTTCTAGTGACAGGAATGAAAATGTATTCAATAACATATTGTTATTGAAACCTTGTGGAGGGTAGACTCCGTCTGTCTTGAATGACACATACTTCATAAAGAGCCTCTGTACTGACTCGAGCTGATCGATATGACATTTGTAGAGTGGTGACCATATCAGAGAGCAATAATCCAGTCTTGATTTTACATATGCATTGTATAGGGTGGTGAGGCATTTTTTGTTTTGAAAATCTCTACATGTACGGAATATTAGACGGTCATCCTCTTTGCAGCGGAGGTTGTGTTATTATAGTGTTGGGAAAAGTTGAGTTTCGGGTCAAATTCAACACCGAGGTCCTTATTTTGTGCTTTGTGCTCTAATGGAGTGTTGCTAAGGGAGTATTGAAAGTCAATGATTGCATTTCTCAGAGAATAAGTAGTGTATTTGCATTTTTGGACATTTAGTGGTAGTTTGTTTTCGGTGCACCAATGGAGAAGTTCATGAATGTCATCCTGTAAAATTGTACAGTCGTTTAGTGATTGAATTCTACGAAATATTTTGAAGTCATCTGCAAATAGCAGCAAGTTGCTGGAGATATTTTTACCAATATCATTTATAAATAATGAGAATAAGAGGGGGGCTAAGTTGCTCCCTTGTGGGGCGCCGCTTGAGGCGATGAATTGATAGGATGTGTGTCCTCTAAATTCAACAAAGAGTGTGCGGTTTTGGAGGTAAGATTGAAACATTTTAATTAGTTGTGTGTCAAAGCCAAGGAAGTTTAGTTTGTTCAGAAGTATCTGGTGATCTAGTTTGTCGAAGGCCTTTGAGAAGTCGGTATAGATTGTGTCCAATTGAGAATGATTGTCAAGTGCAGAACTCGCCGCCTGAGTGAAACCGTTTGCTCATGAATCCATGTTGGTCATTTGTGATGATATTTTTTAGGTTTGGAAATAGTGAATTGTAGAGACATATCTCAAAGCCCTTTGCAAAATTGGAGAGAAGTGTTATTGGTCTGTAGTTTGCAACATTGTTGATTGCTCCGGATTTGAATATTGGGCATATTTTGGCAGTTTTCACTTATCTGGGAAGCATCCAGATTTCAGGGCAAGGTTGAAAATTGTCTGAAGAGGTTTAGCTAAAATTTGTGCACAGTCTTTAACCAGGAAACTCGGTATCGAATCAGATCTTGACGTTCGTTTGGGTTTTAGTTTTTTCAAGGAATTAAGTACCTCTGTTTCCGAAAAGGATTTTATAGTAATAGTAGGTTAATTAGTCGACAGATTAGATACATTATTTGTTGTATTCGAGATAGGGGTGTAAACACTTTCGAAAAATTCAGCAAATATATTGACAATGCTGGATGGATTACTGTATTCGTTGTCGTTATGGTATATAATGCCTGGAATTCTAGAGGATCCTTTTTTGTTTTGGATATATGACCATAGATTGGATGGGTCAGTTTTGATTGAATTTTCTGCTGCTCGTCGGTATTCTTCATATGCGATAGATATTTTTGATTTGACAGATTTTCTGAGTTCCTTGAAATGCTGTTTGTCAAGTTTTGATTGAGTTTTTTTCAGTTTTTTGAAAACTTTATGATTTTGTTTTATTTCACGAATTATATCACTGTTAAACCAAGGGGGGTATTTACTATTGAAATTGGTTTTAGTTGGAAAAGTAAGAAAATGCTTTGTTTCGGAGATACAGGGTGTTGAAATTGAATTTTTTTGTTCATTTTTTAAAAATAACTTTTGCAAAAAATAAGTTATTTGCACGAAATTTGGTACCCGGGGTTTTTTTGACGTGGGAAATCATAATTTCGTATTAATTTTCATTTAACATCTAGAGGGCATGCAGCTGTCATTATTTATTTCAAATTGCCCTAACATTTTGACAGTAAACTTTTGGTACTTTTCATTAAAACCTTATTCCCACACCTTTTCCAAGTAAAAAGGTACATTCAATCTTGTTATTTCAAAGATTACTAGATTACGTTGAAATTTTTTTCAAAACATGGTTGGTTTTTGTCATAAGTTATTTGCAACTGCAGTTATTTTCATCAAACTTTAAACACAGACTTCTTCCAAACTGAGCATTATCAAACTGCTTAATCAATCCAAATTAAAAAAAAATGTCAGGTTTAATTATTCAATTAGAAGGTGCTACATTTTGGAGTTTGTAAAAAAACAATTTGGAGAAGTACTATGTTATTTATTAGGCAATTAAACATATAAAAATTGAACGAAACAACTATTACAACAACTGTTCAAAGTGACGACCCCCAACAGTAATACAAGCTTCTGCTCTCCTCATCGAAGAATTCCGCACCCGTTGAAAAATGCCGGAAGTGTTCCTTATCGTTTCGCAGCAAGCTATGATGCGATCCCTTAACATTTTCTCGTTTTCAATAGGGCTAGCATAAACTAGTGATTTTAGGTGTCCCCAGAAGAAAAAATCGACGGGATTGAGGTCCAGTGACCTCGGGGCCAATGCTGAGTGCCTCCTCTTCCTATCCATCGTTGGGGATATGCTACGTCCCAAGAAATTTCTTGCTATCAGACTAAAATGAGCAGGGGCTCCATCGTGCATAAACCAAGAGTGATTTCGGAGACCAATGGGAACATCTTCCATAAGCTGGGAAGCTCGTGTTCCAAAAATTTTTGTAAGCATCTCCATTCAAAGCGTAGGGGAGAAAATAGGGCACAATTAAATAATCCCCAATTATGCCTACCCATACATTAAAAGAGAATCTGTCTTGGAAATGAGTTTAGCGTTATCGCATGTGGGTTATCTTCGCCCAGATGTGGTTGTTATGGAAGTTCATGATACCATTTCTTGAAAAATTAGCCTCATCTGTGAAGAGGATTTTCGATAAAATTTGGGGATGTTGTTCGACTTTTCTTTGAAGCCATTGAGCAAATTCGATACGTGGTTGAAAATCACGTAGCGTAAGTGCCTGGACACGCTGAATATGATAAGGATATAATTGCTGTTCCTTTAAAATTCTGTAAACGGTCATGTGACTCACATTTGAAGTTTGACTAATTTTTCATGTACTTGTCTCTGGATGTTCACTAATTTCTTCGAGAACCGCCTCCTCCAATTCCACAGTTCTCGTAGTCCGTGGACGTCCTACTGCAGAATTTCTTTCAAAGCTTCCAGATTTGGAAAGTCGCCGGAAAAGTTTCGCAAATGTTGCTGCACAAGGAGTGACGCGTTGGGGATACCTTTCCTGATAGATGCGTCTGGCCTCGGTTGAATTTCCGTCAGCCAAGCCATATGCAAAAACCATATCAGCCATTTCAGCATTCGTAAAGTCGGGCATGGTACCAAAAAATCACTTTATAAACTCCGAACTGTGAATTTGTCAATGAATAGTTAAAAATGTGACAGCGAACTTTTATTTTTATAAACGAACGTTCATAGCCTACTTGGTTTAATTAACTTAATTTGCAAGCGGAGAGTGATAAAAATTATTGAAATCAAATTTGGCTATACTGATTAAGCAGTTTGATAATGCTCAGTTTAGAAGAAGTCTGTCCGGGTATACTGCGTATAAAGTTTGATGAAAATAACTAAAATTGCAAAAACTTATAACAAAACCAACCATGTTTTGAAAATTTCAACAATCTGTATCTTGAAAACAAATCATTTTTTCGATAAACATTTCATAGGAAAAAAGTAGTTTATTTTGACGAGACCTACCACATACTTAGTTTTTGTAATGTTCTCAGCAACTTCACTTAGCGCCCTAGGAGCTAAGTAACATGCATCGATATAGAAAATTGTAAATATCTCGAAAACGATCACCTCCAGCGTTGTTGAGGAAGTGTACCTTTTTTACTTGGAAAAGGTGTGGGAAAAAGATTTTTTCGTGAAAAGTACCAAAAGTTTACTGTCATAAATGTTAGGGCAATTTGAAATAAATAATGACAGCGTACGCAGCACCCTCTAGATGTTACATGAAAATTAATACGAAATTATGATTTCCCACGTCAAAAAAAACCCGGGTACCAAATTTCGTGCATATAACTTATTTTTTGTAAAAGTTGTTTTTAAAAAGCGAACAAAAAAATTCAATTTCAACACCCTGTATCTCCAAAACGAAGCATTTCCGGACACAAGTTTATATTGTCTCAGGAATACGTCACTTGAATATTTTAACGTACTTATGTTACACCCTGTAGAACAAATATAAGTATTCATAAATTAAATATCGCTTTGAGTAAATATGCAATGAAATTAAATTCATTTTCTGAGGGCACTGTTTCTCTCTTGGATGTAAATAACAAAATAGGTTTTATCTCGAACAAAAATGAAATATTCAAAAAAGTTACAAACTTATTATGTATAGAGAATGTAAAGTTGCACAATGCACTAATATTTGTTCAAACCAATGAAAACAATCAATTTTTTAGACCCACCTATAGTATCGAAGAAATTAATAATATAAACGGTAAAGCAAGTATAAAAACTACAAGAAAATTTTTCTTGACTCCCAACCAATGTGAAAATTCAAATATTCCTAAGAAACACTTCAATATGGCTCATCAAAATGTACAGGGAATAAGTAACAAAATTCCCCAACTTGAAATTTTTCTTGAAGACACACGATGTGACATACTATGTGACAGTGAGCATTGGCGTAATAGTGATCAAATCGATGCCATTCATATAGACGACTTCAATCTAACGAACTCTTACTGTAGAACAAATATGAATCACGGAGGGGTAGCTATTTATACTAGAAAGGCCGTTTAAATACAATAATCTCATATTTATAGAGAGATTATCAGTAGAAGAACATTTCGAATGCACTGGTATTGAATGCAAATTAAACAAAACACTAAGTGTTATCATAATAGTTGTATATAGAACACCATCTAGCAAGTTTGATATTTTTGCTACAAAATTAGAGGAAGTACTACAAACAATTATCAAAAAGTTTAACAAGCATAAGGTACTGATTTGTGGTGATTTTAATGTGGATTTTCTTGTGGAATCTGTAAACTTGACTTTATTAAGAGATTTGCTCGAGTCATACTGTATTAATAAGTTAATCATGGAACCAACTAGGGGCAAGGCATGTCTGGATAATATACAGGGTGTCCCTGGACTTCCTCTTTTCCTCTCGGGAATGTATAGATGGGGTCAAAATATCACCAGTACTGCATATAACTTTTGTTCCTAAAAGCCTTTCGTTACCAAGTTACGGGCCCTCAAAGTTACAAAATGAAAAATGTTTTTCTTTTGATAACTTTCAAAGTGAATATTCAAAATAATTTAAATTTTGGTGATTGACTAAACAAATGAATTCCTTCGATGAGCTTTCATGCAGGAGTCAGTTGTTTTGCTACAAAGTCAGGAACGGACTACCCCCGATGGTAATCTATTTGATTTTCTTGCTTTTAGATATTCTTATGTATAATTTGTAATCTGTTTGTAATATAAGTCTCTTATTTGTATTGTCGAAAATTCGCTTGGAAAAACTGTTTGACACCTGACTTGTTCTGTATTATGCAAGTAATAGTCATAGAACCAAAAATTAAAAATTTTATTATATTAAGTCCTTTTTTGCATGCTTCCATACCTTAGTTAAATCATTAAGTTAAATATTAATTAATTATATTGACCACAATTTGTGAAAAATGTTTTAAATATTGATTTATCTTATGTAAAATTTTATAACTGATACTGTACTATACTGACTTACGCTAGACATAATCTAAAGAACCAGTAAACTATTATTATTATTATTATCGTCTGTACGGGCAGGAATCATTGTTCTCCTATAGTGTATTCAAATCGGCCATATGAACAATCGATGCATAGTCGATTTGGTTTATATATTCGAAAAAGTCTCTTCACAATGGCCATTTGAAATTTTGGAAAAGTTATCTTTAGCACCCTATATAATCTAAAGTGTTGAATTTAGAGCAGTGGTGCAATGGAGATATTTGATCAGCATCACGAGTTCTGCAATATATAAAAAATGCGAGCAAATTCACCGAAAGCCAATTTCCCATTGATGCGGTGCGAGGTCCATTATGGGAAAAAAGAAAAATGATAACTATACATTTTTTAAGGTTAGGTAACATAACAGTATCCCCTTGATTTGTTACCTAACCTTGAAAAATGTTTAGTTGGTTAGTTTTTTCCCCATAAATTTCCTTGGGTAAGCCTTAAATTTAATAGTGTTAGTTGACTTGTATACAGAGTGTTATCAATTACAGAGCACTGAAGATTATTGAACTTGAGCTTTGAACTTCAATAAATATTAATTTCTGTAGAGATAAAACTCAAGTTTTTCCCTACCCAACTTTCAGGAACTATTTCCAAAAAAATCCTATTTTAATGAGTAATTGATAAAGGGATACTAACTCTTCATTGGGGCTATTGTTTCCACAAGCAAGACTAGAACTACTATAAGTATCTAAATTTGTTTCACTGGACACAGGACTATTTCCCGGACTTCCACGTGACACGCTCAGAATGCCAATGGTTGGACTCGGTACACCACTATCGTCAACCCTTATTTCAGGAGAAATTTCTCTATTGTTCGAGTCTGGACTACTGTTGTCAATTTTATCAGAATTGTATCCAGATTCCATGCCTTTGGGAATTTCCTCTCGTTGAATCTTTGAAGACGGATCCTGAAATAAATTTCAACTTGTATTAGTACTTTTTTTTTATAATAACAACTTTATTCATCCCAAGAAATAATACAATTATTTATATTAGGGATACAATACAAAATAAATAACATATATTTTCAAACAAGTGTATGAATTATTTTATCATATGGGATAAATCAATAAAATAGGTTGTATTTCTCTTATTATAATTTTGTATATTAGTTTTTGCACAATAAAATGAATAAATTATTGTGAAATCCAATATTTTTTCAAATGAGTCTTGAAAAGGCTATTAAAACGCATATTTTTCAAGTGATCAGGAATTGAATTGTATGTCATTATACCTTGATAAAATATTGACTTCCGACCAAAGTTTGATTTTATCGGAATAGTACATACATTTTTACACTGAGCATATTATAGTCATGGATATAATCAATTTGTGTGAATGTGAGGTTAGAATGTTTAGCAGAATTTTTATAGAGTGGATTAAACAGCAGATTTTGAAATTATATATTTATTTCATTTTTTCTTCAAGTTTACAAATGCTAGAGATGAAGACAGGAGTTATTTTTATAAAGAAATACAATTTCTAAAAAAAATATTACTGTAATAACTATGTGAATCCGTTTACTTTGGAAAATAGGTGTAAAAATCACACCACCTTTGTTGTAACTTTTTGTTCTTTGTTAGTAGAAAATGGAAAATAAAGAAAAAACTTATTTGTGTGTAGAAATTATGGGTTATAAAATATTCATTTCAGAATATCTGGATTCAAAATAACATTTGTTTGTTGTTAATTTAATGGAAAGTTCGTATTTGTACTAAGTTTAACAATCATATCTATTAGTAATTTGATATATTGTGATTTTTGTGAAATGGTTTTGTGATTTTTGTGAAAATATATTGTGATTTTTGTGAAAATATGATCTAATTATTGAGATCTGTATAAGAATCAATGAATAGAAGATAAACAGAGAGTACATAATACATGAAAATACCAAAGAAATGATGAAACAAGTAGACAAACCTCTAAATTATCCTCAATATCGGCATCAGATTCACTTTCTGATTTTTAGTGATGTTGGAATTGGTAAATGTAAGTTCATTGTTGGAATAGGTAAATGTAAGTTCATTGCTATCAACATTTTTATGGTGTTTCTGTTTTTTGTTCTTCTTCCTTTCAGCACGCTTTTCCTTCTTGATCTGATGCTTGGTAGGTTTATTATCGTCTATTTCTTCTGCTTTCCTTCTTAGTACTGGTGGCAGTTGCTTTTCACTTATTGGTAAACTGAAAAAGTGTAATACGTCAACTCTGTAATAAATCCATTGGGCTCAAAAACAATTTTACCTCAAATCCAAAAAGAATTCATCTCGATGAGAAGTGTGACCACAATCTTGGCATTGTAGAGTACTCACAAGTACACCCCTGAATACTTGTTCCGTTGGTGACTTCATTTCAGATGCCTGTTGGCCATAGAATTTTACAATTTTCTTTTTATCCCCCTCCACTGTTGATGGATCTGTTTTGGTATTAAAACCTAAAAAAAAAGGTAATCAACTTTCTCCTTACAGTGTTAAAGTAAGTTTTATTCGATTTTGATTTCCTATATATTTGATGTGAATAATTAATCTCGAATATCTAGGACATATTGAGCCTTCGATCAGAAATAGTATCGGTAGTAGATCATTGACTTATAAAAGTGGACCATTTAAACCATTTATAATATTGTCACACAAATAAACTTTAAACATGTGAGTATATGACACTGTTAGGTATCTAAAATAAAGTTCCTGAAGTCCATTTGAAATTCAAGGAGATAATTAAAATTAGAAGTTGTTAATTATTTGTTCTTGAACTTCTTAACAAACTATATATATATATATATATATATATATATATATATATATATATATATATATATATATATATATATATATATATATATATATATATATAGATAGATAGAGTTTATTAGTTCCATGTAGAACATGTCAACAAATATTTTTGTATACATATTTCATTTGTAACATTAGCACTTAGGTACATATAATTGGAGATAAAATTTACAAATTAAAATTAAAAGGTATAAACTGGAATAAGATGATAAAATATCTAATAATAATAACAATAATAAATGATGAAAACATATAAAAATTCACGATTGACACATTTGATGAGATAGATTCAATTGATAGGTATATTTTCATTGAAAAATTCGTTGAGGTTATAAAAGGCTTTAGAGACAAGTATTGTTTTCAACCTTTTTTTTATTTGACTGTCATCTAGGTTCCTTAATGTTATAGGAATTTTATTCCATATTTTTATGATTGAGAAGTTAACATTTTTCTGAACATAACTGTATTTTGTTTTGTCTGCGAAGGTCATTTTATTTCTTGTGGAATAGTTATGACTTATTATATGCTCCTCAAAAAGTTCTGGGTTTCTTTTTACAAATATGACAGCTTCTAATATATACAAACTAATTACTGTTAAAATACCTCTTTGGATAAACATATCTTTACAACTTGCTCTTGGTCCCATTCCGAATACATTTCTTAGACACTTTTTCTGAATACCTATATACGACTTACATGTGTTGAATTCCCCCAAAAAATTATTCCATATGCCATTCTAGAGTGAACAAATGAGTGATAAGCAATTAATGCGGTATTGACATCTACATTATTTGAGAGGACCTTCAGTGCATAACTATATTTTGCCATATTTTTTGCTGTATTGTTTATGTGCTCATACCAGTCCAATTTGTGATCCAAGCTCACCCCAAGAAAAGATACACTGGATTCTGATGATATTGTTGATTGTTAAACTAACTAAGAGATTATGACTTGTTCTATTGAAACTAATCAGTTTAGTTTTGTTTATGTTTAGCATTAGAATTGTTTTCTGTAAACCAGGTCTCGAAGTTTCCCTAATGATTCTGTAATTTGACTTTCACATTCATCTCTTGTTTGTTCTCGAAATATTAAAGATGTATCATCTGCATAAAGAACCATTTCCTGTGCCACTCGTTCGGCAGCTCATTAACATATAGAATGTACAACAAGGGACCCAAATGGAGCCTTGGTACCCCCTCCCACGGATTTTTCATTCGATTTTATCAGAACACCTTCATTGTTATATTCAGCCGTTAGCTGTTTCCTATTAGTGAGATAAGATTTGATCAAATGTAGTTGGACTCCCTTATTCCATAATGCTCCAGTTTGTTGCAGAGTATATCATGTTCCACAGAGTCAAGCGCTTTGGAGAGGTCCAGACACAATGCTGCAGTTTCTTTATAGTTATCTATAGAGTTCAATATTTTTGACAATGCCTGATAGACAGCCTTCATTGTGCTTTTCCCTTCCTAAAGCCATTTTGTTTAGCGTTAATACATTATTTATCTCCAAGAAATTGATAACCTATTGTATATAATTTTTCAAATATTTTATTCACATTGGAGAAGAGGACGGTCTATAGTTTGTCATATCGTCTTATCACCTTTCTTGTAAATAGATCTAATATATCAACTTTCAATGCCTCAGGATATATTCCTGTGCAGAAGGATAAATTTATGATGTGTTCCAAAGGAATTGATATTATATGAGCAGTTGCTTTAATAAGTTTTACTGGAATTTCATCTTCTCCCACTGAATTTTTATTTTTCAGTTTATTTATTATTTTCATTATTTCCGTTTGATTTGTTAAATTAAACCTACAACTGTCATTGCAGTAGTTATTTTAGCATAATCTACCTCCCCACTCTTGATGTCTGGTGCTGAATTTATATAGAAGTCATTTATTCTGTTCAAAATATCATGTGCGATGATTGAGGATCCGATTTGCTAAGATTCTGAAGAATGTTTTTTTTTTCTCATTATTGGAGTATTGTTTGTTATTCTCTTGACTAAAGACCAAGTTGCTTTAGTTTTGTTTTCTGCCTTGACAATAAAATCCTTACTGTCCTTAGCCTAGCCTTTCTTGTAACTTGTCTCAAAATACTAGAATATTTTTATAATAATCTTTAGTCACATGCCCTAGCAGCATTTCTTTATGCAAATAATGTTTCTTAGCACAAGATATTCTGATACCGTTTGTTACCCATGACTTTGAAATGTTTACATTTTGCATTTTTTAGAGGAAACACTCTGTTCATCAGCGTTAAATGTGTATATGAAATTATTATAAGCTCTATCTACCTCTGTACAATTCATTATTTCATCCCAATTTTGCGTTCTAGTTCTTCAGAGAAATATCTCAACCTGGCCTCTGAAAAACTCTCTCATCCTAAACTTATTTTCCTTTTCACTTTGGTGTATTTCAAGCTCTAGAAACTGGCCGTAATGATCTGAAAGAGCCAGATCAATAACTTCACAGCATTTATACTCCTTGAAATCAATGAATATATTATCTAAAAGTTGCTTGAACTTTCAGTTATTCTGGTGGGTTTAAAAAACAATTGGTGCATATTGTGACTAGATAGAGTGTCTAAGAAAGTTTCGGACATTGGGTTTTACTAGAAGATTCACATTGAAGTCTCCATATAATTGTTTTGCAATTTTTGAACTTATTATCAACATAGTCAATATTTCATCAATTTTGTTATAAAATTATCAAAATTACCTAGATTTTACGGTAAATGCATATGATGATGTAACTGGGTCCACTACTAACTCCTGACTTGACAGCAGCACATTCAATTTCACCTTCCACACTCATATCTTCAATTTTTCTGAACAGCTTCGCACTCATATTCTTCTGATCTGAAGATGCATGCTCCTCCATGAATGGAGTGTTTCCTTGGAAGCAGGACTTCATTTTATATCCACTTATTTTTGTGACGATTCTTCCTCCGGTTTCAGCCAGTGCTCTGAGAGACATATTACTTGTGGTTTGTAATCCATTGTTTCAAATTTACCTTTTTTTCCCCATTTTACCCTTACAATTTTATTCCTTTCATTGTCTATTTTTTGTATTTTCTTTTTCTTTGAGTCAGCATATTTCATACTGACATCATCTGTTAAATGATGCCCGTTATTATCTAGTTTTTTTGACTCTGTGGCACTTTAATTTTTTCGGAATATTTTTAAAGTATTTGATTCTCAGATTTTCCTCCCCATTTTGTATCCTCTGCATCATTTCCTCTCAGGACTTTATATTCTTCTATTTGCCTGGCTGTCTTGTCAAAGCCAATAGCCAAAGTTTTATACTCAGGAATTTTATCACTTCCTTTGCCTTGAAGAATACATTTCTTGTTTCTGTCTCCCGAAGATAGCGTTGCTCTAATCGGTCTTGGTGATCAGTATTTGGTTTGCCAACTCTTAGTGACTTTTATTTATTGCAATTTATATTTGGACATACACTCTGGATAATTTCTCTCACCTTGACAGCATCACTTTCGTTCACATCCTCCGTCTCAGTTTCAATGCAGCTGAATATCATTATGTTATTTTTCCTTCTTTCATTTATCTCATTCACAGCATCTAATGGATTCTGATTATGTTTTCTCCGACTCTAGACTCCAACATCTGCTGTTTCAATAGATTAATCTCTTGCTTCAGCTCATTGTTAATTAATACCTGTGCTTCATACATTTTCATCATCTCTGAGTATTTGTTGTCCATTATATTTAACTTGTCCATCACATCTGACAGAGTGATTTCTTTTTGTTGATCAGGTGTAGTAGAGCTAGTAGATTTCGCCTCTCCTTCAGAACATGATATGCAAATCCACCTTTTCCCTTTAGTATTCTTCAGTTCCTTTTGAAAATTGTTCAAGATTGTAATACTCATGCCAATACATTTTGCGTGAGACCATTTTGAACATTTGCACAATTAGCATAGGTATTGTTTGTGTTTGCTTTGCACACCACACATGACAAGCATTCATTTTACCAAAGAACACTTTCACGCCGACTTGGCAACCTCCTTCTCTCCGACCTCCTGGGCTTGGGTAAGGTTAGGTCGCCACTAACACTGGTTTTTGTTGTTTTGGGGTGCCCACTTGGTTCACTTTTCTTCTCCACACACCACCGGATGATTCTTCGTCCGTTATGCTAATTTCCACAAATTTTTCGTAAAACTTTTCTACTGAATTTTGATTTATAGCAAGAGCCGCGTGACTATGAATATATATATATATATACTAGTTAGGTACAAAACTAGTGATATTATTGGGGTATGCAGCAATTAAGGTTTATCCAAGCTTTCGGAAATGTTTATTTCCATCATCAGGGAAACTACAATAGATGAAAAAACCAATAGTAATACATATACAAGTGCGAAAAATTATGCTACTTACAACTTTGTTGAGGTTGGTTTCAATGATGTTGAACATATTCATCTAACATAGTGATACAAAAGAAAAAAAAACGTAGATCAAGGAATAAAACAAGTTTAAAGTTAATAAAAACCCATTAACATTGTTTAAAATTATATATATATATATATATATATATATATATATATATATATATATATTATGTGTGTACTCTATGTGGTGTGAAAAGTGAAACTGACGGTTGGAAATTATTACAGTGGTGCCAACTGTTAGATTAGTACCAACTGATGTTAACAGATGGAACTATTATTTGATATTGCATTGTTGTCAATTTGGATTGAAATCTTAAGAAACAAATTAGAGTAGATCTCACTCAAATGGTTAATATCTGTTTTTTTATTGATGCAATTGTTTTCTTGGGTAAATAAGTATGTAATAGTTATAGCAACGAATCCAGGAGCGAATTTGACATGACACATTAAAAAATATATTTTGGAAAATCTGGAAAAATAGACCTCCCACTTTTCTCTGAAACTACTGCACCAAACATTTCAAAGGAATCAATCAGGAAATATAACTCCTTACTTACAGTTTACAGAAAAATGATATCGAAAGTCCTGTCTTCTTTCTTTCTCAATATAACCAGACCTTATAGCTATGACCTATCTTAGACCTAAAACATAAAAGGAAATGACTAGAAAAAGGCACTTACCCAATTTTTGTAAAATAATGGACCTATATCTTCTCAAGTCCTCCTCTCGTACCGCTTCCAAGAGATGCCGTAGTAGCTCATGAGAATCATGTTGATCACCCCCTCCAAACTGAGGCATCTTGCCAATGAGTCGAGAGAGAAGAATTCGCGGAGTGTAAACTTCCGATCTACCACATCTCAACTCTCTCAATGTTTCCGCAAGACTAGCGGTCAAAGGTCTCCACTTTTCAAGAGTACCTGAAAAGAAGAAATTTTAAATCATTTCCCCAATGGAAGAATAATTATGTATTTTAAAAACAATTCAGTTTTACCATGCTTTCCACTTTTTGTCTTTTTAAATTTTTAATCTCATTGTTAATTATCCAATTTTTCCAGATATGGCAAATTTATTCAAAAAAGGATTATTTTATAGAGAAAAAGCATTTATTATCAGGCCTAATCACAAATTAATGTAACCATAAATATGAAAGATTACAAAAACACACAAATAAAAAAATATATATATATATTTTATATGGATGTAATATGTTGAACTGCTTTTCAGAGTTCCTCTCGCATGTTGTGGTATTGGTCCTAAAAGACAAGAAAGCCGAGAAAGTAGTTCAACATATATATATATATATATATATATAGTCGAAACTGGATATAACGACATTGAAGGGACCATATTACTAAGGACGCTATATCCGATATACATTTTTTTTATTTCAATGATTTATATATCACCATATGATGTGAGATATTTCTTCAATATTAAACACTTTTATCTTGTTTTGGGAAATGGTGACGCAAAAAAGGACGATCCATATCAAATCACAACGATATCACAGATTATACACACAGATAGGAAGCTCCGTCCATTTCCTTTGATATTTGGTTTGTCGCTTTGTTGACCTCGGACCTTCAACTCGAGATAGGCATAGTTGCCAGTTCTAAATTATGTTTCATTTGGAATTAGGACAATACTGCCAACATAAGTGGTAAGTTCGAAAAAATTGATGAAAAATTAATACTTAATCGAAGATTCGCATTCGAAATCGTTTGTAGTCTTGAATGCTTGAGTTTTAAGTTGTGTTATGTAGAATAATTTAGTTTATTTCTTCGAATTTCTTATTTAATCTTTAGATATTGTCAAGTAGGCAATTCTGGGCCATAAATATGTCACCTTGTAGCCAATGTACCAACCACAGCGACCAACTATCTCTATTAACTACTTCTCTGAAATAGAGGTACTAAACTGTTTGAAGAAACTGAAAGCCAAACACACACCGGACATGATTCAATCCCAAACTTTCTTGTGAAAGATTGGCCTCAATCTTAGCCAAACTACTTCAGTCCATCTTGCCTTGAAACGGATGCTTCCCAGAAAGATGGAAAATCACAAAATATGCCCAATTTTCAAATCTTGGGCAATTAATATAGTTGAAAATTACCGACCAATCACGCTGCTCTCCAACTTTGCAAGGGCTTTGAGATGTGTCTTCACCACATTATATACCCCAACTTAAAGAACATAATTACTCTCGAGCAACACGGTTTCATGAGCAAACGATCTACCATCACGAACCTTATGTGTTTCACCCAATCAGTGAGTAACGCCCTCGACAATCACTCTCAAATGGACACCATCTACACCGATTTCTCAAAGGCATTTGACAAGCTAGATCATCAAATAATCTTGAGCAAACTCAACCTGTATGGTTTCAACACAAATCTAATTAACATATTTCAATCTTACTTACAAAACGTATACTATTTGTGGAATTTAGAGGTCACGAATCCCACCATTTCATAGCTTCAAGTGGAGCCCCACAAGGTAGCAACCTAGCCCCCCCTATTATTTTCTATTTTCATCAATGATATTGGGAACAACATCTCAAGCAATTTGCTGCTATTCGCAGATGACTTAAAATTGTTCAGAAGAATTGAATCAATTGATGATTGCCATATATTACAAAATGATGTCAAAAACCTCCACCTTTGGTGTATCGAAAATAAACTCCCTTTCAATATAAAAAAATGCAAATGTAATACATACTCCTTAAAAAAGTCGCCAATTGAGTTTTCTTACTCTATCAACAATATCACATTAGAGCGCTGCCAACAAATAAAGGACCTTGGTATCGAATTCGACCCCAAACTTAACTTTTCTAATCATTACAACAAAACATCTTCTGCCTAAGAGAATGACCGGACTGACTTTCCGACTTTCAAAACAAGGACTGCTTCATGGCCCTTTATAATGCATTCGTGAAATCTAGATTAGAATGCTGCTCCCTGATATGGTCCCCCTTATACAAATGTCACATTGATCAACTTGAATCAATACAAAGATTCTTCATGAAGTCCTTCAAGCTGGATGGGACCTACCCCCCTCAAGGTTACGACAACAATTTACTACTCAATAGATTTTCATGTCTATCACTAGAAATCATAGATCATACTTGTGCTTATTCCTCTACAAATTAATACATAATCTAACTGACTGCCCTGATTTATTGGCACAAATCAACTTTCAAGTCCGTCGTAGCAATTGTAGATACAAACCTACCTTTCGCCTACCTAAACCTAACACCAACATACTTTTAAAATCACCGATGTATGCAATAAGTGAAATTGCTAATGAAATCTGTTCTGGAATCGATATTCTTAATGAACCTATAGGTTCTTTCAAAAACAAAGTTAAACAAAAACTGTATTTAAAACAATCAACTACCTGTTCTTAATACTACATTTGCATCCCTCTGTATTACCTGTATTTATCTGAATATGTATTCTCCAACTGAAACTTCCGAACTATCTTGTATTTATATTTATACTAATTATCCAGAGCTATCTGTATCTGTTTTCCTCAACTTGTAATATTAATCTGTCTTGTTATTGGGATTTATCCTGTTTAGACAATAAATGTATTTATTATTATTATCATTCAAAATGGAGGTCTCGCCATAACCCCTTCAGTTGTATATTTAAAATAACCTTCATGAAGTTCAGGAAACGCATCATTATTCTGACAGTTAACTTGAGATAGGACTCCATCTCTCTCTAATTTCGTTTATCTTGTCTAGTCTTCTCCTCTGTGTAACTACTCTGTGATCTATGACCTGTCTTTATGCGCACTAAATCAAGCGTAAAATGTTTTGTTTTAGTGAAAAAGTAAGACGGTTGGACGTTATAGCCCATGAATTCCGATGACGGTTCGTCGCTTTAAACAATATGAATCAAATCAAATCAAAATTACTTTATTGTCTGAAGAATGGTAACTCTTAATGACAAAGTGGTAGGATAAGAAACAACAAAATAATACTATAATACTTGAGCTATAGCGCCCGTCAAGGACATAGGGAAACTACTAAATTATACATAAATCACAATTCATAACATATCTTTTGGTGCAGGCCTATACAAGTCAATTTCTCAAAATCAAAACAGTCAATAATATATAAAAACATATACATGTAATATATAAAAAAAACATAAAATATACATTCATATATTTATCCAGCTTACAATATTACGTCCCGATGCAGTGGGTTTCCGCCATACACTACTCGTCCTGAATGATACAACGTCTGTATACGGCCTGGTATTGTTTCAACAATAATTCCATTATTTTGGAGCGAACCATCGAATTATATATTCCAAATTGTACTCCTTCCAGAGCTCCCATGGCATATGAGAACAGAAAACATTCATTATCAAATGTAGAGTTATGTACACCAGAAAACATAATAAGAAGGACATACTATCAAACAGTCTTTGAAAGTTCAGTATACATTTAGTTCAGACAATTTATGTTTGGGGGGCTTTAAATCGTGAATGCTAATATACATTGAATATACTCCTTTCACCTGTAGCATGATGATCGTCCTCAGTCTAGCAACCATGTACAAAAATACATTTTGGTCAGTGTCTTCATGTGCAAACCGATGCGAAGTTCTGGTGCACTTTTATTTTATGTAAAGTAAAAACTTCTTTGATTTTTTTTACGGACTTTCATATGTTTTACAGAAATTCAAGATTTATGAGGAGGAAAACATATCATATATGAATGAATGAATTACATAATTTCCCCATTTGTTCCCAGAAAACTTTTATGAGTTTTCGAGATAAGTGTTTTATTAATTTTTCAAGAAATTGAGTTATTCAGAACCTTTACATATGTGTGAAAATTCACAAATTGCTTTTGATAGTTTGGTTGACTGATTGCAGCATTGTGAGGTGGTAACTCCTAACTTTTATGTAGACTGCAGACTTTTCCAAAGTGTTTATATTCAAGGCCGGACAAGCTCTAAAATTGAACTGGGCAGACGCTCTTTATTTTCCCACAGGCGGTTTGTTTTGGGATAGCATTATTCTCCTGTGGGCGACTCGATCAGATCAACATTTAGCCCAATACGATAGACAAGTTATAAAGTTCATATTTCAATTTATCCCATTATCATTCACATTCATTTGGATCCTACTCATCTCAGAAAAAGCACATTTTTCTTCTATTATTTCGTCATCATTTATTTTCAGTAAAATACAATCGTTTTCAATCTTTGCCCTCAAATTCTTCCAAATCACGACAATGAGTTCTGAATATTTCGTCCAGCCCTAGCAAACACAATGAGAAACTAATTTCTCCCCACAAAGAATCCAAAATCAAGGGATCAAACGAAACCCTACCTTCTACACCCAGAAGCACTGGAAGACTGAATGCGAAATTGAAATGGTCCTTCCACTCCAGAGATAACAATCCGAATGAGAATATATCTACTTACGGGAATATTACTGAATATTGAAGAATATGAAAGTGGAAATATTTGTCAAATATATAATGAAAAGGGTTTTGTGGCATAGAGGACAAATTATTAAATTAAAGAAAAAAAGGATCCTCAAGTGGGAATTGAACCCACGACCTTATGATTTCAACCATCATCTACCATCTGAGCTATCGAGGACATAGGTTGCTTTTTTCTTTAATTTATGATTTGTCCTCTATTACAATATCATATATATTTCAGATTTCATTTCACCCTTATATCTTCAAATCTTATCAGTGGTTAGAGATCATCTGCTTAGATCAGCCACTGAAATTTTCGAATACTGATGAAGTTGGTGACAGGTAATGGATCTCGGCGGCCGTTTGATTTTCGATTCATTTCTCACATGAATATTAAACTATGGAAGAAAAGGTTCACGAGTGTTTGTCGATTCCTAAGTCCTCGAATAGCTCAGATGGTAGAGTGTATGGCTAGAAATCATTAGGTCGTGAGTTCGACTCCCACTTGAGGATGTTTTTTTTTCTTTAATTTAATAATTTGTCCTCTATGCCACAAAATTCCCGCTTTTTCATTATATATTTCGGACACAATATTTCCACTTTCACCTTATATATTTGGCTTAATCTTATCAGTGGTTAGAGATCATCTGCTTAGATCTGCTACTGAAATTTTCGAATGACGATGAAGTTGAGTGACAGGTAATGGATCTCGACGGCTAGTGATAAGTACGTTTGATTTTCGATTCATTTCTCATATGAATATTAAATTATGGAAGAAAGGATTCACGAGTGTGTTGTCGATGCCTATGTCCTCGAATAGCTCAGATGGTAGAGCGTATGGCTAGAAATCATAAGGTCGTGGGTTCGACTCCCACTTGAGGCTTTTTTTCTTTAAATTAATAATTTGTCCTCTATGCCACAAAATTCCCCCTTTCATTATATATTTCGGACACAATATTTCCACTTTCACCTTATATATTTGGCTAAATCTTATCAGTGGTAAGATATCATCTGCTTAGATCTGCTACTGAAATTTTCGAATGTCGATGAAGTTGAGTGACAGGTAATGGATCTCGAGACCAGTGATAAATCGTTTGGATATTGATTCATTTCTCACATAAATATTGAATTATGGAAGAAAAGGGTTCACAAGTGTGTGTCGATTCCTATGTCCTCGAATAGCTCAGATGGTAGAGCGTACGGCTAGAAATTATAAGATCGTGGGTTCGACTTCCACTTGAGGATGCTTTTTTTTTCTTTAATTTGATAATTTGTCCTCTATGTCACAAAATTCCCCGTTTTCATTTTAGAATATTTTTTTTGGATTACCCATAGGTTCCATCAACAAAAAGAGAATAATACTCACTGTTAGTTTTGTGAGGGAAATGGGAGAATACTCCTTAAAAGATAATGAGATCAATAGTTTGACTGAGGTTAGAAAAACAAAAATGAAAAAAAACATTGAAAGAGGAATGAAAAGGACATTGGTGGAATGTACAGCAGATCAGAAAAAAGTTGTAACAGAATATTTTCGAAAACATATAGAAATAAAATATTTCCCTCGAAGAGATATAAATGTGAAGAATCGAAGGTGAAATACTCACAATTATTAGAAAACAAAGACTGAGCGAAGATAAAGGTATTTGTAAAAAATACATATTCTGCAAAAATGTAAATATATTCTGAAACTGACCAACATGGAGATTTTATTTCTTATTTTTCAGATGACTATCTGAAACAAGTTTATTCATTCAGGAATCAAATACCCAATTTTCTGGCCCAAAACCCTTCTGTGATATTTTCAAAGCCCACATCAAGAAAGTGTTTCGGCGCTGGGAAGCTAACAAAATTGAAACCCACTGGAATAAGGTTCCCGGGCAAAGACAAACGAAAAAGCTTTTGAGCTCAAGCCAAAGAAGCTGAACAGCTTCCGAGTTAGACAAGCAAGACTTGGGAAAATGGTACTGCTCACGGACATTGTCCTTTGAGGTATCACCTCAAAAACTGGAAAGATCAGACAGTGAACTGTGCGTTACTGCGGAATTTCGCTGAAACTGCAGAACACTTGCTGCGACTGCCAGGTGCTGTTTTGCAAAAGTCTTGACTTCTTGAAGGTTTCACTAACGCCCTTACCCACCAGGAACTTAGCTCCCAGGAAACTGATAAGCTTTGCAGGAGTCTCGAGATCCGGGTCCTGAATAGGTGGAGGGGAATGTACAAAGTCCTCACAGGTCAGTGCCGGAGGGGCTGAAGAGCCATATCAACCTATGATCTACTCTTTCGAAATGTATTCACTTACGAATCTTTAGGAAATTATCAATTTATTTCAATATATAGCGTACTATTTCTGTGAGCCTCAAGCAGTTTTTTTTCCCAAATCTTGTATGTATTCATTGTCACGAATACACTACTTCCACAGCAACATTATGTACAGTGGAAACAACAGCAAGCTGGTGGGTCCGCCTGATGAGGCTACTGGCTCTGGGATGTCAGTACCCGAGCAAGTAAATGCGCCGCTCACCGCCAAGTCTGCAAGGAATACAATCATCAGTGCCCATAGATAAAGGACTTCCCCATCTCTACCGAATAGGGTATGTTTTTCATTGGTCAACTATCTATCACCCTGCCCCCCAGAGTCCAACACCATGTGGTGAGGCAACGGCAAGCCTATGGGGAGGTCCTCATCCCCTGGATACTCAAGTCAACAGGAGATTTCCAATATCAGCAAGATTTCTCTCGCATCAACCATATCCGCCGCTTACTTTCTTTCAAAAGCTACTGAGAGAAAGAGAGAGCTGTTAACTGAGAGGGGACATGGACTTCACCCAGCTATGTCTGGGATCGTCACAAGTATTACCCCCTGTCGGCCTAGACACATGGCGGGCCTAGGCCCCACACTTCTTCCTCAGTTGATTTTATGGAAAATTGATTAGATAAATTTTGATTAGCAAGGGATTCATTTTCCGAAGAGAAGGACGTCATATTAACTATAGTTTGATTCTCTCAATTAGTATTACCATAACAGGTAAGTGATGAGATAAGGAAAATTTGTGTTGTGGTTATCTACCTGAAAAAGCACAAAAAAAAACAAATATATAATGACAACATAAACGATTCCAAAACCCAGTTCTCTGTGAATTTTATGAAACGTTTGATAAATATATCATTTTCTACATTTTTCTAATATTCAATAGTTTTCGAGTAGTAAATTTCAAATAATTCAAAGAACTCTGGAAATTTGATAGTCTGTTGGGATCGGGGATGTGTATTCGTGTTGTATCTGTCATATTTTTGTCGCTGTAATGGAACACCATTTTTTATTATCATATCATCCATGACTGGTCCCCAGCAATTATGATATTTTTTTATGTGTAGTTATACATATAATGGAAGTGAAGGAAGACATCACCTAATCGGCTAATCATTTGGAGACATCAGAAAAT
Organism: Gonioctena quinquepunctata; assembly: GCA_018342105.1. Lineage (NCBI taxonomy): Eukaryota > Metazoa > Arthropoda > Insecta > Coleoptera > Chrysomelidae > Gonioctena > Gonioctena quinquepunctata. The sequence continues at coordinate 648,203 of JAFIRS010000543.1, forward strand.
ACTTAATTTAGGGAACAAAACTGATTAATTACAATAATAGAATTAATCAAATGATTTCATTTATATAACCATAATTTATTATGATTAGGATTATTTACCATTATACTAATTATATATCAATGATGACCGAGATATTGTTCGAGAAAGAACATATCAGGGTTTAATACTATAAAAGTAACTTTAGGATTACGATGAGGAATAATTTTAGTATTTTTTTTAATTCCTTTTTTTGAGAATTTTTCCATAATTCATTACAGAAATAAAATAATTAATAAAAAACCTTTTTAAAGACAAGCTTTTATTCGAATGCACTAAAAAGTTAAAAACAATTGCTTTGGATGTGTGACGTAGGTTATTTCGTGACTTATAGATTCAATTCAATACGTACGCCCTAACCTATGCATTTTTGTCAAAGCATCGTTATTATGAGGCCTTTTTTTCCTGTAAGTTCTGAGCTATCTAGTCCTTCAATGAGGAGACTATCTAGAGATTAACTCATTCGCCATCTTGTAGTTGCCATCTTCAATTTATGAATTTCAACTAAAAATCAATAATCTTCGACTTAATTCGTAATCTCCGTAATCACAAAACTCGCCCGCCATCTTGGGTTTGTTGATCAGAAATCCTTAATCTCTGACCCCGAAAACCCCCACATACCAATTTTGAATAGAATCGGACCATAAACACAGAGATTATCCTCAACGATCCATTAAGTTTGACTTAAAACATCCCTTAAGATAACAGTAATTCAGTATTCACCTGAAGACGATTGCAGATACAAGCATTCGAAACGTCGTGAAAACCTTTCAAATACATTAAGACGATGGACGTCCAAAACGATAGTAATCAAGTAACCACATCGTCTACAACCTTCAAACAAGTAATTCCATGAGCTGCCATTTCAATTTCATAAATTTTGACAAAAATTGCATGATCTTCGACTCCGAAAACCCCCACACACAAATATTGAATAGAATCGGACCATAATCAAAAAACTCTTTCACCATTTTGGACCGCCATCTTGAATTCTAAATTTAACAAAAATTCAAATTCCGACCCGAAACCCTCACATACCAATTTTTGAATCGAATCGGACCATAATCACAAAACTTGTCCGCCATCTTGATTTTTCTATTTTGACAGAAATTTCACATTATCCATCCCTGAAAACCCCCACATACCAATTTTGAATCGAATCGTACCATAATCACAAAACTTGTCGGTCATCTTGGAGCCGTCATTTTGTTTTTTTTTCCAACAAAAATTTCATAATGCATTGTCACCGGAATTATGATCACCTGCCGAATTTCAGCTCAATCGGATGTCGGCAATTGTTCCAAAAATGGATTAAAAATTTTGAACCGGAAAGAATGACAGCATATGAACGAAGCGAGTCAAATAAAAATGTGTAATAAAACATGGCAACAGCTGGGCCGTGATCGAGTATGAAAGATATAATGCAAATTGGCGCAGTATCATACTAAATATGAAACAAATTATTCACGGACGTGATAATGATATGATGGTGAAAGGACGCAATATTATATAAAAATACTTTTTTTATTTTTGAAATTTTTGATAATCTGGAACCAGCTTTGAGTAGGATTTTTTTTGTAGAACCAGTATACTCTATCAGAATTGACCTAGATAGCGTATTTCTGGTGGACCGCAGTAACGTATGCTTCCTGAAAGGATGCAGTATTGTAGGCAAGATATATATATATATATATATATATTGTTATGTTATGTTATGCCAGTTGTAAATTTTAAAAGACTAAAAAGCCACAAAAAGAATAAATAATAAATAATTACCAATTTCAAGAGTTTGCTTGTAAATAACTTTTGAAATTCAATGTAATTTATGAGCCTAGGTATGATATGGATAGATAAAAATGTCAAAGTACTATAAAACAGTTAATTATATACACTATCAAAATTATCATAACTCATAATTGCTCAAAAGACAACTAAAAGTCAAGATTTACAAAATTATCATGAATAAAAAGTAATCAACACATTTATAAACTTGAAACACTCTGTACATGAAATTGTAGCAAACTAAAAGTTAGCCAATGGAGAGAACAGCAAACGTCTTTATGAAAGATAGCCAATCAGAAGAGAAAATGGGAAATTGAAAAGTTGGAAATTGTAGAGAGAATGGGAAAAGGTGAATTCATAAAGGCAATTATTATTTTCAAAGGAAAGGTTGCGGCGAAAAGAAAACAAACCTCGGGGAGATGAAAAATATTTCCAAGAAAAATAGCAGCACAAATTTAATTAATAAGAAAATGGAATAATTCCATCATTTGGGAAACAAAAACAGATATTACCTCAATGATATAATATAGCCACGGAATCCTGATGCTGATTTCCTCAACTATATCGTTCCTGATACTGGTATTGCAGTCCTGACAGCGAATGAACAGAGGAGACATCCTGTTTTATGGTATAGTTTGAACACCAACAGTTCCAACCAGGTATAAAAACTTTCATAGTGTATTTCCGGTCCAGAACTATTTCACAAATAACCAATTGCACATTCGAAGATCGCTAGTTCACTTTACTTTGAACAATAACAGAAAATTTTACATTCACGAAAAGTGAGGTTCTGTTTATATATCCATGATCTGATTTATCATTATTATTCGTGAATATTTGTTTGATTCACTCTAGTAATAAGTTATTTCTCGTAGGCCAGGTAATTTTAAGTCTTGCTGAATAAAGGAGATAATTGTTTTTTGATATTTGGTTGTTTATTTTCTCACAATGATCAACTAACATAACAAAGATCATTCAATAAACTGAAGTTAGTCACCAGTGGCAGTGTATCTATTGCTTTGAACCGCCACCTTTTGAGAAAAAAGCATACCAGCTGTTGTCTAGCCGTGTCAAGGAAAAATAATAATTGTTGGTAGCGTGGCGAGAGAACAGTGGCGTTAGCTGGCAATTATTATTACAGGGGCAGAAATATCTATTTATATCATATAAATTTGGCTCTTAAAGAATAACGAAAAATATTAGCTTCATTCATTATATAAAAACAAATTTATATTTTTCAATTCATCAAAACATAACAAAATGGAGCCCAACGCGGTGCAAAAACATATTAATTATTAAAATAATAAAAAAATATATATTTACCAATTCACATTACATAACAATATTATATATATATATATATATATATATAAAATAAAACAATTTACATAAGATAAAGTAGAATGAAATAAAATAAAAAGTTTCAGAATAGAATTTGTCCATCGAGTAGAATGCTCTGTCTAGTAAAATATATCTCACGGAAACTTTGAACTTTCTTTTATCTGTAATCTTTTTTATTTCATTAGGTAAGTGATTGAATATTTTCTTGCCGTGAGTGTTTTATCTGTGTAGACCTCGGGAGTGGTAAAGTTAAACTAAGGGCTTGTCTAGTGATGTATTGTGCTGTAGAATTCACTCTATCTTTAAAGTTACAGTGGATAAGGCATAATGTTTCCAATATGGATCCATAGATAATCCATATAGATACATGGTAGGGGTAAGATTTTTTGTTCTATGAATAAAGGTTACAAGAGTCCCTGAATTTGGCTTTGCACATGTATCTTAATGCCCTTTTCTGTAATACGAAAATCGTGTCGAATAAAAATCCACTATAAGATCCCCAAAAGCAAATTCTGTTCCTAAGATGTGAATCAATTACGGCAAAGTAAACCATTTTGGCCATGTCCCCACCAAGTTCCCATGATGTGGTTTTCACTGCAAAACATCCAAAGGCTATTTTTTTACCCAGTACCTTTAGGTATATAATCTTCAAACTTTAACTTATCATCAACGTGTAAGGCAAGAAATTTAGTTGCTCTCTTACTGCTTATTTCTTGATTACCAAATAAAGTTCTGGCAGATGACATTTGAAAGTGAGGATGTTAGTTTTTAATATGTTTAAAGATAGCATATTGGCATCACACACACTTTTATCTTGATTTGTTGATGCAGATCCATATCATTTCCATTATGCCATAGTATGGTAGTATCATCTGCAAACTGCTAGGTCATTTATATAGATCAAAAAGAGCATAGGGCCAAGCGGAACTCCCCATTTTATCTTCAAATTTGTCGATACTTTGTTCTGAAGAGATACGCTTTGAGTCCGACCTAATAAGTAAGCCTCAAACCATTTCAGAACTATATCTCTAAAGCCATACCCTTCTAATTTATTTAGCAGAATTTTATGGTTGACACAGTCAAATGCTTTAGTCAGATCATAAAAAACCGCTGCCGTAACATCGCCATCATTGAGATTGAAATATACATCTTGTAGAAGGTTAAAAATAGCATCACTTGTTCCTTTTGCACTTTGGAACCCAAATTGAAAAGAATGTATAACGTTGTGCTTTCTCAAAAAAGCCATCACTCTGTTTTTTACTAGCTTCTCAATCAGTTTAGAAAGGGTAGGTAACAATGAGATTGGTCTAAAATTGGCTGGATTTTCCATATCACCACCTTCATGCAACGGAATGTGGGAATACTCCTGTTGCAAATAGATTCAACCAAACTCATAAGAGCACAGTCAGGTAGGTAAAAAAAATGTTGGTAGATAAATCATCATATCCAGATGCATTTTTATTTTTAACTTCATGAATTGTTCGTTTCAATTCTTTAATATCCGTTGGCATGAAAGAAAAAGATTTAAATACAGTCATATTTTTTAGATAATCCATGGGGTCAGTAGTAGGGTGGATTTCTTTGGATATCGTTTCGGCTATTGAGCAGTAGTATTTATTAATATCGCCACCATCTAGATTTGTTGTCATAAGTATTTTTTACTCCTCAACTCATTGATGTTTGCCAACTCTCTTTTTGCCTATTACCTGAATTTTCTAACTTTTGTCTATAATACAATTGCTTTGCAGCTCTCAGAGTTCCTCTATAAAATGAAATGAATGCTTCATTATCCATAGCATATTTCCTAATCAAATGTAAGCTTCTCATATTTTTAGCTGACACTTCCAAACCTTTCGTTATCCAAGGTTTTCCCTGTGTACTTTTGACCTCCTTGAGAGGAAATGCAGTGTTGAATATATCGGACATCATCGATGGAATATAGTTAATGGGTCGTTGCATTTCAATGTTTCATTCCAGTTATTAGCAGTACAAAGTTGTTTGAATTTGTTGAAATTCATTTTGCTGTATATTCTCCCTAATTTCTTCTTTTTACCAGAAGAATTTGGCTTAATTGGGACAGCACAAAACAGCTTCATGGTCTGAAACACCAGAATTGATTACATCACATTCATTTTCATCCATGTTGGAGCACCAGTAAGTATTACAGATGCCTTGTGGGGAATATTTAATAATAATATTTCTAACCTTTCCAAAAATAGTTTCTCACTGTATAGTGGAGATCTGTACAAAAAGAAAACAAATAAGTTAATATTTTTACAATAAATGCCCGAAAACTCAAACTCATTTTTGACCAACATATAATTATAACTTTTTAATTCGGTAAAATTAAACTTATCACTGAAATCTTTATGCATGAAAATCAAAGTACCCCCATGTTTGGTGTTCATCCTAGAGTATTTTGTAATTAATATATAGTTTGGTACATAAAAGTGTTCATCTGTTTCTAACCAATGCTCTGTTAGCAGTACTATATCGATGTTTAGCTCACAGATGTGTTAAATACAATTTTGGGGGAAACCGTGTTAAGTGCGACTTTGAGTATATGGTCGATGTATCTTTGTTGTCCCCAAATGTGGCAATTGTCAACAAGGTCAAAGTATCGTAGTCACGTTGATAAAATACAGCTGAATTGACTCACAATCGTGACAAGTGCACTCGGCACCTGTGGTATTTTGATTACCAAGTGATAAGATTAAGACAAGAATGAAGCAAAAAACTACTTTGGATTGGTTATCTCTTAATTTGAAACAGATGTATACCTCCAAGCTGCCTATTATGAAAGCTAAGAAAACCTATCTCTTAGAGCTCTTGAAATCGAAAGTATCAAACAATTGTTTTGACAGCAGGTGAAAATGTCCTAAAAAATAAGAATTTTTGATAGTAAAGAAGAAAGAAGAAATTTCAAAACTTACATTTTGATAAAGTTTAGTACAGAAGGAGATCACCACTTTGGTTTTCTGTGTTCTTCAAGCATATTGGGAGACATTGTGCCGTTTTAATTAGTATTGACATATAGAAAACCTGACTGTGAGAAATGTCAAAATAACTAGTCTAGTACAATCAAAACCAATTTATAGTCCAGTAAGAAGAAACAATATGACGAGATGTAAGGGAAAAAGGCTCTCGATGACTGATCAAGAGGATAAATCCCAGAATTCATGAGAATTGATTATAAAACAAATCTTTCATAAACTTTTGACTCAACAAGTGAAACAATGGACACAATCTCAAGACTTGAGCAAGAAAACAGGAACTTATGGAAGATTATTGAAGAAAAAGAATTACTATTAATTGAAAAAGAAAGAAACTTAACATTACTCTCCAAAGAAAAAAAAAATTAACAGAAAACTACATCTAATTGTTTTGAACATTCGAAAAAGATACAATTATGGATACACTAGATAAAATAAAAACAGAGATTAGTGAATAAAAAATAAAAAACAATGTCAAAGGACCTCGACATGATATTGTCTCATATGCAGAAATTACTAAACACAAATGTATTTTGAAGACTAAAGAAAATGTGGAAAGCTTAACTATCCTTCCAAAATCCAACCAACTGACAACTCAAACCCAAAAGGATTTGAAGAACAATGTAAATATTGGTAAACTAAATATTTCAATTAATACCATGAAATTTCTAAAAAATGGTGGAATTGAAATCAAATGTTAAAATAAAAATGATTCTATGATATTGAGAAAATAAATAGAATATAAAATGAATTCTCAATATAACATCGCAATAAAGAACTTGAAAAATCCAAAAATTATCATTCTTGGACTTCATTTGGAAAAAGATATAAAAGAAGAAGACATTGAAAAAATTATTCATGAACAGAATAACTTTACGATAAAAGAATACATAAAGGTAAATCACATAAAATACGTAGACACCAAGAA